>CM076579.1:357293961-357970534 GCA_034641835.2 Pinus albicaulis
AACGATCGTGGGTGCTGCACGGCGATGTTGCATGATCAGGGCCTACCCCTTCACTTGTGGGCTGAGGCATGCAATACAGCAGTGTATGTGCAGAACCGTTGTCCTCACAAGGTTCTTGGCATGAGTACACCGGAGGAGGCTTATTTTGGCAAGAGGCCTGATATTTCCCATTTGTGGATTTTTGGTTCTCCTGTCTACATGCATGTGACGAAGGATGCGAGAAGGAAGCTGGATCCAACTGCTGAGGTTGGAATATTTGTGGGGTACACTGATACACCTCACAACTACCAGGTGTATTTGTCAGACAGTCGCAAGACTGTTGTGCGACGGGATATAAAATTTCAGGAGGAGAAAGCCATGCGGTGTTCGCTTGAGAGGGAGCTACACTTGCATGCAGATGAGGAGCTGTTAGTTCCTAAGGAGGAGCTTCCGGATGTGGATCAGCCACAAGAGGAGGTTCAGGAGGTGGAAGAAACCACCCAGGCAGCGCCAACCATCAGAGGGCGCATGCGCACTACGGAAGCTGAGCGACTGGCTCGGGATGCAGAGAAGGTTGTAGGACCACCTACAGCACAGCGCAGACAGAGACAGTCACCGGATCGGTACACTGGATACATGGCTCTTATGAGTCAATGTGTTGTGACAGAGCCATCCTCTTTTGAGGAAGCTGTGGAGGAACCCGCATGGTTTGATGCCATGATCGAAGAATATGATTCGATCATCAGGAACAGTGCATGGGAGATTGTCCCAAGACCGGTTGGGAAATCAGTTGTAGGTTCGCGATGGATCTACAAGGTGAAGCAGGCGGCTGACGGGAGTGTGGAGAAGTACAAGGCGAGATTTGTCGCCCGTGGCTTCTCACAGATCGTGGGGATTGACTATGAGGAGACTTTTGCACCTGTCGCAAGGTACTCTTCCATACGGACGATCCTTGCTCTCTCAGCGCAGATGGGGTGGCACATTCATCGGATGGATGTGAAGACTGCGTTCCTCAATGGAGTTATTGAGGAAGAAGTGTACATAGAGCAGCCTGAAGGTTTTGAGATCTTCAGCAGTGAGTCGCATGTGTGCCGACTCAAGAGAGCACTGTATGGGCTGAAGCAAGCACCTCGTGCTTGGTACACTCGGATGGACAGCTACTTCACCGGGCTTGGATTCTCCAAGAGTGAGGCGGATCCAAACCTGTACCAGATTGTGGTGGAGGGGAAGCTGTTGATCATCGTACTGTATGTAGATGATCTGATTTTGACTGGCGACGAGCAGTTGGTACTTTCATGCAAGGAGGATCTTGCACGGGAGTTTGAGATGAAGGACCTGGGCATCCTTCATTATTTCCTGGGATTGGAGATTTGGCAGCGCAGTGGAGGACTGTTTGTTTCTCAGGGCAAGTATGCCCGGGAGATTCTGGAGAGGTTCAACATGCAAGGCTGCAAGCCTGTTGATACCCCTCTTCCTGGAGGTTGGAGGAAGGGAGATGCTACTTCTGAGGAGGTAGTGGATGCCACTGTCTATCGACAGTTGGTGGGGTCGTTGATGTATTTGGTCAATACTCGACCCGATATATGCTATGCAGTTAACCATCTTTCGCAAGCTATGGTTAAGCCTACCAAGCTCTTTTGGAAGGCGGGCAAGCATGTATTACGCTATATCAGAGGCACATCGGGATATGGTCTATGGTACGAACGGACAATGGGTGAAGCTTTTACCGGTTTCCGCGGTACGATTAGCGAGGGGAGCCCAACGGTGGGAAGAACGCCACGGAGGGGAGTTTTCGACGGTAGGTCGACGAGGCGGTTTCACAGTACGGCCCGGGAAACGGAGAGATCCGTGGCACTCAGTTCAGCAGAGGCTGAGTACATGGCAGCAAGCTTGGCTGCATGTGAGGCTATTTGGATGAGGAAGATCCTCGCAGGTTTGTTCAGGTTGCATTTGGAGCCTACGATGATCTACTGTGATAACCAGAGCTGCATCAAGCTCTCGGCTAATCCAGTTTTTCATGATAGGTCCAAACATATCGACATCAGGTACCATCACATCAGAGATTGTGTTCAGCAGAGGATCATGATGCTTTCATATGTTCCCACGGAGGATCAGGATGCCGACATCCTGACGAAGGCGCTCACCAGGAGCAAGTTCGAATTCCACAGAGGCAGGATAGGGGTTGCAGATAATCCATGTCTTGCTGAGAGGGAGTGTTGAGAATGCAGCAAGATGATGGAGCTTAGTGAAATGAAGTCGCCTTCACTAAGTGGGCCCGCAGGCAAATTCTGGCGCAAAGTCTATTTTTAGACTATGTCTATTTTTAGACATACGGAGCATAATTTGGGAATTCTACTTGGAGATTCTTGAAGTGTGCGACATGTCGGTAAAAATAGATGAGACCCTAATTTTTAGGACCCAGGCTATTTTTAGACTGATCTCCTAAAAATATGGAAGTCAAATATTATTTACCCTTAATAATATTTTGACTATAAACAGCAGTTTACTCTCTTGGCGCACTTCAATTTGAGTCATGGAGGTGGCTCATGCAACTGACACAAGGAATCACGTGGTTCCTAGGGTTTGATGGCATCTTGCATGGTTGGCTTCAGTTAGACTTCAGTGGCAGGAGTTTTGGAGGAGTTAACGGGACAAGTAGTGGAGTTGTGTTCTGTTTGTTTTAGTTGAACTAGTTGGGATTGGTTAACTAACTAATCAACTAGATATGAGTGGAGTAAATTAAATAATATTTAATTTACTAAATATTAACTCATTAGTCAACTCAAGAACACTTCAGTTCACTACGGTGCATGATCAGTTCAGTGGAGACCAGTGGAAGAGGTAGATGAAAGGGTGAGTAAAGCTATCAGTTGGTAGATTTGTTTTGCATGAGATTTGCATTACACTTGGAGGAATTGTCCATGACAATTACGCAATCAAGGGAAGGGGATTCGAACCTTGAACCTCTTCATATACAAGCCATGATTGCGCAATAGAGGCAAGGCAATTGGCGGGGAGTTTTGAACCTCAGACTTGTTCAAAACTGAGTCAGATTGTGAGTAACTTCATGAGAGAGTACTGAGTACTTGTGAGGAGTATTGTACTTTTTTGGTTACTTGATTTCTCCATTATAATATACACAATATCTGCGGGGTTTTTCAGCTATAGGCTTTCCCCATACATATTGAGTTAATGTGTGATTGAATTGATGTGAGATTGCTTCTGTTATTTCCGCATGTGACAATTAATTGTAGAAGAAGGTTATGTGTTATGTATGCAATTCGAAATTGATATATGACCAGGTTAATCTTCAGTGAATAAGTGATTTATTCAGCTAATTTCTACAAAAACTCCTTGAAAATCGTGCCCACTTTGCCTCAATTTTCGTGCCCACTTGAAGCTGAAAATATGTACTGTACGTATATAGACTATATGGATTGTCCAGATTTAAAAAAAAAAAAATCTCAAAAACTTCTCTAGAACTGCATGCAACTCACAACATTAAATGTTGTTCGTACTGTACCTTTTGTTGTCTTCTAAGCCTTGATTTCCGTGTCTAGTTTTTCCTATAAATCACTCCTTCAGCTTGCTGCAACAAATTTCTCTTTCAAAACTTTTCTCCAATCTGCTCATGAAGAATGAATGAATGAATTTAGTCTCCCTTTTCTTTCCCCCTTTTCTTTCCCTAAATGACTTTTGGGAAACCCTAAGATCTAATGGCTCAGATTCATTTAAATCAAGGGATGATCATAAATGTGCATTTAATTCTCACTTTCTATTTGTTAACTCACCCATTAAATAAAGTACCCACATTGTACTTTATGTCTAAAGTCACTTTTCACTTTATAATTTAACATTGAATTTACCACTTATAAAGTCACACTTAGTAAAATAATTATTTTGGACATTTTTCCCTAGGTAGAGACTAACCCATGGGAAACCACTTGTCCAAGGTACATTAAAAATCAACACCTTCAAGTCTAGACTATCTATCTAGCTTCTTAACCTTGCCAACTACATAGTTCATGGTTCCTCCCACCCTTTATTTTACATTACGTAGATGTAATGGATAGTGGGGCCTCCTTGTGTCATTGTCATGCCCAATTGTGTAGTCACATAAGACCCCTCTTCAACTACTGTGCATTGAGCAGTTCCAGTGGGAAGTGAGGTCATTCCTCTGTCCCTGTGAAGCACGACTATGCAATCTTTGCATCCTCTTCCTTGAGCACTGTGCATTACACAGTCACAACTAGCAGTCACTCCACGTTGTCTCTTGGACTTTCCCACTGCAAAAAATACCTATCATGTACCCCCTTTACTACACATTTCCAGTTCTAGTCAGCAATGGGGCACCCCTCGACCCTTGCAATAGAGAACTGCACAATTCCATGTCTCTCTCTCTTTCTTGGGAAGCTTCAAGCCTCTAGTCACTATCTATTGTGCTTCACACACATTCTTTCCTCTTCTCTTTACCTACTACAGTGCACATTTCTAGTGCATAGTTTCCCACTTTATACCTCCTATAACTGCGCATTACACCCAAGGAAGCCTCTCCCTCTGATTTCTTGTACAATACCATCATAGTCAACAACTTTCATGAGCAGGCAGAGGTAGAATAGTTGATTTCTAGACTGATGATATCTTTTCATGAGTGAACTTCATCTGCAAGTGTCATCATTCCAGCATGGCAAGGTGATATTCAAGGAATTCATCTAAGATAGGCTACAAGAGAGAACTTTCAAGGAAGGAGTAAAAGGAATAAACGTCATGAAGAAAATGAAGAAATTTTGGACCATGACAGAGAGATGGAAACTCATGTTGAATTGGAAGGTTCTAATACTAATCCAGGCCCTTTGGAGGGTGAATATGAAGGACAAACAAAGATCCATCATGAAGAATTCAAATATCCATCAAGGAGATGATCTTGGCATTGATGAAACTAAGTCTTATGTCATTGTCGCCAAGTCATGGCTTCTCAAAGTGTCATAAAAAAAGTCATATGTGTCAATGTATTTTTCCACATCATTTGTGGAATGTAATCATGTAATTTCCAAAATGAGAAAATGTAAAATGTGGAAGCCCAAGGGTCCCATATGGAATATGAAGTCATAAGAAAGTTCTAAAGTCATTTAGAATCTCAAAGGTCACATAGGATTTTGAAAAGTCATAGTAGGAGCTCAAGAGTCATGAGTGAGGTCAAGAATCACATGGGAGGTGGAGAGTCACCTCATTTGTTATAAATACACCCTCATAGCTTAAGACAAGCAACATTGGAATTTTCACCTTGGATTCTCGAATCTCTAGCTCGGCATAGGAGAGAAGATATTTCTTAGGAGCAAGTAGTGACTTAATGTTCCACTATTGGGGCTAGTGTGACAGCATTGTAATTGTATATCTTGGTAATTTCACTTAATATATGAAGCTCTCACAGCTAGCGCACTTTCATGCATATGTCATGAATGATTATGAGACTATTCTTTCATTGTTTGCAGTGTATGTTTATGTTAACACATACCAATGAAAATGAACTATTTCGTTGGCTTTAGTATGCATCTTGTTGAATGTGCATTGTTACTTTCTTTTATGATTGTTTTTATCTTGTGCACTACTTTATAGGTTAATTAACAATTCTTTCCATGCTCTTGTGTCTCTTTTAGAATAGTAATATTACTCTTTTTCTGGCCACTAACTCTCTTTTCCCTTCCATGAAAGTACCTTATATACATCGATATTGTATGCCTTATAGTGTTGTTTCAAAATTGTTTGTATAATCTCTTATGTTGATAATTGTATGCAAGGAAAATTCCTAAGAATAAGGGCAACTAACCCTTTTTCCTGGTTGGGACTCCTACTCCAAACAATGTGAGGTCTAGCTGGGACTTCATATCGGGAATACCCCCTTCATTGGCAAGCTTCAAACACCGTCAACACGTTTTTAGGAGGTCTTGGTCCATCGTCACCCTAAGATTACCTTTGAAAGTCCCTTTATCTACTCTTTGATATTCTAGTGTTTGTTCCTAATCACCTAGAGCGGGAGTATTGGAGAGTTGTTTTCTTGTTGTTTCTCTAGGATTTTTATTGTGATGTGCTCTATGATATTAATAATTAGTTGGCCTTAAGTTTCTTTTTTCTTATCACTCCTGAATCTTTGATTCTGAGTGGATGACCAACCACTCCACTAGTCTTGAAAGTCTCTTGTCATTTTGTTTGAATGTGTAGATCTACCTCCTTAAGGGAAAAGGTTTGATTGTTTTGACTCTCTTCCTTCAAATTTAGTTAAAGAGACTCAAGTTGCATTGAAAAATCTTGCAAAGAATGAACCAATGCATAAGTTTTTTATGGCCAAAGTTCCAAAGGATTCCAAACAAAGGCCCCTCCAAAAGGGTATCCTTGTGCTTTTCCTTTCTTTGGAAATATTGGTGCTCCCTTGATGACCACGTTGAATATTCTTGGATTGAATGTTGGAACGCCAATTTATTTGTGGTCTAATTTGAGTATTATAAATTCTCTTGAAGCTTCTCAAATAAGAAATTTATTTCAATAACATCATATGGATGTTAACCCTTCATCTTCTTTGCTAGAGAAATTTGAGCTTCCTCTTTCTACCCCATCTTGTGAAAATATAGCTACTAGTAACGAGAAATCTAAAAGGAAAAGAAAGAAGAAGAATAAGAAAAATAATAAAGTTCTCTGTGAAATATCACCAACCTCTGCAAGTCATGTCAGTGACGAGTCACCAGCCTCTGCAAGACATGTTAAAGGCACGAGTTCAATCATTGTTAGTCCTGCTGCAGGAGAGTCACCAACCTCTGCGAATCATGCTAGATAGAAGTCACCAACCTCTGCAAGTCATGATGGCGACGCGTCATTAGTCTCTGCAAGTCATGCTAGGGGCATGAGTCCAGTGATTGCTAGTCCTACTAGACAATGGTCACCAACCTTTAAGAGTCATGTTGAAGACAAGTCACCAACCACAACAAGTCATGTTGGAGACTTACAACCAGTTTTTGCAATTCATTCTTGTGAAAATTTCTGAATATCTCAAACATAAACCCTATTGTTAATTTTTAGATTTACTTCTCCTACTTACATTAAGTTATTGGTGTGAAATATTCAACATTAACATCGAAGTAAATACATCAACAGCCTATGCATATAGATCTAAACTGAATACATGCATAATGAAAAAGTGACACATAAGGATTTTCTGGACAACTGTCCTCGAAAAAACCCAATGTGGGAAAACCGGTCTTCTGGCTGCTAGAGGGTTTTATTATTATCAAAAATATGAGTACAAAATTTCTGGGCACCAAACTTGGTTAGCCCTACAGAGAAAAACATGGCAAGAAATACCTCTATCTTCGAAGACAGAAAATATGGTTGATTCAACCCTCGGTAGGGAATTATGAATTCGAGCCCTTTTTGGCCCACTAGAAACCCCAGCGTTACTTTCAATTCCTCTGTGTCAACCCCTGCGCTACTCAGGAAGGGCCTAAGTCACCCCAGACTAGGTTACGCTACCCCTGCGCTACCCTGGTTGGCCCTGTGTCAGTGTTGCATGGCCCCTGCTGCCTCTGTGTGGCCTCTACTGGACTACATAGCTCTTGGCTACCTCTGCGTTGCTCTGGTATGTTGCCTCTCTATCGCAGTTGTACTCTTGGTCTAAGATCAAACCATCCATCTCGCCAATACTTCCCCTCATTGCAGCTTAAACACTTCTAAAATTCTTAGAAAACCACACCCTAGAATTCCAGTTTAGTCTCAGTGCTCTGCCACTATGTGTGTTCTCCAATTGACCCCAAGCCTTTCCTTTATACTTTTGTCATTGGGAAACCAACGATCGTGATATAATCTCTTATCGATCGCTAAGATTAAAAGAAAACTTGATCCGTGTGACTTAAGTCATTTTCATCACATGTTTAATTTAATTAACTTTAATCTTTTAATTTTGCTAAGTTAGACATAGGGTCCTTAATTAAAAATATTAATTAATTAAATATCTCTTAAACACGATGGAATTTCTTAAATCTCTTTCTAGGTCTTGGAGGTCTCATGTACTCTAGTCAATCCAAAAAATTTGGGAGCTAGAGCACATCCGATGCTACCCCAACACCTCAAAATCTCAACAAGTCTAGGGCATTAATACTAATAAGAGACCCAGAGAGGATTTAAACCTAATTTCCCGTTGGAAACAATGTTAATACTAAGAAGGGGGGTGAATTAGTATTAAGGATAAGTTTACGTTTATGCCAATTTATATTTAACATTCAAACTTGGAAATCATTTATGTGAGAAATCAACAACCAAAGCATATAATCTAAGAGACCATGCAGAGCAAACTCTAGCCAAATCGACAGATGTGGATCTCCTTCGAAAGCATAAGGAAGCTGCTAGGCATGCCAAGCGACTGATTATGGATGGTATCAAGGACCATATTGTACCACATGTAGCTAAAAATAAGACATCCAACGAGATGTGGAAGGCCTTGACTTCCCTGTATGAGGGAAAGTCTGTCCAAAGAAAAATGTTGTTGGAGACCCAAATGAGGTCATTCATGATGACCAAGGGAGAAGACATGGAACATTTTCTCTTCAGATTGCAATCAATCATAGATCAGCTGACTACAACAGGTGAAATGGTGGATGACATTTTGATAGTCAGGATTTCCCTTAATGCAGTCACGGATGAATGGGAATCCTTTGCCCAAAATATCTTGGGCAAAGAGGACCTCCTAGATTGGGACAGCTTGTGGTCAATTCTGCGTCAAGAAGAACTACGCAGATTCACCAAGAGGCAGCACAGCCCAGGATTGATCAAAGTGAAGAAGGAAGATGAAGAAGATGCAACGTTGGCATCAAAGAAGCAACCAAAGAAAAATAAGGATCTTTCAAAGATCAAGTGTTTCTAGTGTGGTGAAATGGGACATTTTTCCAGCCATTGTCCTCAGAAGAAGAAGGACAAGGAAGCATCTTCTTCCAAAGTAGCTGTGGCAGATGATGGGTCAGAAGATAATGTAGCCATGATTTCCATGAACCACAGAGGTGGGGTGACATGGACATGTAGAGGAGCTACATGGAAGAGAGGCCGGATCCTTGAGAAACTCATCTCTTGGATAACAAGTGAGCTACGACAGCCTTAAGACAGTAGTGGGACAAATAGAGAAGTGGGTGCATAGATCACAGATGAAGCAGAGGTAGAGGCAGATCTGAAGATTGGAAGGAGCAGTGCAGAGAAAGGAAACAGCAGTGTAGAAGCAGTACCGGCACAGAGGCTAATGTGACTTCAGCAACACAGTGCAGAGAGCTTCTGAGGGATAGCGCAATGCAGCAGCAGCGTGATATATTTTAGCACAAGGGGCTGATGTGACTTTAGTAGTGCAGAGGGAGTCTGATTATGCAGGTAGAGCTATAGTTATGCATCGTTCTTTAGATTCCATCACAGATCTGTAGCCTATGTAGCTTCAGTGATGAGGATGCAACCCATCAAACTTGTTTGTCAAAAATTGGGCAGGAGATTCAGTTGTTTCTCTCCACAACTGAAGTTGCAGTGCAGCAGATCAGCAGTGGTAGTGCTATGAGCAGCACATATGCAACATATTGAGAGGGAGCTGTAGTACAGAAGTTGCAATGGTAGTGGCAGAGCCATGGGCAGCAGTACAAAATGGCAGCAGCAGTGTAGAGTTGAGTGGCAGCAGGCCAAGCTTCAGCAGCATAGAACCAATACCCAAAATCATGTAATGCATAAGTGTGATATATTGCTAGAGCACACCCTTGATGCTAAGAGGGAGTGTTGAGATTTTGTGTATTTGGGGTAGCATCAGTTGTGCTCTAGCTCCCAAATTTTGTGGAGGGACTAGAGTACACTTGATCTACAAGACCCAAAAATTGATTTGGGAAATTTCATCTAGTTTAGGAGATATTAAATTAATTAATTATTTTAATGTATTTCCTAAGTGAAAACTTAGGGAACTTAAATAATTAAAGTGAATTTAATTAAACATGTGATGAAATTGTCTTAATTCAAATGAATCAAGTTTTCTTTTAATCTTAGCCATTGATTCAAGATCTGATCATGGCCGTTGATTTGTCAACGAGAAAAGTATAAAGGAAAGTCTTGGGGTCATTTGGAAAGACACACAGAGGCAGAGCACTGAAGCTAAGCTGAGATTCTAGGGTAGGGTTTGCTAAGAATACTCAGAAGTGTTTCACCTGTAAAGAGGGTAATTTGGGCAAAGGGGATGATCTAATCCCGAGGTCTAGAATACACAAGAGGCAGAGATTAGTGCAAGGACGCAAAAGAAGGCAGCAACAACAGCAACAAGGGTAGCACAATCCCTCCAAGGACAACGTGATTTTCAGTAGGAGACCCTCTAGGATTACGTAAAGACTCTTTAGGAGCAGGGTAGTGACTGTGTCACCCATTATGGGGTAACGCAGTACCTTTCGGAGCAGCACTGAGGGTTTGGAGGACTTCAGAGGATAATGCAGAGGCTTTCAGGGGCTTCATAGGATGACGCAGAGCCTTTAGGAGCAGCGCTGGGGTTTCTAGGCCCTAATCTTGGCTGAGTTTTGTAAATCCCGTTTGAGGGACTAGAGTACACTTGATCTACAAGACCCAGAAATTGATTTGGGAAATTTCATCTAGTTTAGGAGATATTAAATTAATTAATTTATTTATTTCCTAAGTTAAAACTTATGGAACTTAAATAATTAAAGTGAATTTAATTAAACATGTGATGAAATTGTCTTAAGTCACATGGATCAAGCTTTCTTTTAATCATAGCCATTGATTCAAGATCTGATCATGGCCGTTGATTTTTCAACGAGAAAAGTATGAAGGAAAGGCTTCGGGTCATTTGTAAAGACACACAGAGGCAGAGCACTGAAGCTAAGTTGAGATTCTAGGGCAGGGTTTGCTAAGAATACTCAGAAGTGTTTCAGCTACAAAGAGGAGAATTTAGGCCAAGGGGATGATCTGATCCTAGGGTCTAGAAATACACAAGAGGTAGAAATCAGCATAAGGACAGTACAGAATAAGGCAACAGCAACAGCAGCAAGGGCAGTGCAGTTCCTCCAAGGACAACGTGATTTTCAGCAGGAGACCCTTTGGGGTTATGCAGAGACCCTTCAAGGGCAGCATAGTGACTGTGTCACCCAGTCTGGTGTATCGCAGTCCCTTTCGAAGCAAAGCTCAGGGTTTGGAGGACTTCAGAGGCTGACGAAAAGGCTTTCAGGGGCTTCAGAGGCTGATGCAGAGCCTTTTTGGGGGAAGCGCTGGGATTTATAGACCCTAATCTTGGCTGAGTTCTATAAATCCCATTTGAGGGTGTGGATCAGTTATTATTTTGGCCCTGGATCAGCTAGTGAGCTGTAGATCTAGTGTTTTCTTTATCGGGTTTTCCAGATCTGGAACCCAAATTTGTGTATTCAGAAATATTCTTAATAATAAGACCCTCCAGTAGCCAGAGACCGGTTTTCCCGCATTGGGTTTTTTCGAGGACTATTTGTCCAGAAATAACTGTCACTTTGTCTATGTGTGCATGTGCTTATTCTAGATCTGGATTGGTAGAGATATGTTATGTGTTTTGCTTCGATTTTAACTTGAATTTATTCAATTAATAACTTATCTAAGTAGGAGGAGCATAACCAAATTAATAGTGATAATTTCTGCATAAAGTATAAGATTCAGAAATTTATACAGTTTCAAGCACAAATTTGTTTCAAGCACCAACTTTTAGCTCCTTGGATTTATGCAAGCACCAACTTGCAGGAGGCATCATCCCCAAAGCTCTACTTAGAAATCCACTAATCTGGAAGCACCAACTCCTTAGTTTTCAAGCCCAAACCCACACTCAATAAGGAAATGAATACTATATAAATGGAAACCACTCTACTTATTTTCAACTCAGTTTTCTTCCTCTCGGCCCTCTACCCTCATTAGCCTTTCTCACACTACATCAACACACAAACACACATCTATCTACTGTATGCTCTCAGCAGCATACACTCAGCCCTCGGCCCCTTTTGTTTCATAGGCTCTCTTGGCCTCTCACAGCAGCACAGGCACACTCTTGGCCTCTATTTCTGCATAAGCACACTCTTTTCCTCACTCTGCAGCAACCTAACAATGTTATATATCTCCACTTAGCTCTCTCAACAATGTTGCATTCCCCTTATATTGCACTACAACAATCCTTAGTTTTGTTTGTCACCAACACAAGGAAAGATGTGATCTCTATTGTCATACACACTGCCCAAGAGCATACTTCATCATGGATCTCCTTACTCTTGCTACTACTAAACACTTTGTCACTGCAATTGCATTAATTTTGAGAATGGGCTTTTTAAGTGTTTCTCCATGATGGCAATCAATTCTCAGTCAAACTATGTATGGGAGGCATTATCACCCTACATCGTACTCTTAATCACTACAACTATATTAAATAAAGAAATAAGCATCTAAAACTTTTCCATGTTGAATAACCAATTCGCATAAAAATTTTGCACTCCACCAAGTCCATCCATGCTTGTTAATTGATCAAAACATTCAACTTGTACCTCAGGCATGGCTCATTTCATCTATGATCAATTCTTCTGCACCTATCAATCTTTTCAATTAATTTTTATGGTGTGCAAGGAAGATCAGAGGTGACTTGTTCTATATGGACCAGGGTTCATTAACTTGTTCGACAGACTGTGGTCCTCTCTGTCTCAATCCAGAGCTCTCGACAACCGCCATTGACTCCATTAACAATCAAGCTGCTGACACATTCATTCCTCAAATGTTTTCCTAATCCAATCATGGAAAATGATCAATTTGATGTAATAGCCAAATATGAAGGAATCTTGCCAAAGAGGTGCCGACTAATCCATGCTTTTCAACTTCAGATCCCATCCCAAAAAAAATATGCTCCATTATCCATAAGTGTGGCACAATGCCACATTTAGCACACCTGCCAAAGTGGAGGACTTCTACCAAAGTTGTTGACTCATCTATGTGCCTCTAATATAGGAAAAAGGTATGCCACAAAGCTTTATTTATAAGAAACACTGCATGACTCCTTGCATGGGCCCATTGCCCTTTAAGCCCCGAGGGCTTAATATACTTGCATCTATCCTTTCGTGCCCTTTGTCACATAGCACCCACATGACCGACACCTAGGCCTGCCTTAGCCTCCAACCTTCCTATCCTGGCGACTTTATCTTTGCACTTGTCCCAAAGGCCCGTGGTTATAATAACACATAAAATAATTGTGAAACCATAACTTGGGCATGCGTTCAGTCATTTGACGGAACTATCAAATATCGGTGAAATCTCTGTCTCCCGTCTCGATTACCTCGACGTTGTTTCCCGACACTCGTTTATTTCCTTTGAGGCAAGATTTACAGGCTTACAAGTCCCATGGGGCCACTCTGCACCTCCCCCCATTGATTTCTTGATTGTGCTTTGTCTCGCCAATGTGTCTTGGCTCTTGTATCCCAAACAAAATTCTATGCGCCCCATGTCCAAGATGAGCCATATGGGATGAAATGTAGTATGGGATCCGCTCGGAGACTTTCTTGTTTTCCTATTGGAAATTTCTCTGTCGTGTTGGCTTGGTGCCTAGTTAGCCCGCTTCTCCCTCTTGTGTGTCCTCTATAATCCATTGGGGTCTTCCTTACGGGATGAGCTGTCCCGGTGGGGTCCACCTACAATTCACATCAACAATCAACTGCCTACCAGGTTGAGTTGGCTCTGATAGCTGCCCTGTCATCTTGGCGGTTCCTTTACACCTCACTCCAAAAGCTTCTGAGCTCCTTCCAATGGGATGACATCATGTTGACATCACACATGCCATGTGTCACTTGTGAGAATTTTTGAATCTAACAGACAAAAATCCTCCTCCAATTAACTGATTTTCATTTCCTAATTATGTTATTCAATTAACAAGTTTATTTACAGAATTATTCAGTAAATATTAATTCAAATACACTGCAGCCTACACAAATATACAGATCAAGTAGTGAAAAATAAGATCAGACAAATACACAAAGGCCACACTAATTTTTGGACTAACGTCCCCGGAAAAACCCAATGTGGGAAAACCGGTGCAATAGATCTGAGGGTTTTTATTACTAAGCAGCAATTTTTTGAGTACAATCTATGGATACCATGTTGGCTATCCAGTACAAATAATTCACAGCAGACAGGTAAAATTATGAGTTTTACCTCACACTACAAGTCTCGCTAATCCAAATTTGAACTGGCGAAACCCTAGCTCCCTCTGCACAGTAGATGCGTAAGCCTGTGTGGGGATGGATGATGACTGCGTCACATCTTCTCTAAATCAATGTGTCTCTTGGAAAATGGAGTTTCAGCCCTCTCATCTCAGAAACCCCGATCTCCAGCAAAATTCGGACTATCCCTTGGAAACATTGCATAGCCCCTGCGTGAGCCCTGCATGAGTCTCTGTCACCCCTTTTGGGGACTGCGTCACATCTCCTGGTCGTTGCACTTCTTCCTCTTTTGTCTCTCCTACCTCTTTACTGTGTACTCTTGGTCCTCTGACCAATAACTACTTCTGCCCTTCACTATTGCAGAATCACTCAGATCTTATCTTCGTCTGAGAACTGCTCCATCAGAAGAATTCGATCTCCAGATTCACTCACTGTGTGCGTGTTCTCCAACTGAACCTCAAGTATTCCTTTATACTTTTCTTGTTGAGGAATCAACGGCCGTGATATGATCCTTAATCAATGGCTAAGATTAAAACCGACTTGATCCTCTTCACTTAGAAGTTCTCACCCACATTTATATTAATTCACTTTAATTATTTTAATTTGCTAAGTTTTAACTTAGGCTCCAATAAAAATAATTAATTATTCTAATAACATTCATTTTGGGCAAAATTTATCCAAACAATTTCTAGGTCTTGGAGATCTCATGTGTTCTAGCCCCTCCACAAAATTTCAGAGCTAGAGCACATCTGATGCTGCACAAAAATCAACACTCCCTCTTAGCGAGGAATGTGCTCTAGCAATACTTCTCACCAGAAGCATCACCCTGATCCACGACATCGATCCTCTACACTGCTGATGCTCAGCCTACCGCCCCTCATCCATTGCATTGCAACAATCTATACTGCTACCCATGACTCTGCCACTGTCGTTGTTGCATCTATACTGCAACTCCGTCTCAATATGTTGCATCATGTTTCCCATAGCACTGCCACTTCTAACTGTTGCACTGCAACTCAGTTGCTGAGATTTAAGCAGGAATGTGCTCCAACAATACTTCTCACCAGAAGCATCACCCTAATCTACGACATCAGTCCTCTGCACTATTGATGCTCGACCTTCTACCTCCCATCCACTGCACTGCAACAATCTGTACTGCTTCCCATGACTCTGCCACTATCACTGTTGCATCTGTACTGCAAATTCCCTCTCAATATGTTGCATCATGCTTCCTATAGCACTTCCACTGCTAATTGTTGCACTGCAACTTAGTTGCTGAGAGTTTAGCAATTGAAATACACCCAAATTCCTAACGCACCTCGATGTTGAAGCTTCCTCTGTTGCTAATAAGCTCTAACCCTCTGATGTTACTACATTGTTGCTGCTCTACACTGTGTTGCACCATTGTGCAATGTGTTGTTGCTGCTACATTGTTGTTACCTCGATTCTGTGTTGCTTTAGACTTTGGCACTCTAGTTATGGCATTTTTGCTCCATCATCCCTCGTACCAACTAACTCCCGTCATTTTGCTACTGTCATTAAGGGCTCTCCTAGCCATATGTGATCCAAGAGTTTGGGAACCTCAAGGATCCTTCTGCTACTGTAGCTCTAATCTACAGCTCCATATCGCCCCAGTTCTTAGGTGCATGAGCACTCATGGCGCATCCATTTTCATCCTCCTCATCAACCTGAGCTGGAGCAGCCTTCAAATCAAAATTCTCTTCTTTGCCCTTCTTCTTTAGAGGGCATTGCATCGCGAAATGTCCCATTTCTCCACATCTGAAGCATCTGAATTTTGAGAGGTCCTTTTTCTTCTGTCTTTGCTGCCCTTGCTGTCCCTTAAATGCAAGAGCTGCATCTTCCTCTTCCTCCTTCTTGACTTTGATCCCTTTACCACTGCTTCTCCCCTTGGTCCACCGCTAGATCTCTTCTTGTCGAAGAGCTTCCCACATCTCCTCTCAGCTAGGAAGAGTAGCCGTGCCAAAAATTCTTTGGACAAAGGTTTCCCAGTCTTCAACTTCTACCATCAGGGCAGCCCTGACCATAAGTCCAACATCTGGTGTAGCCACTGCAAAAGCTAGTTGTTCTTGATCTCTTTCAATCTAATAAGGAAGGGATCGATCTCTTCTCCCTTCTGCATCTGAAACAATCTCAGCTAGTTCTCAAGCAACATCTTCTGCTGGAAGGAAGATCCCTCGTACAAAGTGATCAAGGCCACCCAAATTTCCCTTGTTGTGTTCTTCTCAGCAATGTGTGGGATCACATGACCCTTGACTTCTTCCATGACCATGCGCTTCACTTTTTCTTGAGCCTCCTCGTACTTATTTAGAGGATTAGCATCTTGCAAAGAGTAAAACCAACGCCTTCTAGCCATGTTAGGAAAGCGAGAAAAACCGAAACAATAGACAAGTGCAAGGGACAAAAACTAGTGTGTTGCTCCTATTGACTATATCCATATCTTCTAATAGGGGTAGTCTCACTGGTCCCTCGCATTACTGGGGAAAGGTTTGTCTTTCGCCTTCCCCTGAGCATTGCTACTACCAAAACAACAATCCTCTTCAAGGCATGATCCTTGATGCGATGCTCATCAAAAACTGCCAAAATCCTGGCCTTCCAAAAGACAAAGTCAGATGCTCCATCCAACCTTTCCTGATCCCTCAGTCCACTTACGACCATCTCTGCTCAACTAAATCTTGAACAAGATCCTTTCTCCCTCTTTCGTTGCTACCCTAGAAAAACTCATATCTGGTTTTCCTTGGCGCTAGAAATCCTCTAAGGAACAAGCTCCCTCTGTATCTCAATTTCCTTCACGGAAATCCTTTTGCCAACGAATGTCGAACCACTCCTCTCTGATCTCTCTTTGTTTTTGCTCAACACTGGATCTAGACTTCTTGACAAGAAATATTCTGAGGAACTGATTCCCTCTACTTTTCTTCTGCCACACTAGACAATGTTATGCACTAACAGAATCAACATCCCACCAGCAACTTTAGATAAAAATACGCATTGCACCTCCAGCCACAGCAACCGGAAAAATGAGACTCAATAGCCCCTGCGTTTCCTTCTGCAGCTACAACGTCACCCTAGCAGGGTGATGTAGGCTCTGCGTTAGCCTTCCTTGGTGACTGCGTCACCCTTCCTCTACTTCTCTGGTTCATAACTATGTTTTCTCTTGGGACAACTTCTTTCCTGTGACAGATTTCCTTCTGTTCTTTCGTTGATGGATTCAGTCCTTCTTGATCTGCAATTGCTCTGATACCATGTGAAAAACTCTGAATCTAACAGAAAAAAATCCTACTATAGTTAATTGATTTGCATTTCCTACCTGTGTTCTTTAATTAAATAGTTTATTTACAGAATTATTTAGTAAATATTAATGAAAATACACTGCAACCTACAAAAATATACAGATCAAGTACTGAAAAATAAGATGAGACAATCACATAAAGGACACTTATTTTTGGACTAATGTCCCCGGAAAAACCCAATGCGGAAAAACCAGTGTAGCAGATCTGAGGGTTTTTATTATTAAGCAACAGTTTTCTGTAATATTCCCAATTAGTAGCAACTAATTGGTAATATTAATTTTGGCCAGTTTTGCTTTTCTAATGTTAAAATTGGTTAATAAAGTGGGTGATTTATTGTATAAATTTCCGGATTATCCATAGAGTTAAGAAGCAATGGTCAACGTTTCGAATCCCAACAGGGATCCATCATCAGGACAAGATTTTGATGAGACACATAACCCACACTTAGGAAATAATTATTCCCTAAAGTCACTAGAGAAAATATTACTTGACAGTGTGCGGTCCATGAGGGTGAAGTGGCAGCGTGGGGGAAGAGGCAGCGTGGGCAGCGTAGGCCCATGACAGCACAGTTGAATGGGGATAGCGTGGGCCAAGAGGGGTAGTGCAGTTTTGTGGGACCTGGCTGAGAGCAAGGCTCTCAAAGCATAAAAAGGTGAAGAGGCTCCTCATTCTCTCATTCTATTATGCATCTCTGATTTCTGCCTTTTGACATTGAGCACGCTTTTGCTGTTGAGTGAAGTCTACAAGTGTTGTTCAGCACATCAGGTGTCTCCGAGCGGAGATCCCAACCTTAGCCTTAGGGGACTTTGAGTGCCTGCTCAGGTGAGGAGATCTATCCATCATTTTGCATGAGAGAACCATAACATCTTCAGCCAGGATCACGCAGTTGCTTGGACAATGCAGTCAATTGGAGGAATTATGTAGTGTGTGGTAGAGGAAGTTCTGGGAGTGAGGAGATATCAGGGATTTTAGCCCAGGGATGGTGTGAAGGGACCAACCCTTCACTAATAATCATTTTGGAGCAAGAGGAGGCCATCATTTGTATATTTATCATTCAGGGCCAGTGTACTAACTAGGAGTGTGTTATTTTCCAAGGGAGGTCAAATTTCGGGGTCAGCCATTCCGAGATTCCTTCCTAGGTTTCTCCGAGTTATTGGTGTCCTAGGGGTTGGTGCCCCTAAATGCAAGGTATGTGCCTTGGAAAAGATGGGGTCGAAGCCCTAGAATGGATAGAGGAGGAGAATTCACCTAAAAAGAATTTGATGAATTCAGTAAAGAGCATGGAATCAAAAGAGAACTCTCTGCTGCTAGGACACCCAAGAAAAATGGAGTAGTTAAAAGAAGGAACCGAACCGTTCAAGAAATGGAAAGGACAATGCTACTAGTAACTGATTTGCAACCAAAATTTTGGAGAGAAGCAGTTGGGACGGCAGTTTATACCTTAAATCGAACTCAACTAAGACCAAATAATGAAAAAACTCCTTATGAATTATGGAAAGGAAGACCTGCTTCAGTGAAATATTTCAGGATTTTTGGAAGCAAATGCTTCATAAAAATAAACGATGACTCACTAGGAAAATTTGGTTCTAGGGTTGACGAAGGAATATTTCTTGGATACTCCATAAGAAGCAAAGCTTACAAATGTTACAACAATTGTCTACGGAGAATAGTGGAAAGCATTGATGTGAAGATTGATGAAGGCCATCCAAAAAAGAGAATTGAAGATCATAAAGTTGAGCCTTTCCTTGAAGAAAGTGAAGAAGAAGAACTTGAAAAAGAAGAGAATGGATAACCTCAAAGTGAACCTTCACAAACTCCTTCTAAGATCAAATTTATTCAAAAACATCATTCGGAAGAACAGGTTATCGGAAATATAGATGAAGGAATTCAAACTCGAAGAAGGATGAAAAACACTCTAAGAAAAGATGATGTTGCTCTATTATCTTTAATAGAACCTGAATTTTTTTCTCAAGCAAGTAAAGATCCTTATTGGATAAAGGCCATGGAAGAAGAAATGTCTCAAATCGAAAAGAATGAGACTTGGGAATTGGTACCTCGCCCAAAAGATAAAAATATAATTGAAACAAAATGGGTATTCGAAAACAACATGAATGAGGATGGACAAATCATCAAAAATAAAGCTAGACTTGTCTGCAAAGGATACTCGCAAATTGAAGGAATTGACTTCGAAGAAACCTTTGCACCAGTAGCTCGATTGGAAGCCATAAGAATGTTTTTGGCATTTTCTTGCTCAAAATGATTCAAGGTTTATCAAATGGATGTAAAATCAGCATTCCTGAATGGAGATCTCAAGGAAGAAGTTTATATGGAGCAACCAGAAGGATTTTGCTGAAGGAAAATACTCTATATGAAAACTGAAAAAGGCCTTGTATGGATTAAAACAAGCCCCTAGAGCATGGTATGCAAAGTTGGATCACTATCTGCAACAAGAAGGTTTCGAAAAGGGAGTATCAAGTAGCAATATCTACATGAAGATGGACGAGGCAAAACTTCTGTTCACTCTTATATACGTTGATGATCTAATATTTTCTAGCAATGATGATAATATGAGCCATGAATTTTCTCCAAATATTTCCAAAAGGTTCGAAATGTCAATGATTGATGATCTATCTTATTTTCTTGGGCTACAAATATCTCAAACCTTTGCAGGCATGTTTATATCTCAAGAAAAATATCTTAAAGACATGCTCAAAAGATATGGGATGGAAGATTGTGCACCTATGAGCACACCGATGACCACAGATTGTAAATTAAGTAAAGATGATGATATCCCTCTTATAGATGCGACTCTTTACAGGTTAATAATTGGAGCTCTCCTCTACTTAACCGCTACAAGACCAGATATTATGCAAGAAGTAGGAATGGTAGCAAGATTTTAGTCAAATCCTAAACAATCCCATCTAGCAGCAGTTAAGAGAATTCTCAGATATATAAAAGGAACGTCTGATATGTGTCTTTGGTATCCTAAGAGCTCAACTCTTATTGTAACAGCTTACTCTGATGCTGATTGGGCCGGAAGCGTGGATGATCGAAAAACTACCAGTGGAAATGCATTCTTTATGGGAGATTGTCTTGTATCTTGGCTGAGCAAAAAGCAATCATCTATATCTCTTTCTATAGCTGAAGCCGAATATATTGTTGCTGCTAATTGTTGTACATAAATACTATGGATGAAGGAAGCTTTGAAGGACGTTAACATAGAAACTAAGTAGTCAATCACTATTTTTTGTGACAACACTAGCGCCATCAGTATTTCAAAGAATCTGGTAATGCACTCAAAGACCAAACATATTCCAATAAAATATCACTTTCTCCGTGAACAAGTTGTTGAAAAAAATATCAAGTTGGAATATGTCAATACAAAGGAGAAAATTTCATATATTTTTACAAAACCCCTTCCACAAGAGGCATTTGAATATCTTCGCCATAAGATGGGGGTTATTGCTCTTACATCATATTAAAGAAAAAAAACAAGCAAAAGAGTAGCGTATCAGGGGGAGCAGCATGATAGGGGGAGCATGTTGGTACACCTTTTGCCATTGATGTCAAAAGGAGGGGGGGGGGGGAATGGAGATGGAATATTTCCATCAATGACAAAGAGGGAGATTGTTAATCTAGGTTGTCATTGATGGCAATAAGATCTTAGATGATGATGAATAATGATGATTGATCGTACTTGAGGATTAGATGATATTTTGGATGATGGAGGACTACATGAAGACACATATCACTATGGCATGGTAACCTTATGATAAAGAAGGCTATGATGGGGAATCAAACCATGAAGAAGCCCAAGACATTCTGCCCTACCTCCATTTCTGCATCTGTAAATTACCAACCACATTAAAAATTATTTTTCATTACCTTGGAGGTAGAATTTCTCTATGAAACCTTCACCATCATTTAGAGCATAATTTTATCTTTCATATGAGCCCTCATATACCCCAAAACTCCTTGTGGTTAGAAAGATATTGATTTTTGAAGTTGTGAAATAATTATTTGTTTTTTGAGCCGACCTGTCCTAGCTCCCAATGTCGGCCTGCCTCAATGATGTGTCTCCTCACGCAAGACTAGTATAAATACATGTCGTATCTTCTCATTTTAACCATCCAATTCATTGAAAATCACAGAAGATAATCATTTCCAGTTCATACCTCGTGAACTATGGGAGACCTAGGTAGGAGACTTAGAAGCCAAGGAAGATTTGTAATTGGGTTAGAAAAAGAACAAGCTTTCTTGACATCTGCAGCAGACAAGGCTATAAGAGCTTGGATCTAAGAACATCACAGTCTCGGTAGAGCCCAAATCTATGGGATATTACAGTTTTGGTGGAGCTCGAATTTGTGGACATAACTGTGTTTATGGGTTGGGTTCCTTGCAAGGAGCTACAGGCAGGCAACCACCATCACATTCACTCAAGCAGTCACCATTACAATACCCACAGACCTGGTGCATAATCAGGAGTTCAAACATTCTATACCCTCGGACTTGAGCATAATTCTGTGGCTCGGATTAGTACGTTGATTATGTGGCTTAGGTAAATCTGTGATAAGAAGAAACCACCACTTCAGACCAATTGAGCTGCAATGTATTTCATAGTTTTCATACCCTTGACATATTCTCGGACCTGTGATGAAAGAAGCACCTAACTATTTGTTGGAAGACTATGGTAAGCCAAAAAGACTTGGACCTCTGTTATCTTGTAAGACTGTGATCCTTTCAAATTGTTGGAAGGCTAATGTACATTAAAGGGAAATCTACAAATCTGGTTTATCTAAGGAGAAATGCTTCTGACCTGTGGAGACAAATAGATAGCAAAGGAACCCATGAAAAATTGTGTTTGGATGATGAACCAGTGATGAGTTTGAAGGCATAAATTATGAACAGTGAAGTGATATTTTTGGAGCAATGAAGCACTGTCAGTTATGAAGAAATTCAAGTTACCTATTCATCTTTATTAAACAGACTAAAGGATTGGTGTCCTAGGTGTTTATGCCCCTAAACGCAAGGTAGGTGCCTTGGAAAAGATAGGGTCAAAGCCCTAGAATGGATAGAGGAGGAGAATTCACCTAAAAATAATTTGATGAATTCAGTAAAGAGCATGGAATCAAAAGAGAACTCTCTACTGCTAGGACACCCAAGAAAAATGGAGTAGTTAAAAGAAGGAACCGAACCATTCAAGAAATGGAAAGGACAATGCTACTAGCAACTGATTTGCAACCAAAATTTTGGAGAGAAGCAATTGGGACAGCAGTTTATACCTTAAATCGAACTCAACTAAGACCAAATAATGAAAAAAATCCTTATGAATTATGGAAAGGAAGACTTGCTTCAGTGAAATATTTCAGGATTTTAGAAGCAAATGCTTCATAAAAATAAATGATGACTCGCCAAGAAAATTTGATTCTAGGGTTGACAAAGGAATATTTCTTGGATACTCCATAAGAAGCAAAGCTTACAAATTTTACAACAATCGTCTACGAAGAATAGTGGAAAGCATTGATGTGAAGATTGATGAAGGCCTTCCAAAAAAGAGAATTGAAGATCATGAGGTTGAGCCTTTCCTTGAAGAAAGTGAAGAAGAAGAACCTAAAAAAGAAGAGGAGAATGGAGAACCTCAAATTGAACCTTCACAAACTCCTTCTAAGATCAAATTTATTCAAAAACATCATTCGGAAGAATAGGTTATCGGAAATATAGATGAAGGAATTCAAACTCGAAGAAGGATGACAAACACTCTAAGAAAAGATGATGTTGCTCTATTATCTTTAATAAAACCTACAAATTTTTCGCAAGCAAGTAAAGATCCTTATTGGATAAAGGCCATGGAAGAAGAAATGTCTCAAATCTAAAAGAATGAGACTTGGGAACTGGTACCTCGCCCAAAAGATAAAAATATAATTGGAAAAAAATGGGTATTCAAAAACAACATGAATGAGGATGGACAAATCATCAAAAATAAAGCTAGACTTGTCTGCAAAGGATACTCACAAATTGAAGGAATTGACTTCGAAGAAACCTTTGCACCAGTAGCTCGATTGGAAGCCATAAGAATGTTTTTGACATTTGCTTGCTCAAAAGGATTCATGGTTTATCAAATGGATGTAAAATCAGCATTCCTGAATGGAGACCTCAAGGAAGAAGTTTATATAGAGCAACCAGAAGGATTTGATCTTGTTGAAGGAAAAGACTTTGTATGAAAACTGAAAAAGGCCTTGTATGGATTAAAAAATCCCCTAGAGCATGGTATGCAAATTTGGATCACTATCTGCAACAATAAGGTTTTGAAAAGGGAGTAGAAGGTAGCAATCTCTACATGTAGATGGACGAGGAAAAACTTCTGATCACTCTTGTATACGTTGATGACCTAATGTTTGCTAGCAATGATGATAATATGAGCCATGAATTTTCTCTAAATATGTCCAAAAGGTTCAAAATTTTAATGATTGGTGAGCTATCTTATTTTCTTGGGCTAAAAATATCTCAAACCTCTGCAGGCATGTTTATATCTCAAGCAAAATATCTTAAAGACATGCTCATAAGATATGGGATGGAAGATTGTGCACCTATGAGCACACCGATGACCACAGATTGTAAATTAAGTAAAGATGATGATACCCCTCTTATAGATGAAACTCTTTACAGGTTAATAATTGGAGCTCTCCTCTACTTAACCGCTACAAGACCAGATATTATGCAAGCAGTAGGAATGGTAGCAAAATTTCAGTCAAATCCTAAACAATCCCATATAGCAGCAGTTAAGAGAATTCTCAGATATCTAAATGGAACGTCTGATATGGGTCTTTGGTATCCTAAGAGCTCAACTCTTATTGTAACATCTTACTCTGATGTTGATTGGGCTGGAAGCGTGGATGATCGAAAAAGTACCAGTGGAAATGCATTCTTTATGGGAGATTGTCTTGTATCTTGGTTGAGCAAAAATCAATCATCTATATCTCTTTCTATAGCTGAAGTCGAATATATTGTTGTTGCTGATTGTTGTACATAAATAATATGGATGAAGGAAGCTTTGAAGGACGTTAACATAGAAACTAAGCAGCCAATCACTTTTTTTTGTGACAACACTAGCAACATCAGTCTTTCAAAGAATCCGGTAATGCACTCAAAGACCAAACATATTCCAATAAAATATTACTTTCTCCGTGAACAAGTTGTTGAAAAAAATATCAAGTTGGAATATGTCAATACAAAGGAGAAAATTGCAGATATTTTTACAAAACTCCTTCCACGAGAGGCGTTTGAATATCGTCGCCAAAAGATGGGGGTTATTTCTCTTACATCATATTAAAGAAAAAAAAACAAGCAAAAGAGCAGTGTATCAGGGGGAGCAGCATGATAGGGGGAGTACGTTTGTACACCTTTTGCCATTGATTTCAAACAGGGGGGGGAAGATGGAGATGGAATATTTCCATCAATGACAAAGAGGGAGATTGTTAATCTAGGTTGTCCTTAATGGCAATAAGATCTTAGGTGATGATGAATAATGATGATTGATCGTACTTGAGGATTAGATGATATTTTGGATGATCGAGGACTACATGAAGACACATATCACTATGGCATGGTAACCTTATGATAAAGAAGGCTATGATGGGGAATCAAACCATGAAGAAGCCCAAGACATTTTGCCCTACCTCCATTTCTGCATCTGTAAATGACCAACCACATTAAAAATTAATTTTCATTACCTTGGAGGCAGAATTTCTCTATGAAACCTTCACCATCATATAGAGCATAATTTTATCTTTCATATGAGCCTTCATATGCCCCAAAACACCCTGAGGTTAGAAAGATATTGATTTTTGAAGTTGTGAAATAATTATTTGTTTTTAAGCCGACCTGTCCTAGCTCCTAATGTCTGCCTGCCTCAGTGACGTGTCTCCTCATGCAAGACCAGTATAAATAAACGTCTTATCTTCTCATTTTAACCATCCAATTCATCGAAAATCACAGAAGATAATCATTTCCAGTTCACACCTCGTGAACTAAGGGAGACCTAGGTAGGAGACTTGAAATCCAAGGAAGATTTGTAATTGGGTGAGAAAAAGGACAAGCTTACTTGACATCTGTAGCAAACAAGGCTATAAGAGCTCAGATCTAAGAACATCACATTCTCGGTAGAGCCCAGATATATGGGATATTACAGTTTTGGTGGAGCTCGGATTTGTGGATATAACTATGTTTAGGGGTCGGGTTCCTTGCAAGGAGCTACAGGCAAGCAACCACCATCACATTCACTCAAGCAGTCACCATTACAATACCCACAGACCTGGTGCACAGTCAGGAGTTCAAACATTCTATACCCTCGGACTTGAGCATAATTCAGTGGCTCGGATTAGTACGTTGATTATGTGGCTCAGGTAAATTTGTGATAAGAAGAAACCACAACTTCAGACCAATTGAGCTGCAATGTATTTCAAAGTTTTCATACCCTTGGCATATTCTCAGACCTATGATGAAAGAAGCACCTAACTGTTTGTTGGAAGACTATGATAAGACAAAAATACTTGGACCTCTGTTATCTTGTAAGACTGTGATCCTTTCAAATTGTTGGAAGGCTAATGTACATTAAAGGGAAATCTAAAAATCTAGTTTATCTAAGGAGAAATGCTTCTGACCTATGGAGACAAATATATGAAAAGGAACTAATGAAAAATTGTGTTTGGATGATGAACCAGTGATGAGTTTGAAGGCATAAATTATGAACAGTGAAGTGATAATTTTGGAGCAGTGAAGCACTGTCAGTTATAAAGAAATTCAAGTAAGTTATCTATTCATCTTTATTAAACATACTGAAGGATTGGTGTCCTAGGGATTGGTGCCCCTAAATGCAAGTTAGGTGCCTTGGAAAAGATAGGGTCGAAGCCCTAGAGGTCGGAGCCTCATTAAAGTCCAAGTTGGTGCTTGGAAGTAGGTTGGTGCCTAATTCATTGAAGGGTTGGTGCCCTCACACATCTATTGTACTCAATTATTTAAAAAAGGATTGAAGTTCTTATTAATCCTTAATAATATTATCATTATACACATCTCTATCTTTAATTGTGATGAATCGAACTGGCAAAAATTAACAATTGAAAATAAATATTGATTCAGCCCCCTCTCAGTATTTCCAACATCCTCACCCAAAATCTGTTGCCCACCAGGTACTGCCGGAACTTGGCCAATGCATGCATAATTGCCAACATCTCCTTGTCATATATAGGATACAAACTCTCATGTGGCAAAAATTTTATGCTCTCGAAAGCTATGGGGTGGCCTCCCTGCATCAAAACTGCGCTCACTCCCTCCCCCGAAGAATCACACTCTAAGATTAAGGGCTACGTGAAATCTGACAAAGCTAATACTAGGTAGCTACTCATCACCTCCTTGAGCCTATCAAAGGCTCTCTGCACCGTGTCTATCCCACTGAATGCCCCCTTTTTGGTAAGGTCTGTGAGGGGTGCAGAAAGTTGGGGAAACCCCTTAAAAAACTTCCGGCAGTAGGTGCAGATGCCTAAAAACCCCAGGAGTTCTGTCACATTCTTCGGCTCCGGCCATTCCCAGATGGCTCGAATCTTCTTCTCGTGGACCCTCACTTCATCCACACCAATGATATGCCCCAAATAGAGCATCTCTGTCAACCCAAACTCGTACTTGGAGAGCTTAGCGTAGAAATTTTTCTCCTCCAAGATACGCATTATAGCCTCAATGTGTTGCAAGTGATCTTCCCAAGTGCAACTGTATATAAGGATATCGTCAAATAATACCAGCATGAACTTCCTCAACTAACCATGGAAGATGTTGTTCATACAGGACTGGAATGTGGTCGGCACATTGGTTAGCCTGAAGGGCATCACCAAAAACTCAAAGTGGCTATAATGACATATGAAGGCCGTCTTGTGGACATCTTGGTCCCTCACTCAAATCTGATGGTAGCCCGACCTCAGATCAAGCTTGGAGAAGCATTTCGATCCCCTCATCTCATCCATCAAATCGTCAATCTATGGAATGGGGTATTGTTTCTTCATCATTTTCTTGTTGAGAGCCCAGTAATCGATGCACATCCTCAATGTGCCATCCCTCTTCTTCACCAATACCACAAAAGAAGCAAATGGGCTAGTACTGGGCCAGATGTGTCCCAGTGCTAAGAGCTCGTGAATGGCTCTCTTAATATCATCCTTGTAGGATTTGGGATGCTTATAGGGTGTGGTAATCACAGCCTGAATACCCTACTCAAGCTCAATGGTGTGCTCGAACCCCCCGATCTGGTGGCTATCCCAGAGGTATATCCCCAAAAACAGTAGCATACTTGTCCAAAATCAGTTGCACATCTGGGTGAGCTAAATGCCCTGTGGCCCCTACCTCTGAAATACATTACTTCACTACCCACTTTATATCTCCCTTCCGGAAGTCTGCCTTAATCTAGTGTGCTGAAACTGTTTGTGGAGGATATGTGCGCATGCCTCAGATCATCACATGCTTTCCACTCTTCTTGTCCATCCACTCCATCTCCAAATTCTCCTAGTCTGTGGTGACCTTCCCCAGTGTGATCAACCACTGCACTCCCAGCACCACTTTGGTATCTGGAATGTAGACCACAAAAAAATGATTCGTCGTCGTATAAGTCCCCATGGTCACAGCTAATGTCGGAACGTATCTGGCACACTGCATAGTTCTGGCACTCGGTACCAGTACTGAGAATCCATCAAAGCTCTTTGTCTATATGCCCCTCCTCTCTACAAGCTGGGCATCAATAAAGTTGTGAGTGGCCCCACTGTCGACTAGAACTGAAACATGTTGTCCCTGAATGGTGTTGCGGACACACAATGTCAAATACTTCAGAACCCCTCGCAAAGATGCAAGGGATCCTCCTGTGGGTGAAAACGCTGCTCCTCCTGCTCCTAGGGAGGAGGTGGTGGATGATCCCCTCTCTGCACTACAGCACTGGCCTCTATCTCTATCCCCTCATAAGCATCTTCTTCCCCCTCACTGTTGGAGAAGACCTCTATGTAATGTGCCTTCCCTGCGGCACATCGATGACCCGGTTCCCATGGCTCCTGGCATGTGAAGCATAGCTTCCTCCGTCTCAAGTCTCTTTGGGTATCATCATCAAAATCCCCCAACCTTGATTCCCCTTTGGAGGTGGAACTCTTGTGTCCTTCCCCTTCGGTTGAAATGCTTGTCTCTGGGGAAAAGGAGCACTAGTCCTGGGCAAAGCATCTTGCAAATCTCTAGTACTCCTGACTGCATCCTGAAGTGTAGCAGGCCTCATGGATCTGACTAACCCACGCAAAGGTTCTGACAAACCTTTCAATGAACATGTAAATCCTCCTAGCTAAGGATACGTTAGGCACCATCACTAAAAGCCTCAAGAACCCGGAAATGTAAGTTTCCGGGTTCCCAGTCTACTTGAGCTTGGTCAGCTCAACAAAATTCTCTTCTGGATCTTTCCGGTCAAACCACTCCACCAACCTCCATGTAAACTTTGCATATGTTGTCACTGTCAAGTGACCCAACATGGCCATCCCATGGAACCACCAGTCATGGGCCTCTCCCTCAAGGTGCAGCGCTGCCACCTTGATGGCCTCTCCCTCTGCCATCTGATTAAGTTGGAAATAAATGCCGAGATTCTCCACCTAATATTTTGCTGAACATTTGGGATCCATTGAATGTTTCTAAAAAAAACCTGCCCACAGTACGCTGCAGCTCTCCTCCCTACGTGTACCCACCACCTCTGTTCTAGTTGCAAGATCTGTTGTCCTTTTTGAGCTGGAAAAAATCATGGAAAATGAGAGCTTCACCAAACTCTCGCCTATAGGACTGATACCCTACAAAATAATCCCCCAAATTAACCACCTTCGGCTCCTGAGGTCCTCCCGTCTCGGTGCCTGAAGTCAAAAATTTGGGCATCGTAGAACATGGGGGAGTGAGCGGTACTACCTGTTGTGCTGTGATATTCTCCTGAGCGTGATGAGAAGTGTCGAATCCCTCACCGATGTGAAAACCCCTTGGGGTTTCCTACTGTCTGTTATCTGCTGCAAACTTCTAACCCATCTCCTCTATCCTCCTCGAGAGCTCCTACACAGATTTCAGGAGGAGATTTCTGAAATCCTTCCCTTCATTTCTTTCCTCCACCAGAGGTTCTTCCTCCTCTGTGTCCACCATTGGAACGCAATCCCATTCTCCAAAAATGGCCTTGAGCCTCTGCTCTTGGCTCCTGTACCTCCTTCCCCGATAAGTGATATATGGTTTTCCTCCTAGTGTCATAGAATGATCTGCTCCACAAGCTGAGCCAATTCTATGAGCTCTGCTACCACTGTAATATTCTGAATAGAAAATAGACAGAAATATAAAGAAACATAAAATAATAACTACAACAAATAGAGAGACATCATAAAAACACTACAAATATGGAGAAACACTAAGCCATTTTATTATAAAATGAAAGATAACAATGGGAACGAAGGTGATCAGAATGATGGCACCTTGGCTTGCTCAAGGCAAGCTGGAAATACTCTCATAATATCCCACTGAATGGCTGCTCTCTCTATGACTACGTAACTCCTGAAATTGTTGTTGTTGCTACTGTCGGAACTATTGCTACTGTGGGATTGGAGCTTCTCTTTGGGGTTGTTTCCCTGCTCAGAAAAATATGAAACTTGGAATATAAGCTCTCCTCCAATAACTCGGAAAAACCCAAGAAGGAATCCCCGAGTGGCTGACACCGGAAATTAACCTCCCTTGAAAAATCACGCACTCCAAGTGAGTACGCTGGCCCTGAATTGATAAACTGCAAATGTTGGCCTCCTCCTACTACAAAAGATGTTTTGTGAAGGGTTGATCCCTTCACAATACTCTCGGACTGAAATCCTTGATCTCCCTTCTCTCCCGATGCTGCATCCTCTCAAGACTGCATAATCCCCATGAGTGATGGTGCTGCCCAAGTGACTATGTGCTCCTAGCTGAAGGATGCTGAGTGTTAAGCCCTGAAAAACAATGGTGGATCTCCTCACCTGAGCTGGCACTCGAATTCCCCCGAGGCTGAGTTTGGGATCTCCGCTCGTAGACACCTGTGTGCTGAACAACACTTGCAGACTTCGCTAAACATCAAAAGCATGCTCAATGTCTATAGAAAATCAGAAGATGCATAATAGAATGACTGAATGGTGAGTCTCCTCTCCCTTTTATGCTTGAGAGCCTAGATCTCCCTTGGTTCCCACTCAACTGCGTTGTCCCTCCTTCGCCACGCTATCCCTGCAACTGCGCTATCTGGGCCCATGCTGCCACTGCTTTGCCTAGCCCACGTTGCCTCGACGTTTCCCGTCCCCTGTGCCATCACTTGACTCTCCTGTGCCCCACGCTACAAACTAAATTTTCCTAAGTGAATTTAGGGAATTATTATCTCCTAAGTGTGGGTTATGGGTCCCATCACCCCCTTTATTAACTGACCAACATTACGAAGGAAAAAAGCTGAACAAAATTAATATTTCCAATTAGCTGCCTCTAATTGGGAATATTACATACAGGAATCTTTGATATGTTTGGGAAAACCACAGGCTCATTATTCTGAGAACAAGGGACACCCCTTCTCCACTTCTTCTGGGAGTCCTATTTCACATTATGGCACCTATGGACTTCATCAGGCCTCTTCTAGGGCCCAACAACACATACTCTTTATCATTCAACCTCTTGAAAGCTTATTCTTTATTTTATGAGCTAGATTGGTGGGCTTTTCACCAAAAGTTAGTTATTTTGTACATTATTTTTATTTTAGAGGCTAATTAGGCCTAATTAGCTAAATCAAACTCATTAGAAGTGTACGAATACAAGTGATGTGATTTCATTTTATCATCATCACTTGGATTGGACTTGTATCTCTTTAGAGAACTTCACTATCCTTCTTGGAGGATGAATTTTTGGAGCACAGAATGAATTTTGATGTTTGGATCATTTTCTCTTCTCTTGGAGCTTCTTGATTGGCAAAGTTTTGATGGTTGGATATACTCTTAATACATGTAAGTGAAATTTAATGCTATTATTTCTTTCTATTCTTGTCACATACATTGTTGTTGGGATTTTGCCATACCAGGGCTAATTTACTGCATCCATTTATGTGAAATTGTGGAAATTTTGTTTCTAGATAGTGATGATTCATGTATGGGCCATGTATTATGAGTGAATGTTCCTAGAGATTCTTCATCGTTGAAATTCATCTTGATAAGCTATATATTTTTCAAAAGGAAGTATAAAGTCCTTGAAGCTACTTTTGTTGCTACCCTAGAGTATGCGAAGTTTCCTTTGAGGCTTCCTTGACATAGAAAATCCAAAATCCATAGTCATAATTCTACTTGACTCCAAACCCAAAAGGATTATGCACTGGTCCTCCATAGGTGATCACCTCACAGCTTATTTCTTTCACTTTCCCCTCTTTTTAGGCCTAGCTTACATAATACACCTAGGGAATCAATTATTTCACAATCTAGCCATCCAAACACTTCTATTTTTGGTCCACAACTTCATTGGTGTGTCCTCAAGAATCCCTCCAAATTTCATGAGATTATGACGGTGGGGTCTAGAGATATTGCAAGCCTTAGCTCGAAGACCGATTCTTGCCCGTGGTTTCCTTAGGCTAGAAACCTCAGTGGGATCATTGCATTACCTTTCATTGAAAATCCCTTCATTGATCCCCTTCTCCTCCCTGATTGAGTCACATATATCATTGGTTGCTCAACCCCATTCCTTTGAACTAACCTCGGGTCCACTTGATCCCGTGTGATCTCACAACTTATGAAAGTTATTTTCACAAATACCACATGGAAGCTAAGTTTCCACAAAGATTTTAGGAGCTAAGAATATTCTTGACGAGTCATATTCTCAAACCCTAGCTCTTAGAATTCCCTTAAGCCCTTCCTAGAGCACCTTTCACCTTGCTTTCAAAGCAAGCCAACCATATATCATTGATCCATTCATTTTGTGATCCTTATTATATTGGGTCTCCTCCCATCGGTGAAAGCCCGCAAAATAGTAGGGATCAATAGCCGAGGTGACAGTGGGATATTGCTCCATTGTTTCCCTTAACCTTGTAGAAGTCCGTCAAGGAAGAGAGCACACATTGGGACTTCAACATAGTTTACTTCAAAGGCACGTTGGTGGGGATTTCAACATTGTTATCCCATCTGTATGCATCAAACGAAGGGAAGCAGAGTTGTCTAGACAAATCATAGGGGGTGACTAGGTCAGCAGAAGTGAGCGACTTGAGCTGAGTATGGCACATTACTAGCATGGAGGGATTGTTCCATACATAGGAGATTGTACATTCAATCCCTCCTTTGGGATTGGATGGCGAGAGGTACTGAGATAGTACCTGAAGGAGCAAGCTAGGAGGTTGGATACATCCATTGCCACAATTTAGCAGAGTTTGTGGATTACCAGAGGAGCTAGAGGGACAGACTGTTGTTGGGATCTAGGTGGGATTCCCCGTCACATCATGGACTTGGTTAGTGATGGTGTTAGTGGGGTGGGGGATCTGGAGACTAATCACGCCCACACTTTTAGGTCTTCATTAGAGGCATGAGCAACACTAGTGATGGGCTAGATTAATAGGATAGTGGGTAGACACCATGAGTTGTCCTGGCCTATTGGTTAGGAATGAAGTCGAAAGATGACCAACATACTCTAGAAAGCGTTGATTTTAGGAGGAAACATCGATAGGCCACTAGAAAGAATGTTGTATGGGAATAAGGATTTTTCGCGGATATGTGGGGCATAGAGGTCACTGAGCTACAACACCTTAGTGACATTGCCACTAGTGCTTAGGGAGGTGTGCCTATCAGATCTCTCCATGAGGATTAGGAGGGGAGGTATACTCATATGAGGTTATGGAGGTGTGCTAGTGGAGATGGCGATGCTAATAGGATGTCGACCAACACTCACTGACTCAGTTTTAGAGCATGGCACCTAGGAGTGTATAGGGGTTTGCAGCAATCCGCAGCGGTATCTAAAGGAGCACGAAGGTGCATGGTGGTGGGTAGTAGTGTGCATAGTTGCAATGTGTAGTTGGAGGAATGGTTCACATTGCAGTGCATTTTCTCATAGAGTGACAAACACATCAATACAAGAGGGATTCCAGCTCATCTAGAATGATGCGACTGTATGTAGCAGGGTCCAATGGTGCACAAAGATGTGCAACTAGGTGCAGTTTTATGCCATGGGGCACAAGGGTACATGGTTGTATATTGTAGTGTGTGGGGTTTCATTGCCGACAAGAGCAGTGTTACTAGCAGGGAGATTCTTTGACGAGGATGTCAAGCATGCCATTGAGGTGGGCATACCCAGGTTTAGCGGGTGGGTTGGACACAGGGTTGGCCATGAGTGTACGTACATGTTCTTGGACATACCCATCAGAGCCCACACATCTATCACTCTCCGACACCATGCACTATTCCAAAGGAGTTGGATCTTGTCTCTTAATTCTTTCCTCATAAGCAATAGGGCATAAAAGGTCTAGCTAAGGAAGCTCGACAGAGCATAGGTCATTGAGAGGTAGGATCGCCAACTAAGGCATGTGGTTGGGATGAGAGATGACATAGGAAGCAAGATATCAGAGGTCACTATGTGGTATGGCAGGTGCAGGGAATTTTAGCATGCATCATATCTATTCATGATATATGGAGTAATTATATGGATGGCATGCACAGGGACTAGGGACGAGGCACATATGGATTCCAGCAGAAGTCAGGACTCAACCACAACAGATTGTGCTATGGGATCTAGGGATTCAATTGTATGATAGTGTTGATTCGGGGTTACATCGTGTTGACCAATGGAGTGGAACTTGATGATAATGAGAAGATTCCATGCCCAAGGATGAACTAGAGGACACATGTACCATCAGATATCATCAGTTCAACAAAGTTTTTAAGATCTACTTCTACTTCTCAACATCTTTCTCTTATACCCAGGGAATTGTAATAAGTGATGCTAGTCATGATGGGTTTTTAGTCTGTAATAGGCCTAGGTAGCCTGGGACCTTGCCAACAAGTGAGTATTACTCTGGGAGGTTCTTTTTACTTGGTTAATTATCATCTCCCTACCAAGAGTTAATAATTAATTGAGTTTTTTCCTCCAATTTTACACCAAAGACAGAGTATGGCTTGATGGTGATGCCTTGGGTGATTCCTAGTGTCTAGAGTCAATGTTTATTACCATACTAGATCACACAAAAAATTTCATGGAATTTGATTAGATCTAGGTAGTGATTTTTTAATTTTTTAGATTTCCTGCAAGTTGAAAATTGCAATAAAAGTTGTAATTGAATTGTAATAAGTGTTTCCTAGAGAAGTTGTATGGGGTATGAGTAATCAAAATTACACATCTTACCTTCAAATTTCTACTATGACACACTGTGAGGGGTTAAAAATGTGTTTTGAACCCTCAAAACCCACTTTTCCTAACTTTAGTGGGAAATATGGGAATTAATTAAGCCATAAATTAAATAAATAGAGAAAAATAAATATCCACACATGCTATATGAGGTAGAAATGAGGTTGAAACTTATGGAGGAGTTAAATTGAAGTCCCAAAGTGATGTGGAATCCTAAAATCAAGGAAAAGACACGTGCTCAAATAAAATTGAAATTCTGGCATTAAATGAGAGTTGCTTACTTGGAAATTCTAATATGTGAAGTTAGTACATATTTGGAAGGATTTGGGAGAATATTTGGTGGAGATTTTTGTGGGAAATTGTCCCCACATGGGTTACCACCCATATACACTTGTCATTCCATCATAAAATTCGAATTTAGCACATAAGGAAATAAGAAAACGATGTCCATTTGCCAGAATCCGATTTTTACAATTGGAAATGGAGCTCAACTTATCAAATTCGATTTTGCTTGTGATCTCCTCCCTCTCACCACTTGGCATTTGGTTCTTCATTGGGTTTCCCCCCAAATTTCTATATCATGGAGCCATGGGCTCTCATATTGTATCATGTAATACAAGCTATTGGGCTTGAGGACACGTTGTCGGATTGTACACATACTTGCAATATAATACAAAAGTCTTTGGGGTAACTTGTGATGGTGTTTTTCTCCTTGCAGATATGGTAAATTCTTGACTTGTTGTTATGCTTCTATTTATTTCATCATGCTATTGTTTCCTTCATGCTTGTTTCAAGTTATGTTAGTATGCAGCTATCTCATATTAGCATAAGAGTTACTTGATCGCTTTAGGATAAGAAATATTCTATATGATGTCAAATATATCTATAAGAGTTCTTTCCATTGCTTTTATTTAATGTCACATGGATTTAATATGTTGTGTTGAGATTGTGTAGAAGGATCCGTCTTTGGTCAAGCTTTTCAAGCGTGAGGGGAAGTTCTCAGAGGAACCAACCCACTCTTGAAAATATTCAAGGAGAACCCGCATGTGTTGATTTCCAAAGTCTATTCTATATTTTATTTTTTCTTGCAAAGGCTCTTTTAAGTTTCCCAAAGTTCTTATTTCTTGCATCAAAAAATCAAATTTAAAATAACTTACTTTTCAAGTATTGCTCTTCATTTCTTTAATATCTGGCTATTTCAAAGATCCAAGTTATGGCTAGTCAAAGAGGAGATCTTTCTCATACTCTTTGGCCTAGCCTCTTGTAAGTTATTACTGTAATATTACTTTGTGATTTCTTGAGCTAACATTTGTGGTTGTAGATTTTATCTAACTTGTTGTCTTGCAGCTACTTGCAAGTTTCATTTTTAGAAAATTACTTACAGGTTTGCATGCAGGACCTTGGGGCTTCAACTTCTAGATTATTTCCTTCCCTTGGCCGTGTAACTCAAAGAGGCTTTGCCCTACTTCTTGTTCCTCAAAAAATCTGAATTTTGTTGAGCTTTTGTGGACCTCAAATTGCAGAAATTTTCAGCAAGGAAAGATTTATGGTTCAAGCCAACATTGTGAAGACTTTCCTTGGATTTTAGAAAAAACTTCATATTTTTCTCCTTCTTGTAATAACTAATAAAATTCTTGGTTTTGGGAGCGTGGGTTTTGCCCATTGGTATCCCTATCTCTACACCTTTGTGGAGAGACTTCGTGGCTTGATCTTTGATCTTTTTCACTTGCATGTACATCATTTAATTGGGGAATTAACACAATCATGCATTACACTCATTTTGCATGCACCTAAAACTAATTTACTACAGAATTCTAGTCTTTTTACTTTCATAGCAGGTTCAAACTTTTGCATGCATGCAATTTTAAATTTGTCACGAACTTTGTTCCAAAACCTCTTATGCTTCACCTTTAATTACATCTTACATCCAATAATTATTTGGGCAAATTTTATCCATAATGTGGCATTCTACTTCATGACATGCAAATACATCTCAAGTTTGAAAGTTAATTTTCATTGTTGATTAATTTACGTACATGTCCCAAGCAAATAACTAAAATTTTACCTCTAACATAAGTTGTTTGAACAAACATTTAAGGGACCCTCTACTCCTCTATTGACTCCTCACTGTGAGATCCATATCTTTGGGCATGTTGAGAATGCAACAAGATGATGGAGCTTAGTGAAAAGAAGTCGCCTTCACTAAGTGGGCCCGCAGGCTATTTTTGGCGCAAAGTCTATTTTTAGACTATGTCTATTTTTAGACATATGGATCATGGTCTATGAGTTGCAGGATGCTATTTATGGATGGTTGGTCAAGTCGGTAAAAATAGATGGACCTCTATTTTTAGACATACTGGGCGGAGTCTATTTTTAGACTGCCAGTCTAAAAATAGATCAGTCGAATATTATTAGCTCTTAATAATATTTGGACTATAAACATTATCTTATCCTCTTGCAGCACTTTAGTTCGAGCTACGGATGTGGCACATGCAGCTGATAGAAGAAATTACGCTATTCCTAGGGTTTAGTTGAGCTATCGCATGGTTGACTTCAGTTAGAACTCATGTGGCAGAGTTTGGTGGAGTTGATGAGACAGTTGATGGAGTTGTGTTCGGTTTAACTTAGTTGAACTAGTTGTATTTAGTCTAGCTGATAAATACACTAGTGATGAGTGGTGTGAATTAATTATTAATTAATTCACTAATTATTAACTCATAAATCAACTAAAGAATACATCAGTTAACTGCAATGCATGGACAGTTCAGTGGAGACCAGTGTTAGAGGTGGGTGAAAGGGTGAGTCTACTATCGGTTGTGACTATAGCTGTGCATGAGATTTGCACACACATTGATTGAGATTGCCAATGAGGATTGCGCAGTACAAGCCAGTGGGATTCGAACTTGGATCTCATCATTATTCATCTTGGATTGCGCAGTAGAGGCAGGCTAATAGGTGGAGGAGATTTGAACTTGTGACTTGTTCATATCTGAGCTAGTTAGTGTGTAACAATTGGAGATAGTGCTGAGAGCTTGTGAGGAGTTTGTACTATGATTGTTACATTTTCTCTATCATTATAATATACAGATAGTTGGGGGTTTTCAGCTGTAAGCTTTCCCCATTACATACTGTGTTGATATGTGTGATTGATTAATGTTTCAATGTGCGCATGCGATTGTTTTTAATTCCGCAAATTGATGATCAATGGTAGAAGAGGTTATGTATTATGCATGAAGCTCAAATAGTGTGTAATCAGGATAATCTTGGTGAATAACTCATCTATTATTCAAATTTCTACATGGTATCAGAGAAAAGTTGATCATCGGATCTATTACAGTGATTACATTTTATTTCTTTAGGCAGAGTCTGTAAGAGGGCCAGGTAGCCTCTGGATTCATCCTTTCGTTGAAAGGTGAGATATCCAGTAAATGCCCCTACAGTCTATCTCTGTACTAGAAATACCTTGTTCTCAAAATTTCAGATCAGAAGCGGTTGAGTTTTGAGCTGGTGGAATTCGAATTTGTAGCAGTGTTTTCTTGGTGTCAAAGTTGAGATGTCTTTCAACGGATTGCGATTGGAGTATGCCCTTGAGGGCAGCTCGAATTATATTGCATGGAAGGACAAGATGGAGGCAGTGTTAGATGACAATGGGTTGAAGGAGTTCATAGATGCTGAAGTCCCAAAGCCTACTTCTAGCGATGCTACCGTAATTGAGGCTTGGCAAAAGAAGACAACAAAGTGTCGAAGGATTCTGTTGGAGGGCATGAAGGATCACATAGTGTCCAGCCTGCATGGTAAGGCTTCTCCATTCTTGATGTGGAAAGCCTTGACAGATTTATTCCAAAGCAAGAGCGACCAGAGGAAGTTGGCGCTCAAGGATAAACTTAGAAACATAAAGATGGAGAAAGGCGACAGTATGCCCAAGTACCTCACGAAGTTCATCCAATGCAGGGATGAGTTGGGAAGTGTGGGGGTGACTGTTGATGACGAGGACTTGGTGAGCTTGGCTCTCCTTGGGCTTCTAAAGAGTTGGCATTCCTATCAGGACTCTGTCAATGGTCGGGAGAAATTGCCAGGATGGGAGCGACTTTGGTCGGATCTTGTGCAAGAGGAGATAAGGCGGAGTACCAGGGACGGATCTTCATCAAAGGCATCTGATGAAGAGAATTGCACTTTGGATGCCAAAGAAAAGAAGGGGAAGAGCAAGAAATCTTCTCAATCCGGTGCGAAAGGCAAGAAGCAGGACATGTCCAAGGTGAAGTGCTTTCACTGTCACCAACACGGACATTATGCCACAAATTGTCCGCAGAAGAAGAAAAATAAGCGGTATATGCAGATGTTAACGACTGGAGAGGGCCTTAGCCTCGCAATTTTAAGTGAGCTGGATTTTTCGCGATCGCATGCTTGGTATAAAGTGTAATGGGTTCGATTTGGTTTCTGAACGGTGGTGCGTCTTTTCACATGACAGATCGAGATTTGTTTTATGATTTGGATGAGAAAGATCTTGGAGTGCACATCGAGATGGGCGATGATGGTAGATACAGTGCGACCGGTATCGGTACCATTTCCTTTGAGAGGGAGTCTAGTAAACCCTTCGTATTGAAGGAAGTGATGCATGTTCCAGGATTGAAGAAGAATCTTATCTCTGTGGCGATGTTAGAAGACATGGGATATGATGTTGTCTTCAGCGAGGGAAAGGCTTTCCTGCGCAGTAAGACAACTGGAGAAACCCGAAAGATAGGGGTTCGAGTCAAGAACCTTTATCAATTGCAGGTAGATGGTTGCGCAGCAATGGCATGCAAGGAAGAAGGAGTGGTGAGCCGAGATGATGGCGAGCTATGGCACCAGAGATTGGGCCACCTTCACCATGGAGCTTTGAAGATACTGCAGCAGATTTCTACTGGACTTCCTAAGGGTACTCTTGCGCAGTCATATCAGTGCAAGGGATGTACCTTGGGAAAATTTGTGAAAGCCACCTTTCACGAGAAGGATAGTCGCGCCACGACGATCCTTGAGAAAATTCACACAGACATGTGTGGACCTTTCTCAGTAGCTTCGACAGAAAAGCACACGTACTATGTGATCTTTTTTGATGATTATTCTCGGAAGTGCTGGATCTTCTTCATGCAGAAGAAGAGCGAGACATAATCAAAGTTATGTGAGTTCAAGGCGCTGGTTGAGAAGGAATCGGGGAAGTAGGTGAAGGCTCTTAGGAGCGACAATGGTGGTGAATTCATCTCTGGCGAATTCAAGGACTTTTACAGCACAGAAGGAATTCGAAGAGAGCTCATAGCACCTCATAACCCACAGCAGAACGAGGTTGCTGAGCGGAAGAACAGAACGATCGTGGGTGCTGCACGGGTGATGATGCATGATCAGGGCCTACCCATTCACTTGTGGGCGGAGGCATGCAATACTGCAGTATATGTGCAGAACCGTTGTCCTCACAAGATACTTGGCATGAGTACACCCAAGGAGGCGTTTTCTGGTAAGAGGCCTGATGTTTCCCATTTGAGGATTTTTGGTTCACCTGACTACATTCATGTGACGAAGGATGCCAGGAAGAAGCTGGAGCCAACCGCAGAGGTTGGGATATTTGTGGGGTACACTGATACGCCCCACAACTATCGTTTGTATTTTCCAGACAGTCGCAAGACTATTGTGCGACGGGATATCAAATTTCAGGAGGAGAAAGCCATGAAGTGTTTGCTTGAGAGGGAGCCACACTTGCATGCAGAGGAGGAGCTATTAGTTCCTAAGGATGAGCTTCAGGATGTGTATCAGCCACAAGAGGAAGTTCATGGAGTGGAAGAGACCACTCACGCAGCGCCAACCATCAGAGGGCGGAAGTGCACTACAGAAGCTGAGCGACTGGCTCAAGATGCAGAGAAGGTTTTAGGACCACCTACAGCACAACGTAGACAGAGACAGTCACCGAATTGGTACACTAGACACATGGCTCTTGTGAGAAAATGTGTCGTGACAGAGCCATCCTCTTTCGAGGAAGCTGTGGAGGACCCCGCATGGGTAGATTCCATGGTGGAAGAGTATGATTCGATTGTCAGAAACAGTGCATGGGAGATTGTCCTGAGACCGGAGGGGAAATCGGTGGTGGGTTCGAGATGGATCTACAAAGTGAAGCAAGCAGATGACGGGAGTGTGGAGAAGTACAAGGCAAGATTTGTTGCACGAGGCTTTTCACAGATTGAGGGGATCGATTATGAGGAGACCTTTGCACCTGTCGCAAGGTATTCTTCCATACGGACGATTCTTGCTCTCTCAGCGCAGATGGGGTGGCACATTCATCAGATGGATGTGAAGACTGTGTTCCTCAACGAAGTCATTGAGGAGGAGGTGTACATAGAGCAGCCTGAAGGTTTCGAGATCTTTAGCAGTGAGTCGCATGTGTGCAGACTCAAGAGAGCACTGTATGGGTTGAAACAAGCGCCTCGTGCTTGGTACACACGGATAGACAGTTATTTCACCGGACTTGGATTCTCCAAGAGTGAGGCGGATCCGAACCTATACCAGATTGTGGTGGAGGGTAAGTTGCTGATCATTGTACTTTATGTAGATGATTTGATTATGACAGGTGATGAAATGTTGATACACTCATGCAAGGCTGATCTTGCAAAGGAGTTTGAGATGAAGGACTTGGGCCTCCTTCATTATTTCCTGGGATTGGAAATTTGGCAGCGCAGTGGTGGACTATTTGTTTCTCGAGTTAAGTATGCCTAGGAGATACTGGAGAAGTTCAACATGCATGGCTGCAAGCCTGTTGATACTCCTCTTCCTGGTGGTTGGAGGAAGGAGGATGCTACTTCGGCGGAGGTAGTGGATGCCACTGTTTATCGACAGTTGCTGGGGTCGCTTATGTATCTGGTCAATACACGACCCGATATATGCTATGCAGTTAACTAGCTTTCACAAGCTATGGTTAAGCCTACCAAGCTCTTATGGAAGGCGGGCAAGCATGTATTGCGTTATCTTAGAGGCACATCGGGATATGGATTGTGGTAAAGACAGGAGGATGAGGTGAAGCTATGTGGCTTCACGGATGCAGATTGGGCAGGGAGCCCAACGGACAGAAAGAGCACATCTGGAGGGATCTTCAGTATCAGGTTGACAGCAGTTTCTTGGTACAGCAGGAAGCAGAGATCCATGGCACTCAGTTCAGCAGAGGCCGAGTATATGGCAGCAAGCTTGGCTGCATGCGAGGCTATATGGATGAGGAAGATCCTGGTCGGGTTGTTCGGTTCACACTTGGAGCCTACTGTGATTTATTGTGATAACCAGAGTTGCATTAAACTCTCGGATAATCCAGTATTTCATGATAGATCCAAACACATCGACATCAGGTACCATCATATCAGAGATTGTGTTCAGCGGAGAATCATGATGCTTTCATATGTTCCCACGGAGGATCAGGATGCCGACATCTTGACGAAGGCGCTCACCAGGAGCAAGTTCGAATTCCACAGAGGCAGGATAGGGGTTGCAGATAATCCATATCTTGCTGAGAGGGAGTGTTGAAAATGCAGCAAGATGATGGAGCTTAGTGAAATGAAGTCGCCTTCACTAAGTGGGCCCGGAGGCTATTTTTGGCGCAAAGTCTATTTTTAGACTATGTCTATTTTTAGACATATGGATCATGGTCTATGAGTTGCAGGATGCTATTTATGGATGATTGGTCGAGTTGGTAAAAATAGATGGACCTCTATTTTAGACATTGGGCGGTTTCTATTTTTAGACTGCCGGGCTAAAAATAGAACAGTCAAATATTATTAACCCTTAATAATATTTAGACTATAAACATTATCTTATCCTCTTGTAGCACTTCAGTTTGATGCTTGGATGTGGCACATGCAGCTGACAGAAGGAAATACGCTTTTCCTAAGGGTTAGTTGAGCTATTGCATGGTTGAATTCAGTTAGAACTCATGTGGCAGAGTTTGGTGGAGTTGATGAGACGGTTGGTGGAGTTGTGTTCGGTTTAACTTAGTTGAACTAGTTGTATTTAGTCTAACTGATAAATACACTAGTGATGAGTGGTGTGAATTAATTATTAATTAATTCACTAATTATTAACTCATAAATCAACTAAAGAATACATCGGTTAACTGCAATGCATGGACAGTTCAGTGGAGACCAGTGTTAGAGGTGGGTGAAAGGGTGAGTCTACTATCAGTTGTGACTATAGCTGTGCATGAGATTTGCACACACATTGATTGATATTTCCAATGAGGATTGCGCAGTACAAGCCAAGGGGATTCGAACTTGGATCTCACAATTAACCATCTTGGATTGCGCAGTAGAGGCAGGCTAACAGGTGGAGGAGATTTGAACTTGTGACTTGTTCATATCTGAGCTAGTTAGTGTGTAACAATTGGAGATAGTGCTGAGAGCTTGTGAGGAGTTTGTACTATGATTGTTAAATTCTCTCTATCATTATAATATACAGATAGTTGGGGGTTTTCAGCTGTAAGCTTTCCCCATTACATACTGTGTTGATATGTGAGATTGATTAATGTTTCAATGTGTGCATGCGATTGCTTCTAATTCCGCAAATTGATGATCAATGGTAGAAGAGGTTATGTATTATGCATGAAGCTCAAATAGTGTGTAATCAGGATAATCTCGGTGAATAACTCATCTATTATTCAAATTTCTACAGGGCGAGGGTGAGGTATGAGAGTTGAAGAGTTGAATTGTAACCTTGCTTTAGAACTAATTAATAAAATAAACCAAGAGAATTTTTCATCACATTTACCTTACTTGCAAGTTCTAAATTTTTTCTTTCTTGATGGTTTAGAGTCTCACATTCAACATAATTTCCTATTTTCAAGAAGCATTTCCTTTCATGCAAGTATTATAATATATTTTGCAACAAGTTTAGTTTATTTTTCTTGTACTTGGAACAATGCCTACTTTAGCAAGCTCCCTTTCATGTTAAATGATCATCATGTTCATGAATGGTTAATGAGTCTCATTTTCTTTTCAAGTACTCTTATTTCATGTTGCAAGACTAATTGCATGATATCTTGGTCTCACAATTGATTTTTTCTATCATCTCATTTACATTCTCATAAATAGATCACTAATTGTTTTCTTTTGAACAATATAGTTTTACATGCTTGGATTCATACATTTGTTTATCTTGAAGTCATTTATAATATCTTGTGCAAACATTTTCTTGTTTCAACTTTTTAGGATTACTTTTTCTTTCCATTTGAAAGCATTTTAGTTCATTTAAGCAAATACATTTTCATTTCAAAGAGCAATACTTTTAAGGCACTAGATTTCGTATGCTTTATGCCTATTCAAATTATGTATTGATGGTTATTGCTCATATCATTTTTTTCTTATAAATCTTAAGAAGTAATCTATTTAAATCTAACAACTCTCCTAGAAACTCACATCTTTTAACATAGTTTTCCATTTAGGGACCACCCCCCATAGCTAACATAGGAAATAGCTTAAACAAAGAGAGTCGGGATTAGTGTGACAACCCCTTCTCTAAGTTCCTTGCCACCAACCACACCTTATGGGGTTAAAGGATTTTCCCACTAACTGTAGGTAGGTGTAGGTGACAAGTGATAACACATCGGATGTGCTCTAAGTCTCAATATTTGCAGGGAGGCTTAGACATGTGTATTCTAGATAACCCATAAATCGTTTGGGGAAATTCCACCCGGATTGTATTTTATTAAAATAATTAATTATTTTTAAAGGGACCCTAAGTCTAAACTTAAGAAACTAAAATAATTAAAGTTAATTAATGGAATATGGGTGTGAATGTTCTAGAAAAGGCAGATCAAGTCAAAATTTAATCTTAGTCATTGATTAGAGAGCTAATCTGGGCCATTGAAGTTTCAATGAGAAGTCTATAAGAATGGCTTGAAGGGTCCTTTGGAAAATACATCTGGCAAAGTAAGGATCAAGAGATTGATTTCTTTAGTGAGCAGTGCTCAGGGAGAAACTTTGATCGAGATATCTTTTGCAAAGAGGAGCAGTAATTTCGGTTGGAGGCATTCCTGATCCAGAGAGTGCATAGCAGAGGAGACAATGAGAGCCACAGGAGCAACGCAGAGCCAGTGACGCAGAGATTACGTAATCACTGCGCAGAGCCTGAAGGGAAGTCATATTTTTGTTAAGGAGATAGTATTGGGCCAGTGCCAGATCCCGGAGATATTTTCTGAAGGCTAGAAAGCCTCAGTTTCTAGCCAGCAAAGAAACCAACGAAGAGACAGAGGGTAGTCATATCAATGACACAGAGTGACGTAGTCACTGCGTAGAGGTAGCACAAGGAAGTCCGTTTTGGTGTTGATCAGTGTTGGGTTCCCATGGAGGAGTAAGGTTTTTCTCACAAGATCTTTACTGTCAATTTCTCTGCATGATTTGACAGATCTATCAATCATATACTTGTACTGAGAAATAATTACTACATAATAATAAAACCCTTAGCTGCTGCACCATTTTTCCCGCATTGGGTTTTTCCGGGGACATTGGTCCAAAAATAACTGTGTCAGATGTGTGCGTGATCTATTTTTGTTCAGTTTTGTTTCTGCACTTGTATTTTTCTTCCGATGTTTATTTCTGAAGGTGTTTGTTGTAGGAAACTGCAAATAAATTGTTAAGTTAAAATTAACAATTAGGTGAATATCTTCCAGTTGCTGCAATAGGATTCCAGATTTACGAAATTTTCACATGGTATCAAAGCTTGTTTAAGCTGGTGCAGGAGGAGAAAAGAGCAGATCCACCGTTGAAGAAGAAGTTGGGGATCAAAGAGTTGCGTAAGCAGCAAATCGATTTCCTAGTGAAGTGTGTAGTCCAAACCAGGACGGCTAGACAACATGGAAAATCTCTCTCTGGGTGAGCTGATAGAGAGGTAGGATTTTTTCATATTGTTGTTTGTTCGAGAGAGAGGGAGAAACGCAGCTGATCTACGCAAATCAGCGACTAAAGGGACGCATTTTTTTGTGCAACATTGATTGCTAGTGTAGAAGCCTCAGGAAGAGTATATGAAGACACATTTTGGGGATTTCTGACCTCAGAGAGTTTCTTTCTTGAGAAACTTAGATTTCCCATGCAGAAGCAACAGAGTTTGTGGCTTTCTCCAGCAGGGAGTGCATAAATCCAGCTGCGCAAAGGGTTAGAGGCAGCAGATCGAAAGTAGTTGGGTGAGATGGCCACCATTGGATTGCGTGACCAAGACCGGTTGGAGGGTGCATCCAACTATGTAATCTGGAAGGCAAGGATTTCCTTCCTTCTAGATGAACATAACCTCAAGCACTTTATCGACAGTGTTCTGGCTGAACCGATGGATGCAACACCATTAAGGGCCTTCGAGAAGATTATGGCTAAAGCCAAGCAGTTAATCTTCGATGGAGTGAAGGATCGTATTGTTTCACACGTCTCTGGAAAAGGGACAACCAAGAAGATGTGGGATACGTTGGGCATGCTATATCAAGGGTATTCCAAGCAGAAGAATATGTTTTTGGAGGAGAAAATGCGAACCACCAGGATACAAAAGGGAGAGTGCATTGATCTGTTCCTGTATAGACTTCAGGAGAACTGAGATTAGCTGGCAGCTGTGGGGTCAGCTCCTCAGGCCACAGAGATGGTTAGTATTGCTTTAAATTCCATGTATGGATACTATCAGGTCCTTTTCCAGAGCATCTTGGGCAGAGAGAAGTTACCAGACTGGGAAGTGATGTGGGAAGACCTTCAGCAAGAAGAGATGAGGAGGGGCTTACTCAAGTGTCAACTTAAGAGAAGCAACAGTAGTGGTTTGAAGGTCAAGAAGGAGGAGGAGGAGAATGCAGCCCTTGCATCAAAGGGGCAGCAAGAGCAACACAAGAGAAAGAAGGATATTTCCAAGATCAAATGCTTCTGGTTTGGCAATATGGGACATTACGCTACACAGTTTCCTCTCAAGAAGAAGGACAAGGATGAGAAGCATGATCGTCAGGCCGGAGAAACGAGGATAGAGGAGGAGGAATTTGCAATGATTTCCCATATACCTCCAGGAGGGAGGTGGGATGATTTGGAGTTGTAGACCTAGAGATCTACAAGTTGGGCAGGATCTTTAAAGAGTCCGCCTCTCGGATCATCACCTTGCTACGGGAGCCCAAATCAGATTGTGCAGGATGGACGGATGCCAGTTGGTGCAGAGGAGTGCAGAAGTGACAATGCAGTAGTTAGTAGTGCCAAAGTCGGAGCAAAGTTGGATGCATTGTAGGAGGGCATAATGTAGAAGTCAGTAACAGTGCAACAACTTCAGAGGGACAACACAGAGGCTAGAAAAAGTTAGATATTCATCACCACGATGTATTATACTTGTCCAATTTTGGATTTTTTTTAGTCACAGTAAGAAACTGTGACACAATGCAGTATCAGTTGGCAGTGGGAGAGTGAGCAGCAGCACGGATGCAGAATTGAGAGGGAGTTGCAGTACGGATTCAGTATTGACAATGGCAGTGTCAGCAGCAGTACAGATGGGCAGTGTGAGAGATATTTTGTAGAGAGGGGCAGTAATTCCAGTTGGAGACATTCCTGATCTGGAGAGTGCATAACAGAGGAGACAGTGAGAGCCACAGTAGTAGCGTAGAGCCAGTGACGCAGAGCTTATGCAATCATTGCGCAGATCTTGAAGGGAAGTCGTATTTTTGCTAAGGACACAGTGTTGGGCTAGTACCAGATCCCAAAGAGATTTTCCAGAGACCAGAAGGCCTCAGTTTCCAGCCAGCAGAGAGACCAGCCCAAAGATAGAGGGCAGCCATATCTGTAACACAGAGTGACGCAGTCACTGCATAGAGGCAGCACAGGAAAATTTGTTTTGGGTGTTGATCAGTGTCAGGTTTCCATGGAGGAGTGACGTTTGTCTCACAAGATCTTTCTTGTCAGTTTCTCTGCAAAATTTGACAGATCTGTCAATCATAGACTTGTACTCAGAAATAATTACTACATAATAATATAAGCCCTTAAGTGTTGCACTAGTTTTCCCACATTGGGTTTTTCCAGGGACATTGGTCGAAAAATAACTTTGTCAGTTGTGTGTCTAATCTATTCTTGTTTAGTTTTATTTCCGCACTTGTATTTTTCTTCCGCAATTTATTTGTGAAGGTTGTAGTGTGATGTATTCAATGTTTGCTGTAGGAAACTGCAAATAAATTGTTAACTTAAAATTAATAAAAGGTGAATATATTCCAGTTGCTGCAATAGGATTTCAGATTTATAGAATTTTCACAAATAGGACACCCCATTTCGTGATGAGAAGGATCATGGTAGAGGGTGACCTAGTTCACCTTGGGTTTGACACTTGGTGGATCGCTAAGACCAGTATTGTATGCCGAGGTAGACTTACCTTGTTGTTGCTTAGGACCAAGATTTACAGTGGATGGGTAGACATTGACATCATGGGGATGCCTAGGAAAGATGAGCTTGGTCTTCACAGAGTTTTCACCATCAAGTTCTAGGAGAGGGGGATACAGTTTGTGCACAATGGGCAATATTTCATAGTCAAATTGGCCAGCATCAGTATGGTGGCACCCTTCTGAGAATGGCCTGGGATCTAACCATCACAATATTTTGCGGTTTGGCTACCCTCAGGGATGATCTGGTTTCTACGGGGGGAGATAATTCAGATCTTCCATCAGGCTTTAGTGATTCGCTGCTAACATCAGGAACTTTCACAAGTATGGCAGGATATTCCGCAAGAGGACATCAGGTTGGTTTGGTACCCTGGTGACAGGATTTTTTCATGTGATGGTGGCATGACAGCGAGGAGAGGTTCAGTGGCATATTTGGGACCTTAGCATTAGCTCGGCCAGCGTGTGGATTAGCAGCATATGGTGATATTGCTTGAGGACAAGAAATTTTTTGTGGGCTGCACAGTGATGTTCCCAATTTTTGTGCATCCAAAATCACTTAGGAGTTTTGCAAAGTTTTGGAAATATTAAAAAGGGGAAACATTAGTTTGTGAGAACAGGGAGAAAATATTATTTTAATGAGATGGCGGAAAAATAATATTTTATAGTTGGAGGAAGGAAAAATATTATTTTAATGGAAAATGGTGGCAAAATAATATTTTATTGAAGAATGAAGGGAAATTATTATTTTATTGGAGAATGGCGGAAAAATAATATTTTATGGAGAAAGAAGGAAAATTCCTATATTATTTAAAATGGCAGCAAAAAGTATCCTAGTGGAAAATGGTCCCCACCAATAAAATAATAGGGAAAAAGGAGAGTCTAGAAGCTAGAAGGAGGCTCAATGGAGAATTATACATAGAGGACTGGACTCAAGTGGAAGCAATTCTATTCTTATTTACCTCATTGACAAATTGAAAGGAGCTCAAGCCAGTTCAAGAGTTTCAAGCGAAACTCAAGCTAATTTCATATCGTCCATTGTGCTTACTACAGAGAATTTACATAATTTGCATCAGTTGTTTGCAGAGTTATATCATCTCCCTAGGGGCGGATTTCACTTCTACCAAGAGGCCGAGTACCAATGTTGAAGGGTGATTTCTGAAGATAAATTTCCATGGTTAATTGTTGATCAAATTTCCTTCAAGTCAAGAGGGTCGAGTTGAATTTTTCCAATGCTATTCACTCAGATCCATTTGAGATTTCTTATGCATTAAGAGGAGGCCTATTTTATATATATTTGTCATCAATTGTAGCTAAGTTTCATGTTCAGAAAAAGGATCGAGCTTGACTCACATAGAGGGCTGAAATTTCCTTTCAGAAATCAAATATGTCCTCCAACACTTGAACCCAAGTCTGAAGATTGTTCCCTTGGGTAATTTTAAGAGGTTTAAATGTCCAGATTCCACAAGGGTTGAATTGATCTCTGCACTCCCATTCACTCAGCCTAAATTTCCAGGATTCATCTCAGTTTTTGTGCATCAAAGAACATATTGATTACATGTATTGGTGGCTGATTTTTTTAATATAAAAAAGGTTGTTATGTTCTGCATTTTAGAATTATTTATGTGCCAAGGACATGCTGGTTTTTTTCAATGGATTGAGGCCAGATTTATTCTAGAGGCTTACCAACCAGCTAGTCAATTTCTTATCAGTTTGAGCTTGTTCCAGGTGTTGAACTCCATGACATTGTAACTCTGAATTGTTCTCTCTAATAAAATTAGTTTATGCTCATTGACCAAGATTATATATATTATATCAACCCATTTTTTACCACCCTAGTCAATGGTATTTCGTTGAATATTTCTAAATTAAACATTTGAGCAAAAATGCAAATTTTGTTCTGCATGGCTGATCCCAGATCTGATCTTTTATTGAAATGTGATTTATGAACTTTTTAAAAAGTGTAAATGCATGACTTTGAAAAACACCACTTTAAGCACATAAACATTTAAGCATGAAGAACTTATAGAAAATTTGTAGCAAATAAGAAACTTGCAAAGAATAGTGACACTAGAGATTGTTAACGGAATTCCGCTATCTTCAAGCCTATATCTCCGGGCCCTGGTCTTCAATGGGGAGGCCTTTATATTAAATACTCAAAGCCATAAAAATACATAAAAGTTACATCAAAAGTATCCATGACTAGTCCAGCTGTGTTCTGCTCGGCCTGAGAATTCCAACATAACTGACAACTCAGAAAAAGACCTCCTACAACTCCCATAATAAGCCTGCAAAGTTTCGACTTCAAGTCTTCAAAGCTGCTCCAAAACTCCTCTCTCACCTCTATATCCCTTCCTTGGCATTACATTACCATATTTATAACGTTTTGGCTAACCAAATATATCCCTCCATAACAATATTACATTAATAAACCTTATCACTCCATAACGATATTACATTAATAACCCTTATCGCGCCACATTAATCTCACCATATCCATATTCTAACCAACCCAAACCATATATCACAACCATATTAAATATTTTATATTTTTTATGGCCCGTAGGCCTATCCATATGAAATTATTTGACGGTTATTTGAAGTTATCAGTTTGGAACAAGGTAGCAGAAAATGGAAAAGGGTATGGGGAATACTAGTTTTAGTGAAAGAAAAGGAAGGTCGTCACATTCAGTTGATGAAAGAAGATGAAAATAAACAATATTTAAGGTTCAAAATATCAGACAATAAGAATCACATAAGAATTATAGCATGCTATTTTGCCCCTCAAGTCTCAGAAACTTACAAAAATAAGGGGCTAGACAAGGAGGATCCGTATGCAGCTTTAAAGCATTTTATTTCTATGTACTATCAATAGGGAGAAGTGCTTTTAGTGGGAAATTTTAATGCAAGAACAAAAAATCAGCAAGCTATTATTCTTTGATGCAAAGAAGATCATAATACTGTTTGGCTCACTGAAGAGGAGAATCCCCAATGGGTGAGATGTTCACAAGATGAAAAAGTTAGCAATCATTTTGGAGAGGAATTGCTTACAGTGTGTGGGGATTTCAACTTAATTATTTTCAATGGCCTGGATAGATGGAAAAGGTCTAGGAACTTCACTTGCAACACATACAATGGGGCAAGTGTCGTTTATTATGTGATTTGTTCACAAAGCTTGATAGAAAAGATAGACGAATTTAAGATTGGAGAGCATAATTGGGACTTAAAATCAGACCATAACCCAATTTATATGAAGTTATCATGGGTAGAAGAAAGGCAGCATAAGAGAAAAACCCAATGCTCTTGACAATCACAACCAAGGGGCAAAATTCTTCTAACACAAGAAAATTGTACAATCTTCAAGACAATGTTGGAGAGATTAATTCAGAAAGAGAGAAAATTGGTTTCCAAAGCTTCAACAGTCATGAGTTAACAAATATAATTCAAAGGGCACTTGAGAAGTGCAAAAGATCAAAAAATAGGAAATTAGAATCAAATTGTTTTCCTGTATATTCTTGATTTGATGAGGAATGAAAAATGGCAAGGAGAACCTCGAAAAAGACATGCAAGGAGAAGATGAATGTAAAGTTGTATAAACAGATACTAAAAAGGAAAAAAGATGAGTTCATGAAAACAAGGCGAGAAGAGTTAATATATCTAGGCAAGAATAACCCAAAGCTTTTCTGGTAGGAACTTCAACCGAGGAAGAAGAAAATCGAAAATAATATTACAGCCAATCAATGGTTTGAATATGCAAGACAACTCTATGAGAAAGATTCAGAGGTTGAACCTCCCCGGGGGCTCAACACAGCTACAAATATCTTCAAATTACAGGTGGTGGAGATTGGAATTAAGAAACTGAAAACAAGAAAAGCAAAAGACTTGGTTGAACTTCAAGCAGATTATCTAAAATGGGGAATGAACACTCTTGCACCACACATCATGGAAATATTAAACAACATCATTCAACAAGGATTCCCAATAGACTGGAAAACTAGCCTAGCAATACCCCTTTTTAAAAGTGGAGTCATTAATAATCCTTCCAATTATAGAACCATTATGATCAATCCTTTGTTTGCAAATATTTTTGGCAGCATCGTAGAAAATAAAATCAGTAAGTGGGCAGAAGTAAAAGAAAAGAGGGCAAAAGGACAAGTGAGTTTTAGGCCGAAGCATTCTACAGTGGATCACGACATCATGTTGAGACACATTATTGAAAAGGTTTGGGGGGATAAAGAAGAAGTATTCTGCTATTTTGTTGACTTATAAAAGTCATTTGACAAAATCCCTAGAGATAATTTGTGGCGTAGAATGGAAGAACTTGAAATTACTTTGCATTATAGAGTTGTTGTCCATAGACTTTAGGAAGAGGTGAAAGTCAAAATTAGAACCTCAACAGGTATTTCAGAAAGCTTTAGAAGTGGCATTGGAGTCGAGCAAGGTTTCCCTCTATCCCCTACTCTTTTTGGTTTATATATTGATAAACTAGAAGAGTGGTTAAATTTTCAAGGTGGGGATGGTGTTCGGTTTGGGGAGTTTGTGATAAAACTCCTTTTATATGCTGATGATCTTGTATTGATTTCTAAATTGGCCCATGGATTGCAGATGTACCCATATGCCCTTGAGAATTTTTGTAGAGCAGTGGGGATGCAATTCAATATTAGCAGGACCAAGATAATGATTTTATCTAATAAAAGGAAGCAGAGTCAGCATACATTCTTCTTTGAAGGCAAAATTCTTGAAGAATTAAATGAGTACAAATACCTCGAGATTGATTTCAACATCAAACTTAATTGGGAGGACTGCAGAAAGAAGAGAATCTTAGAAGGATGGAAATCATTATATGCTATTCAAAATAGATGTAGAGAGGTAGAGTTAGGGGATTGGAAAACGATTAAAGTGCTTTTTAGACCTCTAGTTTGTCCAGTGATTCTATATGGGTGTGAATTGTGGGCTAGCAGCACTCCTGTCTCAAAATGGAAGCAAATTGAGAAAATCCAAAAACGCTTGATCATGAGCAAGTTCAAAATAAAAAGTTCGGTACCTTATGAGATAATGTTGAGTGAAACAGGATCAACTCCCATCGAAGCAATTGCTATGGTGCGGCTCATAAGATATCTAAAAATAATTGAGCAAATGGGAGTAGGTAGATGGCCTAATGTTATCTTCAAGGAAGGCATGAGTGAAAGAAAGAAAACATGGATGAGACAAAACCAAACATGGATGAAAAAATGGAATATCTACCTCAATGCTTGTCCCAAAAATAGCAAGGAGCTAAGGAATTTTGTTATAGAGAAGTTTTGTAAGCAAGTATGGGGAAAAGAGTTGGGTAGAAAGAAGAAGTACTACATTGAAGAATTCAACCCTACGTATGATCTCCAACAAAAAGAGTACATTGGAGCTAACATTTCGTGAAGGGAAAAGGTTCTTATTGCTCAATTAAGAACCAACTCGCATCAACTTCGGTGTGAAACAGGACAGTGGAAAAGGCCTAAAGAAGTTTGGGAAGAACAAGTGTGACATTTTTCATGTCTGGGGTAGTGGAATCATAAAAACATTTTATTTTGGAATGTGATGCATTCAAAGACATCAGAGAAAGTTATGGGAATATGTTAGCATCAGTTTCTTGGCATTGTCTTTTCAGCGATGGGATTGTTGGAAGGTTGGTTCAGCTCATCATCAATTTGAAAAAGAAAAGGACTGAAATGCAAAAGGCGAAAAACAGGGAACTCATAGTCCCATAGCCTATCTTTAGTCTCGTGGACGTTAAAATTTCATTTCATTTCATTTATGCATTAGTGGATGGATAAACTTAAGCAAATATGGCAAGTTAATGTATAACCATATGCGTATAAACATATAACAAACCTTGGTGTGTGGATAGATGACAAGTATAGCAGAGTTAAAAGGCAGATAAATTTATGGCATGGCAGAGCGGAGGTTATGGCGGATAGTTGGAACGGATATGGTTTGTTGGAGAATATGTTGGCAGAGCCACCAATTTTATATTCATTTGATACATCTCACAAGCATTAAATACATGCGGCGGAAACAATATAACAACTCATATGTGTAGTTCAATCTGTAAGGTGAGGAATTTTTGTTGGATAGTTCACGGGTTGGAATCCCGTTAGCTCCATCAGACCCTTAACATCCTATTAGCGAATCTGACGAGGCCATGTGTCGCCCTCTGATAGGGCCATGTATTTCCTTGGGATTGGTCCCCATGCACCCAACCATAGTCTGCCACTTGTCAATGTAGCACTGGTCCATATGCACCAATCATAACCTGCCACTTGTCACCTTCTCGTGCAGCCTTGTGGTGGTCAAACCTTGACCTTTGACTTCCCGTTGACTTTGACTTTTGACTTTTTGGAGTTTTCCCTGAAAACGTTGACTTTGAATAACTTTCACATAAGGACTCGGTTTTCGCCCGTTCAAGTTGCATTGGAATCGTTTCTGCGAGCTCTATGTGATGGCGCTACTTTCACTTGAATCCAAAAACTTTGAATTTTTGGCCTTTTCTAGATCCCTGATCATCCATTGATCAATTTCGAATCAATGGTAGTTTTTGATTTGCATATTTATGGGTTGAGTTTCACTTGTGAATACACCCTTGCCCTAAGATCTGTTATAAGCCCATACATTTGACATAAAAAGGCCTATCTGAAACCAAAAACAGAGACAATACCTACAGTAGTACCACGGGAAACTGTTTAGAATCATAAGACTCCACTAGGAAATTTAAAATGATTTGGAAATTATAGTGTTATTTTTGGGTCATTTCCTAAATTAGAATATTACACTAACCTAGGAGACTTCAATCCCTCGAGGGGATGGAAACACATGGAAAATCCCACTATGGAAGGGCATGCCACCATGAAGTTCCCCATTGATTCAATGATTTATAAGCTCTTTTACTTGATTATTTTAATTTTTTTTTATATTGGAGGGAAAGGGGATGCATTGGATCTTATGAAGGATTGCAGGTGGGTCTCCATTTGGGGTTTGGTATCCTTATATGAGGTCCAAGCCCTTCAAAGAGCCACATTGGCACTTATAGGATGAGCGTTGAGAGAAATGGACCTCCACCATAGCAGAGATTAATTCATGGATCCCCCACACCATTCAATGATTTCTCATGTTCTACCTTTTTGGATGAGGATGATGCACCTGGACCACCATGCCTAGCTGGCTCCACAATTTTACCACACACTTGGCAGAGGTTACAGGGTCCATATGAGGATTTGTCTCACTGCAAGAGACAAAGGGAGGGCTTATGTCATCATCCTAGCCCTTATAGATGGTTTACAGGCATTATCAATCCACTTGGAGACCCATGAGGATGTCCTAGTGCCCCCACACCACTTGGGAGAACCACTGTGACTTGATTGGAAAATAAGGGGCCAATCTCTTGTCCACCATGTTTGGATTCCATTCCCTCACCATGGAATGCTTTGGACTTCATTAGGCCTTATCAATGGCCCAACGACTAATCATATTCATTATTTTTCCCTCTTGAAAGGCTATTTTGTATTATTGAGCTATCTGGGTGGGCTTATAACCAAGTCATGTCATTGTTATGTATTATTTTATTATTTGGGGCTCAATTAGGCTAATTAGGAAAATCAAATCCCCTTTTGAGTTGTATAAATATATGAGAGGTGATTCATTTCTCTCATCATCACTTAGATTGGATTAGTATCTCTTACTATATTTTCGCACTTTTTCGTTGGGTAAACTTTTTAAAGTTTTCTTGATGCACTATGATGTTTGGATTTTCGCTATTGTCATTGGAGCTTCTTTGTAATGCGAATTTGATGAATGGATATACTCTCTCCCTCATGTAAGTCAAATTTTGATGTTATTCTTGTTATTTTACCAATTTACTGCATGTTATGGTTATCATTATTCTTGTATGGGTTAACATAAATGTGAAATTCTTTTGGGAACCTTGAATAGTGATTTAATGCATGTGTTTTACTTGAAGAGAGTGACTGAATGTTCCTAGAGGCACATAATAGGTTCTAAGCCTCAAAACTTCATCTCTTTGGAAAATTTGAGCATAAATCCCTATTGACATAATTGTTTCCCTTGGAGAGGCTAGAAAAGATCAATTAGGGCTCCTTAGCTCATGAAAATTCTTGATCCATGTGTATCTTGACTCCATTAAGGCCAAACAATAAGGAATTGATCCTTGTATCCTGTTACACACCACTTCATGGGTGATATCCCTAGGAGAATTTTTTTCTCTAAGATGGTCCTTAGCCAGCAACCCTCAACTATCTCATTATGTTATTTCTCTGCCACCTGAATCAGCCATGTGGTCCCTCACCCATCTATATTGATCGTATGTTTGAAGGTGGGCCTCCTGAACCTAAAATCATGTCTTATCATTTGATAATTTAATATTGGGTTTACTTATCATGGACACTTCTAGGCACGGATTGATGGGAGGATTCAGTAGAAAGAGTGGGCTTAGTTGGTGCTTCTGTCCTCTTCAACTCTTTTGGATGTTACCTTTGGATTTTAGTCCCATGGGATCTCTTTTACTGACAATTTGATTTTATGGTGGTACTACTTGAAACCCCGACTTTGGTTGCGTGGTCCCGCTCCCTCATCCACATATATCACTCCCTTTCCATTCACTATATCCCCATTAATCATCTCTCCCACCAGGGTCCACATTTCCTCACTGGGTCCACATAGGGTTAGCCTCCCCATTCCCTTGTCCCCACCTTGGGTCAGTCTTGAAACGATGCCCTGGAGATTGAAGCAGTTGAAAATAAATGTAAAAGCATAAATGGCCACATTCAACAAGAAAATGTACCACAAGATACAAAATATGGTCGAGACAAACATAATCAACACGTGGGAAAAATCCAATGCTTGAGCTCTACCCCATACCCATGGCCATCACCCTGGTTCCATGGGCCCTAGATGAGCCTCCTTTATCATTCAGGAACCCATAATTGTCCCAACCCCTAGAGGGCAATGAACTGCCCTACCAAAATGGGGTAATCATTCCTATATATCTTACTCATCATGTTCTTATCCTTTGAACCCCAAGCAGTTAATCAAAGAAAAATCATAAAAGGAAAAATGCATATAAATAAGGGTGGAAAAATCAAGTTTGGGGCACCTCATGTACCACGATTTCTCCCTCCTATAGATTATATACCCAGGTGTGTGATTCCATTTTTCTAGCTACTCGTGTGCCTTGATATGTGGCCCAAGATTTCCCTGTCATTCCCTATTCCATTTCACCTCTTTATCACATGCCACAACCATTTGAGGGATGTACATTGGACATACTATCCCTTCTAAAGAGGAAACCACCTAATAAGGTGCTTGGCTAACCCTCTTTGGAGCTTGGAGACATTAGCACATGTCAAAGCCCACTACGGAAGGGCAGCCCATTATGAAGTGTCCACTTATTGTCCATGGTTTGTAAGCTCTTTTACTCAATTACTTTAATGACTTGTTGTGCTGGAAGGCTAGGGGACGCACTGGATCTTATGCAGGATTGTAGATGGTGTCCATTTGGGTTTTGTCTCCTTATACAGGGTCCTAACCCCCAGAGGGCTACATTGACACATATAGGGTGTGTGTAGAGATCCATGGGCCTCCACGACAGTTGGAAGCACTCCATGGATCCCAGAGATGCTCAGAGTGTGCTCGAGATCCACCTTTTGGACGAGGGAGATGTATCTGGCACATTATGCCCAGCTGGCCCCACAGGTGCACCACACACTTGGCAGGCATCCTGGGACTTATACATTGACATGAAAGCATTTATTCCATAATTTAAGCCCTTATATATGGTCTACAGGCATCTTCAACTCATTTTAAGACCCATGAGTTCATTGGTGTGCCCCCACACCTACTAGGAGCACCACAAGTTTATTATTTGGAGAACAAGGAGCCACCCCCTTGTCCATCAATTTTGAGGATTCTATTCATCATTATGTCATTTATGGAACTCATCAGGCCTATGGAGCTCATCATGTCACAAAATCTTTTAATATCACTTCTCTTCTCTTTCCCTTAACATTGGACGAATTCGACTTTGAAGGCCTCCTTGAACAAGAAACGAAGTCCATCTTCATAATTCCCCTTGCCTCCATATCCCAAAGAGGAATTAGGCACTAATCCATCAAAAGGTGGTCATTTAAACCATATTCTTTCACCTTTTCCTCCCTCTTCTAAGTCTAACCACGTTGGGCCACCTAGGGCATCAATTTCCTGACAAACTAGCCCTAGAAAAAGTTCGATCTCCTAGGCCCTACTGCACTAGTGTGTCCTCAAGGTCTCCTCTGAATTTGAAGAGATTCTAATGGTGGATTGTGAGATATCCCAAGCCCTATGTCTGAGATCAAAATTTTCCCTGGTGTTCCCAAGGCTAGTACCTCATAAGATCAATTTGACATCTTTAGGTGAAAATTCTTGTTTGATCATATTCTGTAATATCCCTAAATGGGGATTAACAGTAATAAAAGTGAAAAATAGACAATTAAGTAAAAAAAATTGAAACACCATTAAAAACACATAGAATGAAGCCAAATCTAGCATTGAGCCATTTTATTAAATTTGTCGAAAAGAGTACAATATTGGTGCTTAGAAGGATAGAACTTGGGCCTGCATTAGGCAGGCTGAAGAACAACTCTAAATTGGACAAAAATCTCTACTGGAATGTGCTCTACATGGCTCTCCCTATGCGGTGCTAGTCCTGGAACTACTGCTGCTAGCTGACTTCGGTATGTTGTTTGGCCTATCTCCTGTGCTCAGAAAATTATGGGCTTTACTCACCAAACCCATAAAAACCCGCGAAGGGTTTCCAAAAAGCTTGACCCCGGAAAATTGCCCCTTTAGGCTTGGCACATTGGTCTGCTGGGTAACTTGGCCTCCTAGCTGAATTTTCTATGAAATGCCTCTGAAATTTCACCAAAATCCATGGTAGGAGGTGGCTAGCCTCCCCCTCCAAATCCTTCGGCAACTCTCCTCCTCAACTCCCTTCTTCCGACACTCCATGTCTAGACTGCGCAACCACTGTGCAGCCTGGGTTGCCTCTACATTGTCCTAAAGGGACTGTGTATCCCTGATGGTGTATCTCTTAATCCTCCCCACAAAATGGTGGAATCTCCTCTCCTGAGCGAGCACTTGAAGTCCCCTGAGGCAGAGGTTGAGATCTCCGCTTGAAGATCTCCTGTGTTGGACAGCACTATAGACTTGGCTCAACAGCTCAAGCGTGCTCAGTCAATGAGGACAAAAAAATGCTAGGTGAATGAACAATGATCTGCCTTCTTCCTTTTGTCTCCAACAGCCCAACATCCTTCTCGGGCCCCACCTAGGACTGTGTTCCCCCCCCACTGGCCCCAGTGCAGAGCCTTCTCATCGGCTCTCGCGGACCCCACCTAGGCTGCAATTTTTCCCTTATAACTATAGGAAAATACTTATGTTTTACATTATTGTGATTTGTGGATCCCGACACACATTATTCCTACATAACATTAAGAAAAGCCAAAAATGTCAAAAATTAATATTCCCAATTAGCCGACTGATAATTAGGGATATTATAGTCCTCCCCACCCTATTGTTGCTTGTCCTCAAGCAACTGAAAATATGGGTCCTGAAGAATCTTCTCCCCCCTCCCAAGTGGCATCCTCATCCAAGAGGTTCCTCCATCTAATCAAGTATTCCTTCACCACCCTGCTCCTCAAATGCCTCTCCCTAGTATCTGGTATGGCCTCTGGCCGAAGTACCGAATTCCCCTCATCATCCATGGAAGGGAACTCAACCACTGTTGTTACCTGCTGGCCCAGAGCCTTCTTCAAGCAAGATACATGGAATATGTTTTGCACCTGGCTCCTCGGTGGTAGCTCCAACTCATATGCTACCTCCCCCACTCTTCGAGTGACCCTATAAGGCCCATAGAAATGCGGCTTCAACTTCTTTGCTCCCTTTTTTTTTCAGTGTGGACTACTTGTATAGCTAGAGGCATAGGTACACTAGATCCCCAACCTCAAAGTGCCTCTCCATGCGGCACCTGTCAGCGTAGATATTCTGTTGATTCTGTGCTGCCCGCAAGTTGTCCTCGATAGCCCTCAAGATGTCTTGGCTCTCCTGTAACCACTCCTTGGACCTGGGGGCATTATTGTCTCCAAACATGACATCAACGAAAGTCAAAGCATCATAACTATACAGTGCACGAAATGAAGATATACCAATGGACATGTTGTAGATGGTGTTGTATCAGTACTCACCCATGTGCAACCACCTCAACCATGCCTTCTGTTTCCTGATGACATAGTTATGCAAGTATCCCTCTAGCCACTTGTTAACTATCTCCGTCTAGTCCAATGTTGCAGGAAACGTCTCGCCCCCCCTAGCTCCAACCCTCGAAATGCGATCCGTACGAAACCATATGGGATCCGTACCCAAAAACATGTTTCAGACAAACAAAAAATAAATAAATAAAAAAAGAATTGCATTTCCTGGTTTTTTGGAACCGTACAGTCAGATCTATGTTTCGTACGATGGATCGTCGTATGGGAGCACCACGATTCCTATACGGATCCGTATGGTTCGCAAGCGGTTCCGTACAATGTCGTACGGATCCGACTTGCGCACTTCACAAAAGCATTTTTTTTTTTTTTTTTTTTTTGGTTTTAGCTGGGTTAGTAAGTGAGTTAGTGTTGGGTTAGAGATAGGATGAAAAGCTTATAAGCTCTATTTCACCTCTCATTTGCTCACTTGTGTTTTTGGAGAGCTTGGAGAAGAGAAGAGAAAGAAAGGAGAACTAGAAGAGAGCTTGGAGAAGAGAGAGTTGAGGAGAGCTTGGAGGAGTGAAGGAGGAGTAAAGAAGAGCTTCCATCTACAAGAGCTAAAGAGGTAAGTACAAACCCCAAAATTTCTCATTTTTTTGTCATTGTTTTTTGTATATTCTCTCCTCCCTCTCCTACACTTTCCCATTCTTTCTTCTTCTACATTTATTTGTAGTTTGTCCACCATCTATATTCATACTCAAAGATGATGTTTCTTTGGGTTCTATTTATCATTCCACTCTTGTTTTTTATGATGGTAAGGGGGAGTAGAAATAGAAGAGGAGAACATGAAGAAGAAGAGGAAAGTGTTCCCCATATGAGTGACCCAATGTATGATGAGGAGGAAGGCTTTCAAGATAAAGGGGATGATGAAAACATTGAATCACAAGAGGGGAAAGCTACATTGACACCCTTGTGGAACTATGTGACCAAACTTGAAGGGGTAAAAGGTGGTGGAAGCTACAATTTTTTGTGTACTCATGGTTCTCATGGAGGAAAACCATATAGCAATTCATATTCCCGTGTGAGGAGGCATATTTGTGGGGTGATGGACAATGATGATAGAAAGGGTGTTGTGGGGATAGCAATTTGCCCAAAGGTTCCAGCTGAACAAAGAAGAAAATACATCCAAATAGAGGAGGTTGCACAACAAAAAATAAAAAAATAAAAACTCAATATGAATCAAGTGCAACCTCTATATTTGGTAGCTCATCTCCTCATGGTGCTTTTGCAGGTTCTGGAGGTAAAAAAAACAATAGCAGATTTCCTTAATGTTGTTAGGAGGGATGATGTGGATGGAAAGATAGTCTGATTTCTTTGTGCTTGCGGTGTACCATTCAATGTGCTTCGCTCTCCCTATTAGCATGAAATGGTAAAAGGCATCAATGAAGCCCCAAAAGGATACAATTCCTCCAACTATGAGAAAGCTAGAATAGTGTTATTAGAAAGAGAAAAAGGAAAGTTTCAAGTAGCTTTAACATGTTTTACAAATGAGTGGGTGGATAGTGGGGTATCCATCGTATCAGATGGGTGGACAAATATCAGAAACCAACATTTGATAAATTTTCTTGGTGTTTCTGCTAGTGGTGCAGTGTTTATTGTATATCATGATTCCTCATCTGTCAGTGCAACTTCTCAAAACATTGCAGATCTCCTATTGCAATCAATCAAAGATTTTGGTCCTAGTAAAGTGGTTCAAGTGATCACAGATAATGCAGCAAATTGTAAGGGAGCAAGAAAAATTATTGAGCATACTTATCCACACATATTTTGGTCTGGGTGCTTGGTGCACACATTGAACCTTTTTAAGCATGATATTGTGAAGCATAAAGAATGTGGGTGGATTAATGAGATTTACAAGAGAGGGAAGAAACTCATTAAATTTATCACATGACATACAAGGGTAAACTACTTCTATGGCACTTACTCCAAGTTGCAGTTGCTTAAACTTGCAAAAACCATATTTGCAAGTTATTACCTCACCTTTAGGTGGCTAGTGAAGGTGAGACAAGCTTTAACTAATATGTTCACTGTTGAATCATGGGAGGAGATTAACACTGATAGAGATGATACTAATGCAGCAAAGGACACTATTCTTGAGATGTTATTTTGGTCACAGGTTAAATATGTTTTGCAATACACCAAACCAATTTATTACATGATCAAGTTTGCAGATTCAGATCAGCCAATAATTGGGGAGGTGTATGAGCAAATGGATAACATGTTGGGGCAGATTAAAGACATTTTTGAGCCTAGAGATACCACCTTGTACAAATATATTCATGCAGAGGTGGTAAAACGATGGGGTATGCTAAATATTCCATTGCATGCATTAGCATATGTTTTGACACCTAAATACTATAGTCCATCATGGCTTTCAACAAAAACACCTGGGGGGGTGAGCAGGAGAAAACCACACCTAGATCCAGAGGTCCTACAAAAATATATGACTGCACTGGATAAATTAGTCCCTAATGAGGAGGAGTCACACGCAGTACGAAAACAGTTGAAAAACTATACAATTTCCACTAGTCCATTTGGGAGCATGCATGCTATTAGTGATCGAGAGAGTTTTTCTTCTATTAAGTGGAGGAACATGCATGGAGGTGCTATTCCACTTCTACAGACTTTGGCATTGTGGGTGCTATCATAGGTGGTAAACACTTCTTCTGCAAAGAGGTTTTGGAGCTCTTATTCTTTCATTCATAGTGTTAAAAGGAACAAGTTGAGTTTAGATCGGGCAGACAGATTGGTTTATGTTCATTACAACTTGTGATTGTTGTCCCATTACTGTGATGATGCAAAGAGTAACAAAGACCGTAAGGTTTGGGACAGGTATCCAGAGGAGGCCAATTTGGAGGATGGAGTGTTGCGATTAGAGAAATTAGAGGATGCTCTTATCCATGATGATGATGATCGACTTGAAATGCCACCACCCATTGGTCCCTTGCTTCTTAGGTTCCACGGTTCAACACCAACAACAAGGGCTTCGTTTTCATCAGTTACAGTGCCAGTGCCACAACTTCCACAACCACCATCTTCTTCATTGCCACCACGTGGAGGCGCACCGTCACGTACACTTCATGGTGGAAGGAGGAGAGATGAGTAGATATTTTCAGTGTTCACACTTTATTTCTTTTTTCATAGATTATCATTAGACTTGTAGGCTTGTTGTGAATTTGAACTTTTTTGTCTTGGTGGTGGCCAAGTGGCCTATTTTGTAAACATTATTATTTGAATTTTGGACATGACTAATGTTGACAATTTCTCACTTATAATATGATTTATGTTTAATAACATGGTTAAATGTTTTATGTTTATCATTTATGTTTTATAGTATGCTTAAATGTTTTATGTTTTACAGTATGCTTAAATGTTTTATCATGCTTAAAAATTTGATGTATGTTTGTATCATGACTAAAGTAGATTCTGTATATTGATGTTTTTATACTAATTAATAGATGTACTATATGGATGTCATATATATCTGATTTTATGTAAAAATATGCATGTTTTCATGTCTTTTACAACTAATATGGTATTTGGGATGTTTGTTTTGAATATAATTGCAAATATATATATATATATATATATATATATATATATATATATATATATATATATATATATATATATATATATATATATATATATATATATATATATATATATATATATATATATATATATATGTATGTATGTATATACTAGACGCTTCTAGAATGATTCTCTTCCTAAATTTTTGGAAAATTACACTTCCACGTCCCTACTTCCAAAAAATGTCCCCGCTTCATCCTCGCTTCGTGCAACGTTGGTCTGGACATCCGTTTGGGGATGGTAGCTCATACTAGGAGTGATCTCCGTACCCACCAACTGAAATAGCTCCTGCCAAAATCCCCCCATGAAGCGACTATCTCTGTCACTAACAATGGTCTGGGGGAGACCATGCAACTAGAATACCTCTCCAAAGAATAGTTCGACCACTTGTGAGGTTGTGTAATTGGAAAAAATCACGAAAAAGTGAGAATACTTGGTCAAGCAATCCACAACCACGTAAATTCAATCTTTTCCCTAGAGCATGGGAAATCCCGTGATGAAGTCCATCAAGATGCTCTCCCATTTCCCCTCAGGGATGGGAAGTGGATAAAGAAGCCCTGTTGTGTGGGTCATCTCTCCCTTGTTTCGTTGGCATACTTCACACTCCCTGATGTGCCGCAAAACATCCTCCTTGATGACCTTCCATGAGAACCTCTCCCTGATGGCCCTGTAAGTTTTGGTGCACCCCTAGTGCCCAGCCAATGGTGAATCATGGGCTGCGTGTAGGATCCTCTCCTAAAGTTGGGATTTGGCCACTAAATAGATCTAGTCTCTGTAGTAGATCACCCCATCCATCACCCTGTAGTGTTCATCAGTCACCTACCCCTCCCAAATCTCACATGCAAAACGGTCCTTGGAGTACTCCAGCAACAAATGAGCCTTCCAATCTAGCTCAATACTTATCAGTGCGAAAGAAGCTGACCTCCTAGACAATGCATGAGCCACTACGTTGTGCTTCCCCTTGACATACTCTATGTCAAAGTCATATGCCTGGATCTTGCTCACCCACTTTTGGTCCCTCTCCTGCAACTTTTCCTTCTCTAGGAAAAATTTGAGGCGGTTGTGGTCAATCCTCACCCGGAATCTGTTCCCCAGTAGATACTGTCAGAACTTAGCTGGCGCATGCATGATGGCCAACATCTCCTTATCGTAGATGGGGTACAACCTCTCATGCAACAATAGCTTCCAACTCTCGAAAGTTATGGGGTGTCCCCCCTGCATCAGTATTGCGCCTACTCCCTCCCCAGAAGCATCACACTCCAACACAAATGGCTGCATGAAGTCAAGTAGAAAAATCACTGGACGACTCATCATCACCTCCTTGAGCCAATCAAAGGCCCTCTGCGTTGTCTCAGTCCAATTGAAAACCACCTTTTTGGTGAGACTCATGAGGGGTGCTGCAAGCTGCAAAAATCCCTCGACAAACATCCTATAGTAAGTGAAAATTCCCACCAATCCCCGAAGTTCTGTCAGATTCTCAGGCTCTGGCCAATCCCGTACGGCCCTAATATTCTTCTCATGGACTCTCACTCCATCCACCCAATGATATGCCTCAAATAGAGCATCTATATCAATCCAAACTCGCACTTAGACAGCGTGGCATAGAACTGCTGCTCCTCCAGGATACGCGGTACTGCCTCTATATGTTGTATGTGCTCCTCCCATGTGCGGTTGTATATCAGAATATCGTCAAAGAATACCAGCACAAACTTCCTCAGCTAACCACGGAAGATGTGGTTCATGTAACGCTGGAAAGTAGCCGGAGCATTGGTCAACCCAAAGGGCATAACCAAAAACTCACCGGAATCTGATGGTAGCCAGACCTCGGATCAATCTTGGAGAAGAACTTCGCTCCCCTCAACTCATCCATCAAATCATCGATCCTGGGGATGGGGTAGCAGTTTTTCATGGTTTTCTGGTTCAGGGCCCTGTAGTCTATGCACATCCACAGTGTCCCATCCTTCTTCTTCACCAGAACAAATAAAGAAGCGAAAGGACTAGTGTTGGGCCTAACGTGCCCTAATGCTAAGAGCTCATGGATAGCCCTCTCAATCTCATCCCTGTAGGCCTTGGGATGCCTATAGGGGGTGGTGATCACGGCCTGAATGTCGGGCTCCAACTCGATACTGTGCTCGAACCCCCTGTCAGGTGGCTGCCCTGGTGGAATGTAACCAAAAATCATGGAGTAACGATCTAGGATGGCCTGCACCTTGGGGTGCGAGGGTCGAGCCATACCATCTGCCTCTAAAATCCTTAGCTCCACTGCCCACTCTATGTCTCCCCGCCTGAAGTCTGCCTCCATCCTATGTGCAAAAATTGTCTGAGGGGGGTATGTATACATGCCCCTAAGCATCACCCGTTCCCTACTCTTCTTATCTAGGAACTCCATCTCCAAATTTTTCCAATCTGTAGTGACTCTACCAAGGGTGATGAGCCATTGGACCCCCAACACCATGTTGGTGTCCAGAATGTCGACCACAAAGAAATGGTTTTTCACCAAGTATGTTCCCATGGTCACCATCAAAGCTGGAACATACCGCACACACTGCATGGTTATAGCTCCCGAAACTAGTATAGAGAATCCATCAAAACCCTCTATCTAGATACCCCACCTCTACACCATTTGGGCATCTATTAATTTGTGTGTGGCTCCACTCTCCACTAGCACCAAGAAACATTGGCCCTGAATTGTCCCCCAGACCCTCAGCGTTAAGTACTTGGGTATTCTCGCAAAGATGCAAGGACCCCTTCGGTCAGTGCAAACGCTAACCCTCCTGCTGCTGCAGGAGGTGGTGGTGGACCTTCCCCTGGTCCTACTACATTTTCATCTCTTCCCATCTCAAAGAGTGTCTCCTCCTCTCCCTCGCTATTTGAGTAGACCTCAATGTAGTGCTCCTTTCCTTCGACACACCTGTGACTTGGTGCCCATGGCTCCTGGTATGTGAAGCAAAGCTTCTTCCTCGTCAGATCTCTCCGGGTATCATCATCTAAAGGCCCCCGACCCTGGTTACCTCTCGAGGGTGGAGCTCTTGTATCCCTTCCTCTTTTCTGGAAGGCTGGTAATGCATCCTGTAAATCCTGGGACATCGCAACTGCCTCCTGCAGCATAGTGAGTCTAGTTGACATAACTAGCCCACGCAATGGCTCCGCCAACCCATCTATAAACATAAAGATCCTCCTGGGTTCTGAAAAATCTGAAACCATCACTGATAACCTCAAGAACGTCGATATGTAGGTCTCAAGATTCCCCGTCTGCTTGAGCTTGGTGATCTCCCCAAAGTGCTCCTCTGGATCCTTCCGATCAAATCTCTCCAGCACCCTCCTAGTGAAGTCATCGTACGTTGTCACCCCTGAGTGACCCAGCGTAGTCATCCCATGAAACGACCAGTCATGGGCTTCTCCCTCGAAGTGTAGCACAGCCACCTTTATGGCCTCCAACGCTATCATCTGGTTAATCTGGAAATAGATTTCCAACCTTTCCACCCATGCTTTGGTTGAACTCTTCGATGACCCATCAAAAGTTGGCATAAAAATCCTGCCCACGGTACGTTGCAAATCACTCCCCTACATGTGCCCTCCTCCTCTGGCTTGGCCCTTGGGTCTATTGTTGTTCGTCAACCAGAAACACTCGTTGAAGGTGAGGGATTCTCCAAACTCCGATCCATAGGACTGATAAACTATAAAGTACTCTCCATAATGAGTCACCCTTGGCTCTTGCTCCTGCTCCTAAGGTTAGAAATGTGGGAATGGTAGAGCGCGGTGGAGTGTGTGGCACAACCTGGTGCATAGTGTGAGGACCGTTCTGGTGGTGTGAAGTGCTAGATCCTTCCCCAATCTGGAATTCCCCTTCAATTCCCTTCTACTTCTTAAATACCAGGTCTCCTCCCATCAGTGAAAGTCCGTAAAAAGTAGGGAGTCTTAGTTGCGGTGATAGTGGGCTTAGTCACCATAGTTTCCCTTGACCTAGCAGTTGCCCTCTTAGGAGTCCTTTTTAGGTCCCCTGCTGGTTTGAGTGGTAACATATCCCTTTGGTGGTCAAATTTACCTCTTTTCTTCATTTTTCAAAATTATAGGCCTAACCCTAGAGGGTCACCTAAGGCATCAAGCAAAATATTTTATAGCCATCCAAACACCTTGAAAATTGATCCACGATTACGTTGGGGTCTTCTCAAGGGGTCCTCCAAATTTAAGCACAATCCAACGGTGGAATCTCGAGATATTGCAAGCCCTAGCTCAAGCATCATTTCTCTCCCTAGGCTTATTTGGGTTAGTTTCCTCATTTGGATCATTGGATTTCAATACTCAAAGAAAAGTTGTCCTTTGATATTATTCTCCTCCCTAATTAGGTCAATCCCCTCCTTGAGTGATCAACTCCACACCCTTGACCTAGTTTGGGTCCACTTGGCTTCTCTATGGTTCTGCAAATTTACAATTCAAATTCCACAAGGATTACTTAGAACTTAGAAGAGATTTCTTCATTAGGATCCTTCAGTCTAGGAACCTTCCTATCAAGATATATTCCTTAAACTTAAACTCAAAGATCCCATTATCCCTTCCTAGAGAGCCTATCACCTTGCTTCTTAAGAAAGTAAGCCATTAGTTTGAGCCTTGCTTGAGAATAGGCTTTGGGAATCTCTCTTTGAGAATTCCGAAAATTAGAATCCTATTGCAAAAACTGATATTATTTCTCCTAATTGTTAATTAAATTTAACAATTTATCTGCAGTTTTCTACGAAAAATACTGAAATAAATACACTGCAACCGAAGAATAAATGCTGAAAGAAATGCTAGCACAAACTTTAAATAACACAGTTATTTTTGGACGAAAGTCCCCACAAAAAACCCAACTTGAGAAAACTGGTGCAGCAAATGAGGGTTTTAATATTAAGCAGCAGTGAAAATAATCTGAGCACAACTAGACGCCGAAACTAGCAATCCTACAAAGAAATACTAGAAAGACAAATCTAGTGAGGAAATTTTCTCACTCCATAGGAAAATTCGAGTTGTGACCTCAGCTTGAGGTGAGCTGTCCAAACTGGCTCTACGCAACTACTGTGTCACACAAGCACAGTCACTTCGGCACTCAAGTCGAACCACATTCTCCTCAAGTCATAGACGTAAGGGAAATTGAACTTCTTGTGGCTAGAATTTTCCTGAGGAAAAATTTCCCTCACTGTGTGCTTTTCTTCCTTCCACCCGACACTAGCTCTGCTTTACAAAACTGTTGCAAAACTATGACGTCCAGCTAGAAATTTGATTTGCGAAAATACTAGGTTGCTACCTTTGCCTCTAGAGCTACTCAATCTGAACAGATCGGACTTTTCTGTCGCTCTCTCAGAAAAATCGATTCTCCTCAAGTAACTTGGCCTCTTGGAAAAGTGTCTACGCAACTCACAATGACTGTTGATCTGCAAGGGAAATCGAACTTCTTGAGACTAGAAGTTCCCTGAGAAAATTTTTCCCTCAACGTCTGCTCTTCTTCCTTCCACCCACGCTAGCTCTACTCTAGCAAATTGTTGCAAAACTACTACGTCCAGCTAGAGATCTATTCTACAAAAACACTGGGTTGCTCCCTCTGCTCTGGAGCTACTCGATCTGAAGAGATCGAATTTTTTTGTCGCTCTCTCAGAAAAATCGATTCTCCTCAAGTGACTCGGCCTCTTGCCAAAGTGACTACGCAACTCACAACGACTGCTAATCTACAAGGGAAACCGAACTTATTGAGACTAGAAGTTCCCTGAGGAAAATTTTCCCTTAGTGTGTGCTCTTCTTCCTTCTACCCGATGCTAGCTCTGCTCTAGAAAAATGTTGCAAAAATACTACGTCCAACTAGAGATATGCTCTGCGAATATACAGGGCTGCTCCCTCTACCGCTGGAGCTACTCGATCTAGAGAGATCGAATTTTTTTGTTGCTCTCTCAGAAAAATCGATTCCCCTCAAATGACTCAGCCTCTTGGAAAAGTGATTGCGCTACCCCCTGGGGTTTTGATCTACTGGCCACACTGAACAACAAAGCTCTTTCTGTCTGCGCTATTGATCTCTTCGGATGATCATATATGCTCTAATACTGTGTGAAAATTCCAAAAATCGGAATCCTATTGCAGCAACTAATATTATTTATCCTAATTGTTAATTAAATTTAACAATATATCGGCAATTTTCTATGGAAAATACTGAAATAAATACACTGCAACCTTCACACAAAAGAATACACACTGCAAGAAATACTAGCACACAAACATTAAATAACATAGTTATTTTTGGATGAAAGCCCCCAGAAAAACCCAACTTGGGAAAACCAGTGCAGCAAATGAGGGTTTTAATATTAAGCAGTAGTGAAAATAATGAGTACAACTAGATGTCGAAACTTGAAATCCTACAGAGAAACACTGGCAAGAAAAATCGAATGAGGAAATTTCCTCACTCCACAAGAAAATCTGGGCTCTAACCTCAGCTCTAGGTGAGCCATCCAAACTGGCTCAGCACAACTACTACGTCACACTAGCACTGTCACTTCTGCACTCAACTTGAACCAGCTTCTCCTCAAGCCATCTGGTCTAGTGCTATCTGCAAAAATTTCTCTCCTGGCCTCCAGAACCACTATCCAACTTTTAACACTGAAACTCAGCTTTTCCCCAACATAATCGAATTGCCTCTAAAGGCTATTACGCTACCTCTGTGTCAGCCTCTCTATGGCTCTTCTGCCTCTCTACAAATGTACTCACCGGATCTGGAATCCTTCCTCTGGCTTCACTGTCTCTTCCCCTCTTCCTCACTGCTTCGATCTCACTAGCTCTATCTCCAGAAACTTACTGTTGCTACTCTGGAAATCGATCTTCTCATGAAATCGAACCTCTCAAGTTTCTTGTCCAAGTTCCCATCGACTTCTTATAATCCTTTTTTGGGACAACAATGACCAAGATTAAATCTTAATCAATGGCTACGATTAACTTGAAGTCGATCCGTGTGAGTTTCTAAATCATTCACACCTTGACTTCATTAATTGTGATTAATTAATCATATTCCCTAAGTTAAAACTTAGGAAATATTTAAAAACTGGATAATAATCTAATTAAATCACTTCTCAGAGGAATTTCCAAGAATGATTGATGGGTTTTGGAGATCTCCTGTATTATATCCTCTCCACAAACTTTCAAGGATATAACATATATGATGCTACAAAAACTAACACACTCTTCATCCTATTATTGCTCCATTCATCCAATGATTCCCCTTATACTGGGTCTCCTCCCATTGGTGAAAGTTCGTAAAGAGTAGGGGGCCTTAGCTGGAATGGGTTATTGCTCCATTGTTGCACCTTAACCTAGTAGTTACTCTATAGGATCCCCTCCTAGGACCCTTGCTAGTTTGAGTGGTAATAGGCTACTTTGACATCGTTTGACAACATTCTTTGACTATATTGGAGGCCAAGCTAAATGATACTTTGACCGAGAATTTCTGGGTACTTCGACTATTTTGACCTCAGGTCTGAAGCTAAGTTTTGACCACAGGTTGATTTTGTGAACTTGGCCAAAATCGATAGCAAATTTTGTTGGAAATATGTTGTCATTAATGGCAAAGGCAAAGGAAATGGAAAAGATTGGAAAAGGAAACCGCATTGGTATATATGTTGTCATTCGTGGAAAAGGAAATTGATGGCAAAGGAAAACATTGTTGGCAAAGTCAAAGGCCATGGCAAATATTATTGGAAAAGGCAAGCATGGTAATCATTAGTGGCAAAGGAAAAAATAACAAAGGTGGCAAAGGTAAGCATGACAATTGCAAAGCACTGTAAATGGTGTTGTCATTATTCGCAAAATAAAAAGCAAAGCATGGAAAAGGATCAGTCATAAGAAGATCATCATGGATGAGAATGGTGCAGAGATTTTGGACCCAGTTTTGGAGTAGCAAATCATCGCAAAAGTAGGTGGAACCCACACAGATGGAAAGAGGTTGGAAAAATATTTCTGGTGGCATGAAAAAGTTTGAAAATGGACTCTTTGTGTGATAGTTAGAGCCAGTCAAAGTTAGTGAAACCAAGTCAAACTATTACAAAGTTAACAGAGGTTGGATGAGCTTTGGCACATAGCCAAAGTTGGTAGAAATGCCAAACTCAGCAGAGATGGTGGTGCAACCTGTACGCTAAGCTTCGGTCTGACTTGGAGAGATAGCACAGCAACAAGAAGTAGTCCCATTGGTCACAAGTGGAGCCCACACAGTGGTAATACCCCAACGGATATACCTCGGAGGTATGCTAATGGTGCACAAGTCTTAGTAATCAGGAAGATTTGTCAAACAACACACAATTCTCAGAGACCAAGCATATGCGTAAGCCACAACAGCAGTGGAGAGACTTCCAATAGGTCGTAGGAGGTGTCCACAGTACAGGTTGGCCCAATGAAGGTAGCTCTGTGGGTACACCCCGGAAGATTGTGTAGGGCGCACACGGATAAGCATCGGGCCATGTGGCAACTTCACAATGGCACTAGAGACAACCCTTTAGACGGGCTTTGTGGTCATGGGGAGTGGTTTCCCGCATAGTCGATAGACCAACGACAGAGATACACTTGGGGGCACTCCTCCCAAAACCACAATCTGCTCAGGAGTGGTGTCGAGGATAAAAGAATTGAACCTGATGGTTTTTGGAAAAACAAAATAACAAAGGAAATGGTCACAAAACAAGGCCTCGGAGGATCTTTTCTCTCTCCTCCAAGAGGACAGGTGCCAGCTCATGATTGGCCCAAACAATAGAGGATAGTGACATCAGCATCAGCCAATAAGAGGAGGACACGTGGCATGCTAATTTGGCATTTTTGGACACCCAAGGGGCCCATTTCCAAGGGACATGTTTCACCATTCTGGAGGTGCCAAGTGTCCCAGCAGGATTAGCCTGAAATATTTAAAAAGTGCTCAAGAGGCATTATCAAGCGGTGTGTGTCGAGACACATCGACAGATAGCGCGGACTTGCAGCCAATTAAAAGCGCGACAGGAGGACCCATAGGACAGCTCATCACACGAGAATTACCCCGGTGAGATTATTAAATGAACTCAATAGAAGGTGTCAGACGGAAGGAACCGGGCCACGGAGGCAAAGTGACAGCCAATGAAATGGGTGTCGAGTGATCCCCACAGACATGTCAACCTGAAGGTTATACCCCGACAGGTTATTGTGATGCACATAAGTGAATGCACCGAGATGAAGGAGCTACGAGCTAAGTTCCTGTACATGACCCTATGCAACAGTTAGAAACCAAGGGCACGGAGACGTAAAGAGTCGCAGTGGCTCCGAGAGAGGCTAACGATTATTTCCTTGGATTGTTTCGCGTAGAAACAAAGGAGCATCGGCATTTGGGTTTATGTTTGGTTATTTTGCATAGAAATAAACCAATGGCGAAGAGCCATTAACACAAGGTTTTGGCCCGCGTAGAGATATCCCCAACCCAACACGAATGCAAACAAGTGCCATGTTCAAGAGTGACATACTGCCAAAATGACTACAATCTGGTTCCATTATCCCCACCATTTCTGGCGAGTACCCCAATTATTTTTGAAAACAAACTTGAAGGGGATAGCACGTGCTTGTGATGTAAGTTGGTCCTTCAGAAAAATCCAACCTAGTACATTTTATGAGCCCTAGGAAGGAGGAAATCGAGTAACGTCACTACGATGAAGTCCGATGTCAACAGAGTTTAACGAGTCTGAAAAAGGGAGAACTTGGTGTCCTTTCATGTTTAGAGAGTTTGAAAAGACAGCAGAAAAGAAAACTCCTGCAGTCCCTTTTCGTAGGTAGTCCCATAGATCTGAAAAGGTAGAAAACTATGTCTGAGAGAACCTCCTAGTCACAAAATGCTAAGGTATTCCTTTTTTGTAAATAATCTATCCCAGCCTGAAAAAGGGGTAAATGTATACCGGGTATATATCGTTTCGCAGCCAATTTAACGAGCTCAAAACGAAAAGCGACTCGACAATATTTTTAGTTTTAGAGAGTCAGAAAAGAGATGAAAGGTGACTCCAGTAGTGACTTTTTCGTGTTTTTACCAAGTCCGAAAAAGTATAAAATACAACTCGTCTCTTCGTCAAAACCACGTGAAAAACCTGTCGCTGCACAAAAATATGTGTGTAAAACATATTCCATGAAAATAATATGAAAATATATTGACAAATATGTTTTAAAACCTATTTTAGGACTTTGAAAAGTTATAAAAGACCAACAGTGGTAAAAAATATTTACTTTTCACTTTTACCTCTTTGCAGAGCAACAGTGACCGGAAACGGTTGTGACCAATCCAGTGGACCAATTTGAATTCCGTCTGTTCTAGGTAAGAGCCAACCTCTTTTGCCATCTTTTAAGTTACATTTCATTGCATTTTATTTTCATTTGAGATCCTTAGGGGAGTATTGGCAAAATCTAGGGCTCCGTAGTTAGCGCGGGTTTCAAGCACAGACCCGCGCCAATCGGCCCTGTTTTGTACAAGGGTCGCGCCAACTGCACAACTCAAAATCTACATCAAACTTCAAAAAATGAAACCAATAGAAAGTAAATTTGAATACCCAAGGGGGCTTACAAGGTTCCTATGATCAATTGATACAGGTACCAAGAAAAAAAAATGGTAATCAAGTGGAAGGAGAGAGAATATAGCGAAGAAGATGAACAAGTAATGGAAAACAAACAATGCATGAATGCCCTCAGGAATTGTGGGCTCAAAAATTTCTTCCTGACGCCATGTCTCTAGGCTCAACCCAAATTGCTACAGTATCTCATTAGCATTTGGGATGAAGATCAGGAGAAGTTCATACTTCGGGACCAAGAGCTTGAGCTCAAAGTATTAGATGTATATTTCATCACTGGACTGTCACGCAGGGGTGCAGTCCCTATTCTGACTGGTACCAGGCCTTCTAGGGAAAGCATGACAATGGTCATGAACAGGGTGTGCCCAGGGGCATGAAAAGAAACAGGGAGCGGTAAAGTGGATATCTAGACCGTCCCTAATCTAGCACTGAGAGTAGTGCTACACACCATTACGCAGGCTGCGGGATCGCAGGCACCGCACGAGGCCATGAAGATGTAATTACTTCTTGCTTCAGTGTATGAGTCTGACTATATTCAACTAGGCTGAGGCCGTAACCATGAACATCAAATGGAAACTTACCAAATGCAAGAAGTCCAAACTAAAGCAGTTTGGGTATGGTTCGATTCTGGTATCATTCTTCCTGGAACGATTACCTATTTTTCAGCGCCAGGAAGCTATAGTCCCGGAGCCACCACTGAGAGAGCCACAGATGGCCCGGTGGGTGGCACTGATGCCCAGGGTAGGGGGTGGCCAGCAGATGTCCCGGAGGCCAGAGTTTTTTGATTGGCTTCGACGACAGTTGATTGTCGTGGAGGATTGGCCCTACGCTGGCACAGACTTCACCGAAGACCCAGACCTTCCACTCCCGGAGGGAGAGGATTGGGACGAAGAACTTGGTAAGACTCATTTTGTATTTTCATGAGTTTATGATTTTTTTTAGTATATATGCATGTTCTGACAATTAATTTTATATGAATGTAGATGTTGGCCCAGAGCATCCCGCAGGCATGTCTCCAATAGCGAGGCAAATTCCTCGTGACTTTGATCCTCAGGGTGAGGGCATTGACGAGGAGTTAGTGCAGAACCTGGAGGGAATCACCCATGGGGTCCCTGATTATGCCCGTTTTTATAACGTACCTCAAGCCTACCAGAGGCACACTGTGGGAGTGCCAAGCCGTATCCACTGCTTGCTGAGGCGGCTGGTATGGGCGATGACGTGCTATCATGAGCACCACGCCGACTAGGCACTTAGGCTTTATTTCTGCATATTTTGAGAGACATGTTGTCTCATGATGTAACTGTGACAAACATATATTATTTTTTGTGGGTTTTATGATGCACACGGCTTGTAAACAAACGATATATATATATACATCTATTTTCTACATGGGTCAATGTACATATGATGATATTTTTATAAATTCCGCAAATGTCTATCTAGCACAACATTAGCTATTGCATATGTTAATGTATTTATTCGTCTTGGTATATGTTGATAAGTAATGAAATCAAAATTTCATTCAAGTAAATGTCTACGCAAATACAATCTTAAAATGCATGGGTTTCGAACCGAATAATGACCGTTCAGTTGAAGAACAAGAAGTTGTGAATCCAACTTTACAAGCAATGCGCGTATGCCGAAGTTGACTGCATCAGTTAATAGTTCCAAAACTGCACTATACTCAGCGACATTGTTTGTAGCTGGTCCCAGACAAATACCTTGTAAGTTAATCAACTCACCGACAGGATCATAAATTACCCAGGCTGCCGAAGACAACTTCCTGGTACTACGGGAAGCACCATCCGCGAAACCGACATAAGGGGAAACAAACATCTGCATAGAAAAAAAGACCCAATAAGCAGAAAAAAGCTCACAAAGCACATCAAACCAAAGCATGCACACAAAATGAAAACAATCACCTATGCACACATATCACACGTGAATGATTCAAGCATAATATTTTTTCGAATACAACCCATTTCTGGGCTGCGATAAAGGACAACCTTCATATTCAATAAGCTCATAAGCCCCATTCTGTAACATCCGTTTGACAATGTAGGGCCTATGCCACATGGATTGGAACTTTCCTACCCCCAACTTGTCATGAGCTTGGTCGTATAGAAGAACGAGATCGCCTTCGATGAAAGAACGAGGAGAAACTAATTGGTCAAAATGGGCTTTGACTCGATTTTTCTATGCTTCGATGACCAAGGCAGCTAAGCGACGAGTTTTGTCCAATATCTCTAAGTAGAGGAGACGTTCTTCTTCAGGCGAAGTATCAGGCAGTAATTCCACAGCTAATTTCAGTGAATGGATTTCACATTCAATCGGAAGTGTAGCTTACAGACTGTATACCAACTGGAATGGGGTAAATCCGGTTGCATTCTTGATCTAGGTTCGGTAAGCCTAGAGAGCTGAGAACAACATGAGATGCCAATTTGATTTGTGGATCCTGATTGTTCGTTGAAGCATTGTAACAAGAACCTTTTTTACAGCTTCAACTTGGCCATTAGCTTGAGGATAGTAAAGCGTTGAGTTGTCGTGGCACAAACCCAACTTAGATGTCAGCTCTGCCATCATATAATCTCGAAAATGAGAACCATGGTTAGTGACGACGGCTTGAGGGACACCAAACCGAGCAATAACGTGATTGAATATGAACTGTGCCGTTGTCTTATCGTCCGCAGCCAGTGTAGGCATCGCTTCGGCCCATTTCGTAAAATAATCAACGGCGACAATAATATAGGCATTCCCTCCATCCGAACGAGGGTTACACGTCATAAAATCTATGCCCATTTGGCAAAAGGGCCAACGGTAATGACAGGGTATAGTGGAATAGGTGGTGCACGCATCTTGCATTGATAAATCTGGCACGCATGAAATTTGCGTATTGCAATAATGCAATCTTTAAAAATAGACGGCCAGAAGTAGCGAGCACGAAGGATCTTTTGTGCAGTGGCATAACCAAACATGTGACCACCACAGGCGCCACTGTGGCAGTCATTTAAAACTTCTTCCGCTTCCTCGAGGGTCAGACATCGACGGAGTACAAAATCGACTCTTACACGATAAAGGGTATCTCCAACGATGCGATAGGGTTGTGATTGATGCCGAATGCAGCGTCGGGCATCTTTCGTTAGCTCAGACCTAAAATTAGACGTTTGGAGGTACACGATGATATCACTGTACCACGGGTTGAGGGTGTTGATCAGGAAGAGAGTTTTTTCTGTAATATGATCTTCAAAGGAAGAAGGAGCAGAGTCGGCAGGGAGAGAAAAAATAAAATCAATGAACACAAGTGATTTCTTCGATTTGGCCGTAGTGAACTCCAAATCAAACTCTTGGAGGATGACAATCCACTTCAAGTATTTTCCCCCCAGTAACTGTCATGACAGAATATAAGTTATGGGGTTACAATCAGAAATCATGGTCACTATGCGTAAAAGAATGCAATGACAAAAACGTTGGATGGCCTGGACCGCAACCAACACTAACTTCTCGACATGTGCGTAATGCATTTTAGGATCGAGAAGGTTCCGAGACAGGTAGTAAATGACATGTTCGTTACCATCATCATCATCTTGGACCAATACCATGGCGATCATACTGAAGGCGGCAGCTAGGTAGATGGTGAAATCACGATGGTAGTTCAGAGGACGCAATAGAGGAGCATTGACAAGCATCGTCTTGAGTCTATCAAAAGACTGCTGAGAAATCTCATCCCAATAGAAAGGGACATCCTGCTTTAGAAGTCGTGTAAATCCTTTGGCTACCTTGGTGTAGTTTTGGATGAAACGACGAAGGAAATTGTCTTTCCCTTGGAGACTCTGAAGCTGGTGTAAGGAGGATGAGGAGGGGAGATTGACAATAGCCTCAACCTTCAGAGGGTCAAGGCGAATTCCATCTTTAGATACGATAAACCCTAAGAGTCTACCGGAGTCGACGTAGAAGACACACTTATGCGGGTTGAGCCTAATATGGTAGCATCTACAACGAAGAAAGATTTGACGAAGATGTTCTGGGTGGTCTTTCCGCGCAGCTAAATGAGTCAAAAGGTCATCCAGGTACGGCTGGACAATATGCTAAATATAATGGAAGGCATAAGACATCATGCACTGGAACGTAGCCCCAGCATACTTCAAGCCGAACGGGAGCTTCCTATATGTGAATGTTCCCCATGGGAAAACAAAAGAGGTATTGTGTTGATCCGACGGGAGAATTTTAATCTGGTTATAGCCAGAAAAATCATCCATAAGAGAGAAAATTTCACTTCCTGCACAATCGTTAATGATCTGATCAATAAACGGGGTGTGATAATTATCCTTAGGACAGGCTCGATTGATATCACGATAGTCAACACAAACACGAATGGCGCCCTACTTCTTATCTACATGAACTATATTAGAAACCCATTCAGTCAGGGGAATTGGATAAATGAAACCCGCTTTAAGAAGTTTCTCAACTTCAGCTTTGATAGCGGCAGCTTTCGAGGATACACAGGACGAAGACCCTGGCAAATAGGCTTCGCACCTGGGTAGGTGGGAATCTCATGCACCATGATACTAGGGTCGATTCCAGGCATTTCTTCGTAAGACCACGCAAAAACATCGCGGAATTTGCGAAAGAGACTAGTGTACACTTGGACTTCCTCAGAAGAGCAAGTAAGTCCAACATGGATGTTCTCGACAATCCCCAGTTTAACAAAGATGTCGATATGCATCGTTTGAGTAATTTTCCCCAAGTTACCTTCCGCAAAGACTTCATGAGTCAAAATGGGCATCTGGAGTGGCGAAGAAGGAACTTGGGATGCGAAGCGCTCAAGAAAGTTAGACATGGCTCCGAGGCAAGGCATAAACGAGGAACGATGATGGCCATCGCTCTACGGTAGACCCTCGAGAGACATGGTTTCAATGATAGGCTCGTCAAATGGAAACACTTCCTTCAAAGGATCCGGTGAATCCGCATCAACGAGCCAGGGGGATTGAGAATACACGTCGAGAGACATGCTCAAAGGAGCAGCTTCAGGAGGGGGAGAATCAGATACAGCTATAAGCTCACAATAATTAATCTCGATTGGACTAAGCGGCATTGAATCTCCAAACGAATAATACTGTTCAGGCGAAGGGATGATCCAAGGGTCATCTGACTGAGAGACCATATTGACTTGAACAGTATTTGGTGGTGGAAGGGGGAAAATACCCATGAGAGCGGGATCCTTGAAAAGACCTTGCCCTATACTGTCAGGGGGATTAGGAATTTGATCCACGTATGGCATTTTATTCTTGGAAGATGAGGTAAAGAATGACAACTGGTCAACAGTAATAATTTTTCCCTCATGTGGAAAATTCAGAAGTCGAAAGAGGGTGGACGGAACGCACAGCATAGCGTGAGTCCAACTGCGACCGAGTAGAAGACTGTAGTTGAGTTTGGCATCAATGACTTCCACCTCAACGTTGATTGTCTTTCCTTGCAATGTAATCGACAAGCTAGCGAGAACACCCAAGGGTTTTGATTCCCTTCCATCGAATGCCTCAAGGGCATTGGGAGACAAATTGAGGGTTGGAGAGCCAATAGCCTTCCAGCAAGTGGATGACATAACACAGGTAGATGCACCTTCATCCACTATGGCTCTATGGATGTTAAGACCGTTGATACTCACTTGTATAACAAGTGCAATCTGGTGCAGAAGTCGGGGGACAGAATTTTCTAAATCGAAGGAGAGAAGGCTAGAATCAGCAGGGTCAATCCAGTCGATCGCAGATAATAACGCTTTCCGTTGAGACGGACAAATCTGCAGCACTTCTAACACGGACATCGCAGAAGGCGCCTGTGCCAAATCCTCAACAATATTGTAATGCTGAGTGGCACAGGCATTAGGATTATAAGAAGACTTTCAGAGAACACCTTTGGAAGGTGGCCGTACAATGGGTTTAGCACTAGGCCTTTCAATCTCAAGAGGACCAGAGGCAGGTGGGGGAGGAGGTCCATCAACGACTTCCTTCCCAGCTACCTGGCATGATCCGGCATAATTCTTCGACCGAGTAGCAATGGAAACGAGTGCAGCACCATTCATCATGAGTACCTGAGAACCAAACGGTGCAGATGGCGGAGGTTGCTCGACCATTTGGGTCTGCTGAGATGGAAAAGGTTCTTTAAGAACTACGGGATTTCCCTTCGTGCCCTTAAGAAGTGGAATAACTTCGGATCGTCTTAGTGTAGTGGTCTTCATCACAAATGAGGCAGGGGTACTTCGGTTTTCGTTGTGAACCATCATCGGCATGAGGTTTAGACGATTCTGGTTTTTGGGGCATCGGATTTGGCTTTTCCTTTGCCCTTGTTTTTCCCCTTGGAATTCTTGTCCGCGGGATTGGCCTGAACGGCGTTGACCTCCGCGGTTTTACCAGAATCTGGAGTAGCCTGAGGAGCAGAATTATTGGAAGAATTTGATTTCTGCTTCCCATTGGAAGACTTGCGTGAAGTCTGAGATATGGAACCAATAACACCGTCAACTGATGGGGTGGCCGGCGCTTTAGAGGTCCCAAGACGTGGAGCTTCAGTCAATATGTCATACAAAATGCCCAATTGAGAGTACACTAGATCAAGGTACTGGGCACGAGTGAAGGCTTGTTCCTCGGTCACACATGCCCCCATGGCAATATCTTTTTCAATCTGGTTGACAAAAGAAGTAGTGAACCAATGAGTGAGAAACTGATCAGGAATTTCAAACTTGATCAGGCGACAACGCCATCTCCATTCATGAATATGGTCCAAGATATGGGTAGCCCGTCCTGTTTCAATGATGTGAGGAGATGTGTCTCGGCTTCGTAATGAACCGACAACTGGAAATGAGTCAGGAATGCCATAGTAAGAGTGCTGAAATCTTGAAAAATTCCACGGGGCAATTAAATATACCACTTAGCAGCAACTCCGGAAAGAGTGCGCTAGAAGAGATGAAGCCGAACAGAGTCTTCCACCCAAGAATTGGAAGAACACCATAAATGGTATGTCATGACGTGAGCTTGGGGGTCTTCTCCAAAATTGCCCTCAAACTTGTGACAATCACCAGGAACCTTCGTCGGGACCGAGGGCCAATATGGATTATGAAGAATGGGATCATTTTTCAATTTGGACACTTCCGGTAACTCCAATGTAGCGAGGAAAGGTAATTGAGGATTGAACGACATAGCAGGTCCTCAATAAGGACCGTACCCATACTCCATCCTGGTTGAGTATAACTCTACCCCCATTAGTTTTGTCCCGGAGGATTCTGACCATAAGGGGTATAAGCCGGGTAACTCGGTTGATATGGCGACTAAGGACCAGGATATGGAGGTTGAAAATTGGGATACTGATTTTGAGTATACGGGGGTCCCGATTGAGCAGGATAATGATTTTGTTGTGGAGTATAAGTATAGCCTAGCGGTTGAGGGCGATAAGTAGGACCTTGAGACGGGTTGTAAACCGATCGATATTGACCTTGAGGAAAATAACTGCCTTGGGGTCGAACAGGCTACTGATAAGTGGGGCCCTGTTGAGCTGGATACGTCGGATGCAACGGTTGATTTGGCTGCGGCATAGAGTAGAGCGGTGGCTAAGCAGGGTGAGTAGACTGTGCAGGTTGGCCTAAATGAGCAGGTTGACCTGACTGATGAGGGCCACCAGGTTGTCTCAGTTGGGTGGCTTGGCCTGATTGCTGCTGAGGGCCAGGTTGTGCCTGATAAACAAGTTGACTTGGAGCGGGACCATAAGATGGCCCTGCTTGTGCAACATTTGGACTAATCGGAAGATGAGGCTGTTGGGGTCGCACCAAAGGTTGAGATGGATGAATGTGCCCCCAGGACCGTATGAAGGTCTAGGTTGATATACTAGCTGCCCAGCTAGTCCTTGAGGTTTCCCTGGTTGGATCACAGGCCGGGCTTGTAAAGGTTGACCTTGAGGATTGTAAGGTTGCCTTTGCAGGTTGCCCCGGATGAGCAGGTTGACCTGACTGATGAGGGCCACCAAGTTGTCTTGGTTGGGCAAGTTGGCCTGATGGCTGCTGAGGGCTAGGTTGTGCCTGATAAACAAGTTGACTTGGAGCGGGACCATAAGATGGCCCTGATTGTGCAACATTTGGACTAATCGGAAGATGAGGCTGTTGGGGTCGCACCAAAGGTTGAGATGGATGAATCTGCCCCACAGGACCGTATGAAGGTCTGAGTTGATATACTGGCTGCCCAGATGGTCCTTGAGGTTTCCCTGGTTGGATCACAGGCTGGGCTTGTAAAGGTTGACCTTGAGGATTGTAAGGCTGCCCTTGCAGGCTGTAAAAAAATCCTTGCTGGACCAATGGTTGTCCCTATAAGGGTTGGCCTTGTGGGTCGTACGCATACCCTTGTTTCACCGAGAGTTTTCCCCAACCCCAAAACCAAACCAAGCGTTTGAAAGAGGCCAATGGAACTCAACTGGTTCCCGAAAGGGATACTCTGATGGGATGACGGGTTGTTGAAGCTCAGCAGACCCAGAGATCTGTGAAGTTTCGGATGAATCGTCCAAGAAAGGACTACCAGTAAACAAAATTGATGGTTCTGCCACTATGACTGTAGCACACCAGAAAAGAGGAAAAGATAGAAAAAGAAGACTCTTGGATCAAAACCAAAGCAAACAAATACAGGCCAAGTAAACAATCTTTAATGGGCGTGTAATCGTAGGTAGTTTATTTTCCCACATTGAAACCAAAAGTTTGTTGTTTCATGTTTTAAGAGTCAAGAAACAGTCAAAGATTACTCTAGTCTCTTTTAGTTTTAAGCGAGCGTGAAAGGACAAGTGCTCGATGATATTTTCAAATTTATGGAGTCAGTAAAGATCGAAAATGACTGCTCAAGTAGTCTAGGTAAAAGGGTGTACCAGGTTCCTGTGATCTGCCATATACACCTTGGTTATAAAATGAAAGAAGAATCAACCAAGGACTTGACGTACATGCAGGAAGTCTCCCCGAATGCTGTGTTCAGTGTATCACAGTTACAAGGCGGCAGACTCAGCTTCCTACGGATAAAAGGATTGCAACCTATAGGGGTCTCCCTTTATATACTCGACGGTACGGGGAGCACAAGTATGTACTAGTGCTGTCTGAAGCCAGATGGCGAGCGACAGCTGCTAGGTTTTAAAACGCCGAAACATGTCTCTAACTTAGACCACTAAATGTTTCGTTAAGTTCCAATGTTGCCTTAGGTTAATTGAATAAATTTTAAGTTGATCTTGTATTTATGTTTCAATTCCAAGGTCCTACCAAATGTTGGATCTCACAAATTCCTGAATGCAAGCTACATGCCATAGAATACCATTTCGTTCAATGAAGAGCTATCTATGAGAAGGTTAGGAATTTCAAGCAATAGAAAATAGTGAGAACTCACAGAAGTATTCACTACAAAACCTGATGCAAACTAATTAAAAACAAGAAATCTCTCCTAGAATGCCAAATTCTAGTTATGCAAAAGATTTTTCAATTTCATGATGCAAACAAGAATGCAAAAAAAATATGTTTTTGATTTTTTCAATGGAATAGAGCAAGTGCACTAAATAACATGAAAAATGAATCTTCACACTAGTTCGAGAATGCAAATGCAAGAGTCAAAGCGAAATGAATTCAATCAACTCAGAAGCAAATGAAACAAAGACTCAAACCAATGTCACAATCTCTCAAATCGAAGAAAGATGCCAAAACATACCCATACAAGCAATGTGAGCTATACTTGGAGCAACAGGAAGCAAAACTGAATGAAAGAGACAAGGCTCATTTCACCAAAAGCAACCACTCAAAAAGATCCAGGGAGTTGAACGCAATCAAGCAAATGACGAAGGTGATCGTGAAACAAGAGACCCAAACTCCTATGGGAGGCTCAGCAGATCAAAGCACTAGAAAGCCCTAAAGCTATGATGCTGAAGGAAATGGACAAACAACCAAAGGATGAAGGCTAATCACAGTCACAAACAAACCCAGAGCATTCAAATCAAGCCAAGAAAACACCCAGAGACACCAAGATGGACCAAAAACTCCAAAACAGGGCAAACCCTAGCACCTACAAGAATTGGTGCAATTGTCTGGTTGTAATCCGCGCCAGACAGGGGATGGCGCGGGTGATGAACTGGCAACTCACGCCAGTGGGCGCGACTATCAGGCTGGAAACTGCGCCAATCAATTCAATCTTGAAAAGATGAAAATCTTGGAAAACCGAAGGTCAGACTTGATCCTCTGGGGCTGAACAGGGGTCTAAGACTCAGCAAAACAACCAGAAAAGGCAAGCTAAGCAATCAAATACCAAGAATAAGATCTAATAGACGAAATACAAACTCACACTGATCCCCAGTGGAGTCGCCAACTTGTTACTTAGGTAAATCCCCTCTGCGGACAGAGGCGATCCTACTAGCCCTAGGGTGGGTCTAGAAACAAGGAATCATGCTAGAGTGTAGGTTCTTAGATGCTTAAATGGAAAATGATATGATAAGATGGCCTACCTATGGTCCAATGCTATCGTCGATGCCTGCAGTGATGATGAGAGTCGTTCGCTCCTGATCAAAGACAAGTCACGATCCTTCCGCCTATCATGCTCGAACACTTGCACAGAGATCAGAAAACGACAACCACATACCATATACTAATTCCATTCAACATCTACTAATCATTCAGAGAAGACTAACATATTTCATTTAATGCAAACGAAACACAAGACAGGAACCAGACAATAGTCACTTATATTAAGGTAGAAAGAAGAGATACAACCATGCTCTGATGCTGTAGTCTCCTCCAGCAGGGCTCGAGTGAAGCACGTCTCAAAGCTCGTCAGGAATTCGGACGGGATAAGGGACCTCTCGATGGACTTCCTTCTTGATCTACCTTCTCAGTTATTCGACTATGGCTTAGTTCTCCAAGCTCAACATTCCAGCTACATAATCCTCTTGTTCAACTAGCTTGCATGATGGGAGAAAACTCATTTATATAGGGGGAGAGGGAGAGGTTAGGATCCCTATAATCATGGAAGGGAGACCTATCTTTTAGGAGTGCCCCATATGAGTAGGAAACTACTGCCTAAAGAGAGAGATCTGTGGTTTAGCCAGTTAACCACTTCCTGTGACTCATCCTAGAGGTGGTTGAAAGAAACTTCCGCCTCTAGTTTGTTAAAAAATGTTCCCAAAAAGGCTGGCACGGGTAAAACACAAGGACAGAGCGCCAGTTGGCGTGGCCTCTAGTGTAATTTCTCCACATTGGCGCAAGGGGTGAACTGGCTACTCGCGCCAATGCCAAAACATGGAATTTTATGGGCTTTTTGAGAAAGTCTTCTGCAGGAGAAATGATGTTCTTGTCTAGAAGGATGTATGGAAGGTGCTTGCAGAGGATGACATTACTCATAGGTCATGGGAAAGATCCTCCAATATGTGAGGTGAGGGATTGCAGGGTCAGTGACAAATTGTTGTGTAACAACAACGACCACGACCACTGTGTTACGGGCAGGCACCTGCCCAAAACACAATGACACGCGGTTGTTGTGTTTCAGGCAGGCACGAATTGACCCCCCTTGTGCTCGAGCTGACGTGCACATCGTTCCCCCAGCAACAGGGGGTTAGGGAGAAAATGTAATTTTTTTTTTTTTTTTAAGGAATTGGTTTCCTTTTTTGGTATTTTGGATGAACCTCAAAGCACACTAGACCTGGGGGGTGATGTACATGTTTCTAGTGTTTTATTGGTTTTCTTTTTATTCACTTATTTATATGTAGATGTATTTGTTTTCAAGATAATGAAATCAAAGAATATTTTTGGACCAAAGTCAATAATTGCATCATCTAGAGCTAGAGGTGGGCCCTAAAAAAACACTACTGAATGAACTCAACCTGAGTTAATTATTGCATATGTAGGAGATGCCTCCCTAAAAGAAAAGAAGTTGGTTTCATACTGGAAGAAATCAAAAGAAGTGAATCGTGCAAAATATGAATGGTATGTGAAAGATATAGAAGGCGAAAGCATGCAATTATATCTATATGCTAGTAAGAATTTAGATGCTGCAAGTTATGAGATGGTGGGAAAAGTACTAGACTTATATACTTGACCGAATACTGAAAATGTTTATATAATTTCAAAACCGCCCAAGTCACATGATAAGATTAGATATCATTTTACACGATGTATAACATGGGGGAAGATTCTTCAAGGATATCCAAATAAATCATAAATGGTATTGCATAGAAGATTGTAAGTGTTTTTATTTGTATTTATGTGTTTTGTGTTATTCTAACTGTATCATTATATTTTTAATAACTTAGTTATTATTGACATGTTATATTTTATTTGACATGATTTCGCTGAGGGTCTTCAATTATGTTGGGGGGAATCTATTTTATTATGTATAGAGCGAGATATTATGAATGTTGTCAGAATTTTCCATGAACATGAAGAAGAATATAGGGGAAAGAAACAAAAAAAAGTACTTCGTGATGCTACAAGACTATATAAAAGGGACCAATCTAGTAAATATAGACATGTTACTTTTGAAGAGGAGGAATTTGAAGTTGAATCTGAAGATGAAGAATATGTTGCCATTATTGAGGATCAAATTAGAACCGATGTTAGAAAGGAGAAGAGCCATAAAAGAGAAAAAACAAAAATGCCCAAGAATGTCTCCCTTCTAGTTGATGATGAGGAGATTGCTTATGTTGAAGAAAATATGATAACCAATAGGAGGAAGAAACTAAAAGTTTCACATTCTGAAAAAATCATGGATAACAGTGAAGATCCTAGTGAAAAATCAAAGGAAGTAGGGAAATTATTACACCAGGAGCTAATTTAGAGGATGGATTTTTAAAACAAAACAAAATTCCATTCGACATCATTTGATGAAGACAAATTTAGTTGAGAGAGGTTAGTCATTTCAACTTAATGTCAGTCAAATCTACAAGCCATGTGACTCATGGAGTATCTCCTCTATTTGTACAACACATGTATAAACACAAAAAGTGGATGAGGTATTAACGAAATGTAATTATAATTTTCAATGATAGAATAGAATTACATAAAGCAAGCTTAAAAATGTGACCTTGTAGCCTATTTTATACAACTTTTGAATTACGACTCAGCGTTTCTCCCACCCTACTTGTGATAAATTCCCCAAGTGTCTCAACATTTGCAGCAAAATGCAAAACTAAAATGAGTTGATCACGGTGATCTCCCATAAGCACTGCTTTGTGGGAACTAACAAGAAGCAACTGCACTTCAATGAGGTCTTGCAACTTCATTTATCTTCTACTCTAATTGTCGTGATTTATCACGAAGTGATGCAATTTACCAATCACTATCATGTTATCCAGTAATCCCTTTTCACATGCATCTTTCATATATCTTTCTAAACTTTTTTTCGCTTTAAATATCATTAATCTTGGTCTTTAGTTTATTTGTTGTTTTTCTCTCTCAACTTCTTAAAAGGGATTCTAGTGGGTGCTCCATTATCTTCTCAAGTCAGACAATTCCTTCAATTCAACTTCGAATACTCTATTACTTCAAATACTGTATTTTTTTATTTTTTTTGGTAGCTTTTCAATTATTGGTTTGTATTCTTGATTCTTGGTAACCAATAATCAATTTTTGAGCCATTCTTTCTTAATTTCAAATCTACATTTTCAATCATTTTTTTTATAGAAATTAGTATTCAGTGCTTTTCAATTTTTTTGACTCTTTATATTTACTAATTATTAATTTTTTTTATACTTTTCAATTATTAACTTAATTATTAATAATTATTTGTGAAGATTTAATTTTATAGAATATTGTAAAATATTAATAATGGTATACCCAAATTAAAGATTAAATTTATCTTTTTATGTCATTTTTTTTCTTTTAATTAAATTGATTAATAAAAAATATTCATATAAATAAGTGTCATATGGGTTCGTTTTGGGTTAAACGTTTTTTTTGGGGAGCTAGAGTGATAAGCCATGTTATTGTAACAAAGCTTACATGAATCTTCATTGTTAAGAGCAATTTTATCAGACTTGGAATCCACAATAAATTGGCGAGGCAAAAGAGCAAAGAGTTTTAATTGGATTGAGAAAAAATGAGGGAAAAGGCTGTGAATACAATAAATAAATATATAAACATTTTTAATTGATATTCAACAAAGACATGTCCAAACAATGTATAATATTAATAGATGTTCAAAAAATCATGAGGACAACGTGTATACTTCAAGTATATAATATATTTACTATTGGAAAACATTCAAAAACGAGTACAAAGATTCAAACGAGTAGAAGAACTTCCAAGTTTTTGTCAACCTACATCGTGGACTTGCTAAAATATTACTTAGAGTTACAGTAGCATGACTTCTAAATTGGGTTAAGTTTAGATTTATAGTGTGTTATACTCATTGGTAAATCACTTATGCACTTGATCACAACAAATGAATTTAAGAAATTGTTTCATTATTATAGGTCCTTGTAAAGTTCAACATTTTAGAGACATTTACTTTATTCAAAACAATATAAAACTTTAAAATACTATAATTAGTTGTGTGGTGTGCGACAAGAAGAAGTAAAAGTAAAACCATAAAATAAAACTCCACTAACTTTTAACCTAAAAATCTGAGTGGCTCGCCAACCTAAGAATCTGAGTGGATCAGGAGTCAAACTCGTGTTGACCACGAGTGAAACTGGGTCAACAAGGGTTTGACTCCCCAAGATTCTAGTCGGCTCTTTTGGTTGAAGATCAAAGTCAGGATCGTGAGTAGAGTCTTTTTTAATGTTTTATTAAATATATATGTTTAAATTATATATTAGTTTATTTTTATTATTAATAATAGTTTAAAATAAAGTTATAATTTAATTAATTTTTAATATTTTTAAATTTTGACCATCTAAAATATATTTTGTAGTTTAATTTAATTTTAATTTGAAAATTATGATCAAATTAAATATAAACTTATTTAGATTTAAATCTTTAACTTTTATATATATAAAATCATCAAACAAACTTTATTATAAATATAAATATATATATTTAAAATAATTAAACAAACTATATTATAAATAAATAAATAAATAATTTAATTAATTTTTATATTTCAGTCGCCGTAGTTTTATAGTTTTACCTTGTGCTTCCCCGATATTGGAATATTGTGCTTTGTTATTTGAATTGTGTCATGGTCTAATCGAATTCCTTAGTATGTTTTTTTCTCTTGAGAAAAAAAATCATAACTACCTTCAGTAATTTTCATTAGTCCGTTATTTGAACTCTTTAAATCTTTTGCTAATTTTTTTTAATAATGGTTTTTAGAGTTGAATTGCTCATTACAAGATAAGAATTTCAAATTTGAAGCAAGTTGATAAGTTGATAAGAATTCAAATCTCAAAGTAACTCTAATACCAGTTTTGATCATTTTTTCAATATGGTTTTAGAGTTAAATTGCTCAATACAAGATAGGAATTTCAAATTTGAGCAAGTTGAGAGGAATTACAATCTAAAGTAATTCAAATGCCCGCTTTTATTATTTTATCATGTGGGCAGAGATTTTTTCAATTATATTAGTTTGACTAGCGAAAAAACTCCTATCAAAATCTATCCCGAGCTACAGAGCATCAGGGTGTTTCTTGCGATATGGAATTGGCTGGTGCAGTACGGGTGATTTGAGGGAGATATAAACGGCGAGTCTTATCCTTCAACTGCTATCCGCCCATTAATGCTCCCAGGCAGGGAATGGCCGCCACACGATCATCAACAGCTTTAATCTAACGGCGGCCATTCTCTGCCTGAGAGCATTAATTGGCGGATAGCCGCTGAAATAAGGCTCGCCGATATAAACATTCGCCTCGCCTGTACATCATTTGCTTGCAATATTGCCTGTGATAGTACAACATATGGATCAGTTTGTACTGGGTCTTCGGGTTAGCGACAACAGTGCAAATATGATCAATGATTGCTGGCTGCATCAATCCAGAGTATGGCGGCTCTACACAAATCTCAAAGTGAAACGTATTCACCAGATCTCCAAGTAAAAAAAACTACAGCATAATTATAAAGGACATGTTTGATAAATTTATTGAAGATACATGACCCAGGTATAAGCTAGCTAATTAAAAGAACCTATCCTCCATTACCTGATTTCTAAGAGGGTGACGTAAATGTTCAATAAAATAATCCGATAGAAATAATGGAATGGAAGTGGATCCAAGTATAGATATATTTCGAGAAGTAATGAAGCTAGGAAACAATAGAAAATGTACTAGAACCCCAAGAACATCTATTCAGTCTTTCCTTTGCTTTATAGAGCTTTAGTTTTGCTTCTTCTTTTTTTAATATCTAAACCTGCATTGAAGGATTTTGACAATATTGGGCACTTCTTGATTAAGTTCCCTCTTCACCGTCAAATAGTCTCTCTATTGCAAAAACAACAAATAAAAACAAAGAGGCGTCTGTTTCATTTCGAACCCTGTAAATTTCTTAAATTATTTCACCAATTTGTTCAAGCATCGCACTTGCTTCAGGGGATGATGGTACTCACCTCGGCAAATTGGCTTAGTGTGACGTGTGGAAATTTCATAACATATTTGCACCCATAGCATCACTAAATGAATCTCCCTCCCTTTATTGCGCATTATATATTAGAACGCATCTGCACTGTACATATATAGAAACATAAAACATCTGCTAACAGGGCTTCGATAGTACTACACGGGACATGGAGTTAAATGCATGGACCTAAGAAACTTATATGGCTGCAATAGATTCAAATTAAATTAAATTTATACCTCTTCTCTTGTCTCTGTGTGTGGGAGATGATTAGTCATAGAGATCGAAAAGTGGTGTGCCTGATTCATCTATAGATTCTCTGCTCTGTACACTTGACAATAATGCAGGGATAATCCCATCTAATTTTCCTCAAAAATAGTTTCCATCTCGTCTCGATCCCCATGATTCAAACCACTCTAGTTCCCATTTCTCAGCCTACAACAATAAAAACACAAATATAAAATATCAAACACAAATATGACATAACCAGCCTGGAAAAATAGGTTCCATCTCGTCCTGATCCCCATGATTCAAACCACTCGGGTTCCCATTTCTCACGCTACAACAATAGAAAAGCACAAATATAAAATATCCAAGCACAAATATGAGATACCCGGCCTGGAATTAATGTATTTTTCATGGGTTTAAGTTCCCACCCACCTAGGTTCAATCGGCAAAGAGTCCGCTGGAACAGACAGACAGAGAATTAGACATCGGGACCGCTTTGTACAAATTCCATATCAATGTGCATTGTGACCATATGAGTAAAATAAACTGCATCTGCTAAATCTCAACCTCCCTGCCTGTAAAAAACGTTTAACACTGCCAATAAATCCATAGTTCATTACATCACACAAATTAAGTAGTCGTCCATTGCAAAAGGAGTATTAAAATTCCAGCTGGAGCTGCTATTTGGCATTTTTTCCTCGGAACCCATAACATGTACACCCAGAACATTCCCTTAAAGAATCATCTCTTTTTCTTTTCAATTTCTTCCTCGGTTCTGCATCTTCATTTTCAATTCCAAACCAGAAATCAAAATAAATATAAACGTTTATACAAAGGAGCATGATAAAATCAGCCAAAGAAAAGCAGAGCACGGCAATGGTCAATCAACTAAAAACAAGCATAAATCGTGAAGCAAAACAGAACCAAAGCAAGTGAAAACGAACGAGATAAGATGAGAAGAGAACAGGGGAGAGGAGGAGCGATGAGCAACTCAACTCTTCCCTCCTTCCTATATATATATACCCAACGCCAAAATTCCATGTGCCCGCGCCATCCCCACTCTATCTTTTTGCTTTTTTCTTCATTTGAAACGATAATTACTTTTTCGCTGTCTTTCTATCCAAGCTACCCTCGCCTCCAACATTACGAATCAGGTTAGTTAAACGTGATTTCGAGTACATCCTATGACGTATTTAATATTGTTTTTGTTATGATGTTTATGTTAATGGCTATAAATAGTACATAACGCATATATTAATGTTTTTGCTATGATGTTTCTATTAAAGAGACTCTATTAATTTAAATAGGTTTTATTTTAGGTATGGATAAAAGTGTGAAATCAATAGAATTTTTTTATTTAATTTTGAATTATTTGTAATTTTTTAAAAAATTATAAAATTTAAGATAATGAAAATGATAAATTTGCATATTTCAAATTTTACAATTAAAAATAAATTTATTATAAAATTAATTTAAAAAATATATATAATGTAAGATTAGGTAACATAACTAAGGACATTTTAACTAATATTTTGTTTATTTTAGATGTTTTAAAAGTAGTTTCATATCAATACATTTCTATTATAAATAAAGAGATGTGAATACTATTTTTTTTTAAGATAAAGAAGAGGGGAAGCAACCATAATATTAATAGGACATCATTTTCCTATGTTTATCTATTACTAAAAATCTTGGTATGTTCTGGAATTTCTTTATGACAGAAATTATGTGAAATGACTTTTTTTTTTTTTTACATAAAGAAGGGAAGCACCTCATAATTAATTAAACATTATATTAATAAAAAGGTACACTATTTTTTTTTATAGTTGCTAATTATACAAAAACCATGATATATTAAAATGTAGATTATTTTATATGTTATGGCATATCATTTTCACACTCAATGTAATAATTAAAAGAAATTTTGTAGATAAAAAAAGTATATTGTAAATACAATTTCAAAATACTTTATTTTTAAATAATAATATTAAAAAAACAATAATTTAAGTTAAATAACAATCCAAAAAATATTCACTCTCTATTATTATTTCTTTTTGAACCATTGTCATGGCCAAGAGTGTATGAAAACTTGAACCTAAATATCAAAATAGCTTCTATTATTATTTCTTTTGAACCATTGTCATGGCAAAGTATAGTAGAGTGTGTGAAGACTTGAATCTAATTATCCAAATAACTACAATTTATTGTTGTATTTCAATTTCAAAATATCTTATCCTTCAACATTTAGCATAATAGATTGTATGAAGACTTTGGACCTAAGTGTCAAAATGAACATCTTCTATTTTTATTATTCAAATAAATACATCTCTTCAATATTCATTGAATGTGAGTTATATCACTTCCTAGAATAGATCTCTGGTTGTGGAGGCATATAAGTAGGGTTCTAAATAAGACTTTAAACCCATTGTCATTAAACTTGGTTGAAGACTTTAAATAAGTATTTGAAATTCTTATAAAGGATGTTATTTATTTATGCTAATTTTGGTTATATTAAATTAATATGTCATTTTACATATAACTATATAATTGTGAGGCTAGATTACTAAAACACATTTTCAAAATCTAATTACTGTTGGTTAAGCTTAAAACACTTAATTTAAGTCTTAAATACAAAACATCCCAACATAAAATAAACTAAATATATAAACTAGATTAAGAACTCAATTAACATAAAACTTAAATACAAATTTAAAAATTTAAATAATAAAAAATAAACAATAAATCACCAAAATTCAAATATAATTTTTTTACATAAATGGAATGCCTTGAAAAAAATTAAACATAATGTCTATATATGTATAGCAAATGTATATTGTGATAGGATGACATATAATATAAATAAAAACAAGTACATATACACAAGCTAATTATAAAAATCACCAAATGCATTCGAACGTGATATATCTAGAGATTCTCCTTTTTAGTCCTTGCCAGCAGGCAAGATAGTAATCGGTTTTTTAGTCTAGTATTAGTTCCTTCCGAAATTTTTAGTATTAAACCTAAAGTTTTTGCGACAATTTGTCTTTGTGCTTTTCAAATAACCTATCAATTACTTGCACCGTCATTTTTGGCCAATAACTGGTTTTGAGGTCTTATTGGCCTCTTCCCGAGGAAGGGAGTCGGACAAGGATTCAATTCCTTAGGTTAAAACGGCATAGCAGGTAAAAATTATTTTTATGGGAAGTCATAGTGGACTAATGCTGCTAGAATTAGTCCAATAGCATTAGATATTTCACTCGATGTTTGGTCGGGTCATTTGGCTGTTGTTGATTAAGTTTGGGTGACTGCCACCTAGCTATATTGTCATGTAACTAGTGCTGCAAGATAGTGTAGCCACCTATATTGTCATGTAACTAGTGGTGCAGGATAGTGCAGCCACCTGTAGGTGGGTCGGGTTTGCAGGTGAGACAGGTCTATGTTCTACAGGCTTCGGAGATTCCGTCATTTTTTAATCAGATTCTGATGCTCGAGTTGTCACGACTACCAAGCTGCAGGCACTATGTAATAAGATCAAATACAAGGGATGGTGCTACCTTTCCCACCTCTCTTGCTGCTCTCACCTCTGCCTTTGCTGTTGGGTTCAGATCTCCAATACGATATGGAACTGCAGCTTGAACTCAATCTCGATCTCGAAATATACGATGCAATTCCAGGCTTTCCTCAGCAAGTTGATTCGTCTATTGATATCCCTATCTAATGGCCTCTTCACTCCTACTAGTTTGAAGCCCAGTAATGCCCGGGAGAAGAAAAGGTTATACCCTTTACATACATTCATTCATTTATAAAGAGGAGTATTGTTTCTAAAACTCTCTAACATGGGCCCTAACATGGGGCAAATTGGTTCTTCGTACGCATACCTTGCTAAAATACTTTGCTTGAAAGCTTATCGCTCTTTCTATGGGATATGAGTAGGAAGAACGCCTTGTTTACTATTCCTCTATTCTCATTACTTCGTTGCAGTTTCCCGTTGCGCGTCATACCTTTCATTCCATTGGAACTTCTAGAAATATGCCTAATACCTAATCTCGTTTTGTTACACGGAACTTATATGCTCTTCTACAATCTTAGGCTGCACTACTTCCTCAATAATGACGAATCACTACCTACTAACATGGGATTCCATTGGAACATATCCATGAGGCTTTGGTTGCCATCAACTGATGGATCGGGAACCAACAGGTGAATGGACTGCGATAGGGTAACTGGGTCTATGGCAGGCATAACATTTTCCATTGCTGGGTCTGTGGGAGTAAAAACATTTTCCATTGTTGTGACTAATTTACAAGATCACTTACTAGCGAACTCTTTGTCTAGGGCTTGGATTAATGGATCCCAAATCAATGGAGCATGGTCAAATTTTACAGAAACCTTTTGCCAGATGCGTTATAGCTGAAAGGATTATAGATGGAAACAGGTTGGACATGTGTCTAAAACATATGACATATGTTGGGCGAGTTGAAATACATACGAGCTCGTGAAGGTGATTTGATAGAGGTAAACACAAATCACATCATATATAACAATTTGTAAGTACGTGTTACTTGCTAATGTTTTTTTTAACACATTTCACTCAATTAGATTACATACGTTGCTGTTATTATATAGTATAGTGGAATTCTCAAAGTGCATTATTAAATAGTATTGTGGGATGCTCATAGTGCATATCATAAATGTTTCATGTGTTCGTGAGTTTTCAGAAGAATACTATGTTTGCGATTCTTCAAGACAATCCTAAAAGTCAGGAGGCATTTTGTTGATGAGAATAATTGTACATCAAGTAATTGAATCAGGTTAATATACTATGTCTGTATCTCTGATTTAAATAGTACTTTGCTCTTGGTACCTGAATTCATAGCATTTATTGCTTACATTTTCTTTCTGCAGTTATGCATAGACATAATTATGCTAAATATTAGATAGAAAAACATGAGTTCCTATTATGGTTACATGTTGTCTGAGTACTTCTATTATGTAGTTAGTCTTGGTTGAACGATTAGCTTATTAAGACTGTGTTTATTTCAACGTTGTTGCTTCTTAGACATTGACTACAAAGTATTGTCTTTGGTTCAACTTCATGAGAATCCAAGAACAAAAAGCTCTGAGTTGTACATCCCTACAAATGGATTTGGAGACCATCAGTATAGATAAGGGAGGATGTAGTTATGTAAGTATAAACTTTTCCGGCCTTTCCCAAGTGAACCTAATCCTTGATAGGTATCCATAAAATCCTTTGGTGTCTCCAAATTTGAAACGAGGTGATCCTTAAGCCTCTCCAATTGCAATATTAACCATTGTTATTTCATAAATACTTAATACATTCTTTAAGGTGGCCTGCATATTTTTCATTCTTGAGTGATCTCAAAGGCCTTTGCTAGTGCAGCCTCAAACTCTATTATTCTTTTTGTCTTATCTTCCAACTCTACCCTATATTACTGCAATTTTTTATTTATTTGATAGTTCTCTTCCTCCGAATGCTTATTTGACTATAATATTTTCTGATCTTTCCCAAATGAACCTAATCCTTGACAGGTATTAATAAAATCCTTTGGTGTCTCCAAATTTGAAACGAAGTGATCCTTAAGCCTCTCCAATTGGAATATTAACCATTGTTATTTCAAAAATACTTAATACATTGTTTAAGGTTTCCTGCATCTTCTTCATTCTTCAATGATCTCAAAGGCCTTTGCTACTGAAAGCTCAATCTCTGTTATTCTCTCTGCCTTATCTTCCAACTCTACCCTATATTACTGCAATTTTTTATTTTTCTGACAGTTCTCTTCCTCCAACTGCTTTTTTTCATCATTATGTTGCACATTCAAAAGATGTATTTTATCCTCCATCAAATGAACTTCATGCTGTTGGTAATCACGGTAACTCTAAGTATTATAATACTTGGCTTTTTCTAGTGTGCCTTTTCTTTCGACTGTAACAATTCTTTTCCTTTCTTCTACAGTTTCTTCTGTCGCTACAAAAAAAAAAGATTGTTTTTTTTCTTGCAAAAATAGGATATTCATCATACATCTATGGAATCAAAATAACACTGCCATATACTGGCATATTTTTGGCTGATCAATCATAAATCCCTCATCAACACTGGATAAGAAGAAAGTAGATCATCAATGTTAAGATTTTATGCTTTAATTTGGTAATCAACATGGGTATTTTGAGCAATTTGATAAGAAAGTGTTCGCTTCTTTTTGTTTCCCTCATGATCATCAAGGGTAGGTGTGCAGGAATTCAACTAGATTTGAAAGGTGTCATCAATGGCATGATCTTTTAGAGTAGTGAAACATCAGTTATAATATTTGCCTTTTCTAGTGTGCCTTTTCTTTCGACTGTAACAATTCTTTTCCTTGCTCCTGCAGTTTCTCTTGTAGCTGCAAAAGAAAAGGTTATGTTTTTTTCCTTGCAACAATAGGATATTCATCATACATCTATGGCATCAAAATAATACTGGCATATACTGGCATCTGTCTAGCTGATCGATCATAAATCCCTCATCAACACCGGATAAGCAGAAAGTAGATCATCAATGTTAAGATTTTATGCTTTAATTTGGTAATCAACATGGGTATTTTGAGAAATTTGATAAGAAAGTGTTTGCTTATTTTTGTTTCCCTCATAATCATTAAGGGTAGGTGTGTAGGAATTCAACTAGATTTGAAAAACATTAGTTATAATACTTGGCTTTTCTAGTGTGCCTTTTGTTTCGACTGTAGCAATTATTTTCCTTGCTCCTACAATTTCTTCTGTAGCTACAAAAAAAAGATTATGTTTTTTTTCTTGCAACAATAGGATATTCATCATACATCTATGGCATCAAAATAGTACTAGCATATACTGGCATTTGTCTGGCTGATCAATCATAAATCCCTCATCAACACCGGATAAGCAAAAAGTAGTTCATCAATGTTAAGATTTTATGCTTTAATTTGGTAATCAACATGGGTATTTTGAGCAATTCGATAAGAAAGTGTTTGCTTCTTCTTTTTTTCCTCATGATCATCAAGGGTAGGTGTGCAGGAATTCCACTAGATTTGAATGGTGTCATCAATGGCATGATCTTTTAGAGCATTGAAGTGAGTCTCATCAAAATTTACGTTTCTTACAACATCAGTTTTTCTTGTGATTGGATTCCAAATCCTATAACCTTTTCTCTCCTCCGAGTACCCTAAAAATACTCCTTTCCAAGCTTTTGGATCAAGCTTGCGGCATTTCTCTTTAGTAATGTGTACAAAGGCATCACATCTAAACATCTGAATCAGATTTTACATTTTATGTCTTTCAATCTTTTTATACCTTCTTGTTGGGTTTTCCTCTCTCCTTAATTGTTATTGTAGGCTTCCTGCTTCGAGGTACAGATGTATTGGTCTTCTAAGGTGTCGACCCAGGAGTGCTAATATGTATTAGGGCATCTGCAATTTCTTTTGATTTAGAAGGGGTTTATTCAAGTATTTCACCCTTCTTTTGTTCATCTCTATTCCTTGCAGATGCTCTTGTTTGTCATGGGAGAATAATTAGTCTGCAACACATCACAAATTCAGAGCTTCACTAGGAAATCTTGAGACAAGGAATCTGGCTTTCCTTGCTCAAATTTGGTACTCATGGAAGCTAATGGCTGTAGGAGGTTGACTAAGATGAGAGGATTTTCTGGTTCGTTCATCTTCAGTATCTCAAACTGCACAACATAAAATTATCAAATGTATCATTAGATGCATTTTCCCTAAAGTTCAATGTCCCCAAACCTGAAGGATTATGTTGGGAGGGTACAAATTTTAAAAACTTAGCATATATATGCCCACTCATCGATGATGGTTCTGATAGAATTTATCAAGCTGGTAATACACATAAATTGGTTGTGTCATATTCTTTGGCACCTGTAGAGTAACATAAATATTCTACTACAATCACTGTAAATATTTGTAGTTATGATAATACCTTCACGTTCAATGAGTATTTCTCACATAGCTAACTTCTTCCATTGCTATCTATTACTTTATAAATTAATGACGGGAAACTATAAATTTATAGAATTGAATCCTAGCGATCAGGAATAAGGATGAAACCCTCACTTTTATTATTTGAGTGCAGTTTTTTGGAATCGTACTATTCTTTATGTAGGCCACTTTGGCATTGTTATAAACTCTATACTGCACAGGAAGGCAGTCTGTTTCATATTGGTACACAATTTGCACATCCTGAAAATGTGAATAAATCACTGTTACTTCAAAAATTAAATATGAAACTGAAAATGTTCTTAGTGGGTCTTCTAGTATTTAAAATAAAACTTTAAATAGAGGTTAATGCTGAGATTAAGAGTACATAGTCTATGTGATGAAATTAGAGAAATAACTCCAATCGGGATGAAGATAGCACCCACTAATATGAATATTGTTATGACCTAAAATCAAATAATCACTTTAGAATGGCTATACTGTGATGTATTCTAAAAGCTATCTTGAGAAGGCAATAAATAATATATATGAATTTGAAACATACATTGCCTTGTGAGGATATAGATTAAGCAAAGTTCACTTATAATAAGTTGTGGCATTCATTGTCTCACTATATTCTTTTATCGTTAGTAGTTGAATAATATGATACTGCGGTTGACTATGAACTTCCCCTTGCATACAGAGTGATGTAGCTTTACACTCATTGTTGATTAGTCCACTGATATATTGAACTTACCCTCATGTCCTCATGCAAGCGAATTGGAGTAAACTGAACTCATGCAAATACTGAAATGAAATGAACCTGTCTAAATTCCTGGCTTCCATGCAACAATCTCATGTGATCTCCTTCAGCAAGTGAAGGCACCCTCACAAAATGTAGCACTGGATGTTGTTAATGCATATATTATGGTTTTCCTTAGCAAGTCAAGGCACCCTCACAAAATGTATCACTTGATGTTGTTAATGCATATATTATGGTTTTCTTCTACAAGTCAAGGCACCCTCACAAAATGTAACATTGGATGTTGTTAATGCATACATTATGGTTTTTTGGTTTTCTAAATATCTAAATTATTATATTATTCTTATGGTTTTCTGAATATCTAGTTTTCTGAACATTTGAATTATTGTATTATAAGTTCCACTTACTTACACCTCGAAATATGTGTGGCATGCATATATTATAGTATTGTTTCGGTTACTATCTCTATGTTGTCCTTATAATGGCTTACATGGCTTAAGCTATATTAAAATTAAGTCAATGCCATAATCTCAAGTACTTTTCGTGTCTCAAGAGAGGGACTAGCTGCCTTGCAACCACTCTTGTTATAAATTTATAAACTTATTCATAATTAATAAAATCTAGGGTAATAATCACATTCAAATAAACGTCAATGACTAAGTAAATATATAAAATATCGTGTGTTATAAATTAGTTTGTTATTATTTGAAGTTATATGTTAGTGACATATTTTTAGAATAGAAGGAACTGACCGAAGGTTAGGGAAAATCACAATTTAACTCGCGATGTAATTCTCGATCTGTGCCTCAAGACAAGTCTATAGGCAAGCACGTAAACGTCAGACGAACAAAGAAAACTAGCATCGATTCTGGAGTCTACGAGTGGCACGGAAGAAATCTGAATGAAACCCGGCGACAAAGCATCAGGGTGCTCATTGCAATATGGAGTTGGCTGGGTGTAGTACTGTACAGGTGATTTGAGAGAGAAATAAGCAATCTCCTCTAGAGCGCATGGGTGCCTATGGAGTGGTTTGTAGGTTAGTGGCAGTAGTGCAAATACGATCAATGATTGGTGGTTGCATCATTGCAGAGTATGGTGGCTCTACGGTTTAATCTCTAGGCAAATTTCAAAGTGAACGTGTTTATAAATTTTTAATTAAATCAGAACCGGGGCCACGCATTATGTCTCTCCAAATAAAAAGAATCTATCCTCTACCTAATTTCCAACCGGGCCATATCTATCATATTGGAATTTAATTCCAACTGCACAATCTGCAGGGGAAGGAGAAATTGACAGAGCCGAAGGAAAGCAACCGTAGAGGTTTTCTAACACTCCACCTCTCATTTAATTTTTGAACTCTGTAATTCAATTTGTGATTTAAGGCCACAGCCATACCTCTCTGCTGTGTAGAACCAGCCGCTCAATCCATGCTACCTCTGCATTAAACTTTCGCGCCATACTTGAGTTTAAAGCCTCCACCTAACACAAATCCTTACCACCAGTTTGCTTTGATTTTTGAATTGCCCACGTCAACATTGGTGGAGCCCACAAATCCATGTCAAAGTTTAAACCAATAAAATGTTGATCGCGTAGAAATGAGGTATAGTCAGCACAACCTAATTTCGGACCCGATAAATCTTTAACAAATCCGGTTAACTTGTTTTAAATCTGCCATGGGTCTACCAGCGACCAATAGAAATCCGATCGCGCAGAATTGATGCCTGATGTCATAGAAACCATTTGGTATGTGAAAAGTTTATCAAAAACAATTTAATTTACTATTTGTTAAGTCCGCGATGGGTTAAAGGTTATGTCTTTATGGTTAATGCCGTAACATGTCTTATGGCATATACTTTAGACTTAGAGTCAATATAATATATATGTTTGACTTTTTGCTTTTGTTTTTTTAAATGACACAACATATATATTTGAGCTGTAATATATATATATATATATATATATATATATATATATATATATATATATATATATATAGTTTATAAACTTATGAAGTTTATAATATATATAAAGTAAATTTGTTTTAATTTTGTTTTGTTAAGTCATATGAAAAAAAGGCCCGAAGGTTGTATGTAAAAAAAACTGCTGTGTATTTTTTTTTAATGGGGCAAAGTGCAAAAACAGAGTGCATGAGACTCTGTATTAAAAAAAACAGAGAGAGAATTTGTATGTGTGGACTGTGTGTAATACAGAGAATTTTTGTAAGAGCCCGAAGGCTGAAGAAAATGTTGTGAGTGCATTTTAAAACAGAGTGACTATATATGGAAAAATAGAGAGCAGTAAAAGAGTGTCATTTTGAAGACAGAGCATATTTTTAAATACTGTGTGTGTGGCAGTTGAAGTTTCTTTTTGTAAATTCCAAAACAATAGTTATGTGGCATCTTTGTAATAACCTTTTAAGTTTAATGAAAGAATCTGTTTTTATGCATATCTATCCAACAAATTTTTAATTGAATCTCTGTGTTGAAGTTGGGGAATTTTTATTCCTCTGTTGTTTGGAATACTTCAAAAATTCCAACATGGTATTGGAGCTAGTCCAAGCTCTTTGAAGTTGTCAAAGAAGCTGAAGGAAGGAGTTGTTGAAGCAGTTCTCCAACAGTGTGAAGGCTCAGCGAAGACCAGGTATTTTACAAAAACATAATTTTTGTTTTGTGATTAAAAAGTGCAATCCAAAGAAGTCTTTTTGAAGACAAAGTTTGTCTCTTAAGAAGAGAGACAATTTGTTTAAAAACACAGTCAAGTTTAGAGCATAGTTCAATGTGCTAACCATGGCAAGAGCCAGCACAAGCACGAGTATTGAAAATACTCAACTCCCACAGTTCAATGGGAATAACTATGACTATTGGACAATCACCATGAGAGCCTTGTTTGCCTCTCAGGATTTATGGGAGTTTGTTGAAGATGGTTTTGAAGAACCAGCAGATGAAAATGCTTTTAATGCCTTAACACAAGAAGATAAGGATTCGCTGAAAAGCAATAGGAAGAAGGACTCAAAATCCCTCTTCTATCTCTATCAAGCAGTGCATGAAAGTGTGTTTCCAAGGATAGCAGCAACTAAGAGGTCCAAGGATGTAACAGATACCCTCCATACTGCCTATCAAGGTATGGAGAAGGTGAAGTCAGCAAAACTACAATTGTTGAGGAGAGACTTTGAAACTCTCTGTATGAAAGAGTCTGATAACATAGACTCATTCTTCACACATGTGATTGGAACACTGTTACCGATGAAATAGGTAACTTGACCTCAAAATGGGAACTCTAGCCCAAAAAGACTCAAAAAACATGAAAAAACACCCCAAAAACAAAAAAAGTGTATTCCAGCACTTGGTTTTTTTTTAAGGTCAAATTTCAACATTTTATAAAATTATGCTAAAAACAAAATTGTTTCTTGAAAAAAAGATTGAAAAAACACCCTCAAAACAAACCAGTTGATGTTGGAATAACAAAAAAAAAATTGTGTCATATTTTTGACATTTTTAAAAATAGAAATAACATTTTTTTTATTTTTAAAATTTAAACATTAAAAAAAACCTAAAATTTAAGAAAAAAATAAATTTAAAAAATAAAAACATTTTAAAGCTTAAAATTTAAAAATATATATATGAAAAAAAAAAAAAACAAAAACAAAATAACATTTTAAATTCAAACATTAAAAAAAACCTAAAATTTAAGAAAAAAAAAATTAAAGACTAAAATCTCAAAATATATAGAAATTAAAAAAAATAAAAAATAAAAACAAAATAAAAATATTAAATTAATAAAAAAAAAGAGTTAAAAAAAGAAAGAAATTAAAAAATAAAATATAGAAATTAAATTTCAAAAAGAAAAAGAAAATATTTATTATATTAAAAAATTAATTAATTAATTAATTAATTTTAAAATAAAAAATTAAATTTAAAGAAATATATTAAATTTTAATAAATTTAAAACTTTAAAATAAAAAATAAAAAATAAAAATACATTATTTAAATTAAAAGTAAAAAAATGAAAAATTAATTAAAAATAAAAAATGAAAAATAAAATGCAATAAAAATATTAAATTTAAAAAATATATATTAAAAAAACAAATAAATTTTAAAAAATAAATTAAATTTAAATTATAAGAAATTATATATATATATTAAAATTATATATTAGATTTTATTAAATTTTAAAAAAAATGTTAATATTAAAATAACAAATTAAATTTAAAAAAGAAAAAATATTAAATTTTAATAAGTAAATGAATAAACAAATAAATTTTGAAATAAAAAATAAATTTTAAATATAAAGAAAAAAAAAACATTGTTAAAATAAAAAATTAAAAAACTTTAAAAATCAATTAAAAATGAAAAATTCAAAAAAATAAATTAAATAAAAAACAAATTAATTTGAAAATATTAAGTTTATTTTTTTTTTAAATATCTAATTTTAAATATACAATTTTAATTGAAATAAAAATATATATAAAAAATTTATGTAATTAAAAAAATAATAATAAAAAAATTTAAAATTTAAAAAAAAAATATTAAATTCAAATAAATAAATAAATAAAATACAAAATTAATTAAATTTTAAAAAGTTAAATGAAAAAACTAAACATAAAATTTAATAATAAAAAAAAAAACATATGAAAAAATTTATTAAAAAAAAATAATTAAATTAAAAAAAATACAAAATTTAATAAAAATTATTAACAAAATTTAGAAAAAAAAATTAAAAACCAAAGGAATGAATAAAATTAAAAAAAAAAGAAACAAAAAACAAAAAAAATTAAAACAAATTAAATTTCATATATAAAATTTAAATTTAAATAAATAAATAAATATTAAAAAATTAAAAATTAAAATAAAATAAAAATTGATCATGGTGGCGCTGCCAATCGGCCTCCCGCCCAGGTGGCAGCAGAGGTCGACCGCTGGGTAAGCGGGGAGGCTGCATGCAGCCCCCCGCCTGCCCAGCCGCCGGCCTCCGCCGCCACGTGGGCGGGAGGCCCCGGTCCGGGGAGTGTGGCGCCGCCCCCCCCGATCTTCCGGGGCCGATTCCTGAATTCCCACCGAAATCGGCCTTCCGCCGGGTGGCAGCGGAGGGGTGGCCCGTGGGCGGGAGACGGAGACCTGTGTAGCCTCCGCGCGGGCGGGGTGACCTCGCCGTCCTCTTCTGCCGCCCGGCCATGGGCTAGTCGGCCACCGGGCGGGAGGCGGGTGGCGCCACTGCGATCAAGTGTGCATAAATTATTTTTTTAATTTTTAATATTTTTTTATTTGATTTTTTAATTTTTTTAATTACGTTATATTTTTTTTAATTCAAATTTTTTATTTTAAATTTAATTTGTTTTAATTTTTTTTGTTTTTTTTTTAATTTTGTTTTTAAATTTAATATTTTAAATTAATTATTTTTTAAAATTTAAAATTTATTTATTAAATTTATTAAATTTTAATTTAATTCAATTTTTTTCTAATCTTTTAGTTTATTTAGTTTTTCATTTTTAAATTTTATAAATTGTTTCATTAAAAAAAAAAAACAGCAAATTTATGGATATTTGTTTTTTAATTATTTGCACGTGGTTTTTTTCATTTTTTTTTTTTTTAATGATTTTTTTTTTTTTTTTTAAATTTTCTTTTTCAATTTTATTTATTTTTTTATTTTTTTATTTTTTTGTTAATTTTAAAATTTGTATTTTTTTTTTCTTATTATTATTTTTTTTTGTAATTTAAATTTTCTATTTTTTATTTTTTTTAATTATATGGTTTTTTTTAATAACTTAGAAAAAAATGTTTTTGATGTTTTTTTTATATTTTTTTTATTAATTTTTGTTTTTGTTCTTTAAATTATGTGTTTTTTTTTCAAATTTTGTCATTTCTTTTGATATAATTTTCGAATATTTTTGTTTTTTTTTGTTTTTTTAAATTTATTTTTGTTTAAATTTTTTTATTTTTACAAGTTAATTTTGTTTTTTTTTTACATTTTTATTGGTTTTTTTTATTGTTTTATATATATATATATATATATATATATATATATATATATATATATATATATATATTTTTATCTAAATTTTGTGTTTTATTACCAACATGAAAATCACCACTCTTAAAAAAAAGATTGATGCTGTATCAATACGTTTCAAAAATAGCATGAAAATCACCGCTCTAAAAAAAAGAGTTGATGCTACATCAATACATTTCAAAATTAGCATGAAATCACTAAAATTTTAAAACAAATATTCATACTTCATAAATAAAAATATTAGAGTGTCAAAAATGTGCACAAAAAAAAGGGGTGATTCTGCATCACCACTTTTCAAAATTGGGTGCTTTTTATGCTACCAAAAAAAAGTAGGTAACAGTGCGGTTACCTATTTCGTCGGTAACAGAGTTTTGGGTTGGTTACCTAGATGAGGTCTCATGGAGAGACACTTGAAGAAATAAGGATAGTAGAGAAAGTATTGAGAAGCTTACCCTCAAAGTTTGATGTGATAGTCATAACCATTGAATAGACAAAAGATCTCTCAAAGTTTACAGTTGATGAGCTTCATGCATCATTGATGACACATGAACAAAGATTGGGTAGAACAACAAACTCATCTTTGGAACATGCCTTCAAGACCCAAATGTCCTTTTGAAGAGGAATAGGTCAAGGCAAAGAAAACTATAGAGGAAAAGGAAGAGGCAGAAGCCAAAACAGAGGAGGAAGAAACAGCCCTGCAAACACTAATGGAAGGGGCAGCAATCAAAATTAGAACCAAGGCCAAGGCAGCAGCCAGCAAGGTGGACAAAATCAAGCACATGGACAAAGATATGATAAATCTCAAGTCCAATGTCATTATTGTAAGAAGTATGGCCATTATGCCAATGAATGTAGGAAGAAACAAAGTGACATGGGTAATAGACCCAGTGCTAATTTTACAAAAGAAAATATCAGTCAAGAGAAGTTTTTTTTAGCATGTAATATGGCTGAAGAAAAGAATGAAAATATACGGTTTCTAGATTCAGGATGTAGCAACCATATGACTGAAAACATTTCCATGTTTTCCATGTTAGATGAAAATGTAAAGTCTCAAGTAACATTGGGGACAGATAGTAAGGTGTTTGTCATGGGAAAAGGCAAAGTAAGTGTTTTGACAAAGAAAGGAGAAGGAAGATCCATATCAGATGTTTACTATGTCCCTGGTATAAAGTGTAACCTCTTGAGCATTTGACAGCTCATTCAAAAGGGTACAATGTTTTCTTTGAAGATGATGTATGCATCATCATGGATAAGCCACCAAGAAAGAAATGCATTGCACAAGTGAAGATGACAAGGAACAGAATGTTCTCTCTCAAGATGAGAGCAGATTTGAAGAAAGGAGTTGAAATGACAACAGTGACATAAGAGACATTCCAAAAAAAAGAAAAAGATGAAAATTGGTTATGGCATTTGAGATTTGGACATGTCAACTTTGGAGGACTGAATTTGTTGCATAGGAAAGGAATGGTAAAGGGATTACCATTGATTGAGAAACCGGACAACCTATGTGAAGGCTGCATCTTGGGCAAACAACATAGAAAAAACTTTCCATCAAGAAAGAGCATAAAGGCAAAGGCACCCTTAGAAATTGTCCATTCAGATTTGTGTGGACCAATGCAAACACCATCACTAGCAAGGAACCACTATATGTTGGCTTTCATTGATGATTACACAAGGAAAACTTGGGTTTATTGCTTGAACTATAAGAGTGAAGTGTTTGAGAAATTGTCACTTTAAGGCTCTTGTAGAGGAACAAAGTGGCCATCATATAAAAGTTTTAAGAATTGATAGAGGAGGTGAGTATATCTCCAAAGAATTTCTGCGTTTTTGCAGAGAAAATGGCATACACAAGCAATTTACAGCAAGGTACACACCACAGCAAAATGGAGTTTCTGAAAGGAAAAATAAAACCATCATGGACATGGTAAGAAGTATGCTGAAGGAAAAACATTTGCCAAATGAATATTGGGTTGAAGCTGTACATTGTGCCGCATACATCTTGAATAGATGCCCAACCAAAGTTGTAATGAACAGAGCTCCGGAAGAAGCATGGAGTGGCATAAAACAAGGTGTCACTCACATGAAATTTTTTTGTTGTGTGGCTTATGCACACATTACAGATCAGCTAAGGAAGAAGTTGGATAGTAAGGGGGAGAAGTGAATATTTATTGGATATAATGAAAAATCCAAGGCATACAGGTTGTATAACCCATCCACCAAGAATTTTGTTATAAGCATAGAGGTACAATTCATTGAGGAAGAAACTTGGGATGGAAGCATTGAGAAAACGGTGAATGTTAAAAGTTGTTTGTCTCATGATGATAATGAGGATGAGATGGCAAAAATACATCCGTCATTAGCAGCACCACCTCCACCAACACAAGGACAACAAGGGACACCACAAGTAAGTATGAGAACACCCTTGAGAAGTGATAACAGTGCTTCTCCAAGCACACCACAAGGAACAGATTTGAGTGCTTCTACAAGCACAAGTACACCAAGTGAAAGAGGAACCAGATTCAGAAATTTGAATGATATTTATGAGAAAGAGGCAGCAAATGAAGGTATGAACTCTTTATTTGCATTATATTGTCATGTAGATGATCCTATTCATTTTGAAGAAGCTATAAAAGATAAAAAAATGGATAGATTCTATGGATGAAGAAATGAATGCCATAGAGAAAAATAAGACATGGGAATTAGTTGATCTCCCAAAAGATAAGGAAGTCATTGGAGTGAAATGGGTCTATAAAACCAAGAGTAATGCTGAAGGTAAGATTGAAAGACACAAGGCCAGACTTGTTGTCAAAGGCTACAAGCAGCAACATGGTATAGATTATGAAGAAACTTTTGCACCAGTTCCAAGAATGGAAACAATGAGAGCAGTGTTGTCCATAGCAGCACAACACAAGTGGAAGGTTTACCAAATGGATGTGAAATTAGCTTTCCTAAATGGAGTATTGATGGAAAACGTTTATGTTGAACAACCTCTGGGATATGATAAAGAAGGCCAAAAGCACAAAGTTTGCAGATTGAAGAAAGCTCTTTATGGGCTGAAACAAGCACCAAGAGCATGGTATAGTAGGATAGATGCCTATCTACTGGAAAATGGGTTTGAAAAATGTGAAGGAGAACCCACATTATTCATCAAGGAGAAAGATGGTAAGATGTTGATTGTTGTTTTATATGTTGATGATGTGATATTCACAGGTAATGATGCTTACCTTATTGAGAATTTTAAGACAATCATGAAGGATGAATTTGAGATGACTGATATGGGATTGCTGAAATACTTCTTAGGAATAGAAGTAAAGCAAAATGAAAAAAAAAAAATTATCTCTCAAGCTAAATATGTAAATGAAGTTTTAGAAAGATTTAATGTGCAATATTGTAAGACAACAATTACTCCTACATTGATGGGTTTGAAACTCCGCAAAGAGGACAGCATCAAGGATTTTGATCCAAGTTTGTACAAGAGCATAGTTGGCAGCCTCATGTATTTGACTGCAACTAGGCCAGATATTATGCATGTTGTGAGCTTAATTTCCAGATTTATGGAAAGGCCAAAGAAGGCACATTGGCGAGCAACAAAAATAATTATGAGGTATTTGAAAGGAACAAAGAGGTATGGAATTTTATACACCACTTCAGAAAATTCTGAATTGATCGGATATACTGACAATGATTGGGTTGGAAGTATAGATGACCGGAAAAGCACCTCTGGTTATTTTTTTCATATGGCTTCAGAAGTCATTTCATGGGCTTCTAAGAAACAACCAATTGTGATTTTATCTACAACAAAGGTAGAGTATGTGGCAACTACAGCAGCAACATGCCAAGCAGTTTGGATGAGGAGAATGTTGAGGAGTTGGTGTCATGAACATGTAAAAGGCACAACAGTTTATTGTGATAATAGCTCAGCAATAGCATTGTCAAAGAATTCAGTGTTTCATAAGAGAACGAGACACATTGATGCAAAATATCACTACATCAGGGAGCTAGTGAACAATGGTGAAATTATTTTGAAACATTGCAGAACAGAGGAGCAGTTTGCAAACATTTTAACAAAACCGTTGGGGCATAAAAGTTTTAATTATTTGAGAAAGTGTTTGGGTATGGTAGAAAACCCAACAGTTGAAATTAAGGGGGAGTATTGGAAGTTAATTACAACTGCACAGTCTGCAGAGGAAGGAGAAATTGACAGAGCTGAAGGACAGCAACCGCAGAGGTTTGTTGACACTCCACCTCTCATTTAATTTTTGAGCTCTGCAATTCAATTTGTGATTTAAGGCCATAGCCATACCTCTCTATTGTGTAGAACTAGCCGCTCAATCCACGCTACCTCTGCATTAAACTTCCGTGCAATACTTGAGTTTAAAGCATCCACCTAACATAGATCCTTACCACCAGTTTGCTTTGATTTTTGAATTTCCCGCGTCAACGTTGGGGGAGCCCAAAAATCCACATCAAAGTTTAAACCAATCAAATTTCGATCACGTAGAAATGAGGTACAGTCAACACAACCTCATTTCGGACCCAATAAATCTTTATCAAATCCGATTAACTTGTTTGAAATCCATCGTGGGGTCTACCAGTGACCAATACAAATCTGATTGTGCGAAATTGATGCCTGACGTCATAGAAACCATTTGGTATGTGAAAAGTTTATCAAAAACAATTTAATTTCCTATTTGTTAAGTCCGCGATGGGTTAAAGGCTATGTATTTATGGTTAATGTCGTAACATGTCTTACGGCATATACTTTATACTTAGAGTCAATATAATATATATGTTTGACTTTTTGCTTTTGGTTTTTTTTTAAATGACACAGCATATATATTTTAGTTGTAATATATATATATTATAAACTTATGAAGTTTATAATATATATAAAGTAAATTTGTTTTAATTTTTTTTTGTTAAGTCATATGAAAAAAAGGCCCAAAGGTTGTATGTAAAAAAAATTGTTGTGTATTTTTTTTAAATGGGACAAAGTGCAAAAACAGAGTGCATGAGACTCTGTATTAAAAAAAACAGAGAGAGCATTTGTATGTGTGGACTGTGTGTAATACAGAGAATTTTTTTAAGAGCCCGAAGGCTGAAGAAAACGTTGTGAGTGCATTTTAAAACAGAGTGACTCTGTATGGAAAAATAGAGAGCAGTAAAAGAGTGTCATTTTGAAGACAGAGAGTAGATTTTTAAATATTGTGTGTGTAGCAGTTGAAGTTTTTGTTGGAAATGTTGTCATTGATGGCAAAGAGAGAAGCAAAATAGCAGAGTAGCAGGGGCAACAAAAAGAGAGACAAAGAGAGCAACATAGAAGCAAAGGAGATGGCAAAGGAGACAGCATAGACGCAGAGAGATAGAAAAAAGGCAAAAAGAGGTCAAAGAACCAGAAGTCAGTTGGAAATGTTGACAAGGAGAACAGTAGATGAAGAAAATAAAAAGGAGGATGCAGAGGGTCGAGCAGCTACAAAGCAGGGCCATTTGAAGAAGCAGAGGCAGCAAAAAGAGAAGCAAAGTAACACAAAGGTGACAGACAAGAAGCAGAGAAAGAGAGAAGAAGGGCCATGAGACATGAAGCAGAGAGCAAGTATGCTTCTTGGAGTAGATTAAACTATTTAAAGGCACAGCGGAACCAGAAGTCAGTGGAACAGTGGTGAAGCCACAGTTTTTAACGAAGATAAACAAATAACAGAGGCAGAATGAAGTTAAAATAAAGTTACAAAGTGATGGCACCGAGTTACACTGAAACCCTAAATAAATCAATGGCGAAGGGAATTCATGAAGGCGGAAGTAATTTCGGTGGTGCAGAAGTAATATATAAAAAAAAATGAACTTATATATAAAAGGCGCTGAAGAAATGAAGTTAAGTTGGAACCGTGTGTTAAAAAGGGCAGAACCTTGATCAAGAGGTTAAACGGAACCATGAACCAATGAACAGTGAAAGTGGTTTTAGGTTCAAACCAAGCAGTATCGCATAAATTCGAAGGTGGTAAGTGGATTTCACTTTTTGAACGCGATATATGTCACTAGCTGACACGTGGAGAAGGCTGGTATTGGTAAACCACTTACATCGCATTATTTTGGGGCATTAAAGCTCGAAAAAAAAATCAACGCGATATTCATCATATGCCATTGGATTATTGATTTGAGCGCGACAACCCTGGAGCCGTCAGATGCGAGGGGTGAATTGACCTTTGGGACCCACATCATCGAGTAAGTTCTGTGGGTTAACCCTCATGTAACTTAATCGCGCGATTGCCGTCGGATGTGTTGGATGGAGCGCGACGAGTCATTCGTCGTCGGATGGAAAACGTTTGGGATTTAATCCAAAAGGCGAAGAATTAAGGAATTGAAATGATATGGTTGTGCATTCGGGGGGTAAACGCTTATAATTATTATCCAGATTAAGGTTGATTGGATTTGAAGTGGCTCGTCAATATGGTGGGACCCAACATTATATGTTTGGCTCATGTTTTAATCAAAGCCCAACTCTTATATGAAGTGTTGGCGAGGTTCATACCTAGGAGATTATGCTATATTCATTACACGATGAGTTTAACACAAATATAAGTAAAGTCTGGTGAGGCGAGAAGTAGATTGTGGTTTTAACCATAGTATTCAAATATGTTACAAAATTGGTTTTTTGGTCCAAAGTTTTCATTTTAATTATAAATGTTAGTGAAAGCAAAAATCAAAGGTTGTTATAAAGGTTCTTAACATCCGAGTGGGTGCCATATTATATAATGGTTATTGATATTATAAAACGTTGGATATTGATTCAAAGGGTTTGAAATATGTTGTGGGCTAGACTTTTATGTGTATCAAGTTATATGGTTACCTGGGGTTTAATAAAGTGCAGTGGGCCAGTATGGTATTTGGGCGCAATATAAAGTCTTGATGTGTATTAACATATGTGGAAATGCAAGAGTTTTACTTTGGTTTGTTATATGACATATAGACCAATATACAATATGAAGAGTCCTGATATGCGTTAAACGAGGATGTGGGCCCACAAGTCCCTATTAATATATGCATTACTGCATTATTCTGTTACTAAGGTTACACCTTCAGGAAATTGAACTGTCGCGTGATGAAATTGTATATTGGATTGATATTCAGTGACAAAAGATTCATATTTGGGGTCAAAGCAAAAGTTTTGAAGTCTCTTATGAATATTCATTAAAGACAGGGTTAATATATGGTTTTCACCATAGGCTTGAAGTAGAAAAGAAATTAAAAGCTTCCGCATGCAGAGTGTATGAATTTGCCCAAAAAGTGAACAGGTGAATATGCACAGAAATGAAAATGTGGTTTGACAGGTGGACATGCACAGAAGTACACAATTGCAGTAAACAACAGGATAATATGCAGAACAGTTACACTACAGCAGCAGAAAAGACAAACTCACAAGAGAGCCAAAAACTGAATGGACTGAACTGAAATTATTATTGTAACTGAAAATGTAAATGTTTTAATTTTTTTTATATTGTTTGTGATGCAAAGGCAAGTCTCCAGAGGAAAAGAAATATCCCACTGTAATATTGAAATTTGTACATATTGTTATGTTTTTTTAAATGAGTTGGACAAAGGAATGAGAAGGCGGAAGCCAAAGAGTCATGGTTGTTCACTCAAAATTTCTTGTTGAATACAAACAGTCATGTGATGAACTCTATATATGATATCACCTTGATATTCATATGAGGTTAGAGAATGCAGAATTGAAGCAGAGAAAATAAGAAGAAGGTGGAGATGCTGTGAAGAGTTAGAGATGATATAAGACAGATATGAAGACTGGAGAACAGCAGTAAAGAAGGTACAGAACAGAGCTGATATCCAAAGTAAATCAACAAGTGTTTTCTTTTGATAGGTTGAGGAAGTTGGAGCTTCCCTATCAAGTTGTAGCTTGATAGATGTCAGTTGTAGCTGACTGAGGTTGGAGCCTCCTGTAGGTTGGTGCCTGCAGAAAATTGATGGGAGTGGGAGCTTCCTTGCAAGTTGTAGCTTGCAGAATTGAGGTTGGAGCCTCCTGTAGGTTGATGCCTACAGAAAATCAGTGGTGAGAGGGAATTGGAGCTTGCCTTTGCATCACAACAATAATAATATGTGGTTTTCTCTCTTTATGGGTTTCCACTTATATCTGTTGTCTCTTTGTGTGATGTTTATGTGTTGATATGGTTTATTCAGTGTGTTGAATACTTGTTGCTCTTATAATAAGTCTGCTGTCACATTATCTTTATATTTGCTGCTCACATATTAAGATTGTTCACATATAAAGTTGATCATGAAATTAAGTTGTAAATGAGCCTAATGAAAAGTTTTAAAAAAATCATGAATGTGTTAAACTGATTCATCCCACCTCCCCCGCTCCCCCCCTCTCAGTTTAACTAAGGGTTCAACAGTTTTTTTTTGTAAATGCCAGAACAGCAATTCTATAGCATCTTTGTAATAGTGTTTTAAGTTTAATGAAAGAAGCTGTTTTTATGCATCTTTGTCTAGAAAATTTTTAATTAAATCTCTGTGTTGAAGTTGGGGAATTTTTATTCCTCTATTGTTTGGAATACTTCAGAGATTCCCACCTATTACCTTAATTATATTCATACATGTTTCCTTGTATACATCTTCAATAAAATTATACGATGAAATAATGGAATGGAAGTAGTTACAAAATATAAAAATATTCCTAAAAATAATAAAACTAGAAAATATACTGAACCATTTTTCTATCACTCAAGATGGAGTTTATTTTTCCAAAACAATCTAAACCTACATTGGAGGATTTGGAACGGTATTGCGAGGCCCTTGTCGATGAATTTTCCTTTTCACCATAAAACTTTCTCTGACGCTACAAACAACAAACAAAAAACAAAGAGGCATCCATTTCATAAGAAACAAAGAGGCGTCCGTTTCATTTCGAAATAAAACCTTTGAATTAATTCATCAATTTGTACTTAAAAAACGGACACATAAATTAAGCAAGGGGTCTACTTCATTTCGAACCCATAATTTTTTTTAATTAATTCATCAATTTGTACTGAAAAAAGAAAACATATAAATTAAGTATCGCACGCACTTGAGGGCAAATAAATATCGCATTATGGTACTCGCAGAGGGCAGATTGGTATCAGAGAACGCAGCTTATCACTCAAACTGGTGATTTGCATTACAACGAACACATATTTATATACATTTGAGAGGCTTCTCGATTCCTGAATGTCGGTGGAGATAGCTTCTCCAAGAAGCTAAACGAACACTCGAGAAGCTCTGAGACAGTTCCTGCATTGAATGAAGTCGGCGGGTTGGTTGGAATTAATGTATATCCAACACTCCCACTTAATTCCAACCATATACAGACACACTATACATAGGACACAAACATACTCTTAATTGACATGCCTGCTAGTCTAAGTCTCAGCTAGGCTTACAACATAATTTGGATTTTCTACAACACACAACTTACTCCTACAAGTCTCAAATTTAGCCTTCCCAAGAGGCTTAGTGAATATGTCAGCGACATTTTCATTTGTATTACAATATATTAAGTCAATTTCCTTTGATTGGATCTTTTCTCTTACAAAATGATATTGTGTGTCTATATGTTTTGTCCTTGCATGACAAACAGGATTGTTTGCCAATTTGATGGTGCTTTGATTGTCACATCTGATCACTATCGGTTCTTCTTGGGCTTCACCAATATCTTCAAGTATTCTTCTTAGCCATATAGCTTCACAGGTGGTACTACATAGGGCTTTATATTCTGCATCAGTTGATGACAAGGACACTGTTGGTTGTTTCTTACTGCTCCATGATATTGCTCATGATCCTATGTTGAACACATATCCAGTGGTGGATTTCCTGTCATCTGGATTTCCGGCCCAGTTAGAATCAGAATGACCTGTCAATTCAACATTACAATCATTAGTATATTCAATACCAAAATTGATAGTTCCCTTTAAATATCAAAGGATCCTTTTTGCAGCCATCCAATGGCTCTCAAGAGGCTTAGCCATAAATTGATTAAGTATGCTTACTGCATAAGCAATGTCTGGTCTCGTGGTAGTGAGATAATTCAGGCTTCCCATTAATTTTCGATACAATGTTCCATTCACCTCCTTTGTTCCATCATCATTTCTCAACTTGATATTTTGTTCTAATGGAGTACTAGCTGCTTTACATCCGTTCATATGGAATCTTTTTAGTACCTCGTTTGTATATTTGCTTTGTGTGATTAAAGTTCTTCCATTATCTCTCCATACTTCAAGACCTAGACAATAATGCATTTGTCCAAGATCCTTCATCTCAAATTCCTGTGATAACTTCATTTTTATATCATTAATCATTTCAGTAGCACTCCCTGTTATTATTAGATCATCAACATATATAGAGAGTAATGTTATGCCTCCATTTCTATTTGTCTTGACATATAAATTAGGATCATTCTTCCTTTTGTTAAATCCTTGTTGAAAGAAGAATTTATCTATTTTCTCATACCAAGATCTCGGTGCATGTTTTAGTCCATATAAGGCCTTTTTTAATTTGCATACAAGATGTTCTTGTCCCTTCTTTTCAAATCCTTCTGGTTGAACAAGATAAATCTCCTCTTTTAAGTCTCCATTTAGGAAAGCTGACTTCCCATCTAATTGATATAGATTCCAATCATATTTAGTGGCCAATGCTATCAATATTTTTATTGTGTTCATTTTTGCTACTGGAGCAAAGGTATCTTCATAATCTATACCTTCCTTTTGTGAATAACCTTTTGCAACCAATCTTGCCTTATACTTGTCTATGCTACCATCTGCATTAAACTTTGTCTTGTACAACCATTTTGATCCTATAGGGACTTTATTTTTAGGTAACTCTGTTAATTCCCAAGTTTCATTTTTCATTATAGAGTTATATTCTTCTTTCATAGCTTCCATCCATTCTTTATGATTTTTGGCTTCTTCATAATTTGAAGGCTCAAAAACATTCATTACTTGAGACATTAAAGCATAATATTTATACCTGATAGGGGTTTGAATTTGTCGTGTTGACCTTCTTAAAGATTCATTACACTGTGGAGTACCTTCTCTTCTTCTTCTCTATGGAGTGCTTTCATTACTTCTTTGTGGGCTTTGGCTTCTTGAATTGTCTTTTGGAATGTCCAAGCTTTCTTGAGATGATTCCACAACTTCATCTTCTTTAAAGTTATAAGTAGGATGCCATACATTATATTCATCATCTTTCATTTGTTTATCTGCATGCTCATGAAATATAACATCTCTGCTTGCGAATACCTTGTGAGTATTTGGATCATACATTTTATATGCCTTTTGATTAGTACAATATCTAATAAAAATGCATTTGATAGCTTTGGCATCTAATTTTCTCCTATCCTCCTTAGGAATATGAGCAAAGGCCTTGCATCCAAATATTCTTAAATGACTAACTTTAGGTTTAAAACCATAAAATGCTTCAAATGTTGTTTTGTGCTCAAGATATTTTGTAGGACTTCTATTTTTTAGATATACAGCTGTATTAATGGCTTCAGCCCAAAAACTATTAAAAATTCCTTTACTTTTCAACATACTACGAGCACATTCAACTAATGTTCTATTCTTTCTTTTAGCTACACCATTTTGCTGAGGTGTATGAGGTACTGTAAATTGTTGCACAATTCCATTTTGTTTGCAATATTTGATAAAAGCTCCTGAAGTGTACTCACCACCTTTATCTGATCAAAGAATTTTAATACTCTTTCCTGATTGTTTTTCTACCATATTCTTGAATTCTTTAAAGTATTCAAACACATCACTTTTATATCTTATAAAGTACACCCAAGTGTATCTAGTACTATCATCAATAAATATAAGAAAGTAATATGCTCCACCAAGTGACTTAGTTTGCATTAGACCACATACATCAGTATGCACTAGTTCAAGTATTTCACATTTTCTTCTGTTTTCATGCATATGAAATTCTTCTCTATGTTGTTTTCCTAGTGCACAACTTTCACATTCAAAGTGTTCACCATTAATATTTGGAAGGCCTTCTACCATCATTTTCTTTTGAAGTAACATTAAGTCATTATAATTTAAGTGCCCATACCTTTGATGCCAAAGCTCTATGTTTGACATGCCTGTTGATGCCAAAGTTTGATGCCTATTCTTTGTCACATCCAACTTGTATAATCCTCCAACTCTCACTCCTTTTGCAATAACTTTGTAGTTGTCCTGCATATCCTTTACCAAACAATGTGATTTCACAAATTCAACTTTCAAATGTTGATCGGTAATAGTAGAGACAGATATTAAGTTCTTCTTTAATCCTGGAACATACACCACATTTTGAATTTGTTTTTCTTGTCCATTAGGCAAAGTAACACTTATATCACCATATCCTTTTATTTCATGTGATCTATTATCTCCTAAATAAATGTGTGCACCATTATTAACTTCATGATAAGTATCAAACCAATCTCTTTTGCATGACATGTGGATTGATGCACCAGAATCTATAAACCAAGCATTATCATCATCAGTTTCTGCTAACAAAGCAGCATTAGTCACAAATAATTGAAGATTGTTAAATTCATGACTAATTGCCTCATCTCTATCAACATAATTTCCTGTATGTCTTCTTAGTTTAAATAAATCAGATCTTCTTTTCAAACAATTCTTAGCATAATGACTAGGCTTTCCACAATAGTAACATGCACCATCTCTACTTGATTTGACATTTGACCTTGGTGAAGGCATACCTTGAAATGATTTTACCTGTGGCCTTTTGCCTTTATTTTTCTCCCATTTTTTTCCTTTGAAGGCTTGCTTTCCTTTAGCCATCAATGCTAAATCTGAATTTGGGGGTTTCTGATTAAGACTTCTTCTTCGCTCTTCTTCCTGCATAAGTATACCTGCCAATTCATCAAACGTAGGAGCCTTCTCTCTAGCTGCAAGATCAGTGATAAACATTTGATACTCATCCAACATTCCATTTAATGTCACGGTAACCAAGTCTGTACTAGATATTGTTTCACCAATGTCACCTAATTTATCTTTCAAGTCCTTAATTCTAGAAATAAAACTAGAAATATTTTCATTTTCTTCCATCTTAATTGAAAGAAGCTTACTCTTTAAATACAATATTCGATTTGTGGTCTTCGTCTCATACAAATTTTTGAGAGTCTCCCATGTCTCTTTGGATGTCTTGCACTCTCTAATGTGCGGAATAATATTGTCCTTAACGGACATCCGCAACAATACCTTCGCTTTGTTTTCTTGTCGTTGCCAATCTTGAATTGCAGCAGCTGAAGCTTGAGGGAGTTCTAGCTTCACTTCATCTCCAGACACAATCGTCCACATATTAGAGCCTTCCATCACAGTCTGCAACTTAAACTTCCAATTTGCATAATTTTCACCATCTAACTTATCAGAGTTAGTTAAATAAGATTCTGCTAAAATATTTGCCATAGTAGTAAGCTTATGAATATTCAAGCAACAATCTAAACTTTAATGGCTCCTTACAAACAACAATAACACCTTCTTTAAATTATTTTACTTTCCCCTTTTTCCTTTTAATTTATTAAAAAAAAACTCTTATTACTCCACAACCTTCACAACTATTTTTTTTAAATCTTCAAACTACCCAAAAGAAGAATATAACTATTGCAAACTTATTTCATCACCGCAATTCACATTTTACTTAATAAACTTACGAACCCATGAACTTACAAACCCATAACAAGCAGCACAAACTTGTTTCACTTAGTTCAAACTTGGGGTTGTGTATAAAAAGGGCTGAGATTCATAAAAACTCTTGTCACCGTAAATAACTCCAGTTTGTAAAATAAATCACTTCCAAAATATCCCACTTAATTCAAGTCTTCAGCTTTAAACCAAATATAAAACTTCAATGTTTTCTTTTCAAAATACCAAATTTATCACAAAGTATTACATACTTGATGGATTAAATATTGTGCAGTCGATTTATAAAAAATATTCAGAGTATGGTTTTACCGTTACCGCAACCTTTCTTTTTGGAGACACAATGGAACACAAACCTCGCTAATCTGCCAGTGCGCCCTCTCTTACCAGAGTACAGTAAAATTTCTTCTTGCTGTGTCACTTACAGCGAAAATAAAAAACTTTCACACCCGGTGATAAGAAATCTCTTCCTTTCAAGATTTCCACACGATCTTCACACAAAGAACTCTCTAAAACACAATTATCTCCTCTCACACAGTCGTTTCTCACACACTGGTTACACACAGAAAACAACTGAAACTCTCAATGTCCTCCACCATAATCTTAATGTGCAACACACATACACTCTGCAACACAACTTCAACGATCTCTTTCTGATGGCACACACTAAAACTCACACAGCGATAACTGATCGCTCAAAGACTTCACCTTGCTCTGATACCATATCAGAGAACGCAGCTTATCACTCAAACTGGTGATTTGCATTACAACGAACACATATTTATATACATTTGAGAGGCTTCTCGATTCCTGAATGTCGGTGGAGATAGCTTCTCCGAGAAGCTAAACGAACACTCGAGAAGCTCTGAGACAGTTTCTGCATTGAATGAAGTCGGCGAGTTGGTTGGAATTAATGTATATCCAACAATTGGCTTATTGTGATGGAAATTTTATAAAAAATTGAACCCAGAAAAATCCATTCCTGTAGCATGGCTAAATGCAGCTCCCTCCCTCTTATACTGCGCATATAATCAACAACGCATCTGCACTGCACATTTATAGAAACATAAAACATGAGCTAACAAGGCTTTAACCTTTGACCGTAATAGATGGGCTATGAAGTTAAATTCATGGACCGACCTGAGACTTTTCTAGGGTTGCAGCAGATTCAAAGAAAATGAAATTTATACCTCTCATCTCTGTTTGGATGATGATCGGCCATAGAAATTGAAAAGTATTGCGCTCGATTCATCCGTATATGCTCTGCTCTGCTCTGTCCACTTGATTATAATGTAGGGATAATCCCATCTATTTTTCCTCAAAATAATTCCCATCTCATCCCCATCATTCAAACCACTCTAGTGCCCATTTTCTCGAGCTGCGACAACAGAAAACACAAAAATAAAATATCCAAACACAAATTTGAAATACCCAACCCGGAATTAATGTAGTTTTCATGGGTTTAATGTGAGTTCAAAGTGAGGATAAAATACCCGCCCAGCTAAGGTCAATTGGCAAAGACTCCACCGGATGAACAATTAGAGAATTAGATCTGGGGACCACTCTGTGCAGCTTCCATATGAATGCGACCATATGGGCAAAGCTCACGGCCTCTGCTCAATCTCAATCTCCCTTACAGTTAAAAATGAGAAGAAAAAAGGAAAATAACATCTTAAACGCTACTAATAAATCCATATTTTATTAAATTACTCAAAGTAAGTAGTCGTCCATTGCAAAAGGAGTATTAAAAATCTAGATGAATCCCTATTTGGGATTTTTTAATGTACACTCTATTAGAAATTGGAGAGAGCAGAAACGCACAAGAATCACACACAAAATAATTAATTTCTATATTCAAATAATCAGAGATACATCAAATATATATATGTGAACTAATCCTAATCTTAGAGAGAGAAGTTGAGAGAATCTCTCAACTTCCTCAACAAACCCAATCCAAGATATACTAAAGTAAGCATAATCCTAACTAATTCTAATACCCTCCCTTAATGCTTACTTTACAAAACATATAATAATTAATCACAATTACAACACTTTGAACTTTCGTCTCTTTGTCTGATCTGGTCTTCATTAACATTTGTACCCACTCTGAGATCTCATAGAAAATGCTCTTTTCTCCACCATTTTCGAGCTACCATTCAACCCATTTAAAATACATTTGTTTCTGACCAGCAATAATGAACTTTGCAAGATCAACAGTATTGACAACTCGGCTCGTCGGGGCTTCCGCGATAGAGCTAACAAGTGATGAACCATCCTATGGACCAATCACCATCTGTCGGATATTTCGCTTTCGGCTGTCCATCAGTGGCTAGGCAAATGCTCTGAATACTGAATGTGTTCAAGAGCTAATCTAACAACTTGACCTGCATCATACTGTAACCTGTAACTGATGCTCTTTGGCCCATAGCACAACAAGATCAGCATATAACAAATTTCACACAATCAAATTAGCCAATAGTTCTCTCGTCCCTGTAGAACGTCAAGAACGACTAATTTAAATTGTGTAAATCTATTCAATAATTGGTTCTCTAATACACAAATCTCACCAATAAACTCACAAATCTAACATAAATCAAACCAATAGCATACATAACCAGCAATTTTGACCCACTACTGTCCCTCGGCTCAACATTTTTCCTCAGCATTCGTCTCTTCGTTTGGCTGAATTCTCTGATACTTACATAGTGAATGATTTTGCCCAGTGAGTGATTTTAATAATTCTTTAGTTCGTCTGACCTCCACCTCATTGTTGCCGTATTCATGAAGGATCTGTAGTTGCTAGTGCCAAACACAATTCATTTGGCAATTGTTATAAATCAGGATATTTGATTTGAATGTAATGGGTCCAAGGGAAGTTTGATAAAGGCAATCTCCCACTTTCTGTTAGATATCTTGAAATCAAGCAAAAGATACAAATAAAATTCAACCTTATTTTAAAGGTTTTAAATCACTCATAAAGGATCCAAGTCCACGGGCACAGTTCTCCCATTGGTGAAACTCAAGATGGTTTTGTTGAAATTTTGATCAAATGTACATCCAAAAACTAGATCAAAATTCAGTGCGCTTTTCCACATAGATGAAAGTGGATTTGAATGTGCTCAAATCTCCCAACCTCAGTGAAAATACATTGGGTTTCAATGCGATGACTGGGGAAGTATTCCGATCTCACTGTTACTGCATGTGAAAGTTCACCATAGTTAATCCCGGCTTGATTTTCATACCAAAGGTTATGAAAAGCTCTCTCTCGTCCTGCGCAGGTTCGATTGGTAGGAATCGTGAAACAATTGCCAGAGCTAACGTCCTCTGTATTAAAATTGATATTAATATCAATCCCGCCCAGTAGTATGGAAAATTCCACAAACAGGGCTAGCAGTCCGGTAATCAACAAGATAAATCTCGCATCCGTGCAAAGCATACAGATTGCAATTGACGCCAACGCAGGGTTTAAAACGCTGGTATTTTTGTCGCAGAATCTCACAAATGGCCTCCACCGTTCGCACTGAGAGCGCAGGTTCCCCCACTGCAAAATGCAAGCAATTTCCAAGCTAGGCACTCGAGCAATTGAATTGGTGAAAGAAAAAAAAAGAAACAAATACTACTGAAAACACACCTACATTATGCTACTCTCCTACACCATATTCAATTTCATATCTCTCACATTTTCCTGGCCTTCCCGTGAGGGAATCAAGCCAGTTCTGGCTCCGATACCATATTAGAAATTGGAGAGAGCAGAAACGCACAAGAATCACACACAAAATAATTAATTTCTATATTCAAATAATCAGAGATACATCAAATATATATAGGTGAACTAATCCTAATCTTAGAGAGAGAAGTTGAGAGAATCTCTCAACTTCCTCAACAAACCCAATCCAAGATATACTAAAGTAAGCATAATCCTAACTAATTCTAATACACTCAGAACATCTCCCTCACCTTATCCTTTTTTTTCCTTCCAGTTTCTTCTTCTGTTCTGCATTTTCATTTTCGAGTCCAGACAAGAAATCGAAATAAACATAATCATTCACGCAAAGAAGAAATTGTAACATAATCAAATCAAACCCCGCAGCAGACTCCAATCAAGGCAAGCAGAGCATGGACATGCTCAATCAACTAAAAACCAACATATAATCGTCAAGAAAACCAAAGGCAACGCAATGAAAACGAATGATATCGAGAGAACAGAGGAGACGAGCAGCGCCTATGTAAACAAAACAAAACAGTTCCCTCCTCCCCATATACCCAACGCCGACCAACCATCCGCCCGCGCCATCCCCTCTCGTTTTGTCTTTTTTTTTTTTTTCATTTTGAACAGTAAGTACTTTTTCGTTTTCTTGCTATCCAAGCTACCCTCCTCCAACATTCACGAAGACGTGACTTGTAGTACATCCCATGTCGCATTCAATATTGTTTTTCTCAATCTTAATGAGTAGACAGTGTTTTTGTTGACGTTAACCAATAAAAATAGTAAGAGTATGTTAATTGATGTCTTTTCTAATGACTATAAATAGTAACAATATGTTACTTTAGATAGAGTAACATAAATAGATTTTATTTTATGTATTTGATAAACGTTTGAAATCAATTTTCATATTTCAATATTTTTATTTTAAAACTTTAAGAGATTTTTATTTAATTTTGAATTATTGATAATATTTAAAAATGTTATCATATTTATATTTTTATAATGATAATGATAATAAAAATTATAAATATTTTTATTTCTAAATTATAACAACTAAAAATTAATTTAATATAATATTAAAAAAAAATAATAATTAGGCAATACTAACACAATCAAATGACACTCCAACTAATATTTTGTTTTGATTGGTGTTTAAAAAGTCCTTCTATAATAATATGTTTCTATTATAGGGAAAACACACATGAATAAGAATTTTTAACACAAAGGACATGAGAAGCATGCTAATATTAATATTAATACGACACGACTCTCTTGCGTTATCCCTTAGCATACAAATATTGTTATATTTGGATTTTATTTTATTGCACAATATTTTTTCAATCAGGGAGATACTTCATAACTAATTAAATATTATATCAACAAGATTCATTATTCTCTTAAAATTAAAACCATGATATATTAAATTGTAAATTATTTTGTATGTTATGACATATCATTTTCACACAAATGTAAAATGATTAAAAAAAATATAGTAAACAAAATTTCGTAACAAAACTTTTAATTATTAATATATTATTTTTAAATAAACTATTTAAGTAAAATGATAATTTAGAAGAATATTCACTCACAATTAGTATTTTTCCTTATACCATTGTTAATGCCAAGTAGTGGAGTGTAAGAAGACATGAACCTAAGTATCAATAAAATTAAATTTTATTGTTGTATTTCAATTCAAAATATCATACCCTTCAACTTTTAGAATAATAGAGTGTATGAAGACTTTTGACAGGAGTATCAAAATCACCATCATTCATTTTCATTATTCAATCCAAAAAAAATACCATCTTTCAATATTTATTAAATGTAAGTTATTTCACTTTCCTAAATATGACTTTGGTTGTGGAGGCATGTAAGTCAAGTTGGGGTGGAGCTTCTCCATGGTACATGCCTCCCAATTTTTAAAGAGATTCATCTATATCTTTGTTTATCATTGTTAAGTATCCATTATATCCAAATTTTTACTATAAACTGCCATAAATTTCTTTCTAATTTTTTTTTTTTTACGGTATTCTTTATAAGTCTAAATGTCTCTTTAGCATTAGAGATTTATTATTCCATTATGTGTCTTTGAAGTTTAAATGAAAATGCATCCATCTCTTCCAATCAATGGTGACACAGTTTGGTTTCAAATGAGCTATGAAGTGAAATTAACCACCTAGACTGGTCTTTGAACCAAAGCTATGATTTACATTCCTTTTTATTATGGTGTATATTATGTTATCTTCAGTGCACCATCTAATGTTCATTTCTCTAGATTATTGGGGACCACACCCTAATTGTAATCACCTTCTTCACTTAGTTTGGCATTGGTATTAATGTTTATGTTTCCTTGTAAATCCACCACCCTCTTTTCTTTCATTTTAATAGGAAATAGTTGCATTTTTCATAAATATTGCAACAAAAATCAAGCTTCGTTAACCATCTCCATGAGATTTTATCCACTTATAATTCTTAAGTTTGTTATCACAACACCACTTTACTTTAACTTGTGGTTAAGTAACACAAATTATTCTTGCTCTATAAATGGTTTCAATAGTTTTTAAATTTTTTTTTCTTAAATTATTTGTAACAACCCTTAGTTGATTTCCTACGGAAATAAAAATATAAGACCAAGGTCATGAGACACGTATTCTAGATTGAATGTTGTTTAAAACGTAGTGACAGGTATCATTGTTGCTTAATAAATGGCTATGGAAATTGCCAAAGGCATTGGCAAAGGGGAAATTTTGATATTTATTTATAAAAATAAAGGAAAATAGAAGAAAAGGAGGTTGAAAGATCACATATTTGCATGAGAGGGAAATTGAAGGAAAAATGAAGAAAATATAGGCCTAAATGATAAAAAGGCTTGTGAGGATCAATTCACAACTTTTGTCAATTGAGTCTTTTTTTAGTTCAGTCTTTGGCTCTGTCATTTGTTCTCTCATTCTCGCATACTCTTGCACACTTAGAGCAATCTTGGAGAATTCTTGGAGCATGCGTGAAACACTGTCGTTTCACTTGGATTTGGAGAAAGAAGGCAAAGGAAAACATGAAATCACAAGGGAACACGTGGATTAACAACTACAATTGGATTGATTTGCAAGTAATAGGTTGCATGTGTGATTTCCTTGTTGATTTATGGATGCATGGTATATGCATGTGGTTTTTTGGTTATGTGATTATCATTGACATGGAGATTTGCCTGAATTGAAAATGGTTTTAGCCTTGCATTTCCATTTCCTAGATAGCCATGGTGTTGTGGGTTTTTCCATTTGATTGTTTTGTGGTTTATGCTCAAGATTCCTTATGCTTGTGGGTTGGAATAAACACTCTGGAAGCCCTGGAACATCTTGGGTTGAGTTACTAGTCTTGAAGCCTAGGTTGGGACAAATGCTTTGGAACCCTAGAAGGCTATAGGTTGAGTTACTAGTTCCTTGAGCCCTGAAAAACTTGGGTAGAGATTGATCTAGTTAGTGTTAGTGATGTTCGACTGTGAGGTGGAATCACTGATTGAGGTTTGAGGTGGTTTGGACTCTGGAAGCACTGGTTTGGTTTTGTTTGCTTTATTCCATGAGATCCATCATTCATGCTTGGAATATGGCGCGAGGGTGATTGGATGAAAGAGATATTTGTTTCAACCCAATCTATGCTCGTGTGGTACATGGAATTCCTTGACTTTGTTGGTAATTTCATATGTTAATAATGTTGATATTTTGAATGTTGGGGTAGCATCGGAGCTCCCAAAATTTGTGGAGGGACTAGAGTACATGAGATCTCCAAGATCCAGAAAGGGATTTGAAAAATTCCATCATGTTTAAGAGATAATTAATTAATTAATCTTTTTAATTAAGGACCCTAAATCTAACTTAGGAAAATTAAAAGATTAAAGGTAATTAATTTAAACATGTGATGAAAATGACTTAAGTCACACAGATCAAACTTTATTTTAATATTAGTCATCGATTCAAGATTAGATCATGACCATTGGTTTCCCAACAAGAAAAGTATAAATAAAAGGCTTGGGGTCAGCTGGAGAACACACATAGAGGTAGAGAACTGAGACTAAGCTGGAGTTCTAGGGCGTGGTTTGCTAAGAATTTCCAGAAGTGTTTCAGCTGCAATGAGGGGTAGTCTTAGCAAGAGGGATGATCTGATCCTGGGCCAAGATTCAACAAGAGGTAGAGAAGCAACAACCAGAGCAGAGTAGATGGAACATCAACTACACTGAAGCTGCGCACCGCAGAGGGCTTCAGTGATATGCAGGTGCTACGCAGGCCCAGAAAGGGCAATGCAAAGGTAGCAAGAGGCCTACAGGCCTGACGCAGGCCTGACCAGGGTAGCGTAAGGGTAGTGTAACCCAGTCTGGGGTGACAAAGGCCCTTCCTAAGCAGTGCGGGGGCAGTCATAGCCTAGCAGAGGTGACCTAGAGGGCTATAGAGTAGCGCTATGGTTTCTGAAGACTGAAAAGGGTTGAGTTCTATAAATCTCATTTGAGGGTGTGAATCAATCCAATTTTATGCCTCTGGAACAGAGGTATTGTTGCAGATCTTGTATTTTACTGTTGGGTTAACTAGTAAGGTGCCCAGATTTGGTGTACTTAGAATATACTTAATAAAATAAACCTTCCAGCAACGAGAAGACCGGTTTTACTGCATTGGGTTTTTCCTATGACAATTTTCCATAAAATATTGTCTGTCACTTTGTCTATGTGCATGTATTTAGTTTAGATTTGTATCAGTGTAGGTTGTTAAAGTGTTTACTTCGATGTTAATACTAAACATTTCATATTAATAAATTGTATAAGTAGGAGAAGTAAATAATGATTTAACATTAAGGTTTCTGCATAAGTAATATTCAGAGATTTTCACATGGTATCAGAGAGATTGCAGATCTAGCTGAATCACCAACAAGAAGACTGAAGAATCCTTGCTACAGAAAGCAACAAAGAAAGCAGTCGTAGCCGTAGAAATTCAGACCAGAGAGGACAACATAGCAACAGAAGGGAGCAGAGCCACGCAAAGGCCAGAGTGACGCAGTCTCCACGCAGGTCCACATACTTATTGCACAGAGGCAGCGTAGAGGCTGTGCTGGGATTGTCTTCTCACATAAAGGCCAACCAAGGAGACGTAGTGCTAAATTTGTTGTTGATTCAGAGTGCCAGAAGCAGTGCTACAGAGCTTCAGTAGTTGCTGGTGGGGTTAAATTTATGAAGGTGCAGAAATTAGCTTGAGAACTAGTTGACAAAGAGAAGGAGGACAACAACTTCTCAGAGGATTTCTAGCCAAAGAAATCTACAGTTTGATCAGAGGATCGAAGAGAGATGATTCGTTGTGATTTGGAAGACTTCCAAGAGCAGAATTCAGCAGTCAGAGGGAGTAGAGGGTGCTTTTCTCGCTAAGGACCCTAGATCTGAGTCTCTAGCATAGAGAGAAGGATTAGTTCCGGCAGATATATTGAGCAGATGGCACCTCAATGACTACATGATCACGATAGTTTATACAACCTGTCTAAATTTGTAGCCTAGAAGACCAGAATCCTAGTAGTCATCGAGGCATACGGTATGAGGGAGCATGCAGAGAAATTCCTAGCCACGCCAACAGATGCGAAGTTCCTAGAGAAGCATGAAGAAGCAACAGAACACACCAAGCACTTCATCATGGACGGAGTCAAATATCATGTAGTTCCTTACATAGTCGAAAATACAACGACTCATGATATGTGGGTGGTTGTGACTTCACTATATGAAGGAAGATTCCTCCAAAGGAGAATACTTCTAGAAAATCAGATGCGGTTATCCATGATGGCCAAGGGAAAGGAGATCGAACCCTTTCTTTTTAGATTACAGGTGATCAGGGATCAGTTGAATACCATGGGGATGAAAATGGAGGATGATGTTATGGTGAGGACTGCACTCAATGCGGTCACAGAGGATTGGGAAACTTTTGTCCAAATTATCTTGGGCAGAGCAGACCTTCCCGTTTGGGACAATATATGGGCAATCCTCCGACAAGAAGAACCTTGTCGGTTCACCAAGAGACAATACATCACTAGATCAAGTAAAGTGAAGAAGGAAGAGGAAGAAGATACAACCTTGGCATCAAAGAGGCAACAAGGGAGAAATAAGTGGGATCTGTCAAAGATCAAGTGTTTCCAATGTGACGAACTAGGAAATTTCGCTCGAAATTGTCCTAAGAAGAAGAAGGACAAGGAAGCTTCTAGCTCCAAGGCTACTGTGGCGGATGATGGCTCTGAAGGTGATGTAGCCATGAGTGCTCATCAACCATGAAAGTGGGGCGATATGGATCTGTAGAGTAACTACAAAGTGTGGGCAGGATCCTTGAGTAGCCCAACTCTTTGATCACATACGAACTACAAGAGCCTTAAGACAATAGCAGGACAAGTGGAGAAGTTGGTGCAGAGAATCACAGATGAAGCAAAGGCGAAGCTGGATGTTGAAAGGGAACAATGCAGTGCAGATGCAACAATAGCATATCAACGCAGCGCAGAGGGGTTGATGTGATTTCAGCAGCACAACGTAGTCTAGCTTACGCAGAGCGAAGATGTAGTGGTGCAATGGCTCCAGGAGGACAGCACAGAGCAACAGCCTATGGAGCTTCAATGATGAGGAAGCAACCCAACTGAATTTTCTGTCAAATATTGGGTAGGAGTTTTCAGTTGTTTCACTCAACAACTGAGTTGCAGTGCAGTAGTTTATAGTTCTCTTCTCAAAGTAATAATAACACTAAAAGGTCTAGAATCATATAATATGACACTTCCACAAGCATGGTTGGCCTAATAGAACATCACAAACTTCAAGGGGAGTAACATCACACAATACCTCGTCCTTGAAAGGCTTGATGTTGTAGGCTAGGCAGAACTATTGGATAACACAAAGATATCACCCTTGATGGAGCCACCCAGTGGTGTATGGTTGTGGGCATGGTGTTGTCAGCAAGACCAACTGCTTAATGACCTCTATTGAGATGAGATTCTTTGACACTTTCCATTGACAATTAAACACAATGGAGACCCTTCACCCACATAAGTGAGTGAAATGTGAAATTTCCTTAAAATTGCAACAACTAGAAATCTATTCTTCTAATTAATTATGTAGTTTATTTGTTATGAAAAATAATGAATAAATCACAGTACAATTATTCACAATAAATTACACTGCAGAAAATAAACTAGAAATTAGAAAATAGATGCACACACAAAAGATAAAAATGACACCAATATTTTTAGACAAAAGTACTCGGAAAAAACCCAACTGGGAAAACTGGTGCAACAACTGAGGGTTTATTTTATTACGCAACAGTAAAATATGAGTACAATACCTGGATTCCCAAACTGGAAATCCTCCAACAATAATATTAGAAAAATAATTTGGAGAAAATTTCTCGCTTCTGCAAATTATGTGGGCCTCCTTCTGACCTACTTGAACCCCAGTGAGAAACTTGGCCTCCGAGAATTCGCATTGTTTGGCTTGGGAAAATCATACGACCTACTAGTTGGCTCCCAGTGATCCGTACTACCTCTCTATGCTATTAGAAGAAATTCGCTTGGCCTTTTGGAACTTGATCTGACCTCCAACAACACTAAAAGCCCTCTTCTAACAACTTGCATTGGCTATTCGGCCGCCCTGCAGAAATATTTTAGGCTCCCTGCTCTGCTGCTAGGAATCTCTTCTAGAATACTTTGTTGTTTTTCCTTCAATCTCACTCTTGCTTTCCTTATGGCTTGAAATCTTCTCCCTTGCTCGACTTCTACAACTGGATAGTTCACTTTGCCCAAAGAACTCACTCTCCCTCTCACTTGATGTTTCTATATCCATCCCCATCGTCATTCTCTTATAATATCTTGTTGGCTCACCAACAACCATGATTAGATCCTCATCAATAGCTAAGATAATCCCAAACTCAATCTGTGTGAGTTTTTAGAGATCTCTCACCTTTCCTTAAATAATTACTATTAATTAACTTGTTTTCTTAAGTTAGACTTAGGAAAAATTTAAATGATGGCTAATTAATTTAATTGAGGTGTTTCGCAAGCTTATCTTGCAAAACCTTTTCTGATTTTTGAATATCTCGTGTTCCTTAGTCTCTTAGAAATCAACCGAGATTAGAATACCTATATGATGCTACAAATCTAACACTCCCTCTTAGTGAGGAAGGTGTTTTATCTTCTCCCGTAACATATTCCCTCATGCTATTGATGTCTGACACCTATAATAACCTGTCACTTTCCATCAAGCAAATGCTCATACTTTGATTCATCTACTAGACTTGTAGCTAAATCACCCTACATCTGCACTACTGCTAACACTACATTGTGTCACCATGCATTGATGCCAGCACTCCTTTGCAATGCATTTGATTTCATGTTGTTGCTCCTACTGCAACTACTACAACTGAGAAATACTCTGTAGATCCACTATCTCCCCATAGAGGTTCTTCAACTGTCTCTTGAGTATTGATTGTAACTAGTATCTGCACTGTCTACGCCTTGACTGGATCTGAACCCCTCTAATAACTAAATACAACTATTCTTTGCAACTATCTCTCAAGATTTGGCTACGCCTACTGATACTAATCCTCCTGCTACTGAAACTGCAGGCCCCCATAGCCAAGGTAATGATCCATGTGAAGAGTATGTTGTATTTTTTGTTGCTCTTCCATGGACCTTGCCTGATCCTGCAACTTGAAGCCTCACGCTCCTCCTCCATCCAGGGAAAATTTTAGGGGCGAATTTTAAAGGGTTTTAAATTTTGGAGGGGTGAATTTTTTTATATAAAACCCATTTTATATAGTTTTATATAGTTAGCCCTATAATTATTTTTAAAATAATTAATTATTAGTTGTTAGTCCAAAAAAATAAATGTGCATAAACATTAAACCCATGGATTCGCCTCCCGATTTTAGGTTTGGAGCGTATTTGAATGGAATTCGCCACGATTTATTGGGTAGGAGGGGGTTGGATTTACATTCGCCCCCATTTTTTTTTGGTTGGGGCTTCACAATATCAATAACACTCTTGCATGCGTTCTCATGGACACATAAGAATCCATGCCGACGAAGGTGGTATGGAGTTGGGTGTGAGAATGGCTGGGTAGTGAGGTTTGTGCTCCAGGATCTTGACCTCGTGGGTCTGATTGATGCCCTAGCAGGTCTCCATGAGCTCAGAATTCTGAGCTTGAAGAGAAATTCATTCAATAGCACCATTCCTGATTTTTTGAACAAGAGAAGTCTTAAGTTCTTGTTTCTCTTTGATAACTATTTCTCAGGTCCCTTGCCTTCTATTATTGCTTCATTAGATCGTCTCTTGAGATTAGATGTATCGAACAATCATCTCAGTGGGAAAATACCATCGAGTCTTACTTCAATGACCCATTTTCTTACTCTAAGGCTTGATAAAAATGAGTTCTCTGGAAACATTTCAGACTTGATGTTCTGCAATACTGTTGAAGAATTCAATGTTTCAGACAATAAACTCAGTGGCACAGTACCTGCAAGTTTGTCTAGTTTTCCAAGCTCCGGGTTTGTGAATAATGAAGCACTCTGTGGAAGTCCTCTGCAGAGTTGCAATGACAGTAAAAATGCAAGCTGTGATTCCAATCCCTACATGGCTTCTAGCCTCTCCATGATTTCAGGCTCACTGCCATTGTAGAGAAATAATAGCTCTACACAACTTTGCAAAGGTGATATTATAGCAATAGTTGTGGGTGATGTTGTAGTGTTATCGCTCATAGGATGTGTAATCTTCTTCTATTAATAGAAAAAGAAGGGTGTAAAACAAAAGAAACCTAAGCTTGCCCAGAGATGTCCAACAAACAGGTTAGTTTTGCATTCTTCAGATCAGTGTCCTAATAGTCAGTCTATTACTACAGGAAAATGCAAGGTTATCTTCTTTGATGATGGAAGAACTTTTGAGCTAGAGCATCTCCTACGAGCTTCGGCCGAAATGCTAGGAAAGGGTAACTTTGGAAGCGGTTATAAGGCTATTATGGAAGATGGATCTGTTGTTGCTGTCAAGAGATTGAAAGATTTGCAAGGTATTGGAAGGAAGGAGTTTGAGCAACATATGGAGCTCATGGGAAGTTTGAGACATCAAAATGTAGTTAATTTAAGGGCTTATTATTTTGCTAGAGATGAAAAGCTTATGGTCTATGATTATATTCCAAATGGGAGTCTGCATAGACTTCTTCATGGTATGTACACATTCCCCACTCCCTCATTCCTGTAGACAAACTCATCCTCTTTTTCGCAAAAATTATTTCTCAATGCTCTGTTTGTTTCTGGCTTCCAGCCATTTGTAAGATCCAAGGAAGTGCAAAATGTTCAAGAACACATGGCGCAAGACTCCACTGTTAATTGCAGTGGCTGGTCAAAAGTGCTAAGTAGCCAAGACAGTGTAGAATTGAATAATTCTTCACGTTATGCAGAGGAAGAATCTACAGAGGATGAACATAAGCATGTAGCATCTGTTATGAGTAATGATCCTGGGGTTTCTTCAGAAAATATCTCACAATTCCAACTCGAAGTTGCTATTGTAAAATCAAATAGTGAACCTAGAAATGAACAAGCGAATGATAGAGAAGAGGGAGAGTGGTTAGATAAAGACGATATAATTGAACATTCTAGAAAAAATGAAGTAGATTCTTGGGCAGGAAATGATGCTGGATCCAGTAGCGGTAGTGATCCAGGTGGATTAAACAGGTATAAGTACAAGTGGCTCAGCACAAAGGGCTCAAAAATCAAAGTGTTTGGTTTTCTCTAGAACCAAATTCAGGTTGTAGATCTCGACATCCTGATCGTGGTGGTGCAAACGATTTTTCAAACCGAGTCTGTATGATCAACTTATGGCTCTTTAAACATTGATAAGACGGAGAACGTGAGACCCACAGTGTACCACATGGCATCCCAGTAAACACGTGGAACCCACATAGCAACCCCTCAACTACTAACACATGACGCTTCTTCATTGGTCCTCAATCTGTATAAAAAAACAAAGACAAAACAATATTCAAACAAAATCATATAAAATATATATAGTTATTTTAATAACTATATAATGAAGCTCAAAATCAAATAGAATTTTGATTATATCCACACTCCCTAAGTTAAAGTCAACGAATATTTAAAAGGGGTATGTGGTTTGTTATTAACCACATGTAAATGCTTTATTAAAAGCATAAAATCCAAGTTACGTTTTTAAAACAAACAAAAACCAACGTTTGTTACACATTCCAACATATCTGGTTGTGTTAAACCAAACCACTCCACATATAAATGCGTATTGATATGGGAGCCACGAGGTAGTTGGGCGGACCGCCCAAGGTGGGTCCGGCCCCTCCCAAAGTTTAAAACACGCCAAAATAATATATGTTGCATACCGATTTGGGGGAGGCAACATTTGATCCCACGACCTCTTGTAAACCAAATAACTTTTTTTACCATGGTGCCAATTCATCAAGCTTTGAGTTATGTGCTCAAGTTTTATTATTTAAACTTTACAATTTGTCAGTGCGCCCAGACCATGGAGCAAGGGAGTGCCTGCATGGATTTCGATATTTTATGATTTTTTTATCGCAGGCATGTGGACTCATGAGCCCAGAAAGAGGTAGGCGGAACTTTGATTGATCCCAATTTTCAGAAGGGCGAAATTTTGACTTTGTTCAAATGGGAAAATTTTTATGTCATTTTTACACTACTCAATGCCACGAGTCTGATGGTGTGCTTAGTTTCTTCATCTGAGTTTTCAAATTTTCAGCCACTTTTGGAAGTGAGTTATGCAGGTGTCAGATTTCCACATGTGAGCAGTCGTTTTCACATTTTTCGACGCCACAAGTTTGATGGTGTTTTCAGATTCAACCGCAGAGCATCTCAACTTTCAGCAAATGTCAGCATGAGGTATATGATATGGATTTCATGTACTTCTTCATTTCTTTCTCTTTGAGATGCATTATGTCGTGCAGATCCTAGTTGATACATGAGTCGTGGGATCTTGCCTTGTTTTGCTATTGATGTAATTTCAGCTATGGATTTGTGTCATGTATGAGATCCCTTTTATGCCACTTTGGCGGGATTCTCTTTTTCATATGTGTATTGTTGAGATCCCTTGTTTTCCAGGATTGGCGGGATACTCTTGTTTATTACATGTCAGCTATGGTCATACTGATAGGAGTCTTTCTTTATGTATGAGAGTTCCGCAGTGGAACATCTCTTAAAGAAGTCAAGCCACTCCTGTGTGAGGGCAATTTTTCCTTGTATGTCATAGGGAAACACATCCATGTACATATTCTTCTTACAACACATAATGCAGTGGCCTACACCATCTTGACACCAGGTCTGAAGATGTAGTCACTCCCAGACGAACTCCGTTAGAAAACGATGTGTGCTTATGATTTCTGATATTGTTCATTTATGTTCCTCTTATTTATAGCATACACTTATTCATGCATGTTCATTAACATCTTAATTAAATGCAATTCTAATTATCAGCCGAAGTAAAAGGTCTTGGTTAAGGGTATCACGATTTTACCTTGGATCAAGTGGTATCAGAGCTGGTCTTCTTGCTGATCGGATTGCAGGCATGAACATTGAACGTTTTCTAAGTTGAGCCATGGATAATGTCAAGGACATGTATGAAACCATGCTTAGGGTGTCCAAGAAAGCAGACATGTTGTACGAGGCTTATGAAAAACAAGCAACAGAGAACGAAGAATTGAAGACCCGCCTACACGAAGAGAAGGAGGACAAACATCAGTTGCAGCTTTAGTTGCAAGCCACAACAGAAGCGTGGGAAGATTGGAAGCGCAACAATGAAATTCTTCAAATAGATCATGATACGTTAAAGACCTTCCTATAGGAAGAGAAGGAGGAGAAGCAGCAGTTGCAGCTTCAATTGCAAGCCACAAAAGAAGCGTGCGAAAATGGGAAGCGCAACAATGAAATTCTTCAAGCAAATCATGATACGTTGAAGACAGTCCTAAAGGAAGAGAAGGAGGAGAAGCAACAGTTGCAGCTTCAGTTGCAAGCCACGACAGAGGCGTGGGAAGCGTTGAAGCGCAACATTGAAATTTTACAAGCAGATCATGATGCCTTGAAAGCATTCCTACAGAAAAGAAGGAGGAGATGCAACAGTTGCAGCTTCAGCTACAAGCTATGTTAGACGCATTGATGGAAGTGAAGGGCAACGAAGGCTTACAAAAAATTTCTTCATCTTTTTCGCAATCAACACCTATGGTAAACAATGTTGATTTTTCTTCAATTTATTCACATGATATAATTTCAGTTGGAATTATGGAGATACCCATTGCAGGAACCGGCATGAGACTCCTCTCCAAGATGGGGTATCGAGGAGGAGGACTTGGCATTCATGGCTAAGGCATAACCGAGCTATTGGAGGTTGTGCAAAGACCTCATTATGCAGGTTTTGGGTACAATGAAGAAGGATGTTCGAAGGACATCAAAGGAAAACAGATAATGATGAACTCTCCAAGGAAGAGGAAGGATGGGGACACTTTTCCATCATCCCATGGCAGTGCACGTTGCAATAAAAGAACTAAGGTGAGCTCCCATCATCATGATCGCACCAGAGACCACCTGAGAAGGTATACTAAGTCTCATTATTCCAGAGTGCATTTTGATTATAAAAATGTTGATAACCATTGTCGTAAATCATGGCCTCGCAAAGCGTGTCATTTTTGTGGTTTAAATAACCATGTGATTTCCAAGTGCTGGAAGAAGATGGCAGCACAAAGGAGGAAGAGGCATGAAAAGCCTTCTCCTCAACAAGAAAAGAAATCGGTTAAGCAGGTTTGGAAGAAAAAGAACTTTTGCACCCATTGCGACCGAAGTGGCCACCAAAGAGCCACATGCTGGAAACTTCATCCAGAGCAGTGCCTTAAATACAAAGTGCCCATGCATACACAAGTCTAAAGAGCTGATCGACAAGCAAGTTCGCCACAAGGAAATGATCCACTCGCTTTAATAAGTGAGAAGTGGTTCTTCTAGATTGTTTTTTTCTATAGATGTTAAGCTTGTCATGGCCATGTTTGTAAATCGTTTGTCACATTTTTTATTATAAAAGTTATGATGTGCTTCCATCACTTGTTTAAGCGACCATGATATTTTTTTTGGCCTTGTTTGATGAGTCATATGTTGCATTTCTTTCATGTAAAAGTGATGATGTTTTTCCATCACTTCGAGATGTGACGATTATGTTTTAGTCATGTGCTATGAGTCATCTGATGCATTTCTTTCATGTAAAAGTGATGAGGAGTTTTGCCATCACTTCGAAATGCGACGATGAGGTATAGTCTTGTAATTTTGTTGAGGTATGATTTCCATTTGCTATAAGTTGACCACCGAGTAGATGTTATAAACTTGTGGCAAGTATGTAAATTTGGGTCATTGTTGGTCACATTGATCATGTAATATTCGTTGCAGCTTCAGGCAGGTGTTAGCATTATGATTCCAAAGGACAGAAGTGAAGGAGTCTTCGAGGGATGTGCCTTCTCGAACATTTGTGTTGCAACAAATTGCATGTGATGTCTTCGTATCTTGAATCCGAAGTACGAGAGGTGGAGGAGTCTTCAAGGGATGTGCCTTTTCAAACATTGCATTGCAACAGTTGTACATGATGGCTTTGCATCTTGATTCCAATGTACGTGAGGTGAAGGATTCTTCAAGGGAGGTGCCTTTTCAGACATTTTCATTTCCGCAGTTGCAGGTGTTGGCTTTGCATCTTGATTCTGAAATACAACAGATAAAATAATCTTCAAGAGATTTTCCTTTCACACATTCCTGCCACAACAGTTGCAGGTGTTGGATTTGCAGCTTGATTCTGAAGTACGTGACGTGAAGGAGTCTTCAAGGGATGTGCCTTTTCAGACATTTGCATTTACGCAGTTGCAAGTGTTGGCTTTGCATCTTGATTCTGAAGTACGAGAGGTGAACGAGTCTTCAAGGGATGTGCCTTTTCAGACATCGCATTGCAGCAGTTGTAGATGATGGCTTTGCATCTTGATTCAGAAGTACACTAGGTGAAGGAGTCATGTGGGGATGTTCTTTTTAACAACAGTTGCAGACAGTTGATGATAGGTAAAACCTGATGCTTTTGGAGGACCAAAAGCTCCTCAATGGGGAGGAATGATCCAAGTGGATTAAACATGTATAAGTACAAGTGGCTCAGCATAGAGGGCTCAAAAATCAAAGTGTTCGGATTTCTCTCGAACTAGATTCAGGTTGTAAATCTCGACGTCCTGATCGCGGTGGTGCAAACAATTCATCAAACCAAGTCCATATGATCAACTTATGGCTCTTTAAACATTGATAAGACGGGGAACGTGAGACCCATGGTGTGCCACATGGCGTCCCAATGAACAGGTGGGACCCACATAGCAGCCCCTTAGCTACTGACACATGATGCTTCTTCATTTGTCCTCAATCTGCATAAAAGACAAATACAAAACAGTATTAAAACAAAATCATTTAAAATATAAGAAAAAAATATATAGTTATTTTAATAACTATATAATGAATATCAAAATCAAATAGAATTTTGATTATATCCACACTCACTAAGTTAAAGTCAACGAATATTTAAAAGGGGTATGTGGTTTGTTATTAACCACATGTAAATGCTTTATTAAAAGCATAAAATCCAAGTTACGTTTTTAAAACAAACAAAAACCAACGTTTGTTACACATTCCAACATATATGGTTGTGTTAAACCAAACCACTCCATATATAAATGCTTATTGATATGGGAGCCATGGGGTAGTTGGGCGGACTGCCCAAGGTGGGTCAGGCGCCTCCCAAAGTTTAAAACGCGCCAAAATAATATATGTTGCATACCAATTTGGGGGAGGCGGGATTTGATCCCTCAACCTCCTTTAAACCAAATAACGTTTTTTACCACGGTGCCAGCCCATTGGGCTTTGAGCTAGGGGAGAGGCTTCTATTGTTGTGCAAGGACCAGTAGTAGTTATAGTACTGGTCCCACACATCCATCAAACAAAAATGACAAACTCACTAAAATATGCAGACAAATATTTGATATTAAGTTATATAAGTTATATAAATATGTCCAAAATGGGCCCAGTTTTTTACTAGACTAATAATTGTCATACACCAAGTGTTACAATCAAAAATTGACAAGACATATTGTCTCAAGTACCTCCAGTTCTAAATTACCAACTAAGGCAAAATGCACTACAAAACATTACAATGCTTTCCATCCAAAAGTACAGTTATCCCATCAAACAGTCACCCACTGATTTTGCATTGGGGCAATAGATCCCATTACTGAGTAACACCTGGACAAGGACTGGGTAACACCTGCACAAAAATAGGTGAAATGTGTGTCAACCATATGTACATGTTTGTTTAACCATTCAGCCTATTGAAGACATTAAATGACACCATTTAATTCAGGAAATAGTTCACCCAACCTTTCATTTCAAGAATTAAACGCAACAACCCTGGAATTATAGGAATTAAATTCAGGAAAGCATAAGGATCAACCATGAAAGCTTATTAGCCATTGGATCATGTACAAATCAATCCACAACACATAATTAAATTTGGGAGGTGGCAATCCATGCCAATCTTCCCTACCAATTAAATTCTAGATCATAAAACTATAAAACATAAACTCTTACTACATTTGAAGCATTCATTATACTCTTAAGCTACTGCGAACATACATTCAGAGTTTTCAGACAGTGCTCCATTCATTCTGCAGACATACAATCGTTTTCAGAAAGTGAGTTTCGTTAGGGGAAATTTGAGGTCTAAAATGGACCTCCTAAGGAAATTATAAAATAATGGTGGAAATATTATAATAAGTTTTGATTACATCATCAAATTTTAGAGGGAAAAAAGAAACAACTACTTTTGCAACTCGTATTTTGAACTTATCTCCCTAAGATTTTACTCAAATTTCGAGCAGGAATACTCGTTGGATGCAAAATTAAATTTCCCATCCAAGGAGTACCCATGTGACATACTTTTGATGGATTCTGATACACGAAAAATAAGAAATACATCAAAAACGTGATTGGAATCATGTTTTTTCATGTATTTTTCATTTTTAGTGTAGCAGGGTAAATAAAAAGTATGCAACATGGGTACTCCTTGGATGAGGAATTAAATTTTTCATCCAACGAGTACTCTCGATCGAAATTTGAGTAAACACTTAGGGAGATAAGTTGAAAATACGAGTTGAAAAAGTAGTTTTATTATTTTATTATTTTTTAATATTTTTATTTTTTTACTCCAAAAATGGTGAATCATCCCCCATGGTTGACATCATCATCTTGAAACATATTGGTTCTCATAAAGTTTATTTTGGTTGTACATTTTTCTTAGGAGGCCCATTTTAGACCTCAAAATTCCCCTAATGCCATTTTGCAGACATACAATCGTTTTCAGACAGTGTTCCAGACATAAAGATAGAGTGTGCTCAATGTTACAATCCAGACAAAGTGTGTGCACAATGTTACATTCATTCTCTTCATCCAGACATAGTGTGCTCAATGTTACATTCCAGACAGAGTGTGTGCACATTGTTACATTCATTCTCTTCATCAATTGTTGGAGCATTGCTGGAGACATATTGGTATTTCTTTGTTCTTGAATAATGTTATTCAAGATATTGAGTGCTTTATCATTATTTTAGTTGAGAAGCTATGTTAAGTTTATAAGTAATGAGAGTTATGTTTATAAGAAAATCACGTAGATTAAAGAAGCTATGAGTGTTCAAACTAGCTTACTAAGACACTCCAAATTAGCTACAAATTTCAAGTTGGAATTTTTCTAAACCTTAAGTTTAGTATTGAGTAAAATCTTTCAAGAAATTGTTCCAACACACAGTCCCCTAAGAACAGTGCCGTTCAAAATTGATAAGAACAGAAAGCTACTAACTACATAGGAACAGTGCCTGCATGCCATTGAACCCACTGTATAAGCCGTCATCGTTCTAACAAAAATGGGAAGCAAATCAGGCAAAGGGTTTTCCTAAGAAAAACAAAGGATTCTGAGTTGGGTGTTGAAATCTGAGGCAGATTGGCACAATACATCAATTTGTGTGGAGCAAATGTAGCTGTCAATGCTCAGGCTTTAGAGGAATAGGAGGCAATAGAATATAGTATCAATTTTTAAGCTTAAAATCTAGTTGCCTACAGTATAGATGTAGTTTCCTCATTCAGGGTTTAGAGGCATAGGAGGCAATAGAATACAGTATCAATTTTTAAGCTTAAAATCTAGTTGCCTCCTCCTTTTGTTGTGCTTATTAACTAGATTTGGATATTGACTTTATACTGTATTCTAAATTGATTTTATGTTAAGCTTATAAGTAATGAGAGTTACGCTTATAAGAAAATCACGTAGATTAAAGAAGCTATGAGTGTTCAAACTAGCTTACCAAGACACTCCAAATTAGCTACTCCAAATTTCAAGTTGGAATTTTTCTAAACCTTTAAGTTCAATATTGAGTAAAATCTTTTAAGAAATAGTTCCAACACACAGTCCCCTAAGAACAGTGCCCTTCAAAATTTATAAGAACAACAACCTACTAACTACATAGGAACAGTGCCTGCGTGCCATTGAACCCACCGTATAAGCCGTCGTTGTTTTAACAAAAATGGGAAGCAAATCGGGCAGAGGGTTTTCCTAAGAAAAACAAAGGATTTTGAGTTGGGCGTTGAAAGCTAAGGCAAATTGGCACTATACATCAATTTGTGTGGAGAAAATGTAGTTGTCAACATTCAGGCTTTAGAGGCATAGGAGGCAATAGAATACAGTATCAATTTTTAAGCTTAAAATCTAGTTTCATACAGTATAAATGTAGTTGCCTTGTTCAAGCTTTAGAGGCATAAGAGGCAATAGAAAACAGTATCAATTTTTAAGCTTAAAATCTAGTTGCATACTGTACATTTCTAGTTTCCTACAGTATAAATGTAGTTGCCTCCTCCTTTTGTTGTGCTTATTAACTAGATTTGGATATTGACTTTATATTGAGTAAAATCTTTCAATAAATAGTTCCAACACACAGTCCATGTCCAAAGATAAGTCCATGTTAAAACATGCACTTACTGATTTTAGACAAGTCCATGTAGCTAACAGCCATGTAGGTATCACATATCTTTCTCATGCTGATATTACAAGTAATACATAATTGAAATACAATATAATGAAAAAATAATTCACAATAACAATGTAATTCAAATTCAACTGTTAAGGTAAACCAGGTCTGTTCCACTTCAATGTCAATTAATTCGCAACAAACAACTGAAGATTTCATGTTGTTAGCAGTAATATTGGAATTCATACATAATTATAGTTTACTCTATATAGTTGTGCTGTAATACTTATCAAATTTCTTAATGATGTTGGAAATTGCAGGTTGTTGTAGCCATGCTAAGAGTTTCTATTGTAGATCGGATAAGGAACATGAGGCGAGGGAGAAGGGGGGCCCAACTATGGAGTAGTTCATCAGATGAGGATGTCAATGCTCCCAATGCTCCCAAAAATGTAGTTGAAAAGGACCCTATGGTAGCAGATCATCCTAGCCCACCATCAGCCACAAAGCCACCTTCAACCAAGTACAAGGCGCAAGTTCAACAAAGAAAATCAATGACGTCAGAGGCTGGACAAAGCAAGAAATGATTGATGCAATTGATGACATCGAGCTTAAGGGATATTCAATCCATGCATCTGCAAAAAAACATGGTATTGCTGCCTCTAACATACATTATTAGATAAATGGGTTGACTAATACAAAGTGTAGAGGGCCTATTACAGTTATGACTAAAGAGGAGGAGGATGAGGTGGTCGAGTGGTGTAAGGAGATGGCCCAATTGGGACATGGGTTAGAGCTTATACAACTTAAATCCACTGTAGCTCAAATCTGTCAAGGGAGGCCAAACCCCTTTAAAGATGGTTTTCCTGGTAAGTCATGGTGGAGTGGGTTTAAAAAGAGGCATCCAGACCTTGTGTTACGTACAATGGAGGGCCTTGACATAGACCGAGCTTTAAATCTACGCCCTGCAATTGTTTCCAAGTTCTATAACACTCTTTATGCTGCATATGACCAACACTCATATGCCCTAGACCATATATGGAACTATGATGAAATAGGCTTACAGGCAGGAAGAAATTGTGGTATGCAGGTAATTTCCAAGAGAGGGAGTAGAAATGTGCCTAAGATATTGCCTAAGAGCAGGGAGTGGATCAAAATTCTTGCCTGTGTCAATGCAATTGGTTCATCAATACCAGGATTTTATCTATTTAAAGGTAAAACTCAACTAAAAAATTATATACATAATTGTAAACCAGGGGCATGCATGGCTGCACATCCACATGCATGGATGACAAAGGAATTGTTCCTGAATTGTCTTTGCCACTTTACTGCTTCTCTACCGGGTGGTGTCTCACCTGATAACATGCATTTACTGATTTTAGATGGCCATGGAAGCCACATGGTTGTGTAGAAAATCGAGGAGGCCAATAAGTTGGGCATTGACTTGTTAACATTATCGGCTCATACCACTCACAAATTGCAGCCCCTTGATGTGAGCGTGTTTGGGCCTTTCAAGAGCTATTTCAGGGTCAGCGAGCTTCATGGATGGCAAAGAATCTAGGGGTGGAAGTAAAGAGGTTTGAGCTAGCTGAGCTTGCAAGTAAAGCATTTAAAAGGGCTCTCACACCTTCTAATATCAAGGTTGGATTTAGGAGGATTTGTATATGGCCACTCAATTTTGATGCTCTTATGCATGATAACAGTTGTAGCCAAGAATTTGAAGTGGAAGGTCAAGAAGCAAAGAACTTAGAAGAGCATGCTGGTGCCCAAGAAGATGTAGCTGCTGCTGAAGGTATAATGTCCCTTTCTGAAGGGTTGTTATGTGGTGGTCATGATGCTGAGCATGTCAGTGAGACAAAATTTAGTCATGAACCAACTAACAATATCAATGAGGCTGTGACACCCACTGATGCAGCTGACAATGAGCAATTGACCATGCCAACCCAAGTAAGTGCACCATCATGGCTGACAGAGGTCATGATGAATATCACTAGAAATAATGTATCTACCACCAATGAGGATGAAAGCATGGACATGCCTTCACAACCATCAGGGTTGAACACCAAACTTGTTCATTATTTTGTGGAAAATGGATCATTGGAAGAGGAGCCTATTCAGCATGAAGTACCTGAAGAAGACAACAATGGGGGCCAATCAGTTGTCCCAGAAGATGAAATCCAAGTGCCACGTTCAGAAGAGCATGGGGCAGCATAAAAGCAGAGATTACTTGGTGCATTCCTAAAGCTACTAGTAGAGAGAGTGAAGGCCTCATCAAGGAACTCAACATTAGATTATCTTCGTTTAGGGAGGAGTTCAAAATTGCTCACATCTGAAGATTATATGAATTTAATGTTCGAGTCTGAACGTAAAAAGAATGAAATTCAGGAAGCTAAAAAGAGAAAGAAGGAGTTATCCAATGAAAAGAGGGCTGCAAGGATTGGAACAACAGAAGCTTGAGCAAAGGAAAGTTTGGAAAGACAAAAATCAAGGGAAGATAAGGAACATAAAAAGCAATTGGAAAGGCAAGAGAGAGAGGCAAGAAAGGTTTAGCAAGAGTTGGAAAAAGGAGGAGGGGTAGCAAGTAGAGAATACCATGGTTCAAGCCAGTTTGAGGCAAATAGGTTGATGTCTAACATGCTGGACCACATTGCAGAGCAGACACCATCATTCCAAGACCTGATTATCATCCAAGTCCCCAACTATCAGGCAGGGGTTAGGCCCCCCTCTTATACCCCTATCAGTGCAGGTTTGAATCCTAAATGTGTTTATATGACACCTGCAATCAGTGCTGGGGTTAGTAGCACAAGTGGACACTTGGGCTACTCAGTCCCACCATGGCTACATGGAGAAAATTGGAGTCAACCATATGCCAAAATTCTAATCATCCAATGTTGGGCAGTCCACCATACTTGGGTAAGGAAGTCAACTCAACAATTTTGGGCAATGCAGGAAATGGAAGGCATCAAGCATAGGGGTGCCATGACTTAATTTTTGTAACCACAAGACACTGTGATTTTGGTAAGGATCAAATAGGTTTGCTAATTATATCATCCATGGATGTTTGGGAAGCTACAAATAGTTTAAAATTAGTATGTATAAAACAGTGTCTAAATCCTACAAGTTTTTTAATTTGTTGAAGTTATAGCCTTAGCCTATATCATATTTTTTATGAAGTTATATATCAAACAGTTTATAATTCCTACATATCAAACAGTTTCTAAATCCTACAAGTTTGTTAATCTGTTGAAGTTATAGCCTTAGCCTATATTAGATTTTTTATGAAGTTATATATCAAACACTTTCCAATTCCTACATATCAAATAGTTTCTAATTCCTACAAGTTTGTTAATCTGTTGAAGTTATAGCCTAGCCTATATCAGATTTTTATGAAGTTATATATCAAACACTTTCTAATTCCTACACATCAAACAGTTTCTAATTCCTACAAGTTTGTTAATCTGTTGAAGTTATAGCCTAGCCTATATCAGATTTTTTTATGAAGTTATATATCAAACACTTTCTAATTCCTACATATCAAATAGTTTCTAATTCCTTCAAGTTTGTTAATCTGTTGAAGTTATAGCCTTAAGCTATATCAGATTTTTTATGAAGTTGTATATCAAACACTTTCTAATTCCTATATATCAAACACCTATATATAAAAAATTTTCTAATTCCTATAAGTTTTTTAATCTATTGGAGTTATAGCCTTAGCCTCAGTGTCTGACTTGCTCACTTGCAAAGGCATAATACCAATCATCAATCACAACATTAAAACAAGTGATAACTGATTCCATCATTTTTGTTACTTAGAGTGACAAGACAACCGACATTCATCGATAGAATCCAGTCATAATATTTATGAATAGTGATTAAGAACATAGTTATGAACAAATTAAGAACAAATTATGAACAGAGTTAAGAACAAATTATGGTTAATCAGATCAGTGGGCAAAAAACCTATATCATCACAGAGCCTTTACAAACTTCATCAATCAAAATCACTCAATAAAAAGGAGGTGAAAAATCATTGCAAATTTCATCAATCAAAATCACTCCGAAAATGTGTCTTGTGATGAGAATAACCATGATTGAATGATCCTACCTCTTAATTGATTAAAAATAAGTGGATTATAAAAATCATAACTACAAACCAATGATACCCCGAACAATCAACAGAGGGCGTGAACAAAGAAATTGAATTCAACATTATTAACAGCACAACCTGATTGCATCTAAAAATACTATCCCTTGAACATTACATGCTCTTTAATGAACAGAAACAGTTACCAATAAGTCTGTTAAATAACAAGTATATCAACATGGGGAGCAAACCAACAGTCACATATAACGAAGTTGTGTGAGGGAATCAGATAAAATAAATAATGCTAACAAATTCTAATTAATCGGATTAGTGGGCAACAAACCTATATCATCAAAATTCATTGCAAAATTCATCAATCAAAATCACTAAATAAAAAGGAGGTGAAAATTACTTGCTAACTTCATGAATAAAAATAACTGAATAAAGGAGGATACTCTAAACAAAGAAACTGAATTCATAAGCAAAAAAGGTATTTGACACCAAATTCCAACTTGGATTTTGGCCCATTGCCCCACTCTGAAAATGTGTCTTGCAATGAGAACAACCCTGATTGAATGGTCCTACCTCTTAATTGATTAAAAATAAGTGGATTATAAAAATCATAACTGCAAACCAATGATACCCTAGATAATGAACAGAGGGTGTGAACAAAGAAATTGAGTTCAACATTATTAACAACACAATATGAGAATTTAGACAACATTATTAACAACACAATATGAGAAAATGTCATGAAATTAATTGAAAGCATGTACAGAATATAAAACATTATTAACCTACTAAGCTCTGTGGTGGTTATACCAATATTTAAACATCAAAATATCAATTCACAAAAAACAATAAACCCTAAACCCTAAACCCTAAACCCTATATCTCAATTTACACAAATTGCTTTTTATTAACAAAAAAACCCTACCCTAAACCTCAATATTACTAATAGAGTATGAGAAAATGACATAAACCCTAAACCCTATATCTCAATTTATGACAGTATGAGAAACTTCCACCATTATTAACAACACAGTATGAGAATTTAGACAACATTATTAACAACACAGTATGAGAAAATGTCATGAAATTAATTGAACACATGTACAGAATATAAAACATTATTAACATACTAGGCTTTGTGGTGGTTATACCTCAGCTCTGTGGTGCTTATACCAATATTTAAACATCAAAATATCAATTTGAAGAACACCATAAACCCTAAACCCTATATCTCAATTTACAAAGATTGATTTTAATTAACACAAAAACCCTACCCTAAACTTCATCGTTACCAACACAATATGAGAAAATGACAAAAACCCTAAACCCTATATCTCAATTTACAAATATTCCTTCTAATTAACAGAAAAAACCCTCCCCTAAACCTAAACATTACTAACACAGTATGAAAAAATGACATAAACCCTAAACCCTGTATCTCAATTTATAGAGATTCCTTCTAATTAACACAGAAACCCTACCCTAAACCTTAACATTAATAACACAGTATGAGAAAACATGTACATAATATAAAACAGTTATACCTCGGATCTCAGCTCTATAGTGGATAAAAATATTTAAACATTTATAGAAAAACCAGACAATTTACTTTAAACATTTAGAGAAAACTGCAAACCCTAAACCTGGAATCTCAATTTACACATATTATTTTAATTAACACAAAAAACCAGACAATTTACTTTAAAATTTTATAGAAAACCATAAACTCTAAACCCGGAATCTCAATTTACACATATTCTTTTAATTAACACAAAAAACCATACAATTTACTTTAAACATTTACAGAAAACCATAAACCCTAAACCCGGAATCTCAATTTACACAGATTCTTTTAATTAACAAAAAAAATCAGAAAATTACCAATTTACTTTAAACATTTACAGAAAACCATAAACCCTAAATCCAAAATCTCAATTTACACAGATTCTTTTAATTAACACAAAAAATTAGAAAATTACCAATTTACTTTAAATATTTACATAAAACCATAAACCCTAAACCCTATATCTCAATTTATTCAGATTCTTTTAATTAACACAAAAAACGAGACAGACAATTTACAAAAAACCCAAGTGTTTAAAATCACAGTAAAACACAGTAAAGAAGCTCAACAGAGAACATATCCTTCAAGTTAAATGTGTTTACAAATTCATACATATGACTAGTAGGATAGAGTCTTACCTTAAGACTGCTCTCCTCAAATTCCTCTCCCTCCTGGCCTTCCTCCTTGCCAACTGCATTGTCCTCCTTGCCTTGCCAACCGACTACATTGTCCTTGGATTTTGCATTGACCTGAAAACAATGCAAAAACCCAATCATTCACATAGCACAAACATAAAAAAAAATGCAAAAACACTAAAAAAAAAATTAAAACCAACAGGGAAACACACTTGAACGCACAATTCACAGCATCCAGAGCTGAAAAATGCACCTAAAAACACAATTCGGAGCATACAGACCTTTAAGCCACGCAATGCCGAACGCAGATAAAACCACCACAGAGCCGAGGTAAAAACACCACAGAGTCAAGGTATGACCACCACAGAGCCGAGGTATGACCACCACCACCACAAAGCCGAGGTATGCCCACCACAGAGCCGAGTAAAACCACCACAGAGGTGAGTTAAAACCACCATAGGGCTGAGCCTAGTAAAACCACGACAGAGCCGAATAAAACCACCAAAGAGCCGAGGTAAAACCACCACAGGGCCAAGGTATGACCACCAGAGAGCCGAGGTATGATCACCACAGAGCCGAGGTATGACCACCACAGAGTCGAGGTATGACCACCATAGAGCCGAAGTATGACCACCACAGAGCCGAGTATAACCACCACAGAGCCGAGTATAACCACCACAGAGCCGAGTCAAACTAACACAGAGCCGAGGTATGACCACCACAGAGCCGAGGTATGATGACGACAAAGCCGAGGTATAACCACCATAGAGCCGAGTATAACCACCACATAGACGATTAAAACCACCACAGAGCCAAGTATAACAATGACAGAGCCAAGGTATAACAACGACAAAGTCGAGTATAAGCAACATAGAGCCGAGCATAGCCACCAAAGAGCTGAAGTATAACCACACAGAGTCGAGGTATAACCACCACAACGCCGAGGTTAAACCACCACAGAGCCGAGGTTTAACGAACACAGAATCGAGGCATAACAACCACAGAGCCGAGGGAATGAAAGATTTGTATACCGCTGCGGTCGAACTAGGACTAGGAGAGCTCGAGCCAGGAGGGCACAGGTGCCATAAGGAGGGATGAAGCATGCAGAGGGTGGTGGCGGAGGTGTTAGGCATCGATGCTCCTCTGCGCAACAGTCGGAGCCAGAAACGAACAATAAGCAGACTCGAAGCAAAAAACAAAGATTCATGGAGAAGCCTCCGTTAAATGGCGAGAGACGACAGGTTGAGAAGGTTGGTGACCGGTTTGACTGGTGGACAATACCCAACACACGCTTTCCCACAAGGTTGACAATTGTCGTACATGATGTGGATCGAACCTACGTGGCATGGGGGCCAGTCATTGCTGAGGTGTCCAATGATTGACCCCTCTCCCCTATCCGCCCAAGTTTTATTATTTAAACTGGACAATTCGCCAGTGCGCCTAGGCCATGGAGCAGTGAAGTGCACGCACAGATTTTGAGATTTTATGATTTTTTTTTTGCAGGTCATGTGGAACCATGAGCCCAAAAAGAGGCAGGCTGAACCTTGATTGAGCCTAACTTTAAGGAGGGCGAAATTTTGACTTTGTCCAAATGGGACAAATTTTATGTTTTTTTTACACTACTCGATGCCACGAGTCTGATGGCGTGCTCATTTTCTTCATCTGAGTTTTCTGATTTTTCAACCACTTTTGGAAGTGGGTTATGTAGGTGTTAGATTTTCGTGTGTGAGTGGTTGTTTTCACATTTTTCGATGCCACAAGTTTGATGCTGTTTTCAGATTTAGCCATAGAGAAGCTCAACTTTCAACAAATGTCAGCATGAGGTATATGATATGGATTTCATGTACTTATTCATTTCTTTCTCTTTGAGATGCATTATGTCATGCAGATCCCGGTTAATACATGAGTCGTGGGATCTTGCCTTGTTTTGCTATTGATGTACTTCCAGCTATGGATTTGTGTCATGTATGAGATCCCTTTTATGCCACATTGGCGGGATGCTCTTTTTAATATGTGTATTGTTGAGATCCCTTGTTTGCCAGGATTGGCAGGATACTCTTATTTATTACATGTCAGCTATGGTCATCCTGATAGGAGTCTTTCTTTATGTATGAGTGTTCCGCAGTGGAACATATCTTAAAGAAGTCAAGCCACTCCTGCGTGAGGGAAATATTTCCTTGTATGTCATAGGGAAACAGATCCATGTACATCTTCTTCTTACAACACATAATGCAGTGACCTACACCATCTTGACACCGAGGCCCAGATATGTAGTCCCTCCTAGATAAACTTCGTTATCAAACGATGTGTGCTTATGATTTCTGATCTTGTTCATTTATGTTCCTCTTATTTACATCATACACTTATTCATTTATGTTCATTAACGTCTTAATTAAATGCAATTCTAATTATCAGCCGAAGTAAAAGGTCTTGGTTAAGGGTATCAAGATTTTACCCTGGATCAAGTAGGCCTTTTTGGAGTCAAAGGCCAAGGAGGCAGTGGAAAAGGCATAGATGATTCCAGAATTTTTAAGGGAGGTTTTGATGTAAGTATAGTAAAGATAGAAGTAGACAGGAAATCTGTGTTGGATTCCAACAAGAGCAAGGAACTAGATAATGACATCAAATGCGAGTAGTCGACAAATGTTGGTAAGCCTGAGGACATTCATGTTAGCACTAAGCTTTCAAGCAGTGATAAAATTTATGAGGATGATAGAAAAAAAATGTAACCTATGATGGGCTGGATGATGTGAAAGGTGAGACACCTCCAGGTAGTGTCCAACCAAACAATTCATTTAAGTCAGTTGGGTCGAGTCTGTTGAATAAGCCAAAAGGAGTGAAGGGGCAACATGAATCAAAGTTTGCATCTTCTCTTGGTTACAAGTGTAAAGTTGATGAACAAATAGAAGCAAAGTTGGGGAAAAAATGTAACAGACAGACTATGTTTTTGAATTTGGAAGATGTAAAGTGAGCTGGTACAATGAAGACACCAACTTCAAAAAGGCAATCTTCAATTCAATCGCCTTATACTTATTTGCCAAGGGAGAATCATCACTCTTCACATGCTTTATCTGATGGGTCATTAGATAAGCAGGGTTTTCTTAAAAATAAATATCAGAGATAGGCATATTCATCAAGTAGTGAAGGAGGCACCATGCCTGAAATTCAGGATCTCAAAAGGACTGATTACATGCTTGAAGACTCTTCAGCTGCACGAATGTCTAATACTGAAAAAATTCTAAGGGGAAATGCTGTGCAGTGGTCCAAAAGGATGAACTGTAACTCATAAAATACAGTTGAAGGCTTACCACCACCTATACCAAGGTAGAGTTCATGGAAGCAAGGACTAGAACAAAAAAATGGAAAATGGCAACAGCTTATGAATCAGAAGTTGTCAATGGTTTCGGGTCTAGCAAGGGACTTATTGGATCAAAGGCCTGCTGGCAAGAAGCATCTATCAGCATCCAAAAAGTAGGGACTTGGAAATACATCATATCAGGACACATCTATTGAGCGCCTTCATCGAGAGGTGAAAAGTGAAATGTTTTGGCATCATCCATGTTAGTGTTCGCAAATCTTGGACTCTTTGTTTTCAATTTTTATGAATGAAATTTTAAATAAAGCATGGAATTCGGGTATAAAATGTTCGCTATTTTTCTTCAGAAATATTTTGTTAATATTAAGCATGACATCTGGGTATATCATGTTCTGTATTTTTCTTCATAAATATCTTGTTAGCCTTCTCCAGTACTAGGAGGTTTATTTCCTTACAAAGGGAATAAGAATAAGTTTTCATGTTTGTTTGTCTAAAGCAGTTAGTTGCTTGTGTCAAGTATTGACATTACACATATTTTTTCAAATTTATTATTTTGCTTTATTCTGGGAGTTTTGTTTTGGCTAGTTAAAAGTTAAAGCCTTAATGTTGCTTATATAATTGTTATGTTAGGTTTTATGTTTTGAACTATGAAGGAATTTGGTAAAAGTGTCTAATTCAATGAGTAATAATCTGAAAGTAATTTATTTGCAATTGTAGGTGAGATGGAGCTCCAGTGTGTGCTTGATAGGTTTGAATATGCAGAGGGATATCTGCGAAATATTCTGAAAATTCAGCTAGCAATGCTCTATATGCTATGCAAGGTAGAGGTGATAGAAACTTAGTGCAGTGAGTTACTACTAGAAATAATGGTTAGGTGAGTATGCCTTGAATATTCTCAACTTGCAATCAAAGGAGGTGACCTTAAGAGAGGCTCAGTGCAAAAGTCTGGGAGGAAGATCTCTGATCAATGAGGCTCATGAATAATCTATGGTCATCACATGGGCCCATGTATTCACAACTTTCATCCTTAAATATAGATGTAAGATTAGAAATATTAATGACCTAACCTCTAAACATGGAAAGTCTCACTGATGATGCCCTCTTAAAACTTGTTGAAAGGTCTCAAGGTCAGTTACGAAAATTGACTATAGTGGAGTGCCTGAAAATTAGAGATGATGGACTGAAGCAAGTATTCGACATCAATTCAAAGCTTAGAAAGGTTGGTATTTGTCTTTGTTGGTTTCTGATTTTGAGAAGTTACAAAAAGATGAATTTGTTGTTCAATTTTCTTTGCTATTTGATTCCAGCATTACTTTTATTATTGTTAATACACTACATACTTTCCAATCTAAGTGGATGCATCTACAGACCATAAGGTATCATAAGCCACACCATTGTTTGAAGGATTGGTCTAAATGACTATATTGTAATCTAGGTTACTATACAAAGAAAAATTGAATACCCTGATTTTATTTTACGAATGAAAGTTGATAAAAAAATAAAATATCATTTCATAAGCATACCTTCAGATGCAGTATTTTTGCTCAATGGAGTACAAGAGGCTGTGGATACACTCGTTGATTCTTTGTAGTCAAGAGGAAGTGCAATATCAAGTTCAAAGTCTGTCTCAATAATTGATATGGCAGAGGACAGCTTGGTGTCAATAACATCTAAATAATAGTATCTGCTGTTATAAGATACCATGATGTTGTCATTTGTAGTTAAGCGGGAAAGTTTCCTTAAAGTTGTTTCCAATCTACATAATAAAAAATAAAGTTAAACCTGTGTATACATAACTTTCTTGAGACATGCAGTTGTAAACTTGTTAAAGGCAATTCAAGGAGCAACCAAAATCATCAGCTATCACATACTTCCATGAAAATTCCATTGCAATTATTTGGAGTATGATAGCTGAAATACTTACACAGCCTTAGTATTGGAGATGTGAAGAAAATATTTTGTGTGAGGTTGCAATTTCACATAAGTTCCTTTTGGAAGTGTGGCATTTTTCACCTTAACAATATCTCCCTCTTGTAATAGCATATTTTTCATCATTTAAATACATCATGATACATATTAGAAAAATCTCCTAAACAATGCTTCAAAGTTTTGACAGAAGTTGGATTATATGTTAAACATGCCAGGAAAAACAAAGGCTCACATACCTTCTATTGCATGTAAAGCATGTCCTCATTCACAGTAAACTCAAGTACACCACAATGTGATCTACGTTTTGTTGCGGCATTGTAAAGCTCAAAGAGCATACGATAATGTATTTGTAATGAAGTGATATATGAAAAAAAAAGAGAAGTAGAATCAAATCAAGTCTAGAGCCCAGCTTCAAGAAAGACAAAACTTAAGATGCATAAAAGAGCATATGTCAGATGCCAATGAGTAAAAATATCTTACCACTAAGAGCAACATTCACTTGAAAAAGGTGTTTGACCAAAACCACAGGATTTCCTCCAAGGGCTTAACATTGAATAATTTAAGTGGCAACCACCAAATATAATGCATGTCCTCAATGTCTTTCCAAACGAAGCAAAGTTTGACAATCTCCCATGTTCTCCATATACTCTATGCCACAAAATTACTTTTGATTTTCAACTTAATTGGTGTAAATAGAAGGGTTTGAAAGTTTGCATCACTTCAACTTCTTTTACTCAAAACAGCCCCAAGTGAAATGCACTTTCACACAAGCACTCCCAACTTTTGTTTCCTTACCCTACCAAGATGAGTCACTTCATGTATAAGTTAATGACAATTAACCCTCTTACTAATCATCCTATTAATGATGACCAAGTTGAATTTAACCTTCCATGCAGCGCCTAGAATTTCTAGTCCCTGAACCAAGCATGAAAAGGATCCTTCCCTTTAACAATGCCCCTCTTAAAAAGCCTAAAGGTGTTTCCAAAACCAAGGGATATCCTCCAAGGGCTTATCATTGAAAAATTTAAGTGGAAACCACCAAATATAATGCTCATGGAATTATAGGCACGCCCTTATAATGACCTTTCCAAATGAGGCAAGGTTTGAAAATCTCCCATATTTTCCATATACTTTATGCCACAAACAACCCTTTTTTTCCAGCTTAATTGGTGTAAATAGAAGGGTTTGAAAGTTTTCCTTACTCCAATATCTTTTACTCGACACGACCCCAAGTGAAATGCACCTTCGACACACCAACACTCCCAAATTTTTTTGCTTTACCCTACCAAGATGATCTACTTCATTCATATGGCTTGATGCTATCAAAATAAGCAGTCATACCCTTACATATCGAATCCTTGGGGCTGCAACAGAAGATCCAATGGACACGATGGAAACCTTTCTTCCCCTAAAGGTCAACCCAACAAAAGCCTCGAAAACGTTTCTCAGGCGTCTGTAAGGTCATACCAAAGGAAACCCAACAAGATGAAGAATAAAGGTGCATGGTAACATGAAGCTTTGAACAAATCTGTTATCTAGTTTCTAGTGTCATGGGTAGTGCTGCAGGAACATCCTTACCAATTTCTCAGGAAGATCTCCCTCTGAAGGGAAACTATAGTAGTTTCTGAAATGTTATTGCTTTAAATCATTATTTTTGAGGCGATGTTTTCGTATTTATTGATGTGAATAATTATCAATCAAAGATTATGTATCTTTTGTTTATGATGTTTTTTATCTACTTTCATAGGCTACCTTTTTTCCATTTTGCAGTAGTGCTGCTCCTATAGCTATCCCACTTGCATCAAATGGTTACAACTGATTTTTAAGGGTCTAAACATCAAGATAGGTGTTTCTATTAGTCTTTTCTTTAGGAAACCTTGCAAGACATATCTTTTTTCATTCATGAACTTTTATCTTTAGTGGAAGGTGCATCTTTAGAGGAAGGTGCATAAGACTTTATCCAGCTTTATACCAACTTGAAAGCATCATGTATCTGCTTTGAATTATCATTTATGTATTCAATATACTTCTATAATTTAATCATTTCATATTGTATATGCTGAAATGGTTCAAAGTTTTGAAGTATATATTTATATATTTAAGGAAGGTAAGTATTTTAAGCATCTTAAACTTAATACTTAAGTTGATAAATTTTATGCATAATATCAGTTGATATTAAATTTATACTCCATTATTACTCCATTACAATAAGCAAATAAATTTCATACTTGAAAATAAATATAAACACCCCAATCCCCATGTCAAGAGCACATAAAGATATAATAAAAACCTAAGAAACATAGATACTAGAGCATAAGCAACAAAATAAATTCAAATAACAACAAGAGAACATGTTGGCAATAACATAAATTGTGTGGTAGAGGACAAGAAAATAGAAATGATGATGACACCAAAAAAAAAAATATACATGAGGTATTCCTCTATTATATTTTTCCCTTTATTATTGCTTGCATATTTGTTCACCTATCACACCAAGCAATAATTCCTCAGGATATCCTATTTGTTCCTTTATTCATTATTTGAAAGCTTCAGTGGTGTTCAACTCATGCATGCAATTGCTTCTTGTGTGTACCACATGAGGTAAAATCCAACCACTTTTCAAGGCCATAGTCTATCTATTATATATTTTGGAGCTTTTTCGAGGATATTTTACAATCAGAATTTGCCCAAAATCTTGCCGCGATTTATTGAAATCACAAGTATGAGCTGTGAACTCTCCACAATCTGAGTGCCCTAGGAGTCTTTTAGGGTGTGGAATCTATATATGCACTCAAAAATGCATTTTAAGCAACAAAGCATCACGAATTAACTGAAAATTGTTTCGTTGAATTCTGGCCAAAAACTCCAAAACGTATAATAGTTAGACAATGCCTTTTTCAAGTATATGAATAGATCAGAAAACATTGACCCATATTATCAACTATATGTTTAAAATCAGGTGCTGCACATTTCGACTAACTTCATCAACTATTGTTCACTTACCAATGATCTGTTCTGGCTATAGACCAAAATTGCAAGAAATAGCAAACAAAAGCTAAGCACAAGCAAACAAAATAAAGAAGAGACTTTTAAATTCAAGTAATAACCAGCAACGTTTTGTATGTTTTAGCACACTGATAATTTATGATAACAATCCTTGTTGGGGAACATTGTTCATTGGTCAAACAGGCCCTTGTACTCCAATGCCTCCAGCTCTAGTGTGACTCGATCCTAATAAAGGACTTTATGCAGCACCAAGATTTATGGTCCTCCCAAGGTTGGCTCCAGCTGCACCCATAATGTTTCCAACAGAGCTTGTTATCCTAGGCCCTGCATTGCTTGTAAGAGGAGATACTCCTAATTTTGGAACAATTTGCATCATGATAAAAATTACTACTGAAACAAGGAATAAGCCTTAAGCGTACGTGCCAATCCCATTCATGCTAGTACTAAAAAAATAATACTTTTTTGTTCATACTAATAGTGAACATAATAAATTCTTGCTAGAATAGTACCTCCTCGGTTTGTTATCCTTAATGGCCATGCAATCTACCATGTGATAACTGCTAGTACCAAACATGTCATACAGATAAAAGTCAGGAAATATTGCACAAGGTAAAAATTTTCTGCTTCTAGCAAACATTCAACAAGCAGTCCCATAGGAAATCAGAATATTATCTACTAACTACAGCAAAATTCACCTATTGAGCACACCATCAGAACTGGAACAAGTAGAACTGGGAGAGAGAAACTGGAAGGTTTTTTGATGCAAAGCATCCAGTAGAAAGGCTCCCAGAGGGTTGATGGACTCCGCCAAAGGGAAGTCCTCCAAATCCTGAATTACATGTAGATATAGAGGTTGGCATGTTTGGCATACTGTAATTGCCATGCACATTATGAAATACCTGTATACTGCCTAATTAAATGCATGAAATACATTGTCAGTTGTTTTGTTGAAGCTAATAATGCTTATTAAATATATCCTTCAAACACATTACATATCAAATGAATCCTCACCAGAGTGCTGGAAAACAGGGTTTGATCCCGATTGTGTAGAAAATGTTGTCGCAAAAGGCCAACCTGTGCTTGTAGAATCCAACAAGTTTGAGGATGGACTATTCAGCATAGACTGCATACATAAATTTCCATTGACCAAGTAAGATGCAGCAACTTCACCTCATTCAAATTTTGAAAAGTTAGTTCCCATTAGTCAAGTCAGCCAGGTAGGAGAGAAGGAAGTTCAGTTCTTCATCTATTCCCGGGACTGAGGGTTCCCTCTCCCATCCATCCAAGTTGATGGGACGAGCTGTCAGAAGCAGAGAGATTGGACCCAGTTATAGGCAAGGGAGAGCCTCAGGCCCAGTCTGTGACCAATCCTAGACGACTTTGCAATCCCCGACTAATAATATTTGCTAAATTTGCTAAAGAAAACCACCAAAAGACCCAAGTACACATCATTATCCTAAGGAAAGTAATTAATTATCTACTTGCAATTTTTTATTAGGATAAGATTAACCCTTGTATTTGGTCGGTGGCCATCATAGGTTTCTGTGTAGGCCTTGATGAGATCAGTAGGCTTCCTGCTAGCATTTTGTTCATCCATCTCCATGGCCAAAAAGTAGTCCATTTCTGGAAACCACCAGGTTTTCCTTGCCTAAAAAAAATACCAAATGTGGCCCAGGAGAGTGTTTCAAATGGCATATTTGATTTCATTATTTTGGTGCTACAATCAACGATTATGTATCATGTATGGTAATGTGTTTGTCTTGAATGCTTGTGATTACAATTTGGGATCGTCGCATTTTTTTAAGTAAAAACAGATCAAAAATTTTGTTTGTTTTTATGAATTTATGTTTATTTTTGATCCAGTGGAGATGATTGGTGACTTGGGTTCCTTTTAATCAGGCTTCACCATGTGGCCTTACCTAGTGATATACAACTCGTCTCTTTATGTTTTCTTCCCTTATAACTATGTCACATTATTCATACCATAGCGAAAAGTACTAGTGTAATACTGATGGGTTCTTATATTATTTTTGGAATTTTTAAGTGCTTCATTTGGTGCTACAAATAAGTTTGGATGTGTGTTACTTAGTTTGGCATGACTCACGAGTGTTTGAGATATTTTGTTTGGATTGAATACTTTTGATTACGGTTCGATGCTTCTAGATATGGATTATTTTCAAGTATTGAATTTACTTCAACATCAATTTAGAAACTGATAGAACCCTGTTGTTTGTTGCTTCATTTGTGTTTAACTATCTCTTACAATATCTGGTAGATATTGATATCAATATCTGTTTATCTGTTGCAGGTCAATGAGATTGATTCCAGTGTAGCTCTGAACATGTCTGGGTGTTTAGACTTTGGAGATGACAACTTTACCATTAGTAGTTGGGAACATAAAGTATTGGTTAGCAGAGATGGACAAATGAAGCTATCAACTGAAGTATTTTTTGCTTCAATTGACCAAAAAAGTGAACGTGTTGCAGGGGAGAGTGCTTGTATTGCTTTGGTAGAAATTATTGCTGACTGGTTACAAAACAACCCCAATTCTATGCCAATAAAATCACAGCTTGACACATTGATACGTGAAGGATATATGGAGTGGAGGAAGCTGTCAGAACTAGAGTAATATAGAGAGAGGTTCTCTAATGGGCACTTTGACTTGGAAACAATATTGCAGTCAAACACGTTTTATAACTGGCATTGAATCTCCACATATTTTTAAATTGTGGCAATTGTTTTAAGATTAGATTGGGATGCAGGGGCTCTGAATTGGTTTTTATTGTAAAGATGATTTCTTTTAACATTATTGATTGTGCACACAAGTGTCAAGGTTCTTGTGTGATGTTCCAGTGATATTTCAGTATTGTTTGTAAAGACTTTGTTTTTCTTGTGAAAGCTGGCATCCCCTAAAAGTTAGACAAGAAGATGGTTTGGAATTGTTGGTTGGCTCTAAGACTCGAAAGTATCATAATAATACGAAACATAATTAGATGTTAGTAGAATAGTATTCTAAAATGTGATATTTACATATTAATACTACTGTGTTATTAAATAATATATTTTATTAGACAATAATGTGGAAGTTAAATACAATCTTTGTCAATGCAAAGTTGTTGAAATAATTATTTAGTCTCATATTATACTTCATTTTTTGTGATCCTTTGAGTGGCAAGTCACCTTCTATTAAGAAAATTTGCCTCCATGACATATCATGCTTCTAAGTTAATCATAAATTTGTAGATTGGTTTTACTTACTTTTGATGATGGGTAGTTACAATAAATGGAAATGTTTAGTTGGGTTCAGTGTTTATCCTCTTTATATAGGATTGACTTCTGATAATAGTGTTTTATGCCCTATGTAGACATTGTTCACTAGCATGGAAATGCTTAATGGAGAATTCTTGGTGTCGTTCTTGTGAATGTGCGTTGTAACTGTTTGTAAAAATATAGAATGTTTCATTGTAATTTTCACTTCATTGATTTATTTGCAGGGGGAGAGTGGTACCTGCAGCTCTTGAGGTGTAGGAAGATGAATGTGGAAGTGATGATGATGGTGGTCATCAAAGACCAGCACTAAATAAGAAAAATAAGTGTCTCCTTTGAATTTTTCTGCCTTTTTGGGTGCTTTTTTTTGGAAACCATCTCTATTTCTATCTATGCACTGTAATTCATATGGTAAGATAATATTTAATCTAAGTAATCTAGTATATAATTAATTCTATATTGTTCTCATAATTAGTTATAATTATGTTGATTGGAATTACAAACCCCCAGTCATGTAGCACAACCCTTTAGCCATGGTTCTAAGGCATGGGCAGAAGACTGGCATCATGTAAAAGGAAACTCTTAATACAAGATGTCAAGTCTGATCTGTTAAACCGTGAGTAATCTCCTTGTGAGAATATGTTGTAATCTTATGTTTGAAAAGTACTTTGAGATAGCCACAAAGCTGGAACATGATGGAGATTGTATTTGTTTTTTAGCCCTTCTAATCAAACCTTAAGCAACACAACATTCATAGGTTAAGGCCTTCAAACTTTCCTATAAAGTGAAGCATGTGTGATTCAAATTTTTACATCGTTTAATTTGTTACTTCGTACATTCTAATTTTTACATCCTGTAGATATCCTCTTGGATGATTTTTTTCATCTTTTATTTGGTTGGTAAGAGATGGTTAGGTGCATATAGGGAATATTTGAATGTAGGAGTTCAAGCCAAAGGAGTAGTTGTTGCAATGGACTCTCATGAGCAAAAGGCCAAGTATAGTTACTGATCATGCCTCTTTGTTGTATCAACGGATTTTTGAGCATAGTGTAAAAGAGGGACAAGACAAAACATTGTCTCAAGTAGGAAGGGGTGAGCTGCAATATCTATAAGGATGATGGGTTGAGGAATTGGCTACTTGCATTGAACAATGCGACAAAGGAGGATGATCTATACTCTCTTTGTAGAAGACCAATTAGACTCTAGTAAAATAGGTACCCAAACCTTGGAACCATTTAGAACTCTGGGTTGAGCCAAGAGTGTGCATGAGTGACATCTTGGTAGATATCTCTTGAAAAATATTTGAGAAACACTACCTTTAAAGAAGTGCCAAGGACCCATAGCCCTTGTTGAGTCAGGGATGAAGTGCATTTTGAAAACTAAAGCGAGTTCTTGTGAATAGTACCCCTAGATAAGTATATGATTTTGTGATCTCGATCTCCTCTCCTTTGAGAAAGAAATGGTGATCAGGGAGAATTTTCTTCAACACATTTAAGATGATGAATTTGGTTTTACCTAGGTTGAGAGTCAATTTGTGAAGATCACAGAAAAGGGCCAAGGCATCGAGTTGTCTTTGCAATTTGTCTGGGGATGAGAATAGAAGGACCACATCATCTGCAAACATCAAAGTATAAATTAAGAAATGGTGTAGAAGGCAACCATTTCCATCTTGGATGTGCTCATGCAAGGACTCTAACTTGCCAATATAGATCCAAATAGTGTAGGGGACAAGGGGAAACCTTGTTTTACCCCAATGATACTTAGGATAAAATCTGATAGCCCGTGTGTTGGTGCATAGATGACTAAGGATTGATGCATATAAAATACATAAGGGTTGACAAAAGGGTTTCTGAGATGCCAATATCTTCGAGTATGTGGAATAAATCCTCTATGGGCACAGAGTCAAAAGCCTTTTTGAAAGTCTACGAAACACCAGCAAACTTTCCAGGAACAATGTTGGGCTTACCCAATTATGGCCTGGAGTGTAAAGATGTGATTAATAGTCTAGTGCTCAGGTTGGAATCTAGCATTTCCTATAGCTCTATGTCGCCTCTTCTCAAGCTCCCTAAATAGTTGCAGGTGGAGGGATGTAGCATAGAGCTTCAAGAATCAAATCACAATAAATAGGTCGAATGGACTGCAAGGTACATCAGAAACAATATGTAGTGGAAGCATGAGTGCAACTCCTATAAACGAAATATCTAACTTCTAAAGTCCAAGACCTAGAGGGTCAAATTCTTCATCTAAGATATAAAATATTACAAAGCTGAGAGTCCAAGAGAAGAAAGGTCCCCTCTCAAGAACTTGAGAATCAGGAGAAATATCTTGATTGAAGGTTTCCTGCAGAAAGCGATCAATGTTTGGAGGAGCTATCACCTACTAATTAGGAAGGACTAGGAGAAACTGTTGGCCTATAAAACTGTATTACCAGTAGGTGAATATCTCCTACCATTTTAAGATAAAGTGAATAATCCCCTAATGGAGAAATTTGGATAAATTGGAAGATTCGATCTTGTGCATATAGGCTGCTCTTTGCAGAGACCTGGATCAGTGGGAAGGAGGGTGTCTTATGTGATTGTAAAAAGGGCCTGGACAGAGACACTATTGCAAGGGTCTCATGGGTGGAGGTAAGGGGTCTCCTCGATATCTCATGAATCTGCATACTGAGGTGGCGTTGCTATCTCCCTGTAACTTATTGCTTCTATGTGTGAGCTCTACAAAGGAGGGAGGTGATCATCCTATTGTGTGGGTTGATGGGAGTTATTCTAAGGATCCTCCATTTGAGTCTGTTGTGGGTGGAAAAGCTGAAAATTCGAATTGTGCCTCGACTGGATGAATTTACAACATCAAAGCTTCTTTATTCAACATAACATAAAATGTATTGTTTCAAGTGATACTATGGTTGAAGTCATATAAGGAAACCTCTGTTGCTTGCACATTAGATAAAACCTTTGTACAATGCAAAAATTTGTAGTGATATCTTTTGCTAATATTTGAAGTGTTTTCTTCCACTTCTAACATCCACATCTACAATGCATATAACCTATAAATTTATAATATAACTTCATACATTGTGGTGCTCTCTCTAAAAAAGGTTCTAAGAAATCCCTAAGCTCAGAAATATTTCCTTCACTGAAAACTATCAATTCTCTGCATCTGAAAGAATTTGAACATGAATAGTTTTCCTTCTCATAAAACATATCGGTCCCCATTTTTTTTACCATATTCTTCATCTCATGGATCTATTTGCAGAGCAGCAGGGAGTTCTAATAATTTTGTAGAAACTAGATTTGCACGACAATATTTTTGCTAGAGTTTTCTCTTCATGGATTTTGTGTAATGGGTCTGTTTAAATTTGAATATTCTGTTGCCTTCATGATCACTCATCAAAATCATAACCACGACTACACATGGGATCATCACCATGAGCTACATAAACATAATTTGTCTCAGACTTCGAGGACTCCTCAAACTCCTCTCCAACCTCAATATCAGTGCTAGTAGTAGCATGAGCAACAACACTACGCTTAGCAGAACTAGAAGAACACATTTTCCAAACTGCACGAGAACTACTTCCCTCATGAGTCACCATGTGCCATGCTTGGTCTCGGTGGTTTTCTTCCTTCAACTCCTAGTTCAACTACCATATCTTCATTGGAACCAACACCCCCAACTCCACTAGACAACGATTCACCATTTTGTACTAGTAATTCGCCATTTGTACTGGTGATTCGCCATGATTTTACAAGATAATATAATCTCGTGAGATACTCACCAAAAAAATTATATATACATATTATATTATTTATAAAATCGCCTTCCTTTTTTCCTATGTATCATGGGGAATTTCCCATTTATTATAGATATAAATTTAGGGGGCTTCTTTTCCCTGCCTCCATTGGGAGTTATAACTGCTATCAATGCAAACTCCTCCATCTTGGAGGTTAACTCATCTATGTCTCCTAAAGCTGCAGTCTACTTCTCCCCCTTATTGTCTCTCTTTTTCTTGGGACAATGAGTGTTGTAGTTACCAAACTCACCACACTTGAAGCACTTAATCTTCGAAAAATATTTATTCTTATCCTCTCCTCCATTTTAACCTTATCCTTGAATGGGACCTTTCTTTTCTTTTCCTTTACTAGTAAGGGCTACATTCTACTCCTACTTCTCAACCTCCAGTCCTTTGTTTTTGCTGCTAGAATTACCCTTGAAAATTTTGAGCCTCAGATCTTCTTATGTGAAGTCACTCCATAAACATTCCCAATCAGGCATTCTATCTCGTCTAGTAATTCCCTGAATGAACGTGGCCCACTTTAGGGTAAACCCATTTAGTGTTATTCACACAAGTTCACGTTACTCTATTTTCTCACCTATAGTTTCCAGGTCATCTCAGACATCTCAAATTTTGGTGATATATGGAGTTATGCCCTGAACCTTCATCATCTTTGTGGTCCTCAGCTCCTCCTTGAGAACCATTTTCTGTTCTTATATGGAACTTGATATAACTTCATGATGACATACCACATTTCTTTTGTTGTATTTTTCTCTGCAATCTATGGAACAATATGATCTCGGACTCCATCCAAGACAATTATCTTTTCTTTGGCCTGATCCTTCCTATATTTGTGAATTTGGATAGGGTATGTCGATACAGTTATGATTTTTTTCACGAACTCTTTCATGCCATGCTCATCCAACAAGAGTAGCATCCTAGCCTTCCAGATACCAAAATTTGAGGCTTCTTCAAGTCTATCATGATCTATGAGAGTTGTTGCAGTCATCCCTACAAAAATAAAAAACTAGGAAATAAATAGGAATCTCCTTCCTTTCCTACTAGGCCTCACTCTCTGCTACTCGTACTCCCTTCTGGAATGCACAAATCTACTATTGTCTACCTTTGGAAGTCCTTTAGTACTCACACTTCTTGTTACCTCAACTGGGAAACTTGCTAAACCTTCTAGAAGTCATTCTTCAGAATCTTGCACACGATCCACTACTCCTAAAGCTCGTATTGGCTGAATGAAAAAAATTCTACTACCTTTTGCAATTAGAAATTATGGATTTCCTTCTCAAAACTGGATCTGGAAACCCCTTGAGAAATTCTAGAAATTCCTCTTTCTGTGTGTGATTTTCTCTTCCACCTAGCATTGATCTTCTCCTGCAAAACTTGTTGCAAATCAATTGCGTCATGATTAAACTGATTGATCTACTCACTGAAACCCTCTATCCAACAAATCCACACCTACAAATTTCTGCTTCTGAGGCTAATCAAATTTTTCTGTTGGCTGCAACTAAAAATCAAACCCTTTGCATATGCAATTCACACTTCTTGGTGGATTGTGCACATCTGAGAAATTATGCTCAGAACTCCCTCAGAAATTTCAAAATTTTTCCCTATCGCTACTGAGATTGCGATTTGATCTGAAATTCTTTGATACCATGTGAAAAATCCTTGAAATTGCAACAACTGGAAATTTATTCTTGTAACTGATTAATTATGAAGTCTATTTGTTATAACAAATAACAAATAAATCAAACTACAACTATTCACAGTAAAATTATTTTGTAGAAAATAAACTAGAACTGAGAAAATAGATGCGTACACATGTTGAAGATTGTAACTAGGTTCGGCCTTAATAAATTATATTTGAGTCACTATGGTATAAATAAAGAAAATAATTTTTATTGTTATCAAATGACTTATTAAAGCATGGGTTTCATGTTTGGGTCATTATATTTTAGGTAAAAGTCCCCATTATGGAATTCTAGGATTTATTCTAAGTTTATAGAGTGATTACATATTTAAAGGGACCCTTCTTGGACTTTTAAATCATGTAAAACTATTTATTATTGAGTCAATAATTATTTCTAGTACCTCCACATCAAGTCAACCTCAAAGGAACCTATTTGACCTCACCTAGAGCCTATGAATAGAAGGAGATCGAATTCATTTGGAGCATCACTTCTCAAGCAAGTTCAATATCTACTATTACATAGGAAATCATGCGAAGTTGGTCAAGGAATTTGAAATAAGTGTGAGTTGGGTCAAAGAGATAGAGAAAGAGAAAATCAAAATTTTTGTGGTGGTATCTCTCCATTTTGTGCCCTAACTTGGGAGATCAAAGTATTTTTGTGTTTGTTGTTGCTGCTGCTGTCGAAACAACTACATAGTCCAAGTTGCTGGAGGACAAGTTGTTGCTGATTTTGGGTCAAAGATTTGGAAAGGCCAACTTGGTGTGGAGGGAATGTTTGATTTGTGTCTAGGGTGAAGAGTCTCAAAAAAAACTATTGAAGGAAGAGAATTTTGACTGGGTTTTCCCCTAAACATGGGTTTTTCCTTGGCATAGTGCCTATATCTTATCTTTTGTGTTCTTGTGATCTTTATATACACATAATTTGGTAATTTCTTGATGAAAAATAATCTAATAAAGAAGAAAACGAAGCCAACATAATTCACAAGTAATTATTAAGAAACATAAATCAAACCCTAATCTACTTGCATCGATTTCTCAAAAAAACACACAATAAAAATTACACCAATATTTTTGGAAAAAAGTCCCCGAAAAAACCCAATTGGGAAAACTGGTGTAGCAGGTGAACGTTTATTTTATTATGCAGTAACAAAATATGAGTACAATATCTAGATGCCCAAACTAGAAATCCTCCAACAATAATCTCAAAAAAATAATTTGGAGAAAATTTATCCTTACTGCAAATTATATGGGCCTCCCTATGACCTACTCAAAATTTATTGAGAAACTCAGCTTCCAGGAATTCACATTTCATGGCCTGGGAAAATCGTACGACCTGATATTTGACTCCAAGTGAGCCATCTTGCCTCCCTTTGCCAATGTGATCCGGTGGATCAAGGAAGTGCTCAAAATTCAAAGAGCTCAAATCGGAGCAAAACCAATTCCTAATCGAAGATATCGTCTCCCTGAATCCATCGCAAGTTGTTTCACTCAAATCTGACATCAGATGCTCCCACTATCACATTTTGATTGATTTGGGAAACAACTAAATTTTTTGGAATTTGGGTGCAGGTACACCTAGTCATCATTTCGTACACTGGATGTGCATTTGGCTGGGTGTACTGTGTATTTTGGTGGGCCTATGAATGACTGCTACTTTTCATCGTTTGTTTGGTTCGATTTGGGATGATTTTATTGGTTGGTGGAATTTTGTCATGGCCCAATGAGGCAGGGTCATGTGGTCTCCTCTTGGTCGTGTAAAATTTTGTTAAATTTTGTTGAGGTTGATCTGCCCCTATGGGAATCGAAACCAAGACCTCGTGCCTGCTATCCATGCTTCCCACCACCTCAACCATGGTGGTTCTTATGAACCTATGGGAACATTGTGTATTTAAACTTTCAAAGGGTTTCATTGGGGGGTTGGGACTAGCATCAACCCCTAACCTCCGGTCTAGCCAACCAACGCAAACATGGTGAGAAAATAGGGGTCTAGGGTTAATCATGACCCCAAAATATATGATATATTGTCATAAATAAAAGTTGCAACGAGTGTTGTATATATATTAATCCCAAACTATATGTTAATGTGATAAGCCAAAGTTCAATACGCCATCTATTAAACAGGTAGGTTATGTATTAAACACCGATCAAAACCATATGACAAACATTATGCCAAATTTTAGGAGCGGTTAAGGTTTGGAACTCCAGTAGTTAAGGTTGCACTGAAAAAATATGCCACAGTCTGCAACAAATGTTATGACAAGTTTTGGAACCTCAGCTATTAGGCTTGAAAATGAAACATGTGAACAATCCCGAAACAATTTTATGGCACAGCCAAATGATATTTTTTAACTCAACGGTTCAGAAATGTGTTAACACGGCGATCAAGCAACGATGTCACATGCTACGGGTTCCACAATAGTTTTATGCTACGGTTTCGGTTAATATGGAGGGGAGCATAATTTTCCTTGGGCAGGGTTCTACCTAACGCAAACTTGCACCAAGATTCAAGCACAGTTTAATGTGGGGTATGGTTAAAATATTTGGCACGTTTGTTCAGCGACCTTCGAATTTGACGGCCTCAAACGAGCCACTTGGCACATTTTTCCTAGTTCATGGCCGACGTAGACAAATTAATGAAGAGATAATTTGCACCTGGTGCTACAGGAATCTTGTTGGCACGAGGGTGAATATGTCGCTCCCCGTGGCCGAAGGCTAAAATTGTAGAAAAAATTGTAGAGAAGTGTGAATTGTAGAATAATTAGCAAAAAAAACATCTATGGAGAATAAATCAGTGAGTTTTTGAAATTTCTGAATGCAGAAAAAGCCCAACTAGGGGTTTTTTACAGTTCTGGAGCCATTGGAGACATTGTTTTAGCATTTTGAGCACTGTCACTTTATGTAAACACATATTTTTGAGCATAATGAAAGAGGCCCAACATTGGAAGTTGGACTAGGAGATGTAGCCCAGGAGGGGTGAACTCCTTCATCATTCGTTGTCTTATGTATACTGTTATGGTACTGATGTCTTCTTTATTTTCTGCAAAACTGAGTTTTAAAAGCATGATAATGTGTTACTGAAATTGACATAAGTGTTTAAAATCCATAATCATTTCACTTGCAATTTGTACCATAAACTCTCAAGAATTCCTATACAAATCACACTGGAATATATTCACTTTCTCTTCTGGAGTTTGACCTGCCCTCCATCAACACTACAAACCCTCTTTCGACAACAGTTCACACTGGGTTTCTAGCAACTCGCACTAGCTATTCGGACTCTATGCTCTATTGTTGGGAATCTTTGCTGGAATAATTTTTTGTTGCTACCTCAATCTCACTCCTTTCCTTCTTGTTCAAACTCTTCTTCCTTTATCGACTTCTGCGACTAGATATCTCAATCTGCTAAAGGAACTCCCTCTCACTTGATGTTTCTATCTCTATCCCCATCATCGTTCTCTTATAATATGTCATTCGCTCACCAATGACCATGATTATATCCTCATCAACCACTAATATTATCTCAAACTCAATCTGTTTGAGTTTCTAGAGCTTTCTCACCTTTCCTTAAATAATTACCATTAAATAAAATTTTCTCCTAAGTTAGACTTAGGAAAAAATTAAATGATGGCTAATTAATTTAAGGCATTTCGTAAGATTATCTTGCGAAAATTTTTCTGGGTTTTGAATATCTCGTGTTCCTTAGTCTCTTAGACAAAAATTAAGACTAGAACACTTATCTGATACTACAAAACTAACATGAAAGAGGAACTCACCTTCTTTTGAATCTTTGGGCTCACTTTGTTGGTCCTTGGTAGTGGAAACGACGACACTGGATTCTGCGTCCATGATCTATTTCCCCTTGTATAGGTATAGTTTAGAGTTGGAACATATGTCTGAATATGAGGCTTTTAGCTCGACCACCAGTGACTTCCTTGTGTGACATTCATTAGTGTTATGAGTGGGGATCTTGTAGAACTCACACCACTTTCCCATGTCTTTCTTCGTCTTCCCATTACCATTATTTATCTATGGATTATATGGATTTTCCTAGGGTGGTCCACCCTAGCTCTATCCTTTATTCTACGATTTGAGGATGAACTTGGCCTGGTTTTTCTGTCAAGGATTTGCAGATCCAAAATCTCGCTTCTTCTATTTAAATTTGTGCTCTATTTTCACAGGATATCGATATTATGCTATGCAAAGTGAGGAGATGTATAGGAGCTCAATTTCAGTCTAGATGTATCTGTGTAGACAACCATGGTAATTGAGCACTAGATGTCACTCATAGTCTTTGATACCCAACTTGGTGCACAAGATACGAAATATATTTGTGAACTTTGGCACTGCTTGGCCCCTTTCCTGTCACAGTGTGGTCCATCTCATGTATTGATCTCCATAGCTTCCAATAGGGTAATATCTTTCTTAACAACATCGCTAAAAGAGTCCTAAGTGGGTGCAACTAAAAACAATGTTGACTCTTTTGTGGCCTGTACTAACTATAAGTTTCCCAGCAATCCTTGACATGGGGGGCATCCCTAAGGAGTGCAAAGGTAATTTTTTCTCTATTGGAAAAATTGTGGACCAAAAAATACACTTCAAGCAAATTTAACCATTTATATAGACCATCAACATCTATCTGGCCTTCAAATATAGGAACATAAAAATTAACTTTTACCTTAAATAGGGTGACACCTACAAATTGGTCATTGGATGAAGATGCATCACCTATTGGCATCCATCAAAGGATCTAGGAATAATTTTTCATCATCTCATTCTGTCACTTGAGGGCTTCTTCGAGTAACAATTTAATAGGATCTCTTGCTCCCTCATCTTTCTTTTTCTTTCACCATGGAATTCCATCAGGGTCAAAAAGTATAGTCCTCCAAGGGTTCAAGCAGTTTGATTCACAACTCCTTATACCTCGACCTCGTTGGGGACATGAAAAAAGAAGAGATAAAGAGAATATCATTCTGATACCACTGATCCAAATTTATGAAGCGAACAAAATGATACACAAATTTATAACCAAAACACAGAGATATAGTGAAATGGGACTTCTATTAATAAATGGAAAATGTTGAAATTGTATAAGTGTAGAATGAAAAATACTAGCTCGAATGGTGGTAGCTTATCTTTGAAAGAGATGTGACGGCTACGTGCCTTTGACGAACTATGTTACATGAGGCTTAGAGGCATTTTTATCATAAATAAGTAATGAGAAATCCTAAACATAAAAGCACCTAACCTTAAGAGATGAAGTGCCAAAGGTTTTTGGCCCCGATGGGGTAAGTTGGAATGTCAACTTCCCAAATTCGTAATTTTGGCATACATTCTCCATTTGGTGTGTGTGATAGCTTATTGGAAATGTCTATCTGAGAAATATATTTTATGACTACTAACAAAGTCTATGACAATTGTCGTCTGTTTCCCAAAAAATGTTGTTAAGGCCTCAAAATGACTCCAGAAGTTCGAGACCTAATAACTGTCGAAAATATAAAACTACCAAAATAGAAATATCAAGTTGTGATTCAGTGGAATAGGTGGGTTGCTACCGAATCAATTTAAAGGATTATGAATTGAATGCTATAAGTTGTGAAACTGATTCAAATAGTTTTAATGAGAAAATGAGAGCTTTTACCAAATGTCTTCATGAGTAAAGCTAGTAGAAATGTGAGAGTTTTCCAATTCAATGGCACGATGTGAAAAGTTGATTTTGTCGATGTTTCCACTCAAGAAGTGAAGCAAAGAAAACATATTTTGTTGATGTTGTACTCAAGAAGTGGATCAAAGATAACATATTTTGTTGAGGTTTCTACTCCTGAAGTGAAGCAAAGAAAGGAGATTTTGAATTATTGTTTCTACTCATGAAGTGGAGCAAAAAAACTAGACTTTGTGTTTTTTCCAAAATAATTGAAAGTGGAAAGGTAAGAAAGGTTGATTGTGCTTACAAAGCTTTTGGCCTTCCAATTTTTCCTTGCTTGGAGCCATTGAATCAACTAGATTGAGGGAGGAAATGTTTTTCTATATATTGGAGAATCGGTACAAGGGTTAGAAAATTTTTCTTACATGTTTTTGTAGTAGCGAAGATCTCACCTTTCTATGCTCTACTCTCTCAAACCACTACCTCCACCACTAGCAAAAGAACTCATGGCAGTCTGTCACTTAATACTTATTATGGTGCAACCAACATCTTCAATAATTCATGATTTCATTTAATTATATTTGATTCTAACACTTCGAATGTATTGGAGGCCATTGAATAGATTTGTATGCAATGCAATAGTATATTGAAGTGCACTTGTTTTGGATTATTTTAGTCAAGAAACAAATTATTTTATTACATCACCCTTCATTTTTGCTGCTACTATTACTTTCAAATCTAATTTCAACCATTATAAATTTCATTCTCAAGAACTACACTTTTGGTTGCTTATCGGAAAGTCAAAAGCGAAGCTTTTTTGTATAATCAAATTTAAGTTTTACACAAGAATATTAGGTGGATAATAACATACATCATCTAGGGACAACCCTTAGACACTGGAAAACACTAGTACAAATGGATAAACTTTCAACTGTGACATGGTTGAATGTCCAAAAGTGTCATGTAGGTTTCACAATATAGATTTGCATGATAACAACCCCGACTACTATAATTTTCATATTTGATAAAGACTAATAAGGAGATTGTTTCTTCTTGAAACCTCAATATTAATAAAATTTTCCATGCTACCTAAATCGACTAAAAGAATAACATATTTTTTTTGTGTGCCCTTTTACTTTCATAATTGTGGTTAAGTAATATCAATTATGGTGGGTAAAATATCTTTGGCATTTTCTCATCTTCTTATTCTATTTTTATTTCACCATCAACCAAATTCTCCTCTTCTTCATCCAATGCATGTATAGCTATTTCCACCTCTTTTATTGGTTTAATTTTACAATTTTTTTTTAAACTTACATCTCTATCTCAAGTAACCATTTCTCACCACATTTCATATATTCTTCTTCTTTTCTACTTAATGGTTCCAAATTTTTTTACTTATTTTCTTATTGTAAGTGTGTTGAGCAATAAGGGTTATTTTTGTGTTTGTTTATCAAATAAAAAACAAGGAAGATATATTTCCAACATTTGTTCAATCTCAATTTGCCCATCAGATATTTCCACCTATTCTATTAGTTTAATTTTACAATTTTTTGTTTTAAAGTTGCATTCTATCTCAAGTAACCATTTCTAATTAAAATTTACTCCATGAAAGTCGTCCGCCACCCCACATCGTACCATTTTTAATTAAAATTACAGAGATTTAAAAAAAAGTACTTTAAAAGAGTTTAAGAAGGAAAAAATTACAATTCAAATGACACAATTAAATGTATAGTATCTAATATATTAGAATTGAAATGTGAACAAAATATTCCCATAGATATATTTACTCTAAGAAAAAGTTGAATATATATATATATATATATATATATATATATATATATAATCATGGTAAATTGGTAACTCTTTGAATAATTTAGACAAAGCCTAATGTAAAAAAATAAAATAATGTATTATCAATATTTATTTTAGTTTCTTTTAATTGACAAAGATACATATTTTTAAGAATAAAATTACTTTGAAGTGAAAGTTAGCTGTGAAAATAATTTTAATTTTATCTAAATTTCGTGGATTAGTCCATCAAATTTGTTCAACTTATACCATTTCTATTATGGCCTATTCACATCCATGTGCATTCTGAATTATAACTAACTTTAGTGGCACTGAAAAAATGTTTGTAGGGTCTTGGTTAAATGGTGATGAGGCGGGCTGTTACAACACTCATCACAGGTTCAATTTTCACTAGTAAAATTACAATTGAGTACATAAATTACTAGTTCCAAAGGATATTGAAATGTTCGTCCAAGATCTCCAAAGTAATAAGGAGTATGGAAGCCCAATGATAGCCCAGACTTGCAATAAACTTGTTCTACAAGTGTTGTATACACTTTATTTAATGAAATGAAAACACAAATTTGGCCATGGAAAATTGGTGGGTGTGAAAGGATAATTATGGATTTTGACGTTTCCATTTTGAAACACCTTGAACCTAGTACTCACATACATAAATCGAAGTTATTGAATACATTTCTTGAGTGCCTGGTACTGTTATGCAGATAAATCCCTCTTGCGGACAAGAGAAATCTTCCTAGCTATCCTATGAATAGCTAGAAACAAACATCCATTTGTAAATCGTTTTCTCTAGATCATTTGCAATTCAGAATTATTATAAAGAAATAAAGAGGACATGCTCCTACCTTGAAATTAGACGTTTGGTGTAGCCTTTTATCCAGTCACTCCAAAGAAGCTTCTTTAGTAATGAGAACCTGCAATCAAAGACAAAAAAAATAATTAAAAGCACCTGCAACATATAATAATTGAGAACAACTAATCTAACTCAGTGATCAAGGAATCCAAGTATTGAATTATTCAAATAGACACAAGAACAACTCAATGAGAAAAGGAGATCCATATGTATTATCTTGTATGAAAAGAGTAACTTTACAACCTGTTGCCTTGATGTTGTACAAGTACCTCCCAGGGTCCTGAACAATCGTTCCTCCTTCAGATTGACAAGCCTTCCTCTCTCTGAACTAGCATGAAGTTATGGACATGAGTGTGTGATCATTCTCATATCAATAATGACTAGTATAGAGAGTATGCTCTCTTAGGAATTTCTTCAGCAATTACCATATACTAGGTACCCTTGAGACTGAAACATGAGCTCAATTTATAGGGAAATGGAGGTATTTTTAGTTCCATGAAGAGGGGGATGGATTCCTCTCATGAAGGGATTTGAGCTCCTTATACTAAGGGATAAAATCCATGAGTGAAGAGATAGAGCTTCATGAGTGGAGGGATAAAGCTTGAACTGATCGCGCCTCTAGAAGATTCCAGCTGGGAGAATATTCCTCCAGCTAGGCTTTTAGAACTTACTTTTTCCTTTATTTGACTGTTTACGAGGGTCCGCAGGTTTTATAAGTAGAACGTGCGGGATGTGTCGTAGGCTATAGAGAAAATATCTGTAGATCCACAGGAAAGAGCTAGGAAAAGTGCGGAGTTAGACTTTTTAGGGTTTTAATGAGATTTTCTCAGATTCCAAGACTTGGTTTAGGAACATTAGGGTTTTTTAACTCTAAGGGAGCATAATATAGGTAGTGATGAACCTATATAGACAGTAAAATGTCATGGTGACAAAATAACGTGTAACAGATTGCGCCCTAAAGTGCGAAGTCTGAGGTAGTTCTGAAGAGTGAAGTGCTTTATCATTCTGAGGATTGGATTGTGGACATACCAGTCGAAAACCTTTAAAAACATTCAATGCAAGCATATATATGTATATCATCGCTGAGGTAGGCTTTCCCATACTCAGATCAAAACTAACAAAATGTTCTGGTACAAAAAAGATTTTAAAATTACATCAATAGTAGACACATCATGGATGCAGCCATCTGTCATAAGTAGTCTACTGCATCATGAATAATAAAAATCCTCGTAGCTTGGATGGTGGAAACTATATCCAGGGTCTTGATTTCCGCTTCCCGAACTAGTACGAGTCTATCCATGCGATTGATTATGTTGAAGTCAAACATGGTAGAAACCACTTGATTACCAGTCAATGATGTGAACTGTTAACAAGTGTGAAAGAAATCACCAATAATGATAATGGCTCTCAAAGTACTCAGTACAACCTATGAAGTGTGAATGAATGATTTCCAGTCGAACACCTCACGGAATCATTCGATCAAAGGTCAATGATGCAACCTATCATCGAAGGCGAGAAACCTACCATTAGGGCATGCGGATCCAAAGGTACTAATAGGATTCTAGATCAAATTTCTAGATGATGAGCTGTCGTCAATAAAGCCCATGACACGAAACCATTAGATCAAGTTTTGAAGAAATATTTGCAAGGACTAACTCAGGGATGGTCAACGAAAATGGAGAAAAATGTTTGCAATGAATGGTTTATTTGAACTGTCTCTTGAACACATAACAACACTGCAGATGGTTTGGTAACTATTTACCTAAAGCTAATACCCAAAAACTGGCTGAAGACTTTCAATGTGGTTTGATTAACTTTTAGATAAAGTATTTTCCCAACCCAGGTACAAGTGTGAAAAAAAGTGTCATCTTCAAGAGTGGTATACTTCTTTTAAAACAAGGGTAACAACTGGATTCCTTTTCTCTTCCCCCCCCCCACCATTTCTGGCAAGTACCTCTTTATTTTTTGACAAGCTTGAGGAGGATAACATTTGCTTGTTGTGTAAGCTCATCCTTCGGATGAGTCCAACTTAGTATTAAAATCAAACCCTAAGAAGGAGTGGTTCGTTCATGTTTGTAATTGATAGGTCCTTTACTGTTAAATTTTAACGAGTCCAGTATAGGAGAAACTCAGCGTTTTTCAATTTTAGGGAGTCAGAAGAAAAACATAAGTAAAATTTGTGGTTGTACTTTTTCATAAATTTAGTCTCTCAAGCCTGAAAAAGCATAAAATAATATAGGGGAGAACTCTATTGACCATGATTAGTCAACATATACTTTTTTCGTAAATAGTCCATTTCGGTTCGGAAAAGGGGTAAACTTATACTGAAAGGATGACTGTTCATTTCCTTTAATGAGTTCGAATAGTAAAGTACTCGGCGATCTTTTCATATTTAGAGAATCTGAAAAGGGCTTAAAATAGAACTCAAGGGTTTCACTTTTTTCGTAATTTTCAAGAGCCTGAAAAAGTGATAAAAGTGTACTCAACATCAAAATAATTCTTATCATCGAAAAAACCTGTATTTTGCTCAAAAACTTGAAATATTAAACATACATGTTTTCAATAAGTAAAAACATCGAAAAATAAATTTTTAAAGTGAAAATAAATAAAATATAATATTTGATTCATTCAAAAACTATAAAAAGGAGTTTGGCAAAGTCATTTTCATCTTTTGTCTTCAGAGTTGAAAACTGAGAGCTTTTGGCAAAAAGTTCGAGAGTTGATAACGGGAGAACTGACCGCTCAAATCATGATTCATTAGAACAAGGTAATCCACAAAACTCTTCTCTTCATTTATATCTGATTAAATTCTCTTTTTTAGCTTTAAATCCATTTTTTAGGGAGAAATTATTTTTAAAATTTCACTCTCGAGGGTCCACGGGTCATGCACACGTTACGTACAAAGCCCGATAATTTTCTTAAAAGAAAATTATCGGGCTACCGTGGTTTTTGTATGGAGCCCGTGCGGACATCCGCACTGTCTCCGTACAAAAACTGCAGAGGCGCCATGACCGGTTTAAAATTGATAAATTCTCTTAAAAATGGTTAAAGTTTCCCACTCAAATACTTTCTAACCTTCAAATGCGTCCATTTGCAGACTATTTCACCATGCTAGAGTGGAGAGAATGTGAGCATGAAGATATAGATAATGCAACCATGAATAATCCTCAAACAATGCGAGTGCTTAAAAAATATGGTTTGTATAAGTTTTGGGTGATTCAAGGTATGAGAGCGCAGGTGGAGCTAATGACATGGTTAGTGAATAAATGGGATGTTCAAAATCATTGCTTTATCATTGGCTACCATCAGCTCGAAATCGAGCTTGAAGATATTTATTTTCTCACTAGATTGTCCAAAAGAGGAGAAAACATATCCTTGTTTGGAGCTAGACAGGGTGGCCTACCCGTTGCTAGTTACAAACAAGAGTTTTGCAGTGATGGAGCAGCTCCAAAGGATAATCGCATAGACATAAAGACTATCTTGCGACTTGATCTCAAAATAGTTGCATTCACGGTAACTAGGCTATGTGGAAGTGTGGCTCCACATGTAGCCACTAAATCTCAAATGCAGACCACGGTAGAGTGTTTTAGAGGGACTATTTTCAACTGGTGCAAAGGGGTATTGGCCAACCTGAAAGACCAACTAACTATAGTAAAAAATGCATAGTTGAAAAACTTTGGGTATGGAGTCATCCTGATTTCTTTTGCTTTGGAGAGAATTCCACTTCTTACCCCTCAGCTTATTCCAGTGGATCATGGAGAGCCTAGAGAACCTCGTATGGTACGTTGGGTTGCATTAATGGCCTACCATGGTGGCGACGACATTTCAGTGGTTCGGTTCACTCTGGCGTACTTTATGTGGCTGCAGAACCAAATCTTCACAGTTAAAGAATTCCCTTATGCGGGTATATATTTTAGAGGTGATCCTGAGATGTCCTTGCCTCTAGGGGCATAGTGGGATGAATCACGTAAGCAAATCATTTTGATGTATTTTAAAATATAATTTTTATTTGTTTTTTATCATCCAATACTGATAAATTTTTTTTAAATGCAGATGTTGGTCCACGACGACCAGCTACACTCCGCCACTTTGAAAGGCGGAAAGCAGAGCCTATAATACCACCATAGGATCAAGCAACAAAGATCCTAACTGATATGGAACACAACCTTGAGAGGCTAACCATAGATATTCTTGAGACAGGGACAAATGGCATTCCTCTCCATCTTCAGAGACATGTTACTGGTGTACCAGCACAGTTTAGGAGATTCCTACGCAAGGTGGCACGTGCCATAGTCTTACCATGATCATCATCATAGATAGTGGATGATCATCGTGGATTGACATATTTTTTTTTGTATCAGTATGTTTTAGATCATAAGGTGTTTGAACCTATAATCACAGACGATGTAATATTTTTTGAAAACAAAACTATATATGATATTACTACTTTCTCTGACTATCTTGTTCAACGTGTATCAATTGTTGTTTTGATTTACTGTTTTAATGTTGAAAATGTCTATTTAGAACAAAATTAGCTAATGCATTAGCCAATGTGTTTAAATTTCTTGAAATGTGTTAATATTCGATGTAATCAAATTGTCTTTCCAAGAGACGAACCTTAAAAAATAATCTTAATAATACTGGATTTTTAATTGTGTATACTCTATTTAAATGTAATATAATGAGTTCTGAATCTAACCTAATGATAAAACATCGAATTCCAAATGAAATGGCATCAGATAATAATTCAATAACTGCGCTATATTCTGCAATATTGTTTGTTGTTTGACCAAGGTTTACCCCATGCATAGAAACTAACTCATAAGTGGGTGAATAGATAACCCAAGCTACAGAAGAAATATTTTGTGTACTACGACAGGCACCATCAAAAAAATCAATGTATGTTTGAAGGGATTTCGACATCTGCAATGTCAAGAGTAATCAAGATAAGCAGTGATAGTAGTAAAAAAAAACCTAAAATAGGCACACTTATCTAATCTAAGGCACACTAACTAAAAAAATAAGTAATATGCAAGTGAGATCTTCACACAAGAATCAAGCATAATATCTCTTTAGATAAAGACCATTTCTGGGCTTATCTAAAGACACCCCATCATAATTAGTAAATTCATAGGCCCCTTTGGCAAGCACTCGCTTGACAATGTAAGGACCATTGCACATTGGTTCGAATTTCCCAGCACCTAGCTTATTGTTAGCTTGATCATATACTAAAACTAAGTTACCTTTTGAAAAAACATGAGGTGTAACACCTCGATCATACTGAGCTTTCACACGTTTCTTATGAGCCTCGGCAGCTAATGCAGCGGTGTGCCGAGTTTCATCTAATTGTGCTAAGTACAAAAAAACATTTTTCCTTTTCAGAGGTAGCTACTAGTAACTCTATGGCTAATTGGAGTGACAATATTTCGCATTCAATGGGTAACACAACTTTTAAACCATAAACCAGTTGAAAAGGAGTGAACCCTGTAGTAGTTTTTGCTGAGGTTCGATATGCCCATAGTGCCGAAAAAATCATGGTATGCCAATTCGATTTGTGATTTCCGATAATCCGTTTAATCATGGTGGTTAAAAATTTATTAATGGCTTCAACCTAACCATTAGCCTGCGGGTAATATGGAGTAGAGTTATCATGGCGCGGGCCAAGTTGATCGGAAAGTTCAGTCATCATTGTCTTTCGAAAATGACTCCCATGGTTAGTGATAATATCTTGGGGTACACCGAAATGAGAAATCACATGATTGAATATGAACGTAGGTGCAATTTTTCCATGTTCCGCAAATTTAGGCATCGCCTCGGCCCATTTTGTAAAGTAATCTACAGCGAGAATAATATACCCATGCCCCTCGGCCGAGTGAGGGTTACATGTAATGAAATCAATGCCCCATTTCGCAAAAGGATCGACAACAATTATGGGGTGAAGAGGAGCTGGTGGTGAACACATCTTTCGATCAAATATTTGGCAGTTGTGGCATTTTTGGACCGCAATTATATAATCTTTGAACAATGACGGCCAAAAATAACCATCACACAATATCTTTTGGGCTATGGCGTACCTAGACATATGACCACCACACGCTCCAGAGTGGTAGTCATTCAAAACCCTTTCAGCCTCTTCGTGAGTTATGCAACGTCAAAAAACACAATTCGCACCACGACGATAAAGTGTGTCTCCAACAATATTGTATTGCTGATATTTGTAGCAGATTTTCCATCGATTTGAACATGAAATATTAGGGTGAAAGGTTTGGGTTTGAAGATAAATGATGATATCTCTGTACCATGGATCTAATGTACTGATAAGAAATAGAGATTCATCTGCAACGGGATACTCTACCATAGTTTCTATCTTAGTATTGGGAAATTCACACATAAGTTAACTTCAAACAAAGCACAACAGAGAAACGTGAGACAAAGCTCACTGAAATCATTGAATTAAACTGCACGATTACATCACACTTATATAGCGGATTTCACTCACCTAATATTCCTGAAGAAGAGGAAACAAACCTAAATACGTGCAACCAATTTCTAAATAAACACTCTCGTTCAACCACTCAAAACTAAATCTATTTTTGCATGATCTAGATTATTCTCACATCCTCCCTTAATGGAGAAATGGATTTTCTACAATACCTAATTGACTTCTAAAAACTTAAAATTTGATTTTACCAAGTGGCTTAGTAAATATATCAGCCATATTATCCTTGGTATTACAAAATATTAATTCAATTTCATTTGACTCAATTTTCTCACGTACAAAGTGGTATTGCAACTCAACGTGTTTTTTTCTAGCGTGGTATATTGGATTATGTGCTAATTTGATAGCACTTTGATTAACACAATTGATGCATGTTGAACCACTTTGCGCCTCTTCAAGATCTGCAAGAATTCTCCGCAACCAAATAGCTTCACAGGTGGCATTGGTCAAAGATTTGTACTCTGATTCTATTGATGATAAAGAAACAGTTGCCTATTTCTTACTACTCCAAGATATGACCCCTGATCCTATATGAAATGCATAGCCAGAGGTAGATCATCTGTCATCTGGATTTCCTGCCCAATCTGAGTCAGAAAAACCTGTCAGTGCAACATCAGATTCATCAGTATACATAATACCTAAATTCACTGTTCCCTTTAAGTATGAGAGAACTTTCTTTGCAGCATTCCAGTGATTTGCTGAAGGCTTAGCCATGAATTGACTAAGGATACTGACTGAGTATGCAATGTCTGGTCTGGTAGTGGTGAGATAGTTCAAACTTCCCACCAACTGACGATATAATGTACCATCTTCCTCTTTAGTTCCATCTTCTTTGTACAACTTTACATTCTGTTCTAAGGGAGTTGACATAGCTTTGCAATCACTCATATTGAACTTTTTAAGAATTTCCTTTGTATATTTGCTTTGAGTGATCAATGTTTTACCAGGCTCTCTCCATACCTCAATTCCTAAACAGTAATGCAATTCACCCAAATCTTTCATTTCAAATTCCTGTGACAATTGAACTTTAATTTCTTCAATTAACTTGTAAGCACTACCTGTGATAATGAGATCATCCACATACAAAGATATTAAAGCAACATTTCCTTTTTCATCTTTCTTAACATACAAGTTAGGATCATTTTTGCTTTTCACAAATCCATTCTGAAGAAAGAAGGTATCAATATTTACATACCATGATCTCGGCACCTGTTTCAAACCATATAATGCCTTTCTTAACCTGCAAACTAGATGCTCCTGTCCCTGTTTGACAAACCCTTCAGGTTGAACCAAATAAACTTCTTCCTTTAAATCACCATTTAGAAAAGCATATTTGACATCCAATTGATGTATATTCCAATTATGTTTTGTAGCTAAGGCAATCAGTAATCTAATTGTATTCAATTTAGCTACTGGTGCAAAAGTATCTTCATAATCAATTCCCTCCTGTTGAGCATATCCTTTTGCAACTAATCTTGCCTTAAATTTATCAATACTACCATCTGCTTTAAATTTAGATTTATACAACCATTTTCTTCCAGTTGGAACTTTGTTCTTAGGAAGTTCCACTAATTCCCATGTTTGATTTTTCATAAGAGAGGCATATTCATCATTCATAGCATTTCTCCATTGTTCATGTTGTTTAGCTTGTTCATAATCAACTGGTTCTACAACATTCATGATATTAGACATTAAGGCATAATCTCTATACCTTGCAGGAAGCTGGGTTTGTCGGGTTGATCTTCTTGGTGCTACAATACCTGTTGGTGTTCCATCCATGATTCTTTGGCTTTGAGGTGAATCTCCCTCTCGTGATGACTCACTGCTGTTGGATGTGCTCATACTGCTCTCATCCTGATCTTGAACCTGTACCTGTACCTGTTCCTGTTCCTGCTTAATCAAAGTATCAAGTTTGACATGAGCATCATTAGATATATCGCAGAGTGATATGTATCAAGATACTGGCTTGCTCTATAAAGTAAGCGGGAAAAACATAGAAAATGAATGGTATATAAGTTCGAAAAACGAAACAAGAGCACGATTTAGAGCCTGGAGCGAATAAAAACAACCTTCCTTCGCTCTTCAGTAAACCACGCCAGGCACAAACAACAAGCTGGAGGGAGTCACGAACAACACCTACAGAAGATTGCCAACTCCACGAACATCAAGCTTTTGGATCCGATTAACCAAACACAAAGTAATACAGCAGATGAGCGGGCCTTCGTTCTTATGAGGTTGATCGCACAACACGCTGTCTCAGCAGAGAAAAAGACCAACTGGGTTTCGAAAGCGGAGCTCTCACTCCAATACCCAAATGCACAGCTCTGATACCAACTTCAAACAAAGCACAACAGAGAAACGTGAGACAAAGCTCACTGAAATCATTGAATTAAACTGCACGATTACATCACACTTATATAGCAGATTGCACTCACCTAATCTTCCTGAAGAAGAGGAAACAAACCTAAATACGTGCAACCAATTTCTAAATAAACACTCTCGTTCAACCACTCAAAACTAAATCTACTTCTGCTTGATCTAGATTATTCTCACAAGTTATGCAAACACCAGTGATCTCTTTGATTTAGATTTCTCAAATTCCAAATCAAACTCTTGTAGGATAACAATCCATTTAGATTCTTTCCCTCCAAGTAATTGTTTTGTTAAAATATACATCATTGGGTTGCAATTAGAGATCACAGTTGTCTTTCGTAACAATATGTAATGATGAAATCTTTGGACAGCCTGAACTGCTTGCAAGGCCAATTTCTCCATATGCAAATGATTAATTTCAGTTGGATTCAAATTCCGTCTTAGATAGTAAATCACATGCTCATTGTGAAATTCACCCTCTTGAACTAGAACCATTCCAATGGTGGAATCAGAGGCTGCTAGGTATTAAAAGTAGTCTTGGTTGTAACTGGGTGGATGCAATAATAGTGCATGGGTTAACGCGTGTTTTATAGCATCAAAAGATCGATCAGCAACCTCATCCCAAATAAAAGGAACATTTTGCTTCAAAAACCTAGTAAAACCTTTTGTTAACTCAACATAGTTTTGGATAAATCTACGCATAAATTTTTCTTTCCCTTGCAAACTTTGGAGTTGGTGAAGTGTGGAAGGAGGAGGTAAATTTTTGATGGCCTCAACCTTCGAGGGGTCGACACAAATGTTGGCTTTGGAAACAACGAATCCCAGTAATCGTCCTGATTGCACAAAAAAAACACACTTGTGCGGATTCAAACAAACCTTGTAATGCCTACATCTCATAAAAATTGCTCGTAAATGAGTGGGATGATCTTCCATATGTAATGAGTGAGTAGGTAAATCGTCTAGATAAGGCTGCACAATATGTTTGATGTCATGAAAAGCGTAAGACATTGCCCTTTGAAAAGTTGCACCAGTATTCTTTAATTCGAAAGGTAGTTTACAATAAGCAAATGTTCGCCAAGGACATATAAACGTTGTTTTTGGTTGATTAGCAGGGAGTATGTTTATTTGATTATATCTAAAAAAATCCATGCATAAATGAAAACATTTCATTTTCGACACAATCATCAATGATTTGGTCGATATATGGGGTAGGATAATTGTCTTTTGGACACGCTTTATTAATATCCCTATAATCGACACATACTCATATAGTCCCTTGTTTCTTGGTAACGGGAACTATATTAGATACCCAATCTTTTAATGGGATTAGATAAATAAATATTTCTCTTAGTAGTTTTTCAACTTCAGCTTTAATAGCAACAAATTTTCGCGGATGTATCAGACGTAATCGTTGTCTAATAGGCTTTGCATCAGGGTATGTATTTATTTCATGAACGAAAATCTTTGGATCGATTCCTGGCATCTCTTTGTAGGACCAGGAAAATATGTCTCGAAATTCTTGAAATAGGGCTTTATATGTATTAATTTCGTCAATCGTACAAAAAGAACCTATATGAATGTTTTCAACAACTCCGGGTTTAACTGATATGTCAATAGAAAGAGTTGTAGAAATGTTTCCCAAATTAATCTCAGAATCTGAATTTGTAATCGATATTGGATTATGTGGTTCCTTGACATAATCAATTGTAATAAATGAAAAATCATTTTCAAAACTATCAAGTTCAGGTAAAAATGAAGATCTATGACATAGATCATCCCAAGGTAATTCATCCATAGACAAAAAATTCTCGAATACTTTCATCAGTATGAAACACTTGTTGAAAAGGATTGGAAATAGATGTCAACGCTGAGGTTGATAGTGAAGAATATTATTCAGTGATCACATTCATTGGATAAGGATTAGTTGAAAATGTGTTAGAAAATGACTATACCGCTGCATATGCCATCTCAAAAGGACCCAAAAGCATCTCACCATTGAAAGAATCCATTTCTGACTCTAAAGGGACTATCCAAGGGTCATTGAATGGAATAATGCTTGATGAAATGATATTGATGTTGGAAATAGTACGCAGTACGTTGAGTGGAGGCATATAGAAAGTTCCCATCAAAGCGAAGTCTTTAAGTAAACCTACACCAACATCTTCATAAGGGATAGTTGATTTTCCAACATGTTGGATACTATCTGTAGAAGCTGGGTCAGACGAATAATATGACCACTGATAAATTTTCACAATTTTTCCTTTATGTGGAAACATTATTAACCGAAAGACAGATGAAACGACAACAGTCATGGCATAAGACCAACTTCGACCCAGAAGAAGGTTGTAATCTAGAGGGGCATCAACTACTTCCACATCTAGATTAACAGTTTTTCCTTCCACTTCTATAGGTAGATCCTGTAAAATTCCAAACGGATGGAATCATCTTTCATCAAAAGCTTCAAGAATTGTCGGAGATTGGTTGAGTGTTGGAGAACCAAGAGTTTTCGAACAGTTTAATGACATTATGCACGTGGATTCCCCCTCATCAATTACAGTACAAAAAATTGTTTATTTTTTTACTAATACTAGAATCTGAAAAGCCATCTAATGAGGGAGCCTCGGTGTAAAATTTTCTAAATCGAAGATCATGAGGTTAGAATCTTGAGGATCTATAGCTCCAATAGCTGATAAAAGTAATTTCCTTTGTGTTGGACATGATTGTAGCACTTCTAAGGCCGACATTGCTGAAGGGGAAATCACTAAGTCTTCAACAATGTTGTAGTTCTTAGCAGCTCTCACATGTGGATTGAAAGCTGATTTTCGAAGTACACCTTTAGCGGGCGGTTTAATTACTAGATCAGGATTAGGTTTCTCGATATGAAGTGGATCAGAAACTGAAGGAGATGTAGCTGGTGTTGATTTAGAATTTTCTACCTCTTTACCAGTAATAGGATTTTTACTTCCATAGCCTTGCGATCACGTCACAACCATAACCTCAAACATCATTAAAATATCTGCTGATGAACGTGAAGAAGATCCTATCATTTTTCTATCTTGAGTAGGAAAAGGATCCTTCAAGGCAACGGGTGTGGGTGAAACTTTGACGAAGACCCATGCAGGCGCTCTTTAGTAAAGTGATCCTCCTCACAAATAAGACAAGGATAATGAGGTTTTCGTTTATCATCAGATGGTTCAATATTTTTGGTTTTCTCTTTGGGAGATGAAGTCTATTTGCTTTTATTCTTACCTTTCTTCTTATTGCTGGTTTTGGATTTAGCTGTAGATGAATCTACAACGTGAATATCGGAAGAAGTTTCAAGGGAAGAAACTCCTTTTGGTGAATCTGGTAAAGTTATGATAGGAGTAGTTTTTGAAGACTTCTTCTTACTTTTATTTGTGTTAACTAAACCAATTACACTGTCTATAGCATGAGACCCTAAAGAAGTTGCAGTTATTTGACCAGGACGTGGTAAGTCAGGAATTTTTTCGTATAGAGTACCATATTGTGTATGGACTAGGTCTACGTATTGAGCTTGAGCAATGACCCATTATTCAGTAACAATTCCTCCCTTAGCCACATCTTCAGTGATCTTTGGAAGTAATGATTTGATGAACCATTCTGCTGAGATCTGATCCAGAATAAAGACTTTCACAAAACTTCTTCTACGTCTCCATTCATGTATGTGATCAAATATGTACGTAGACGTAGATTGTTTTAATGAAGTCAATAGTTCCATGCCATTGTCGTATCTGACTGGCGATTGAAAACGTGTTAATAAAGATGTTGCTAAAGCGTTGAAATTGTTGAATGAGCCATGTGGTAGTTCGATATACCATTTGGCAGCTAAACCTATCAATGTTCTCTTAAACAGTCATAATCGAATGAAATCATCAATCAAAGATTTGGATGCGCACCAAAGGTGGTAATCCATGACATGGTTTGAGGGGTCCTCCCTTGATTTTTCTTCAAATTTAGGAATATCACCGGGAAACTTATTTGGCATTTGCAGCCAATATGGAAGATAATAGATTGGATCATTCATTAGGTGCGACAAATAAGGTAAATCCAAAGTTGCAATGAGTGGCAATCGACGGTTAGGGTCCTACTGAGAAAATTGATAATCTTGCATAACTATAATAGTACCAGGAGGAGGATATCCAAGATATCTTGGAATAGCCCTTGCATTTGGGATTGGAATGCCTCCCAGATAACCAGAATTAGCCGGACCATATTAGGGTTGAGCTGGTATCTGATACGTGTAACCAGGGTACAGTTGAACCTGGTATACTGGATTTTGTGCTACAGGTCCATATTGATACTGCCCTTGATACGGTTGATAAACAAATTGAGGTTGGCTTGTTACAATTGTACTTGTACCAGGTTGTCCCGTATGCATTTGAACAGTAGTTTGAACTATGGGTCCAAGTTGTGGTGCAGAAACTACAGAGATTTGTTGTGATACTTGAGGGGCTGTAGAAACTCTAGGGATAGGTGTGGTAGCTTGAATAGAAGTTGGTGCAACAATTTGAGTTGGAGTTCTAGGTGTACTCAGACCAAGCGGCTGAACAGTACCAGGTGCAGATACCTATGGTAAAACTTGAAGCATAGGTTGGACAGGTTGCTGGATTTGACTATAACCAATTGGCTGACTAGGTTGATTATAAGGTACTTGCACGTTAGGTTGCAAATTATGTTGAACTTGGGATGGATCCCACACCGTGTTTACTCCAGGATAAGGAGGTCCCATTGAAGGTTGTGTTGCATAATATGGACCATAACCAGGTTGATAATTTGAACATATGTTTGATAATTAGCTGTATAATTCCCACCTCCCTGAAACATTTGTTGTTCCAGGTAGAACTGTGGCCCTAAAGAAGGTTTTTGTCCTTGGAAATATGGTTGCCCAGGCATAGGGTACTGTCCTTGAAGAGGTTGCTAACCATGAATTGAATACTTCCCTTGAGGTTGATATTATCCTTGAGGTATGTATTGGCCTTGAGGTATGTACTGTCCTTGAGGTTGATATTGTCCTTGAGGTATGTACTATCTTTGAGGCTACCCCCCAGGCGGTAAATTACTTCCTTGAGGTTTCCCCCTAGGTGGTAAATTACTACTTTGAGGGTCAAGGTTAGGAATATGTCCAGACATCATGTAAATTTGTTCCACACTCAAAGTTTCGGTATGTGATTCATTTGGACTAGAGGATAGTATAAGTTTGTCGGGAGAAGGAGCTGCTCCTGAGAAGGTACCAGAAAGTGACTGGTATCCTACAGAAACAGACATACCACCATAAAAATATGATTCTAGTGATGCAGAAAACATGGATGACTCACGAGACAGTAACCTCTTGGTATGGCGTAAAAAGGAATTCGAGGTGGCGAATAGTTTAGACCAGTATTGTGTAGAAATTCTGTCAAATGATAATACCAAGGATATTTTTTGAAAGGGCTATAGTAAATTGATTCACTTGGCCTAAGATCTAAATATTCCTGATGTGAAGGAAGAACAACTTCTTCTTCTGTGTCAGTAACTTCTTTAATGCTAATGAGGCCAGGAGGAAGGTTCTCAGTGATGTGAAACTTCACTATAGGTACATCAGGATGAGCACGGGTTGGAGTGATGAACTCGGAAGTAGGCTCAGACGTAGCAGGTTCAGTTTTTGGTTCAGAAATTTCAGGTTCAGTAGCTGATAATTCACTAGTTGTAGAAGCAAGTTCAACTAGTTCAAAAATTGAAATTTTTCTTTGAGAACTCTCTGGTGTTTGAGGTTGATCTAATTCGTATTCAGGATGAATAATTATTGATATTTCTTCGTGTTCAGTTGATCTAGTTCCTGATATTTTTCCTTTCTCAGATTTAATTTTTTTCTAACTGGCTTGGTGTGTACTCAGGGGGTTTCCCCTACATTCTACGTGATTGTCTAGCTAATTCAGCCACGATTAAAAATTTTAACACACGAAATCAAAGAAAATTTCAACAAAATGTCTAAAGTCTCTAACGAAACAATCAAATTGATCACATGCCTACAAAATATAAGAGAGCAATCCACACACAAACAGTAGATTCCCACATTAAAAACACTAGTTGGTGATGAAATCCAACATCGTAGAATTTTAATGCAGAAATGGCGGTTGGAACAGTTACCCCGACAACCTGATTAATGAAATAGTCTGGTGCAAGTTTCTACACTTAAACCATCTCGAAGTGAAGAGAACCCTCTGGAAGTCCAAGTGAGTCTAGTCGACGTTTGCTCTAGGTATAGTGGGACCTTCCCTCCACTGTCACCTTGGAAAAGAATCCTAAAGTTTATAGCCACTAAGGTCACCAATGGGAAAAAAATTTACCTGAGGGAACAGTCTATGATCCGATATACACCCAAGGGCAGAGTAAGTAGCTCAATCCCCTTGAAGGTTCCTTGATATAATCCAAGGTTTACCAACAATTGACCCCAGGCTCCTCGACAATGGTCCATCCGAGGTTTAACTTTTTTAATACATGCACATCTGCTATCTTTCCCAATGAGATAGGTATGATTACCTCACTAGTTCGTACATGATCTTGTTCTTGACTCTTTTAAGAAGAGATTCCCAGAGCAAAAATGCTACAATTGGATTTTTCCTACCGCAAGATTGCTACTTGTTTGTTTGAACTGTCTTGGAATATTAATTACAACCTGTTCCAAGACACTAGCCTAAGCTATGTTGGTGGAAAAGAGCCCTAGAAAATGTAAAAAATATCTAGATTAATTTTATTAAAGCATTGTTTTTAATTTGGTTGTTTCTTAAGACATAAGGTATTGAAGTGAAACTTCAATGATGTTTTATGACCCGACTCAAAAATATGCTAAATGCATCTATATGAAAGTGAAACACTTTTCTTTTCAATGAAGCTTATTTAAGGGAAAGATTTGAGAGATTTAACAATTTTCTAAAGCACCAATTCTTTCTTTCATAAACAAAAATCTTTGAAAAGAAGACGATTTCTATGAGACCTCAATTTCATAAAATGATCAATCACTCGTTCGAAATGAAATCATTTATCAAACAGATCAGAAACTAAAAATCATTAAACAAACCATTTCCAAAAATAAAACCATATCTAAAACTCCTAAAAACATAAAATTCAAAACCAAAAGAAAAGAGTCTAATTTTGAACTCTATCTAGAAAGTTTGAGGGCGTTTTCTCTTAGTTGGTGATTGAACCAAGAATAATTTCTACTTATCTCTGCAGAAACGAAAATATCCAACAATGATTTGATGTGAAATTCAGGCCTTAGTAAGCTTAAGACTCTTCTAAATTTTCAAATGAAAATGAAACTCAATTTTCATAAAAGCAAGGTTTGCAACAAGTTCAATGGCTCAACAAGAAAACAACAACATACCAGTAAGCTAAGGTATATGAAGGTTTCTAATATGGAGCAACAAGAAAGTAGGGAAAACACTCACTCATAAAATACAAATAAGATGAAAAATCACTCAAACACAAAAGTTGTTGAAAGAATATCACACATAGAACTTTGATAGTCAAGACAAATTGGGGTAAACATAGAGAATCTTGTAATTTGGATCCTAAAAAGAGAATTCTTAATTTTTCAAAAAATTTCCATAAGTCCATCGATTTCAAAGGAGAACAGTGTGGTACCACACTATTCTGAACTAAAAACTGCGGATGCTACCGCACTGTCTTTAAATAAAAACCGCAGAGGTCAGGAAAAGTACAAAAAAAATAAAAATTCAGATTTTCTTTCCAGGGATTTTGATAAATTATCTACCCAACCCAGTTTTTAGACTAATAAAAATGAGAATACTCTTAAAATTCAAACTGAAAAAATAAAAAGAAAAACTAAGTTCTATTCCCCAGTGGATTCGTCAATTTTTTATTTGGATAAATCCCTCTTGCAGACAAGAGCGATCTCCCTAGTATCCTACGGATAGCTAGAAACAAACACCCATTTGTAAATCGTTTTCTCTAGATCATTTTCAATTCATAATTATTATAAACAAAGGAAGAGGACATGCTCATACCTTGAAATTCGATGTTCAGTGCAACCTTTTATCCAGTTGCTCTAAAGAGGCTTCTTCAGTAATGAGAACCTATAATAAAAAACAAACAAAGGAATTAAAAGCACCTGCAACATATAATAATTGAGAACAACTAATCTAACTCAGTGATCAAGGAATCCAATTATTGAATTATTCAAATAGACACAAGAACAACTCAATGAGAAAAGGAGATCCATATGTATTATCTTGTATGAAAAGAGTAACTTTACATCCTGTCACCTTGATGTTGTACAAGTTCCTCCCGGGGTCCTGAAAAACCATTCCTCCTTCAAATTGACAAGCCTTCCTCTCTCTGAACTAGCATAAAGTTATGGACATGAGTGTGTGATCATTCTCATATCAATAATGACTGGTATAGAGAGTATGCTCTCTTAGGAATTTCTTCAGCAATTACCATACACTAGGTACACCTGAGACTGAAACATGAGCTCAATTTATAGGGAAATGGAGGTAGTTTTAGTTCCATGAAGAGGGGGATGGATTCCTCTCATGAAGGGATTTGAGCTCCATATACTAAGGGATAAACTCCATGAGTGAAGGGATAGAGCTTCATGAGTGGAGGGATAAAGCTCGAACTAATCGTGCCTCTAGAAGGTTCTAGTTGGGAGAATATTCATCCAGCTGGGCTTCTAGAACTTACTTTTTCCTTTATTTTATTGTTTACAAGGGTCCGCAGGTTTTATAAGCAGAACGTGTAGGATGTGCTGCATCCTATAGAGCAAATATCTGCGGACCCACAGGAAAGAGCTAGGAAAATTGCGGAGTTAGACTTTTTAGGGTTTTAATGAGCTTTTCTCCAATTCCAAGACTTGGTTTGGGAACATTAGGGTTTTTGACCTCTAGGGGAGCACAATCTAGGTAGTGATGAACCTATATAAGCAGTGAAATGCCATGGTGACAAAACAATGTGTAATAGGTACTCACATACATAGTAATGGTTGTTAAATACATGAAATGAGTGCCAACTGTATCTTGCATGGTTTATGAGCAAGGAAATATGATGACGCCTCTATGAACATTTTCTTATTGCTAAAGGGCATTGGGTAAGCCTGCTTATTGCTATAAACAAAATTAGATACATTAATCAAAATTCCATAAGGAAAAAAATAAGAAGAAAAAAATACTAAAACATAAACGTATACCCATAAACACATAAATAAGAAATAGATAATATTAATACATACTGTTGTGGCATTTTGATCATAACTCGAGTCTTCAAAATCAATAAAGGCATAAAAAACTCTTGTATCATGTTAAAGTACAAAAAACATAATTTGGCTAAGCTCATACAAATGAAGAATTAGAGAGAATGAAAGTAATTATACTATTAGACAAGTCGACATATAAAACTTTAAAAAGAGACTCGTAGAGACAATGTCAGTCCCCACCTTCCGGTTAACCACTTTGACCCCTCCAAGTCTGATTTTGCTAAAATTTCTAAACTTCATTTCTAATTGAGAATATGTGACAGTGAAAGAGAGATTACTCATGTATTTCTTCCATCCCCCGAGGAAGAGAAAATGCAATAATTTTTTTTTAGTGTGTTTATAGTTTAATTTGTGAAGATTAAAAATAGCTGAAGAGGTTTTCTGTTACACCAAAACCCACTGGTATTAGTAAAATTCCAAACTGATAACTATCATCCCTAGGGTGGTAATTACAGATTCCATAGAGGTGTGGTGATTAATCCAACACCCCTCCTCAAATGTAGCTCGGGGAATCAACACCCCCCTCAAAGGCAACTTAGGGGAATCGAACTTGAATCCAGGCTCTCATACCATGAAGAGGTTTGTCGTTACACCAAAACCCACAGGTATTGGTAAACTTCCAAACCGGTAAATAAGATCCCTAGGGTGGGAATTACAGATTTCATAGAGGTGCGGTGATTACCCCAACAATAACAAATATTGCTCCACATAACTGTAAGTTATGTAGAGCTACATATAAAAATAAAAAAACCTTCATTTTTAGAGCCAACAATGTCATTAGACCCATTAGGATGCACTTCGTCAACTATTGTTGAACCCAAAGGCAATTGAGGTGGTTGTTGGGGTCTGTGGTGCAGGTTTCCCTTCCTAAAATATAACAACAACCTTATTTGTAGGTGTTTGATAAGATTGTGTAGTGGTAGAAGGCCCCTTAGCAACCCTAACCTTTGAATTTAAACAATTTTCAAACAATAAAAAATGTTGAGAAGTTAGAATCTCTAAAATACTATGAACTGATTGTAATAAAGAAATTAATGACAATAGAACAAATGGAACTTCAATAATAAGAGAAAATCATTGTTAATTCCCACACGTACAGTGGAGGCATAAGTGTGCTTGGGAGCTTCCCCTAAAGGTTCTTCAATTGGAGCAGGAGATGAAGCAGCTTTAGAATTTGTTACAACTAAAGATGTTAGCAGTGAGACTTGAATTGGGTTTTCATCCAATTTATCTTCAATGATAGTTATTTCGCATGGCTCAGAAACTTCATAGTCAGCAATAGAAAATTTCATGAGGAGAAGCAGTTGTAAAATCTAATTACCTCAATTGGGTTTTCATCTAATTTATCTTCAATGATAGGTATTTCGTGTGGCTCAGAAACTTCATAGTCAAAAATAGCAAATTTCATGAGGAGAAGCAGTTGTAAACTCTCTTTTCATTTCAGCAGCAGCAGGAGAAGATGATTCTAGTACTGCAATATGAGAATCATTATTATGTAGTCATAAAGGATAATACTGCCTTGATGACATTAGATTAACAATATTAATTTAATGAAACACAACTAGCTCGTAATGATGACACTAAGATCATACCATCATAGCAGGACAAGGAGGATATGATACTACTAAGATCAGTCCATTTGTAATGCTCCAAAATTTTAGCCTCAAAGCTAAATGGAACATTAGAGTCGGCAACAGCTCTAGTCGGTGAATAAATGGGTAGAAGAGCCCATAAGTCTCCTAAGGTATTATGTAGTCATAAAGGATAATACTGCCTTGATGACATTAGATTAACAATATTAATTTAATGAAACACAACTAGCTCGTAATGATGACACTAAGATCATACGATCATAGCAGGACAAGGAGGATATAATACTACTAAGATCAGTCCATTTGTAATGTTCCAAAATTTTAGCCTCAAAGCTAAATGGAACATTAGAGTCGGCAGCAGCTCTAGTCGGTGAATAAATGGGTAGAAGAGCCCATAAGTCTCCTAAGGAGGATAAAAACACTCCAAGTGTGAAAAGAGACACTCTTTCTAGCTTAATAAAACACCTCCATGTATGAATAGGGATAAAATCAAGCTGCTTTGACTAAGTCAACAGCGCAGTTGTGGAGGAGGAAGAATAACGCAGTTTTGGAGGGAGATGTATCTTTGGATAGAGATGACCTAATTGAGTGGGGCCAAGGGCAAACAAACTCATGTTTTATATAAGGAAGAGGATGACAACATTATTCTTCATGTCTTAGATTATTTTCCATGTCTGCTCAGAGTTTTTCTCTCTCTTGCTGTTCAGCAGAGTAGCAGTGCTGTTTAGCACAGGGTGTTCCCGAGCGGGAATCCCATCTCTTTCCTTTGAGGAGCCTCATTGGGAGGGTTTTCATTCATCATTCCACATTAGGTTTTCAAGCCAAGCTTCAGCCAACTTCATTAGCGCAGTTTTGCCAGAGATTGTGCAGTGTTGCTGGGTGCAATAGTGGAAGGGATTGGAATCTCGGTTTCTGAGCTAGTTTCTCATTGGAAGAAGGTTTCCTTCACTTGAGGGACCTGTTCGAAGAGCTCAAGAGCTGATTTCAGATCTGTGGTATCAGACCACACATTTCCCATACATTCCCAGCGCTGTTCCAGCTAGGGAATGCGTTATTTTGGAGGTAGTGCTCAGTGCATGGTTTGGTGGCTCTGTTGCCGAGTTTCCTTGTGATTGAGAGGTTCATCCTTTCATGGGAGGAAGCCCTTGAGGGATCTAAATCATATCAGAAATCTTTCAGCCTTCTACACTCATGTGCTTCAGTGTTGCAGTGATAATTCAATAATTTTCTTAATATCACATTTTGTATGCAGAGTGTTTGACAAGAAACCCTTGCCGGGTTATCTTGTATTTTGTATAAGGAGACTAGATCTCATTTATTCATGCATATTTGATTAATATATGAGTAGATCTATTGTTCTCCTATTTTCTGAGTGTAAACCCTCACTTAGACTGTGTAGTCCCTTATGCAGCAACTCCGGTATTTTGCAGTCTTGGGGTTTTAACACATTTTTGCAATCCAAGGTGTGGAAGATCTGTTTAACCCACCTAGTTTGATTTGTTTCAGCTCTAATCTTGGATTTCGATTGTATATTGATTAATTTATGGGATCCAAGGGTCCATTTCAGTGTTTTATTGCAAATGTTGTTGGAAATGCGTTTTTAGTGCATGATTCATGCGCTGTTCCAGATTTGGAATATTACACCATTATCTCCTAAAATGAGAATAAAATATACTTGGTTCGAGAAGAGGCGAAGCCAAATTCAAATGGTATTCATGATCACCACCATTTATCCCAAGAATGGTTTTGTTTTTCTACATAAGAATCATTCTCAGAGAATCTAAAAAAGTCATTTAAGACATAGTAGACTATCTCTGAGGGGCAAGAAAAAATGTTTGAACATTTTTTTTTTTGATATCCCTATATTTTCTTTGAATGGAGAGAGTGACCATAACCAATAACCCACCATTTAACGTATCCTGAGCATCCACAGATTTAATTTCAATCACACAGCCAATGTATTTTATTAACATTATACAATCATGAATTTCCTGCACAAAATGCAATAAAAGAATGGTAAAAAATCAATGACGTGTGGCCATAGCAAAAACTCAAGACACATTTTGTTAGTCTTTTAATTCAAGATTAAAGAAAAATCTAGAAGCAGTTATCCAGGGAGAAGTAGAATGTTGAATTTGAAGAAGATGAACAAATTGAATCCATTTAAGTTGCATAATTTCCACATACCACTTGATAGCCCAAAAATTATCAATCACCAGAACCACATAAAGGGTGCATCTTACCGGCCATTTAGAATCTACGTTCTCTCCAAGACGAGTGCTTGCTTCATGGGGATTCAACTGCATTTCCATCCCTGCTAGCCCATTCACTTCACGAATTGTCAGACCATTTATGTTCTCTCCAGGACGAGTTCCTGTTTCATGGGGATTCAAGTGAATATCCATGGATGGTAGATTCACTTCATGAATTATTAGACCACTTGGTGGATGACACAACATTTCAGACTCGAAAAAACCACTTCACGCATTTTCAGACCACTTGTTAGATAAGACAACAGGGTAAATGCGAAGAGCTACCTGAGGCAGTTCACACAAGGGAGATCCGCTTAATATCTTAATTATTAACCATTCAATGCCACCTGTATACTAGAATTGGTGTCTTCGTGTGCTAGATGTAGAAGCACTCCAGACCGATGTCAAATTTGAGCTGAAAACCCAGATCCTATGTTTGATTGTCGATGAACGAGGCAAAAGATGCACCATCATTCCATTTAAAAATACAAGACAAAGGTTTATGTATAGCCTCTGCCGGTGTAGCTGTGGTGGTGGCAGCGGGCTTACCTCAACATCAAAAACATTTGAAAATCAATGTTGAACTTTGAAAATGCATAAAATTTGTATTATACGGATACAATAATACTCCATCATAATCACTATAAGTTATTATACGGATACAATAATACTCCATCATAATCACTATAAGTCACTAACAGTGACATAACAATTAAAATTTAATTTATTATAATATTGAAGAAAAAAAACTTAATATAAGATTACGCAATAACAACACAACTAAAAGACACCCCAATTAATATTTTATTTGGTTTGAATGCTTTAAAAGTGCTTCCATATTAATATAAACACATGAATAAGATGTTTTTAACACAAAGGAGGACAAGAGAAGCATCCTAATATTAATAGGACACCACTCATAAAAATATTGTTATATTTGGATTTTACTTTAATGAACAATATTTTTTGAATCAACAAATGCGTATAAAATTATGTGAAATGGAATTTTTTGACATAGAAGATGGACACACTTTATAACCAATTAAATTTTATATTAACAAGATTCACTATTCTCTTAAAATTACCACCATAATATATTAAAATGTAAATTATTTTATATGTTATGGCATATCATTTTCATGCTCAATGTAAAATGTTTGAAAGAAAATGTGTATATAAAAAGAGATACATTCTAAATATGATTAAAAAACACAACTTTTAATTATTAATATTTCTTAAAATAAATCATTTATGTAAAATAACAATCCAAAATAATAATATTCACTCACTATTTGTATTTCTTCTTACATCATTATTAATGCCAAGTAGTAAAGCCTATGAAGACATGAACCTAAGTATCAATATAATTAAACTTTGTTGTGTTATTTTAATTCAAAATGTCATATCCTTCAAAATTTAGCATAATAAAGTGTATGAAGATATTGGATCTGAGTATCAAAATGAACATCCTCTATTTTCATTATTCAATCCAAAAAAAATACCATCCTTCAATATTTATTGAATGTAAATTATTTCACTTCCGAAAATATGACTTTGGTTATGGAGGTATGTAAGTCAAGTCGGGGTGGAGCTTCTCCCTCATACATGCCTCCTAGTTTTGAAAGAGATATACCTATATCTTTGTGTATCATTGTTAAGTATCCATTATATCCAAATTTTTACTATAAATTGTCACCAATCTCCTTCCAAATTTCCTCTTTTAGGGTATTATTTATTTAAGTCTAAATGTCTATTTAGCATTGGAGATTTACTATTTCATTATGTTTCTTTTGAAGCCTTGAATGAAAATGCATCTATCTCTTCCAATCAATGCTAACATAGTTTGGTTTCAGATGATCTATGAAGTGAAATTAACCACCTAGAATGGTCTTTGAGCCAAAGCTATGATTTACAATCCTTATTATGGTGTATACTATGATATCTTCACTACACCATCCAATGTTCATTTGTATACTAGCCCTGATTTTCATCATCTTCTTCACTTAGTTTAGCATTGGTATTAATGTTTATGTTTCCTTATAAATCCACCACCATCTTTTCTTTATTTTTAATAGGAAATAGTTCCACTTTTTATAAATATTGCAACAAAAATCAAGCTTTGTTAACCATCTCTGTGAGATTCTATCCACCTGTTATTGTGGATAGCTTATAATTCTTAAGTTTGTTAATTATAACACCACTTTCCTTTAACTTGTGGTAAAATAACACAAATTATTCTTGCTCTCTAAATTGTTTCAATAGTTGTTAAATACTTTTTCTTAGATTATTTGTAACAAGCCCTAGTTGATTTCCTATGTAAATAAAAAAATAAGACCAAGATCATGGGACACATATTCCAAGATGAATGTTGGGTAAAACATAGCGATGGGTACCATTGGTGCTTAATAAATGGCTAAGGAAATTGGAAAATACATTGGAAAAGGGGCAAAACTGGCATTTATTTATGAAAATAAAGGAAAATAGGAGAAAAGGAAGGTGAAATGTCACATATTTTCATGAGAGGGAAATTGAAGGAAAAATGAGGGAAAATGAAGAAAATAGAGGCCTTAATGATAAAAAGTCTTTTGATGATTAGTTCACAACTTTTTTCATTTGAGTCCTTTGTCAGTTCAGTCTTTGGCTCTCTCATTCATTCTCTCATACTCTTACACACTTGGATCATTCTTGGAGCATGTGTGGAGCTCTGTAGTTTCACTTGGATTTGGAGAAAGAAGGCAAAGGAGGTATGAAAGAAAAATGGAACATGTGGATCAAAATTGTTGAGTTATGGATGCATGGTATATAAATGTGGTTTTATGGTTATGTGTTGTCATTGATGTGGATATTTGCCTAGATTCGCAATGGTTTTAGCCTTTCCTCTCCATTTCTTGGATAGTCATGGCATTGTGAGTTTTTCCCCTTGTTTTTTTTTTGTTGGTTCTCATTATTCCTTATGGATGTGGGTTGGAACAAATGCTCTGGAAGCCCTAGAATAGTTTGGGTTAAGTTACTAGTCCTGGAGCTTAGGTTGGGACAAACAATATAGAGTTTTTGGTGGGTTGAGTTATCAGTCCTTGTATCCGAGTTGGGCAAACTCTTTGGAGCACAAAAAGGCTATAGGTTGAGTTACTAGTTCTTGGAGTCTTGAACAACTTTGGTAGAGACAAATCTAGTTGGTTTTAGTGATGTCTGACCATGAGGTGGAATCACTGGTTGAGGGTTGAGGTGGTTTGGCCTCTAGAACCCCTAGTTTGGTTTTTTTGTTTGTTTATTCCACGAGATCCCACATTCATGCTTGGAATATGACGTGAGGGTGATTGGCTGAAAGAGACATTTGGTTCAACTCAATGTATGGTCGTGTGGTATGTGGAAGTCCCTCACTTGGTTTGTAATTTCATATTTTAATAAGAGTTATTCTTCTATCATGATTCATGTGTAATTGTAGTGATTTTGTTGGTGATGTTATGGCTAAGTTGTCATGGTTTATATGCTTGTTATTTTCTAATTATATGATGTTCATATGATGTGTATATCCCATGAATCTTGTCATGAAGTGTTTAACTATTGATCGATTGATGAATGTATAGACTAATATCTGTTATTGTAGTTAAGTGGAGAGGGCATAGGGCCTTCTCGTTGATTATCAAGTGAATCTCAGAATTTTATGATCATATATGCATTCATGAACTGTAGCTTACATGTTTTCCATGTGTTTAACGAAATGTTTGTTATGTTCTAGGTAGTCTAGGTCCAGTTTTTCCTTCAAATTGTATGTTTAGTCTAGTTTTCATGTCATTAATGATTTGAAAAGTTTCAGGAAGTTTTGGGCAGTGTTATGGAGGCCGACTTGGAATTATGGCTCGGATCTTAGGACCACACCCTTTGAACTAGAAATTTGGGTCACAATTGCACCAAGGCATGCTTGTGAGTGTGGTTGGAGGCCTTCAACCCCATGGAGGTTATTGGGTGTGGGAATTGCAGTTAAGCAAACTCCTTCAACACTTAATTATCAACATGGGAGTTTCGTAAAATTAGAGACGAAGCACAAGAAATGCCAGAAATGGTATGAGATTTTCCTATCTCTACTCCTAATTTAATTGCAATCTTGCAAAATAAAAAAGAAAGATCACACAACAATTTACACCAAAGAAATTATAGTGTAGGAAAAAAAGAAAGTACTTTGCAAAGAAACCAATGAAAGGAACTTTCAAACTGCTGCAATCAATTCTAATTACTGAAGTGAAATTCTATATTTATCTTCAGTATAGTTGTTGACAGTTTAGAAATTGGGCCCTTTGAAGAGATTTGCCTTCTTTAATGATTTTCCTTCCTGCACTAAGTTGTTTTCCTGTACTCCTGCAATCTTCTTGCACTAGTACATGCACAAGGCTTATGTGTTGGAATTATCTTTTACACTTATACTGGATATTTTTGTTTTTATGGAGGGGCTCTCAGCCTTAGGACTAGAGCACTCTATTTCTGTATTAGGTTATTGATTCTTGTACCAGAATAGAGGTTTCTGCAAAAAGTTTCCTAATTACTTTCAGGAAAAAGTAAAGAGTGTGTTAACTATGAAAATAATTTGCAAAGACGAACAGATATTTGAAATAACTTCCACAAACAAAAGAATGCTTCAACTAAACTGCACTTTGAAATGAAAATGAACTTTGAAATAAAAATGAACTTCGAAATAAAAATGAACTCAGAAATGAAAATGAACTTCAAAAGCCAAAGCACACCTTCTTCAATCAAGGAACTCAGATAAATCAGATCCCTGTAATAGTTGCTTTATCACTGTAATAGTTACTTAGATAAATCAAATCTGCCTTTTAATATTCTTAACTCAGAAAGGTTCACTTTAATAATTCAAAGTAAGTTTTAATCCTTTCCCTAAAAGTGTAAATTGAAGGTACATATCAATGCATTGTAAAAATGTTCATTCCTTAATTACCAAAGCATCTTTAATCCATAATATTTTAACTATTTCTATTAAAAATACTTCTATCTAATGATGAACACTCACTTGCAGAAATGTATCGAATCTCTGTAAAATAAATGAATGAAAAATCTTTCTTGTAATGAGCCAGCAAAATCAAGTTGCAAAACTGTAAATTCAGGAATAAAGTGCTTGCACGATCCAGGCAGAAGTAAACTAAGATTTGAAAAAGGAAATTACTAAAGTTAAACTTAATTAACATTCACACCATGGATCTGTCACACATTGACTATTGATGAAATAGAACTAGAACACTTGTGAAAGAATGAAACATAAGCTTAACTCACACCTTGCAAGTAAATAAAATCAATGCACACCTTTAACGGAACAAAAGTGAAAGGGAGAACGAGATGAGTTTGTTGCGCCCTAGCCAACCAGCTCGTTTCTCGTTTTAGGAAACTCGAAACTTTGGCATTCAGAGACATGTTAGTAATGAATTGAAACACAAGATGAAAATATCATGGTGCATCTCCTTTGTATTAATTTCAAATCAGAAAATATACATTATAAGTTTGGATCAAGCCTAGAACAAGGGGGGAAACAACAAAATCACAATTTCACCAGAGTTACAGTAGCGTTTCCATCGCTCTCTAACTAATTTCTATCTGAAATCTACATTTTATACAACCCTTAGGCCTGCAGACATAACTAAATTACATATTGTCATTCTAATCCAAGCCTTTCGGCTGAAACAAAATAACAATAGCGTTTCACAATAAGCCTGCGACTGTAACATAGTGCTAATATAATCCTTGGTTGGAGACCTAATCTTGACCATATCCCTAAATTTTCTATGCTTCGAGTCCAACTGGAGATGACCGCAACTAAACAAGAAAAATTGGAACGAGATGCCTGTGTTTAGGGAATGAGCTGTCACGGGATTTTAGGAGCGAGTGGTTGCCAACGGTGTAGGAATCTACCTGCACTCGACCATGCTAATGATACGATTAATACATTTTCTTATCAAATACTTCAGGAAATAAAGTATTAGTTGCAAGAAATATTAAAGGCATAAAATCTATTAAAAATGATTAGTTAATCACTTTGTAAACCTTAAATATGAAATATAAAGCTAATGCAGGAATAGACATGATTCTTGGAATAGTGCAGGAATAAGGAGGTTTGCAAGGATGAAACAGAGGTTTAAGGTTGTGGTTTTGAAGTAGGAGGGGGGGTCAAAATGAAGCATTTTAGCCAACCAACAGAGGTCTTGTCATGCATGCGGTTGGGGGTTAAGTTGTGTGATAAGGAGATCCAGATTAGGGTTTGGTCACCTAGTGTAATGTTCCAAAATAGGAAAAGCAATTGTAATGCAGGAAACCATAAATTTACACCATGGAAAATTTAAAAAATTGCAGTAATCAATCGGAACCATATGAAATCCGGAAATAGCTGTGCCATTTTATTATGAAATGGGAAAGAGTACAAATATATAGAGAAATGCACATGGGCTTTCCTTTTTGGTAAGTTGAGCAAAGCCCAGACGAAACCACAAATCCCAGAAAATATGCCAAGTGATGCTCTATGATGTCCCAATGAATCTACATTAGCTGTTGCAATGGGATGGCAAGAAACCCCACTTTCGATGCTAAAAAATCTCTAAAATTAACCTCGGACTCCTCAACCCAATCCGACCAAAACCCAGAAATGGTTTGACCAAATCATGACCCTCCAAAATTAACCCCCAGTAAACCCTACGCTCTCCCAATAGCTACTAAGTACGATGTCTACATAATCATTAGATAAATACTCAACAACCCTACAAGTATGCAGAAAACAATCCTTCCTACACTTTCTCTACCTCCATCAGAAAAAAAAAGCTCAAATGGATGAGGCACTCTCCCACAACTATGTTGACACTAGAAAATTTGGCCCATTTTCCGACAGCCACTTCGTTGCTATTCTGACACATAGTCGTCGCAAGAGCGACAGTTCGAGGCAGGAAAAAACATGGTTAGCCATTACGTCGCAATTCCTACGCTTTGCCAAAGTGTCGCAATACCGACACCTTTTCCGACGTTTCCAAACAATCGTCGCTCTTTCGACGTTTTCCATACCGTCACTCTTCCGACGTTTGTAAACTGTCGCAATTCCGACGATATGGGGTCCGACGTTTTGAACGTCGCTCTACCGATGCTTATTAAAGTGTCACAAGTCCGACGCTTTTCTGAAGTGTTGCAATTCTGACGATATAGGGTCCGACATTTTGAACGTCGCTCTTTCGATGCGTATTAAAATGTCGCAATACTGACGCTTTTCAAGAGTGTCGCAAGATCGACGCTTTTCTGAAGTGTCACAATATCGACGCTTTGCAAGAGTGTCACAAGACTGACGCCAGAAAGAAGAGTTGCAATACCGACGAACAATTTTTTTTTTTTTTAGAATGGAACGTCGCAAGACCGACGCTTATAATGCGTCGGTATACCGATGGTGGGTTAAATTAAAAAAAAAAAATGAAAATTATTATTCCAGCGCACATAAACCATATATATATCTTATGTTATAAGGTTGGACCTTTTTATAAATCGCTCGAATTATAATAGAAATCCTCCCCTTATATACTATATAAAAAGGCAAATATCCTGAGGCTTACAGCTTAACCATGCACTTATATCATAGGTGAACCCCTACCTTTATTTTGTTTTATCAAATGTATTAGTTGACTCACTACTTAACCCCCTCTCTCTAAGGTTTTAATCATAACATAACAACCGCTTCATATTCCGACCTTATCACGTATCATTAAACCAATGGTTCGACGACTTTAACATATGCACCAACGGTTATAACATTCAACCATAGGTTATAACATTAACACAACACTTTTATAACGTATTGTATTTACAGGCCCCACACATCAAAACTCGTAAACGAGCAGTTTTCAACATGAGTCAATGGTTCATACCTTAAGTTAACCTCCGTGCAATTGAACGCGCGATATTCGTCAGATCTCTTGGCTCCAGATCGGACGACGCACAACAATATCACATTTTTTTGCTTGCCTGACTTTAAAACTTTAAAAAAACGTGATGAGGGCAGTATTACCCCAGTGACGTGGCATCATGTAATAGGATCGCGTTTTTTTTGAATGGTTGCTTCTCCGGCCAAAAGCTGTGCGATGAGGGCTATTTTGGTTTCGCAAAACCATTCCTGGGTTTTGAATAGTACTCGACCAGAATTCTACTATGGTTAGCACATTTCTTTGTATAACCTCCGCCCCATTAACTCTGGGGTCAAGCCTCAATGATATCATTAAACTCACAATAAAACATGTTAAATTCTTCAACGAGCAGGATTTTCTGCCTTCGATAGGGTTTCAAAGCTCTTTGGGCAACCAAAGCATAACAAGGTTTCACTCCTATGAAGTTTGTTCGAACACACAGAACTCAATGCCTTATACAAAGGTTTAATATCCTCACTTGGACTGAGAACCACTACAACTCACTCTTGGCCTCCTACAGGGGTTATATACCAAGTTTACACATTCACATTAATCACATAGACTTGCGTTCAACCACAGACAGAGAGGGCCACTGGAGATTTAACACAACAATTTTTCTTCTTCCAATTATACACAGAGTTCACAATTTAGAAGAGTAATTCTTCGAAGAATGTCAATAGCACATACACAGTTAGGCAATAAGGCTTAAATATTATTCAAAAGAGAAGACAATTTCTCAATTCAACCTTTCGCTTCCATTCAATCACAAACTATCATTGACTGTGAGGGATCTATCAACAAAAGAAATTTTAATGAAAGAGGCAAAGATTAAATAATCAAACAAGCTCTAGCCCATCTAATCCTTTAGTGAAATCCAATCACTTCAGGGAACATGCACCTAAACTCAAAGGAGAAACTCTTCAGGGACCCCATATGCCCGCAGATGGTTGACCGTGACAGTTATACATGCTCCATAGTACGTGACCACCAGTTCTCGATACACTGCCCAAGAGGTGTTCGTGCCTGACCAGTTGCAGTACGTGACCAGGAAAAGAAGGAGTCTAGGGAACATGCACCTAAACTCAAAGAAGAAACTAAGAGGGTCTTGAAACTACCCACAAATTGCTCATAACCAAAACAACTTTAGCAAGAAGACATGCCAATCACCAATGAAACAATGTAAGAACCTAAATTCATGGAGAATTGCTTACACAAACAAGAAAATGCACCATCTGTGTTGGCAAAACAATGATCAACTACTTATCCAACCTCTTCTGAAGAAGAACAGGATCACATGAAGAAATTAGCCAAGATCATCCCCATCATCAATCCAAAGAGCTCAATAATGTAGTGATACCCATGAGCAAACAACACCAACAATGAGCTATCCATGTAGATCAAGATAATCAAATTTACTTCATCATCAATACATACATATGGTGCATCAAATCCATTGAAGAAAAGACATCAATATCATATAAGATACCCTTAATTTTTCTCAACAAGGCACCCTAGAATTCATGCAACAAGGAAGATCTCTCAAAAATAGTGGAGCCCTTAATTCCTAGGGACCAAGGTCCTCGTACCTACAATAAGATTGTAGGTACAAAATGAACCATTCACCAACTATCCATAAACAATTAGCGAATACAATGTCACTAAAATCCTTTGTACAATCGTCACGAACAAGCAAGTTTAAATTTTGAAATATAACTGGAAAACAACCTTGCCTTCCAATCAAAAAACGTGCTTCAAAAATGAAATCACGTGGATATATCATATTGCATGTTTTAACAAGACTTCTTGCATAGCAACACACATTTATAAAAAACATTTCACCTTTTTCTATGGGCTGGACTTTTAAGAAAAGTTTCGTGGTTGGAATCCAAAATAAGCATTCTCTTTCACCATCGGAACATTACATGATTCAAAGCAAGGGTTTCATCACCATTAGAATCTCGCATGATTCAAAGCAAGGGTTTCATCACTATTGAGATGTTTTCATCAAAACTAGCATAAAAAAATCTTGAATATCGTATCCTCTACACATCACCATAACAAGTAAATACTCGCGCTATAAAGCATAGAAAACCAGATTGTACAATATTATAAAATACCCCGTCAGTAACAACAAATGGCAAAGTTTCAAATTATCAGTCATATTTGACAATCATAAACAACTTGCTTTCCAAATAAAGTTTTGTTCAATAGTCTTGAATCACTAGAACCACCACAATCCATCTACACCAAAGGTGCAAATCCTTAACAAATGTGGCAAAATACAAAATACAAAAAAAACATGGTATACTTAATCATCTTACTTATACAGGTTTCCATCTAGTTTACCAGTCTCCAAAGAACAACCCACTGGTGAGAAGATGCAAGCTACGCTACAACAATCCAATAATCTTCTTATCTCCATAGCTAATATACATGTCAGGGTACAAAACCTAGATCTTTGAAATACTTGTGCTCCAGAGCACTACGAGCAGTGATCCGTCTACTGGGCTCTAGGCACATCATTTTCTGGGAGGGAACATGGTGGTAGAAAAACAAAGAAACAAACAACAAAGTTGTCAGCATTAAGAATAATTGTAACCTGGCATCCTTTGATCATATTCCAAAGAAGGAAAGATAATGTCTGTCCATAATGAGAGAAGATCAATTCCCACTGGCTCAAGACCTGGAACCACAGTTTCCAAATCCTGTCGAATGCAAAACAAGTGAAGAATGTTTTAAATCATGCATCAATATCACCATGTCTCCCATATGTATTTCAAATGGAAATAAAACTTGAATTTCCACTGTTCATCAGAAAAACATTAAATGTTATTGATAGGATGTTCTATGTAATAGTAATCGTAGAGCTAATTAAGATCAATTATGCTTGGCCAAATTAAGAGCCCCTGCCGAGTATTGTGCAAAATTTATGAAATACAATGGAACCTAGTTATGCTGATGATTTGACAATGGGTTGGCTCTTGAGTTATTCTCATGTCATTTACCATTTTCCAGAACTTACTCCATGCTGATGAATCTGGAAACATTGCAATCAATAACTGCAACTAAGCCTGGGAAAAGAGCAATCGCTTATACCAACTCGCCAGGAAAGATCATTACAAAAGTGCCTTACAGGACCTAACCAAGTCCCAGATCTTAATAGTAATAAAATTCTAGTTAACCCATCACAAGAAATCTTTGCATAATCCCTACAATCTGATTCAAAACAAACCAGTGTTTATTTGATATTCCCTAACTTTTATCCCCTTTTCATTTCATTTCATTCCTAAGTAGTAGTAGCAGTTGTTATCCACATTTCATTTCATTTGCAACTAGCAGTAGCAGTGCAAGCTACATTTCATGGTAAACAATGAACATCTGAAGAAAAACTCAACATTCTTGACATTAATTACATCTCCTCAACTTAGTGAAATATTGACTAGTTGAGACTACTACAATTAAAGGAACTGTAAAGCATGGGCAATGAATGACGAGGCAATAACACATGAAAAAAAATTTAGGGTATAAACATTAGTACAATAGTAGAAATAATTAATATCAACAAAGAATGATAGTATCTAACATAGACAAAGAATTGTGACGCAAGAAAATGTGAACAACTTAGGACTTAAACAATGGATGGCACTAGAGAAAAAAATAAAAATCAAAACACCAAGGCAAATGAAAACATTGTCTAATGCACCTCCACCTTTAATGCATCATGAAAGATATTTTTCTGCATTGCCTCCAAAATTCTACACAAGTTGATAGCGATCCTAAACCATTTGGTCTCACTGACACAACTGGTCTCGTCAAACCATTTAAGATCTCAGGTTCATGCGCTCTCAAGATAAAATGGCAAGCTTGATAACAGTTAGTAACCAAACAAATGCATTTGGACTATGTGGCTTCTTGTCCTGGATGGGATTTGGCTGCACGATCAATTTGGAATTTCTCAATGGAAAGAAGGCAGTTTGGGATAATTCCTTTTCAGGAATATGGATGACATATCAAGGTTTTCATACATTGAATGATTTGTGGGACAAGGGTGCAGGTAAGTGATTGTCCTATAGAGCTCTTAATTAGTCTCAGCAACTTCAAGCAATTGACCAGCCTAGAATGCAATACCCCAGATTTGATTCCCATATCAGTGTTGTGTATATGTACATTGTATTTGAATGGCCAAAATCCAGTCGATGTAATATATATAATTGTACAATGAATGATAATTAAGAAAAAATATATCAAAGGTTGTAGAAGAGAAAGACAAAAGAATGGGGAGCTATGTCTCCACTCAAGGGGAATGACGAGGGCACTAAAGGGGCTATAAATATATGAATGAAGGAAATTGTTCATGAATGTATGTGTATTGTTGATTTATTCTGTGTGAAGAATGCCTTGCGTCCTTGGGTATTGTGTATGAAATTAAGACTTTGTGATAGGGCTAGAACATGCTTTAGTTCAGTGGAAGAATCGATGTCAAGGGCCATGATTTAGGACTGAATGTATGAAGGGTTTATAATTGAGCTCGTAAGCATAATGAGGAATTTGTTTGAACTCTGTATGGAGAGGTTTAATTATATGGGAAACTATATGTGAGACTCTGTACAGGTATCTGAGTTTCGTATCCAGTTGTGAATAGATATGTGATAAACTTACATTAAATAAGGCTCCACATGCGAAGGGAGAATTGATTTTAATATCGATTTATGTTTTGAATTCCATATAGAGATTTTGCTGTAATGGAGGCACAGAGTCCTTTTAACTCTGGTCGAATGTTGAAGGAAGGGTTGTGTAACCACACTCTACAAAACCTAGAGCGAAGAAGTTATATGTCATAGTGTTAGCGTGGGGAAAGGCAAGAGAATGAAACAAAGTAGTGAAGGAAGCTCGACGGAACCTTGACCAGAGTTGTTGTTTTAAACTTGGTTGACAAGGGATTATATCCCGAAAGCCAATTTCATTGTTGAAGTCACCGGAAGCGGAGTGAAAGAAATGGAACCATAGTTCTATTAGGAACCTGAGTTAATTAAATGCCAAGGCGGTTTCTGTGGAGGAAACCAGTGGGTTCGCATTTTTTAAAATGGTAAGTGAGACCGCTAAAAAAAAACGCGATGTGCGTCGGCATTTGACACGTCACAAAGTGGCGGTATTCTAATATCATGAGTTTCACGTTTTTTCTGAACATTAAGGTTCGGAGACAAAAAAACGCGATATCCATCTTGGTCGTTGGATCAGTGACGGTTGAAGCGACGATGCGTCCGTCATTGGATGTAGAGGGAAAGTTAAGGTCTGGGACCCATTTCATCGCGCGACGCTGAGAAGTTAAAGGGCGAGCGAGGTTATCATGCGACTGCCGTTGGATTCGTTGGTGGGAGCGTGATAGGACTACAACCGTAGATGCGAAAGGTATGTTAGTGCTGGGGCCCAAATATAGTTATATGTTGTATGGGCCGAATGTTATAATATGTTGGTGGTTAGTTCTTAACCCAAGTTCAAAGGTTATATTGGTGAATTATCGTATGAGCGTATGTTCGTCAGGTTTTTGTATTAAGTCCCAGTCAAGATTTAATAAAGGTGGATATGCATAAAACTATTGATGAAGTTCCATAGAAGTGTGAAGGTACGTGGAAACTTCTGTGGTCCCGAAATTAAAGGTGGGGTTTTATTAAAGTGCGTTATGATGGTTTGATGGGTTGTGGGACTGAAATCACATGTCATGTGATTTAATTAAATTTAACCCTTGGTGTTATGCATAAGCACGAATGTGTTATAGCCGATATGGTGTTTAAGGTTGAATTCAATTGGTGTCAATTACTTATGGTTGACATTTGAGAATGAGATAGTGTGGTTGTGAGGTCATTTGGTTTAAAAACCTTAGAGTTGAAGTTGGTTGTTGTATACGGTTCCATAACCATAGGAGAGGAGATATTAAAGCTTCCTCCCTATCTATTTAAATTTCCAGTCCAACAACTAAAGTATCGTGAAAGTGCCCAGGTCTTGAGGTTAATTGGGAAATGAATAGGAGGTGCAATTTTTCATACACAGAAAGTGGGGACTGTGGGTTTTTACCTGGCATCATAATGGTTGAAGATGTACATTTGGGTCTCATACCACTTTTAAATTCTACCATAGTGCATACATGAGGCAATGTTAAGCTATTAGTACATCTCATTTGTTGGGGTTAATTAGTATATAATACTTTTATAAATGAATATCAGTTGGTCCCTTACTTGAATAAACCTGAACAAAACGAGAACTCTATCCAGTGTATTCTCCAACTCCTCCTCTGAAGTACCTTTGTTACCAGATCGAAGTTTCTCATCAATAAATTTGGCAATAAGTTCTGCTGGTCGGTTCTACAGACAAATGCCATAATTTAGATAAATGAAAAAACAATATATCTAATATTATGATTGAAATTTTCTGCCTAAAAGCATTCTTTCATTACTTACCTTTAGTTGTTTTGTCATTAATCCTTTCAAACTTTTTGTCTCACGTAATTTGATAATCAAGAGCACAAATTCAGTGAACAATATGTATAAACAGAAAGAAAATGAGCATAAACATATAGTAACTAACCTATATAATTGAATCTGTATAAACAGAAAGAAAATTAGCATAAACATATAATAACTAACCTGCCTTAGATTTATCAGATGCTCAAAGGCATCCTTGATAGTATTAGAAAAGGCCTCATTCTACGAAAAACTTTCTTCCCATATTGTATCAATTCATACTTTCAAGTCTAGAAGTGATGACACCATGTCCTTGTCTTTCATTTCATCCAATACAATGCCTTGCCTAGTAGCTTTAATGTATGCACTGAGAGCCAGCCAAAGCAGCTCAAGTGCACACACCCTTTTAAAAAGAGAGTACATGCGCTGAAGGTATGGAATGCGATTGGCATCCATGAGCAAAGTAAATCCCTAGGGAAATCATGATTTGGCTACCCTGTTAAATACATATGAACCAACATATTTATGAATTTAGAGAGGGGATTTGGCTCCATCAGTAATAAATAATGGGCTTCTATATCGATTTCTTTCCACATAGAAGAGACCATAATGATTAATTACATAGAACATCCAATCAACAAACAAATATGGGAATTTGAACAATTAACATGAATGAATATCAGATAACTAAATGGAAAGATCCGCATTCCCAATCTCCATCAATTTTTCCAAAAAATACATGTGATTTGAATGGTAAGGGTATTGTCGTCATCATTGTTTCTTTAGGTGAGACATTTCCCAACATGCAAATTGTATTTGGCACCTTCACACGTGTACTTATGGACATACTCCCTTTATAAATTCAAACTCTTTAATTTTCCCAGAATGAAAAATAAGAACAAAATCTCAACTGAGGGGTTTACACCAATCATGCAACCATTTTCAAGAACCTGTTTGATTTTGCCTGGAAATGCGTGAAATGAAATGGAGCAGCAAAATTCAGTTTTCTATAAACACAGTACACATGAAAATAGAAACACTAAGGTGCACCCACTTTGATCAAAATAATATTATACATATTTTCTGGTGCATCAATAGAATAACATAACTCTCACATAGTACATAAAGCTTCCATAGAAAATGTTACCACATAACCATGATACACTGTGGCATGACAAACTACATTTTCTATTTCCATTTCAAGTGCATTCAACTTTGTAAAGAATTCGACCTGAAAAGGGTCACCATCAGAACAATGTCTGCAGGAAAATTACATAGATATGGTAAGTAATGCATAGTTTTGTTTCAATGCTCTAGTGAATAAATATGTGAATTTGATCAATAATGGAATCAATAATCTGTGAATATCTGTGAATATACAAGGATGTCAAAGAAATGAAGGCCAAAAAAGGGGACATGGAGCCGAATTCCAAAGAATTTTTTGAATTTTCAGAAGCTGCCGGTCAAGAACAGGGTAAAATACTCATTGATAAGCTTCAAGAAGGATCCAGGAACTATACGAAAAAGCAAGGGAAAAGGATAGGGTTATAGTTTATCCACAATACCATGATTGATTTGGGGAGCTAGAGAAGATTTTTGAGATTCTGTGTCAGTTTTGTGCCAAATAAGGTTCCTTTATTGACCTAATTCTTAAGTCCTGGGACGAACATCTTTATGGTTGGTTTGCATATGAGAAGCTAAGGAACCTCTTGCTTCTTACCTGCAGTTATATCCCTTCCTAGATGTCATTCTTACCTGTGTAAGTAATTCTAACTAAGTAAGTAATTATTACCTGTGTAAGTAATTCTTAATGTATGAATGCTAGATATTGTAACAAATAGACTTGAAGATCATCTTCTCTGTAGTAGCCATCATTGAAAGACGTTATTGGAAGCCAAATAAATACTCTTGATAGATTCTCTTTCCTTTTACAAGTAAGTTATCCCCTATGCTCTATGTCTGCAATCCAAAAGTCTATATCCTAATTTGAGACTATGGTCTGAAGCATCTTTCCAAAAGTTCTGTAGGTTGAATCCTAAAGGAATCTAGGACCAAGACTGAAAGAATAAAACCTACATATCTTTGAAGCTAATCTCTCGACCAAGTTACAGAAACAAGCACTTATGATGACACCAAACAGTTACATGTGACTATACATGACATTCAATACAATATTCTTTGTGATTTATGGAAGAAGATGAAAGAATATCCAATGAAGTTTGAAACCTCTTAACCATCTATTATAACTCGCTCTTGCTTAAGGTTGAAGGTCAAGTTTATGATAATCATCTTTACAAAAGGATAAATATTTTATGGGCAAGTGAAGGTAGAAAATGAAACAGAATAGAATTTGGAAGAGTACTGTATATATGTGACATGTGATCTGAAGTATCAAAGATCGTATGACAATAAATTTGTTGAAGCATCTAATCTCAAAAGATTGGGAGAATTGTTTAACAAGAAGCATTCACGATAGATCTGAACCTATGGCTTCTTTGGTGGCAATTGAATCTTTTATGGCATTATAGTATACTGAATTTTTGTGATGCTCTAACATACAAGTTTTGAAATATTTGTGGCATTATGCCTATGTGGTAGTTGAGTTCTATGACATATCTCTCTCTTTATATGATTCTTTGTGGCCTGATTCATTGTGCTAAAATGAATGTCAAAAGGTACATAATGATGCAAATTTTAGAGACACATTTTCAATCACACAGAAGTAACCCTCGCTCAAGTAAAACCCTATTATTTGAAGATACATGAAGAATTCAAAGAAATGCCTTCAACATAAAAATGCCTTCAATAGAGGCCTCTAGAATTAACAGTAGCATTATCCTGTATGCTCCGAAAATAGAGATACCCTCAAAGGTACGATGCATCAGCACTCTACCAGCAGTCAACTTAATTTACAACAGAATAACGCAACAGAACTCTACCAGAAATCAACTTAGTTTCCAACAGAACATTGATAAATCATAAGACTGAAGTAATACATTGTACAACCTGAACGCTCCATTCCCCTCCAGATTTCTATATGTAGTACATAACATTCAATCTTGGTTAAAAATATTTAAAAAAAAAAATTCCACCAAATGTGCTAGTTTTAAGTAAATAGATGATTTAGCTAATTCGAAAGTTCTGTCCAAGCATCAATAAATAGGAGATAATCTGAGATTTTAATAGATGTTCACCGCATAAAATATGTCAAAATCCTGTAGCTATATCCCTCGCCTGAGACTGCAATGAAGAGGTCCAAAGTATGGCGGCTTCAATAGAACCAAGCCTCAATATAGGGTTGCAGTAGGTCCGAGGGTTTAACTGATTCAAGTCTTAATAAAAGGCTACAACACAGAACCGAGCTCTTATGGTATATCTCGGTCCTCCAATAATGACAAACATTAAATTCTCTTGAGCATGGTAATAGAACTAAATTTGTTTACAACAGTCCACAAGATATCCATTCATTTCTAGAAATTCTGCAAGAAGAAAATGAAAGTTATGTGTAACAAAGTATTATGAAAAGACTTCAAGAAACCAGAACTTAGCCTGAATATCCTAAAACTGAAGTTGGAAACATCATCTCTCCAAGGTTGTTAATGTTGCAATCCTCTGTTCAACATTGATACAAATGTCGAAAACAAGTTAAAAGATGAACCAAATAATATCATTCAAAGGAAAGACTAGGATGTCACCATTTCTATCTGCTATCCTTGAAAAGAAGGAGAGATTACTTACATGCTTTTGTGTTTGCAAGGTGGACTTGAAGACCATGTTCATCCCATAATGAGCTCAAAATGTGCTTTTGATTTTGGATTCGTGAAATAGAAGCACAGTGTTGTCAAAAAATAGTGAAATGGAGATCCCATAGAGGGTCTCAACCTTTACCACCCATGGATTTTGAAATGAGAAACTCTCATCCATAAATATGAAGTCCAAAGAATGTGAGGCAGTTGACACCCTTGCTTGAATACTATGTTAATGTATATAATAGACCCCAGATATGATTATTTGAATCTCATATAGGGTCATAATTATAGAGATCACCAAGCATAGGAGAGGTATACCTTCAGCCTCTCAAATAGCAGGTTTCTTCCAAATATCTGAAAGGCTTAACAGGTGTCCATGGATCAACAATATACTTACTTTTTCTTCCTCAATAGCATTTGGGAGGATTGAAAAATAGTCAAAAGTGCGGTGATTCCATTTGCAATGACTAAACATTAAACCTGCAATTTCTTCCTCTCTACCCATATGGAGATGAATTTCTCTGCTCTTCTGGCAAAGAGTTTGAACATGGTGTATCCCAGCATGATAGTCTCGCAATTAGTTGATTCAGAGGTCAAGATGTATGCAAGAGGCGAAGGACTTGAGTGAACTACCATACTAAGGAGGAGAGCATGAATATTGAAACTCGGTATTTCTTCTCCAATGAACACTTGATTACTTACTGTAATGGGTTTTGACATATTAAAATTGTATTCATACTAAGAGAAGCCAAAATAATAGAAATTAAGTTTTCTAGATCCAAACACCCAATTTCCATAAAATCAAGAGAAAATTGGGTTAAAACAGTTTAGCAAATTGATATTTCAAAAACTAATGTCAGGAAAAAGAATTGTAAGCTACTTAAACCCTAACAAGCACTTTTGAATTGGATGTTCATGGCATGTTGTCTGCCCCATCTTAGTTAGATTTGAATTACACCTTGCAATTTGATAAGAGTTTGTATTGCCTGATGAAAAAAATGCAACTTTAATTGTAACAAAAAAAAAGGCAATCCTCTTGCAGAGTCCATAAAGGTGGTAGTTCTATATGGCCAGGCTTCACTTGAACAAACATGTCTTCCATTAAATTTTTAGTCTGCTCTGCTAGACAGAGCTGAGGCAAGGATGAAATTCATGCTCAAGAGTTCAACTTTCAGGGAAAAAACTTGAGAAATTTAAAGAAATTGCGCCTAAAATTGTCAGTAACACCTACCTTCATTGGAAATGGCACTTTTGGTACATATAAGCAATAGTAAAAATGAATAGATGAGAAATAAAGGAAGAAAAACTGGACTCAATGCCTGGCTTGGACCTACAAGATGAGAAATAAAGGCACGTTGACAGGCCATCTCACATAGACCTGTCAGGAAAATGAAATTTTATGGAAAACAACAATGCATTGATCATGGGTTCAAATAAAATTAACTGACTTAGAATAGCTGCCCTCTATCCAGATGTGTCGAGGAAGGAGAGGGGATTACACAAGGATTTCCTTTCAAAACAAAAAGCAATTTCTACTGTAACTGTACAGTACCACAATCAACACTTTGCAACAATTAACCATGTGCTAATCTATAATTCTAAACTCGAACACATATGCATGAAAGAAAATATGAAGTCGTGTCAGATTGCATGAGTGAACGTCAGAGAGTTTGGAAGATTCAAATGGATGACCCTCGCATAAATCTAGCACACCTTAGGACGAAGCCCTAGCATTCTCGCTGTAAGAGGAGGGTCCTAAAGCGGAACGTAGAGTCTTGAAGGGTACACTGTGGGACAAGGTACGTTGTAGAGGCCAGAGTGAAGTAATCATACCTGTGCTAAACTCAAAGACATGAGTCACCAAAAAGTGCAACATGCCAATGGAGTTGTCCCTAAAGCAGAACTGAATGGTGATCCTGCACAAGATGCCAGCAAGATCTAGAGGATCTGATTTTTAGCATTTTAGAACACGATCTGATTTTTAACTTTTTAGATAGTTGTATTATATAGTGTAGCTGAGACATTAAAAATATCAAATTTCCGTGTGATTATAGACTACATGATTAATTATATTATCTGGTTGCTCAAACTCAATTAAGATTGAAACTTTGGGACTAAAATGAATACAATGTTTCCAGGACCAGAAATTAGCCTTATAAATAATTTAGTTTTTTCCAGAGGTATATTTTTCCTAAGAACAAAAGAGATTGTAAATATGGTTGTAGAGGGCTTGGTTTGTTTAAATGATCAACTTTATTGTATGCATCAGTACCAAGGCCCAAGAGGCAGAGTAGGAGGTTTCCATAGCCCCAATGTCATTGAAATTTCAAGACTAGGCAAGGTCCCGAATTGTTGTGCAACAAAAAAGCATCTCTAACCATTCCATTCTACTCACCATGGAATATCATGGCTAGGAGGAGAAGTCCAAGTCTAAACCTTATTCCTTGGGGAAAAGTAGGTCCATGTTATGTTTGATCATTTTCATTTACAAATATAAATGCGCTACTGTGCTGTAGCAAGGCCATTAGAGGTGCTTACAAGCCACAATAAGGCCACAACTGTCTCCAACAAGAACACATAAAGAAGAAGGCTTACAGGTGGGAGGAAGGGTGGATTTGAGCAGGGATAGGTGCCCTAACCAGGGCCGGGTTCTTCAAAAAATACAAATCACATTTTAAGGAATTGGAAGAGAAGTTTGTGGAGAACAGATGTAGGATTGGGTTTGAGTCTTGTGATAGCATTATGTGCTTGATGGTGTGAGGGTCACCTTTGTCTAAAAGACCAAAAATGGAGGTTGATACAACAATAGTTAGAGGGATTGTTTAGAGGGTTGTTAGGCATAGTGTAGGAGTGTTCCTTAGCAAGTAGCTCCTGGAATTGAATGTGCAGTAGCATAGGGGGTGTCTCCATAAGTAAGGGAAATGTTCATATTGCTGGTTGGTCCATAAGTGCGGTAGGGATAGTTGAGGAGCAACCTCACCCTAGGGTAGTGTTTTTTTCCTTTAAGTGGACAAAAAATAGAAGCAGCCTGTGGGGAAAGTTGATACAATGATGAAGCAGTGGGATAAGGGCTAGAAGAGTGCCCTAACTGGTTTTCTAGAAGCGCATAATTCAAGGGCAAGAGGGCAACAACAGAGAGTTGAAAATTGCCTCTTGGATGATGGCTTGAAGGGTGTCCTAGGAGATGACTCTAGGGAATTGGGAAAATTCCCATCTATTGAAAAAGGGATTTCCCATCCTGAAGAAAAAAATTAGAATAGAAAAATCATGAAAAGAAAAGGCTCAAATCTCTCTTCTAGACTGGTGACATGGCACAAGGCCACATGGACCACTGTGATTGGTTGACATAACACATTATAAGCATGATGTTAGCATCTATCTAGGACATGTGGCACTCCATGATAAAGACACATGATGTGTGGATTTGAGTTTTTCAGGTGGTCAAGTGGGCCGAAAATAGGTAAAATGTAGCACCACTCAGAGATTGACATGTGCCAATTGGTACAAGTGGTAGACAATTGGCATGCTAAAAAAACGAGGTGATGCAGGAATGACATGAGGAAGAAAATATCAGAAAAGCCCCAAATCTGGAGAACTAAAGCTCATCACCAACCTAAGATTGAAAACTTTACATGATGTAACCTATGAAATCGTAAATGGAGAAATCATAGTAATAATAAAGTAACCTATGTAACAATAAAGTCGGATTCATCCTAGAAGTGGTAAATGGAGAAATCATAGTGAACAATACAAAACATGCAGAGTTGCTTACAATCAAATAGATGAAAAAACACATACAAAAAACCTAGATAATAATCATGAACAAGCTTAATATTGAATTATGAACTGTAAAGGAACTTACAAAATGTGACATTACGAACCTGGTCAAGCGTACAAGCAAAAATATCTTTGAGATGACCCTGGTTGACAATTTGTATTGCTCATGATGCAAGAGGATTTGTACCCGCAATGCCAAGACAATCAAAATCCATCATTATCTATACAATAAATACAAGTAATTGATGTAGTATTTTTACTCTAAGATGCATTCTTATGATAATGTTAGAACATATGTTGAAAATGTCAAAACATACTTGAATAAGCTCCTCTTCGTTTCAAGAACAATTTATTGGAGTCGCATGAACTTGGAACAAGCCTCCCACGATCTCAAAGAGTAGCAACTAAGTCAACAATGACTTTTTTGTTGCTACGCTGGATCAAGGGAGGTTTGCTCCAAGATTAAATCGCTCCAATAAATTATTCTCTACTAAACGGGGCCAACCACGTGAAGGTGGAAGCTCTTATGGCCCCTCCCCCCCCCTCACATCACTCTCAATTCCCCAATACCCAATCTATATTTCATTTTTTACTTTCATGAGCATAAAAAAAAATATTCAATAACTAATAAAAAAACAATTCAACAAAAATTATGCAAGGAAACATTGAAATTAGTGCTTGACATAAAAATAGTATGATAAATGAGTTTTTTATATAACGCAAAAAAAGTTCCAAGTATGGTAACGTTTGTCTTATAATAATACAATATTTTACATTATCAAATTTTATTTTTCTTCTTCCTATTTCTAAAGCTCCTAATTACATCATCAATATCATCGTGCTCTACTCCTGTTTCGTGCCTTTCGACCCGCACTGCTGACCTAGTTGCGTAGTCACGATGTCTGGTCTCATCCAGTGACAGGGCATCGCCTACAAAAACAGATAATATTAAATTTTAATTGTCAGTTTTTAAATATCATTGAACTAGTTCGATAATATTAATAAAAAAAATTGCAATGAGATTATTTACATGGTGCACCAGTTGTCGCCGTTGGGACTGTTGCCCTGTCTTCCTCTCTGGTGGTAAGATCCTCAAGGGAAACATTCTCTGTCATTTAAACAAAAAATGTTATAAGGACAACCATCAAGGTATAATTAGAAAAAATTATAAGTGGAAATTAATTACCATCACGGCCCTCATTGATAGTAGCATTGTCAGCCCGGTCCCCACTACAATGATCAGGTTACACGTGAAGAACATCTACATCTAGCTATACAACTAGGTTATTTTCCTCGTCGGCAGTGATGCTCCCCTGATTTAAACAAAGTTGTTAGACATTAAATTTATGGATGAAAAAAAACATATTGAAAGGTTAATGTTTTACCTTATCAGGCATTCTAGATCTTGGGACCTGCCCCAAGCTTCTGCGACATTCAACTACGGCTTGATACCCGAAATGGAAAGCGATATTTTTATCTTCCTCTGTAGTTTTGTTCCAAAGTCATCACCCTACATTACATATGATTGTGTATTTTTAATGTTATTTGATAGGATTACAAAAAAGTTGGAAGGAGATACAATTAATTATAATATGTTTAGCTACTTACAATTCTTGCGGCTAATTTCAAGTAGCCACCCTGGCCTAACTTGTGATGGCCCTTTTTTTCAATCCTTGCTTTGGTTGCCTTCGAGGTGTCAGACAACCTATCATTAAAATATTGAAGTCAGATATGACGTAGCACACTTTTATTTTGGACATAGAGAAAATTAAAGCTATTGAATTAAAGTTGTAATTTACCTTGCGAGTCCAATTGGCATTTTTCCTTCTTTCTTTGCCCTTTTCTCTTTTCCGTCATGGATGAGTACTCTCCAATCACTCTCTGGAACTGTGAGAGGATGATCGTGTCTAGGGTTAAATTGCAATTGCATCCTATAGGTGTCCATGGTATATTTCAAATATTTTCCAGCTACCCGAGCCACCGTTGTTCTGTCAAATGTGCCCACCCCAAAAAGAGCTTCTAGATAATCTAGAAGTTCTTTTTTCAGGTTGGAATTATGGGAATTCCACCTTGTGCGTATGGTTGGGCCAAAAATTACCAACGCATGGCTCTCCAAAAACCTGTAGAACTCATTTTTTCCTACACAGAAAAAAAAGATATTATCATTAATTTAAAAATAAAAATGATGATAAAATATGCTTTAGATAGAGTAGATGAAATAGTTAAAATATTAAAACTTACCTGGGAGTTGTACGTGCTTTATAGGGACACCTTCATCGTTCACCAACAATGTGCCATTAATGGTCCCCATGGAGCTGACACGTGTAGCTCCAGGAAACACAATAATGAAGTTGGCCATATCAGTCTCATCACTGCCAACACGTTCAGCGGTTGGCTAGGTGTCTGCTTTGGCAGGGTGTGTTTCTTGGCTGGCACCTAAATGAGTAGAAGGTGTATGAAAGGGTTGTTGGGCAATCTCTCACCCTTGTGTCCCAATACCACCAACACCGGGTTCAGCAAGTGTCAGATAACGCTACATACAAAAGAACTTTTTGTTAGTTTAGTCAATGTAAAAATTACAAATCAAACTATCACAATTCATCTCATGCAGAACAAAAAAATATCCTTTTGATTTTTTATTATTACCTGATATGTTTCTAGCTGGGTCATAAGTTGTTTTATCCTCTCTTCTGTTTCAGGTGTTTGAGGCGTGCCTATCAAAGTATCAAATTTTGACCTTGCTTTTCACGCCTTTTTTCGCAGCAAGAGCAATGGAGATAGGGATGAAGAAAGCTCTTCCTTATAGAGGGAATCATCAAGCGTAGCATGGCCAGGTGTCTGCATATTTGAAAAAAATTAATATTATTTCAATTATGTAAATAACTAAAATACCTGAAGATAGAGCAATGCTGGCACTTTACATGTTCTTCCGCTGCCCCCTTTCCGCAATCATCCCGTCTCGGGGTTGTTCCCATACTGCCCTGATCAGTTTGCCACATTGCAATAAAATTATAAATGTAAAAACTTGAAAACAATATCTAACTTGAAAACACAAAATGAAAAGTGAAATAATTTCTAATAATACACCGGAAGACAGAGTTAGAGTTTCAAATATGCCTTGCACTGAATTCAGTCCTAGAAACATGTCATTGCACATTAAGGCACCCAAACAAGAGACGAGTTGACAATGAGACTAAACTGGGTTATTTGTAGTGAAATTTTAAAATCTCAAAAGGTATATTAATTATCGAAACAAATCATCTTCATAATTAACCTCTTGAAAGATGAAATCAAGAGTCATATTACCATATTAAATATGGATTCATGTTAATGGAATATGATCCAAGTTTGGAGTTACACCTTTATATGACATGATATCAAATCTTTGGTGGTTCTAATAACTCCATTATTCTCACTAAGACCTGCCTCTCTTCTTGTTTAACATTATTTTCCCATTAGACCTATCTTAATACATTTTTTGTTCTCCTGTGTTGTAACTCCATGTAGAGATAATTATTTGGTATCTATTAATTACCTTTGCTCGGGGCTTCTTTAGTGTGCAATGATGCCTAAGGTTCACACAACATTTAAGCTTCAAGAAATAGATGAGATAGAGGTTTGAGCTTGATGTAGTAAAGAATCCTCTTGGAACACCTAGTGGATGTCAACCTCTATATAAATTTTGATACATTAGAGCCACAACATAAAACACATGCAGATTGGGAAGGAGGAAAAAACAAGACCTTATATGAAGAAAAATTTGTATATGACCCTATATTAAAGACTGACTACTGGGCTGACTACTGTTTGGTAGGGAACTTATACTTGAGAAAGAAAAAATCTCCATTTTAGGAGTTGTATCAGCTGATCTGGATGACTGTGGTGACAATTATATGTATGAAGTCTCTGAAAAAAAGGAAGAGTAGGTTCCACTTAAGTATTTGATGAGAAAAATTAAATATGAGAATAGAATTCGAACTTTGAAGAGAAAAGTGGAATGAATTGTGATTCTGGACCGCCACCTGAAGTCTTAGAATTCTTTGTTGAGGGCTAGAAATGAAGACTTGGTAAAGGAGACATAATATTTAAAATAAAAAGTCAAATGTTAGAGGATTCATGTAGCATATATGAAAACTAAACATAGGAGGGACAAGAGGCAATTGAAGAAGATTCAAGGCACAAGATCAAAAATCAACATCCTAATGAAAAAGTGATGGAATTAGGGCTTCAAAATTTTGGTTTTTTATGGAGTCATTTGGCACACCCCTATTTGTGTGAGGACACACAATGAAGTCGGGTTAGGGGGATGTAAATCTTATAAAATGTCTCATTTTTTTTTTATTTAATACCCTCACCACTCCCCTATTTTACTAATTTTGAAGGATATGCCTAGTATTTCCATGATCTTTTGATGTAATATGGAGGATTTGAGTACAAGTTGCTTATTGTTCGAAATGTGGTAGGTACATATTTAATTTGGATCAAAATGCCTCATTTATTATATTTTTATAGTTTAAAACTTTTACAAGTCACTTACCTAAGTAGGTTTAGCTCTTGTACTCATTTTGGTGTTCCTTAACTAGTCATGGTATTGATGCACATGTTACAGGATTCTTGCACCAGTTACAGAGTTTGTGCACCACAGTCAAGGCACAAGACTATTGGTTACTGGAGATATATAAACGGGATCGTGGCCAACTGGATGATTGAATATTTGTGAATATATCTATGAAATGAGATTGAAGGAATGTGTGCACCTACCCCACCCCTGCAGTCAACATAGTAGCCTGAGGAGGAAGTAAATTTTTTCCAAAGAAACCCTCACACAATGGACAAAATATTTTTAGTTAGATAATGGTTGTACCAGATTGATCACTGGAGGGACGTTGTTTCCTGTTTTTCTTTATATGTGATTGGCTTCATTTTTGCAAGATTTGTAAATGTAATCAAATTTTATAACATGAGTTAAAGCTTAGAGATAGGTTAGTGATGTTATGGTATGGTTGAATTGTTAGTTTGAAGTCTGGTATCACTTTTTCTCAGTTGGATATGAATCACTAATCTCATCATGTATTGACACACTGAACTTCATTAATACATAAGCTAAATGCTAGGTTCTTCTTTATTATTGTCATTTTTTATGTGATGATCGATTGTGTTCTGTAATCTAATATTGCTTTAAGAGGGTGCAAGATGGCTGGTCAAGGCCCAACAAACCAAGCTTGACATGCCTCCATTAGAATAGTAACATGTAGTTTTTTAATCCCATATCTAGTGTGATTTTCTTATGGTGTGTTTTATCTACATGCAATCTAGTTTAGTTGTCTTTACGCTCTGTATTTTTCTATATATTTCCTTTATACCTTGGTTTTATGTCATTCAACGTTAAGATCTAAAAGGAGTATCACCATAAGTGAATGAAATAGTTTAGTTTCTTTCATATAAACTAGGTGTTACACTAAAAACTATCATCCTGACATTTTGCTATGAGTATAAGCTCATTATTACTCATACTTCCTCCTTTTGCAAGTCTAACATATCAGTTCCTCATGTCAAGCTTTCAAAATCAGAGAAAAGTTCCTAAAAATCCCCTAAACATTGGTATCGCACTTTCTCTATTCATTGCCTGCGGTCCCGCACCTAAAGTTCAGCTCTCCTGCGGAACCATACCGCACGTTCTTTGTGTTATGGGTGCGGACCTCTGTAAAACTCAAAAAGGCGAGAAAGTAAAGATAAAAATTTGATTTCAGATGAATTCTAGAAGATTCTAGATGGGAATTTTCGGGAATGGATACGCTTTGAGAAGGTTCATGCATCCCTCACTTGATGGGGCTAACCCCTTGATGTAAGGAGCTAATCCCTTTGAAGGAGGATTCTATCCCTTCATATTTGGAACAGAAAACCTCCTCTTTTCCACTATAAAAAGAGGCCTAGGGTAGCCTCAAAGGGAGTTCAAGCTTTAAGATATTTGAAGTTAAATGCTGTTGAGATTCAGACTTAGTTAACTAAGACTTTCTGTGAGGTTAAATCACTCACCTCTATCCGTCTTGGTTCAAAGAGTGCAATGCTTGTCAAAGTAGAAGAGATTCCTGCTTCGGACCCCAGGAGGACCTGCACGACATCAAGGCACAGGTTGTAAAGGTTTTCTTTTATTTGAAGTTAATTCAAATATACTCATTTCTCTCATTAAACTGTCTAGTCATGGTTTATTTCATAAATTCCTTGATCATTATGATGAGTATGATTTATAATAATGTCTATACAGGTGCTATGTAATCTTTTTGCTTGTTTGTGACTGCAGATTCACGAGGAACGTTCTTTCAAGTGCACGGGAAGGACTTCAACGAGATCAAGAAAGCGTTGGACATAAGGTAGGCCTTACACCTATATAGCATTTTTATAAATCTTGTATGCTTAGAGAGAGATTAGTATAATTTGCTGTTTGTTGCTAGTTATTTTTAGTACTAGAGAGATCGGTCTTGTCCGCAAGACGGATTAATCTACACAACAAAATGGCGACTCCGCTGGGGAAAGAACTTGTTGTTTTTGGTTCTATTTTATTTTTGATTTGAGGAAACATTTTTTCTTGGTTTTTGATTGATACATATCTGTCTGGGTAATTTAGATTTTCCCTGTTTTTGAAAATTTAGAAATATTTTAAGTTTTTCTATAATTTTTCCTAGGACCGCACTCTGGCTCATTTTGACAGTGCGGGTAGGTTCACACTTTCTGTTAAGAATACAGTGCGGGACCGCACCTGTCAATACTGGTTGCCTGCGGACCCTGTAAAAATTTTAGAAAACCTCTAGATTTCTTTCTCTAGTTTATTTTTATTTGGATTTAGATTTTTGGTTTCTGCCCAGATTGATTATTGTTTCTGTCAAGAATTTTTTGTGAATGAACTCCAACAGTATTGATGTTTTGATGATTTTCTAGAAGATTTTGCATTTTGGTTTGTTTTTCCACTTGGTCTTTGTAGTGATTCGAAGCTTTGACAATTTGAAGTATCTAAGATTACATTGATCTCTTTTTGTCTTTTTGAATCCGACCTGATTGTGAAAACATCCTTTATTGAGAAATTGAGTCTTTTGTTTCTTTGCGAATCTTCGAAAAAACTTGGTTGAAAGTTTTGAATTTCATTTTTATAAAAAAAAAACATATTTTGAGTGTTTTTGATCTGTTTGTTATTCTAAACAAATAGACTCTTAGTTTGTTGAACAACTAAGGAAAACATTCTTCAAAAAATCTTAAAGCTTTTACTCAATTTAGATTGTTTAAAATCATAGTTCTCAAGATTAGATTTTGTAGTTTTGAGTAGTTTTTAATTTTTATAGCTTTCTTTCGGAGGAAAATTGTTTTGTAGCTTCAAGTTTCGAAAAAAATAAGGGATTTTGTTATGAGCTTGATATATATCATCATTGAAAAGATAAAATATTTTCTTTCAATCATTCTTCATGTTTAAAGAAGGAATTGTTTATTAAAAGAATTGCATTCTCCAACTCTTTCTTAGATAGAAGTTCATTGAAAGAAAAAGAATTGATTATCATTCTAGGTGCATTTTAGTGTTTTTTGGAAATCGAGTCTTCACATCATCCAAAGTTTCATTTCCGCACCCATTGACTTAAGAAACAACTCGTAAAAGTAACGCTTAATTAAAATTCATTTAGTAATATTTTATTTCTAGGGCTCTTATCACCAACATAGCTTAGGCTAGTATCTTGGAGTAGGGAGTAATTAACTCTCCAAGATAGCTAAAACAAACAAGTAGACAAATCTTGCGGTAGGAAGAAATTCCAATTGTTACATCTATGCTTTGGGAAGCTCCTCCTAAAGGAGTCAAGCACGAGATCATATCTGAACCAGTGGGGTAATCAATCCTTCCTCATTGGGAACGATAGAAGATATACACGTATTAACAACGGTAAATCTCGGATAGACCATTTCCGAGGAGCCTGGGGTCACTTGTCGGTAAACCTTGAATTATTTCAAGGAGCCTTCAAGGGGATTGAGCTTTGTTACTCTACCCTTGCGTGTGTGTCGGATCGTAGACTGTTCCCCCAGGTATATTTGTTTCAGTTGGTTACCTTAGTGACCATAATCTTTAGGATTCTTTCCTAAGGTGACGGTGGAGGGAAGATCCCACTGTACCTAGAACAAACGTCGGCTAGACTCACTTGGACTCTCCGGAGGGTTATCTTCACTCGAGATGGTATAGTGGAGAAACTTGCACCGGTCTGTTTCATTAAGCAGGTTGTCGGGGTAACTGTTCCAACCGCCCTTTTCGTGTTAAAATTCTACTAAGTTGGATTTCATCACCAACTAGTGTTTTTAGTAAAGAAAGTTACTGTTTGTGTGTGGTTTGAACTCTTAGATTTTTAAGCGAATGATTCAATTTTTTGTTTCTTAGAGAATTTAGGTGTTTTCATTGAAATTTTTCTTTGTTTGCGTGTGATTAGATAATTTTTAATCGTGGCGGAATTGCCGAGACAATCCCGAAGAATACAAGGGAAACCCCCAGAATATTCACCAAGTCAACTTGAAGGGCTTCGTGCTCTGGTATCATCCAGTAGTAGTAGAATTAGATCAACAGAAATTGGAAGTTCATCTATAGTTATACATCCTGATCATCAAATACCTACAACAGAATACATTCAAGAACCGATTTTAGTTTCTGAAGTTACTGAAAGTATTTCTCCTTCTGGTGAATTATCTGATGAACCTGAAATCTCTGAACCTGAAACTGAATCTTCTGTTTTGGAAACATCCTCGGGATTTATTACACCAACTTCTAGCGATCCAGGTTCACCTAGGGTAAGAAATATCATTACAGACAATCTTCCCTCTGGAATTATTTCTATTGAAGAACTTACTAATCCAGACGAAGACATATCTCTTCCCGACTCCCCTTAATCGTTAAATCTTAGGGAGCGTGAATCTATTTTCTACAGCCCCATTCGAACTAATCCTTGGTATCTCTCTTTAACGAATTTTTTAGAGAATCCGGGTCTTGCTTTTTATCCACCTCGAATTCCATTTCATCCTACACCCAGAGGTTATTATCCGTCATCTTTTATGGCCGGAGAGTCATCCATGTTTTCTCAAACGTCGGAATCATTTTTACATGGTGGTCCTTCTATTCCTTTGGGATATCAGTCTTTTTCTGATACTTTCTCGGGAGCAACTCCTCAACCCATCGAAAACATGTTATCATATGGTCTTGATGGAATTAAAATTGAAACGTCGAACGTAGATCAAATCTTTATGATGTCTGGTAATATTCCAAATCCTCAAACTCAAGGCAGTCAGTTTCCTTCTGGGGGACAGCCTCAGGGAAATCCGTTACCACCTGGGGGGCAACCTCAGGGTAGTCAGTTACCGCCTGGGGGGCAACCTCAAGGTAGTCAGTTACCACCCGGGGCACAACCTCAAGGTAGCTTTTTCCCAGGACAAACTGTGGAATCATATTATTTTGGGGACAACCCCAAGGACAGTACATACCTCAGGGTTATCAACCTCAAGGACAGTACATTCCTCAAGGTCAACCCCAAGCACAATATGCTCCTCAGGGTCCTTATCAACCCCTGTCTCAGTACGCGCCTCAGGGTTATCAACCTCAAGGTCAGTACCCAATTCAAGGTTTCCAACAACCTTCTGGTCAACCATCTATTCAAGGAGCCGGAAATTTACCACTTACTAATCAACCCTACGTTCAACCAGGTTTTGGTCCTTACGTTCAACCTTCTATGGGACAATACCCCGGAACTATGATGTGGGATCCGTCCCAATATCAACAGCCTTTGCAGCCTAATGTGCAGTTGCCTTATCAACCTGGACAGCCTTTGGTTTCTGGTCCAACCCAGCAACCTGTTCAGCCAGCTATTCAAACTCCTGCACCTAGTTCAGTTCAGGAGACTGGGCCTAGTACACCCCAGACTCCGCCTCAAACTGCTGTAACTGCTGCAATGACTGTTCAACCTGTCACACCTGTTTCTAGAGTATCTGTAGCACCGACTTCTTCTATCCCTGTATCCGTGCAGATCCCTCAAGTCTCTATACCTCAGTCAGGACCTTCCATTCAAACTACAGTTCAGATGCCTGCAGAACAAGCTGGTACAAGTACATTTGGTACAAGTCAACCTCAATTTACGTATCACCCATACCAGGGACAGCCGCAATTCGGTCCCTATGTACAGAATCCGAACTATCAGTATCAACCGTACCCTGGTTATACTTATCAACAACCTCAGTATGGTCCGGTTCATCCTGGTTTTCCGGGAGGTTACACAATACCTAATGCAAATCCGATTCCTAGTTATCCTGGGTATCCGCCTCCTGGATCTGCTTTGGCTTCTCAAGGTTTTCGTGACCCTAACCGTCAATTACCGTTTATCGCAACTTTGGACTTACCTGATTTGACGCGCCTTACGAATGATCCCATTTTTTATTACCAAAATTGGCCGCCAATGCCTCATAAGCTGCCCAGTGATATACCAAAATTCGAAGGTAAGTCAGGAGAGGATCCATCGAATCATGTTATGACTTATCACCTTTGGTGTGCATCTAATTCAATTATTGATGATTCGATTCGTTTACATCTTTTCCAAAGAACTCTCATAGGTCTTGTAGCCAAATGGTACATTGAGTTGCCACGAGGCTCGTTTCATAATTTCAGTCAGTTATAAATTGCTTTCTTGACTCATTTTCAGTTGTCTGTCAGATACGACAATGGCACGGAATTATTAACTTCGCTAAAACAATCTACGTCCACGTATATTTCTGATCATATTCATGAATGGCGACGTAGGAGGCGTTTTGTGAAAGTTTATATTCCGGATCAAATTTTGGCAGAATGGTTTGTTAAATCATTGTTACCCAAGATCACTGAAGATGTAGCTAAGGCTGGTGTTGTTACTGAAGAGAAAGTAATTGCCCAAGCTCAGTACCTTGACCTCGTATATACACAGTCAGGTACTTTACATGAGAAAATTCCCGATCTTCCAAAGCAAGGTCAAATAGCTGCAGCTCCTTCAGGGTCTCATGCCGCTGACGGTATGATTGGTATAGTCAATTCTAAAAGCAAGAAGAAATCTTCAAAGAAATCTTCTCCTATTATAACTTTACCAGATTCCCCAAAAGGAGAATCTTCCCCCGAAGTTTCTGCCGATATTCACGTCGTAGAGACATCTACGACCAAATCGAAATCCAGTGGTAAAAAGAAAGGGAAGAATAAAAACAAAAAGAATTCGAAAGAGAAAACTGATAAAGATGAATCCAATGACGAAAAACGTAAACCTTGCTATCCTTGTTTCATTTGTGAGTAAGATCATTTCACGAAAGAATGTCCATATCGAGCCAAAGTTACGAAATTCGTTAAAGGATCACAACAACCTGCTGTCTTGAAGGATCCTTTTCCAATTCAAGATAGTAAGATGATTGGTTCTTCCTCGACTACTTTAGAAGAGCCTATTATGATGATGTCTCATGTAAGGGTTGCGACGCGATAGCAAGATTACGGTTCTAAGAATCCTGTTGATGGTAAAGAAGCAGAATATTCTAATGCAAACACATCAACTACACCTCCTCCTATTTCTGGTCCGCTACAGATCGAGAAACAAAATCCAGACTTAATAATCAAACCGCCTGCTAAAGGTGTTCTTCGTAAATCATCTTTCAATCCACATGCGAGAGCTGCTCAAAATTACAACATTGTTCAAGACTTAGCCGTTTCTCCTTCAACAATGTCGGCTTTGGAAGTGCTGCAATCGTGTCTAGCACATCGTAAATTATTATTGTCTGCCATAGGAGCTGTCGATGTTCATGATTCTAACCTTATAATCTTCGATTTAGAAAATAGTACACCTCGCCTACCTCATCAAATGGATTTCCAGATTCCAGTGTTAGTAAAAAACAGACCAATATTTCGGACTGTGATTGATGAAGGAGCTTCAACGTGTATCATGTCGATTCAGTGTTGGAAATCGCTTGGTTCTCCTACACTTAACCAATCTCCGACAATTCTAAAGGCTTTTGATGGTCGAGGTTTTCAACCTTTTGGTATTTTGCAGGATTTACCCATAGGGGTCGAAGGTAAAATCGTTAATCTAGATGTGGAGGTGGTTGATGCCCCTCTAGATTACAACCTTCTTCTGGGTCGCAGTTGGTCCTATGCTATGACTGTTGTTGTTTCTTCGGTCTTTCGACTCATAAAATTTTCATATCAAGGAAAGATCGTGACAATAGATCAGTTAACTTATTTCTCGTCCGACCCAGCCTCTACAGAAACAATCCAGCATGTTGGTAAAACGCCTATCCCTTATAAGGATGTTGGAGTGGGTTTGATTAAAGATTCTGGTTTACTAGGAACTTTTTCCTTTCCTCCTCCTAACGTATCGCCTTCTACTGCAAATATTCACATGATTTCGTCAGACACTGTTATGTTTGATGATCCTTGGATCGTACCTTCCGAATCCGAGATTGATTCATTTGATGGCATGATGCCTTTGAGTCCATTTGAAATTGTGTATCAGGCTGTACAGTCACTTTCCAACCCCTCTTCAACCGAAAATGATCCAATGAATGGGATCCATGAGGAATCACTTTCTATATCTAGTTCAGTTACAACGACATTTCCTGAACTTGTTCATACAGATGAGCAAATTCGTGAGTTTTTGTCTGTTGATGATTTACCATGGGAAGATCTACATCATCAATCTTCATTTTTACCTGAGCTAGATCATTTTGAATATGATTTCGCTTCAATTTTTACTGCTGAATATGTCAAAGAACCTCAGAATCCATTGCAAAATCCTGATTCTAAGTTAAATTTGGAAAATATATCTCGAACGGTTCCCATTGACATTTCAGTAAACCCAGGAATAATTGAAAACATTCATATAGGTGCTTGTTGTACTGAAGATGAAATTAAAGCTTAGAAAGCCCTATTTCAAGAATTCTGTGACGTGTTTGCCTGGTCTTATGAAGAAATGCCAGGAATTGATCCATCGATCGTTGTTCATGAGATTAAGACTTACCCGGATGCTAAACTTGTTCGTCAACGATTACGTCAAATTCATCCTAGAAAAGCTGCTGCTATAAAAGCAGAAGTTGAAAAATTACTTCACGCAAGATTCATTTATCCAATTCCCTTAACGGATTGGGTATCGAATATTGTTCCTGTAACTAAAAAACAAGGAACGATAAGAGTATGTATCGATTATAGGGATATTAACCGAGCGTGTCCAAAAGATAATTATCCAACTCCCTATATCGATCAAATAATCGATGATTGTGCTGGCAGTGAATTGTTTTCCTTCATGGATGGCTTTTCCGGCTACAATCAAATAAACATACTCCCTGCTGATCAACCGAAAACAGCTTTTATTTGTCCGTGGGGAACGTTTTCTTATTGTAAAATACCTTTTGGATTAAAAAACGCTGGAGCAACTTTTCAACGGGCTATGTCTTATGCATTTCATGACATTAAGCACATTGTCCAGCCATATCTCGATGATTTACCTGCTCATTCATTACGTAGGGCCGACCATCTCACTCATTTATGAGAAATTTTTATGAGATGTAGGCATTATCGAATAAGGCTGAATCCGCATAAATGTGTTTTCTGCGTAGAATCGGGTCGATTACTGGGATTTGTTGTCTCGAAAGAAAGCATTCGCGTCGATCCATCGAAGGTCGAAGCCATTGTTAAATTGCCTCCTCCTTCGACTTTACGCCAACTCCAAAGTTTGCAGGGGAAAGCAAACTTTTTACGTAGGTTTATTCCTAACTATGCCGAGCTTACAAAGGGTTTTACCCGGTTGTTGAAACAGAACATTCCATTCTTTTGGGACGAGATCGCTGATCGATCTTTTGATGCACTTAAACATGCGTTGACCCATGCACCGTTACTGCATCCTCCCAACTACAACCAAGATTACATTTTGTACCTCGCTGCTTCACATTCCACCATTGGGATGGTACTAGTTCAAGAAGATGAATCTCACAATGAACATGTGATTTATTATCTTAGTTGGAATCTGCATCCGATTGAAATCAAATACACACATGTGGAGAAATTGGCCTTGGCAGCCGTTCAAGCTGTCCAACGTTTTAGACATTACATCTTGTTACGTAAAACCACGGTAATTTCTAATTGCAACCCTATGATGTATATTTTGACCAAAAAATTGCTAGGGGGAAAATATTCCAAATGGATAGTTATCCTGCAGGAATTTGACTTGGAATTTGAAAAATCCAAGGCAAAGAAATCTTTGGTATTTGCGGAACTGATGTGTGATTTCCCCTCTACTGATACTGAAACAGTGGCAGAAGAGTCCATTGCGGACGAATATTTGTTTCTCATCAGTACACTTGATCCTTGGCATGGAGATATTATTGTTTATCTCCAAACCCAATCTTTTCGGCCTGACATCTCACGAACTCAGCGACGGAAAATATGCTTCCAATCCCAACATTATAATATCATTGGTGATACACTTTATCGTCGTGGAGCGGATTCTGTTTTCCGACGTTGTCTAACTCATGAAGAAGCTGAAAAGGTGTTAAATGACTGCCATTCTGGAGCATGTGGCGGTCATATGTCTGGGTATGCCACAGCCCAAAAGATATTGCGTGCGGGTTATTTCTGGCCAACATTGTTCAAAGATTGTATTTATGCGGTTCGGAAATGCCACAACTGTCAAATTTTTGATCGAAAAATGTGCGCGCCACCCTCTCCTCTTCACCCTATAATTGCTGTTGGTCCTTTCGCGAAATGGGGTATCGATTTTATTACATGTAACCCTCACTCGGCCGAGGGGCATGCCTATATTATCTTAGCAGTAGATTATTTTACAAAATGGGCCGAGGCGATGCCTACATTTTCAGCTGACGGCAAGACTGCTGCAACATTCGTATTTAATCACATAATTGCTAGGTTCGGTGTTCCCCAAGCTATTATTACAGATCATGGAAGTCACTTTCGGAATGTCATGATGACCGAACTGACAGACCAACTTGGCCTGCGCCATGATAGTTCCACTCCGTATTATCCGCAAGCCAATGGTCTGGTTGAAGCCATTAACAAATTTTTAGTCACCATGATCAAACGAATCATTGGTATTCACAAGACAAATTGGCATTCCATGTTATTTTCAGCGCTTTGGGCATATCGAACCTCAGTCAAAACATCAACGGGTTTCACTCCTTTTCAACTGGTTTACGGTTTGGAAGCTGTGTTGCCGATTGAATGCGAAATACCGTCACTAAAATTAGCCGTAGAATTACTTCCAGCTACATCTGAAGAGGAGAAACATTTCTTGTACTTAGCCCAATTAGATGAGAATCGACGAAATGCTGCAATAGCAAACGAGGCTCATGTTAAAAGAATAAAAGCTCAGTATAATAGAAGTGTGACCCCTCGAAATTTTTCAGAAGGAGACCTAGTTTTACTTTATGATCAAGCTAACGACAAGCTAGGAGCTGGGAAATTCGTGCCTATGTGGCATGGTCCTTATATTTTTAAACGAAAGTTAGCAAAAGGGGCCTATGAGTTGATAGATTTTGACGGCGTCCCTTTGGATAAACCCAGAAATGGGCTCTATCTAAAGCGATATTATGCTTAAATGTGGTGTGGAGATTTTTTTAGTTTAGATTTCTTTACTGCTGGTGTGTTTTAGATTAGAAAAGTGTGCCTAGTTTAGAGAGTGTGTTTTTATCACTATCCCTGCTTATCTGAGTTTTACTCTTGATATTGCAGATGTCGAGGTCTCTTCAAACCTACATTGGTTTTGCTGATGGTGCTTATCGTAGTACACGAAACATTTCTTTCGCAGCTTGGGTTATCTATTCACCCTCTGACGAGTTAGTATCCATGCATGGGGTAAGCCTTGGTCAAACAACGAATAACATTGCCGAGTATAGTGCAGTGATTGAGTTATTATCTGAATCCATATCATTTGGAATTTGGAGTTTGATTGTAAGGTTGGATTCTAAACTTGTTGTATTACAGCTTAACAGGGTTTATACCATTAGAAATCCAGTGTTATTATGGTTATTTTTAAGAGTTCGTCTTTTGGAACGTGAATTTGATTACATTGAATATCAACATATTCCAAGACATTTAAATACATTAGCAGATTCAATTTCTTCTAGTATGATAAATAGACATTTGCAATAATCAAAACAGTAAATCAAACGCATTCATATATGTACACAGATAGCCGGCAAATAGTGATATATCATAGTATAGGAGTGTTTTCAAAAAATATACATTGTCTTCGATCATAGGTTGGAAACACCTTATGATCGGCAAAAAATGATAACTCAAGAGTCAAAATATGAGTCTACACGATCATCCCATCACTGATGATGATCACGATAAAAAACCACTGCTCGGGCTACCCTGCATAGGAACCTCCTAAAAGGTCCTGGAACTCCAATCACATATATCTGCAACCTGAGAGGAATGTCATCTATGCTCGTCTCTGGAATATCTAGAGTCAAACGCTGTAGATGATGCTCTAAATCAGTCAAAATCTCCGCTGATTGGCCTGCTGGGGCTGGTGCGGCCGCAACTGGTTGTCTTCTCTCGTAAGGTTGGAGATGGGCTGGTCTTTGTGGACCCACATCTGTATTCAAAAAAATTTTGGTTATTAGTTTTCAAAGACGATAAAAAATTAAAAAAAAATTAGAATTTAGCAAACGTTGAAAAATGATTGTACCTGACTCATCCCACTATTCCCCTGCTGGGAGAACCATCTCTCGATCACCGCGGAAATCTATCCCGGCGTATGGAAAGTCCTATATCACAAAAAGTTGGCGATCCAGCCAACGAAAATATGAAGGAGGAAATCGGACAATTTCAGTACCCTTGATAGCATGACGAGCCATCAATGTGGACCAACGAACCATCCTCGGTTCTCGAAGTCGACCGGCATCAACAACAATACTCTGTGGAGCTAACATGGGGATCCTCTCTAGAGAAAAAGAAACAACAATGGATCCGTATCCAAAGTTATTCAATTTCCCATTTTTTGCTCTGGTTAGTTGGCCTTTTACATTAGCCAACACAGCTTCACACCAGTTAAAGATGGTGCCGCGAAAACAGTCCACGGAAATACGAATTTGGGAACCAGTAGCTACATGAAGTGCAGCACTCCCACATAGTTTGGTAATAGTAAAAGCAATAACTTTCAATTCAGGACAGATGATGTGTTTTATGTCAATCCGTTTGTCCCGAGGATTTGCCTGGTCATTGCAGAATTCTAGTTGGAGACTAGCAACAGACTGGCCACCTGGCCTAGTCCCAAACAAAGAAACTTGTTCGCCCCTCTTGGACAAACCAGTCAAGAAATATATATCCTCCAACTCAATTTCGAGCCGGTGGCCACCAATAAAGAAGCACTGGTCCTGCACATTCCATCTGTTCACGAACCATGTCAGGAGTTCTACTTGTGCCCTCATGCCTGAGATGGCCCAAAATTTGTACAAGCCACATGCTTTTAATTCCTGTTGTGTGGGCAAATGGAGTATTACGGCTTCATCCACTTCCTCGTGCTCACGTTCTCACCAGATCAGCATCTTATCAATCCTACAATGAATAAAAAGGCAAGTTAGAATAGTCTTATTTGAAATTTTTTGGCAAACAAATGAGAAATAAATGTTTTAAATCCAACCGCGTGGGTACCGCACCTACGCTTTGTAAACAGTGCGTAGATCCGCACGCATACTGTGTGCTGGGTGCGGAACCCACGACTTTTTTCTTATAGAAAAAAGTCGGGGTCCGCAGGGAACGTGTGTCACACCTGCGGACCCCGTGGGCGAACTTTTAAACCATTTTTTTTACCCCAAAAATGCAAACTAAAGCCTAAAAACAAATTTGAAACGGATGAAAAACAAGATTGAGAGGTTGTGGATTACCTGGGATTGACGGTTCTCGATTCCAACGGACGGATTTTCCAGAATCTTCACAGGAAATTTCTTACCCAAAAGCTTTTTACTTTTCACTCTGGAACTGAACGGTAAAAATGAAATTGAAAAAGTCCTGTTTATAAGTTTTTCCGAATGGATGAATTTTTAATTTATTTATTTTTCACTTTAAAAAGGGTATTTTTGAAGCATTTTTACTTATCTTTAAACAGGTATGTGTAATGTTTTAAGTTTTTGTGCAGAAATTGGATTTTTCAGGAGAATTAATCATTTTTCAACAAAGAGCATATTTTTATCACTTTTTCAGAATCTTTCAAAATTTGCATTTAAAAAAGCAAAACATTGAGTCAATCTTGGTTATTTTCTTGGCACTCATTAAACTCATGAAAATCCTGTAGATCATTTTTTCTCTTTTTTCATTCTCGGGGAAACATATAAAACATAATTGCGAGGTTCGGCTTTTCCTCAAGCCATTATTAAATTGAAAGTTTGCCATATGAGTACATTTTTATCCCTTTTTTGAACTCGTTAAAACTTACCGAAAAAGCGAAACCTTGGAGTCCTCTTTTAAGCCCTTTTCAGACTCTCTAAATATGAAAAGATTGCCGAGTACTTGACTATTCGAACTCGTTAAAGTAAATGAACAGTCGTCCCTTTAGTATAAGTTTACCCCTTTTACGGACTGAAATGGACTATTTACGAAAAAGGTATACGTTGACTAAATACGGTCAATAGAGTTCTCTCCCGCATTATTTTATCCTTTTTTGCCCGAGAGAATTAAATTTATAAAAAGTATACCCACGGAGTTTTCTAGTTTTTCTTCACTTAAAAACCGAAAAACATCAACAGTTTCTCCTATACTGACTCGCTAAAACTTAACAAGAAAAGGACTCATCAATTTCAAATGTGAACGAACCACTTCCTTCTTAGGTTCGAATATCAAATTGTTGACTCTATCCTAAGGATGAGCTATAATCAAGCAATGCCATCTCAAGTTTGTCAAAAATAAATAGGTACTTGCCAGAAATGGTGGGGGAAAAAGAGAGAAATGGGCGTGTTTGTTATATTTTAAATTTTTTGAAAATTCAGTCAACCACTCTTGAACACGACACTTTCATTCACCTGGGTTGGGAAATCATTTACCTAACAGTTAATCAAACCACATTGAAAGTCTTCAACCGGTTTCTGGGTATTAGCTTTGGGTCAATTGTCACCAAACCATCTGCAGTGTCGTTATGTGTTCAAGAGGACAGTTCAAATAAACCATTCATCTGCAAAATATCTGTCATCCATTTTTGACCATCCCTGAGTCAGTCCTTGCTAATATATTTTCAAAACTTGATCTATGATTTCGTGTTGTGGGCTTGCCTACGACAGATCACTTTCTATCGACATCAGCAAATTATCTAGGAAGTTGATCCAAAAATTGTCAGTACCTTGAAATCTGCATGCCTCAATGGCAGGTTTCTCGCCTTCGACGACAGGTTGCATCATTGACCTTCGATCGAATGATTTCGTGACATGTTCGACTTCATCTCATTCATTCACATTTCATGGATTGTACCTAGTACTTTGATGTGCCATTGATGACACGGTGTGAATTTCACACTTGTTAACAGTTCACATCATTAACTGGTAATCAAGTGGTTTCTACCATGTTCGACTTCAACACATTTATTCACATGGATAGAATCGTACTAGTTCGAGATGCGGAAATCAAGACCTTGGATCTAGTTTCCACCATCCAGGCTGCGAGGAATTTTATTATTATACAGTAGACTATTCATTACAGATGGTTGCGCCCATGCTGTGTCTACACTATTGATGTAATATTAAAATCATTCCTGTATCAGAACGATTTGAGTTAGTTTCTAGTTAGTTTTAATCTGAGTATGGGAATGCCTACCTCAGTGATGACATATATATGTATATATTTTGCATTGAATGTTTTTACAGGTTCCGACTGGGGTATCCACAGGATGATCTTTGAAATGATAAAGTACTACACTCTTCATATATGACAGACTTTAGCTTCATCTATTCCAGACTTTGCACTTTAGGGGGCAATTTTTTACACTAAAAACTGTCATCCTGACATTTTTCTATGAGTATAAGCTCATTATTACTCATACTTCCTCCTTTTGCAAGTCTAACATATCAGTTCCTCATGTCAAGCTTTCAAAATCAGAGAAAAGTTCCTAAAAATCCCCTAAACATTGGTATCGCACTTTCTCTATTCATTGCCTGCGGTCCCGCACCTAAAGTCCAACTCTCCTGCGGAACCCTACCGCACGTTCTTTGTGTTATGGGTGCGGACCTCTGTAAAACTCAAAAAGGCGAGAAAGTAAAGATAAAAAGTTGATTTTAGATGAATTCTAGAAGATTCTAGATGGGAATTTTCGGGAATGGATACGCTTTGAGAAGGTTCATGCATCCCTCACTTGATGGAGCTAACCCTTTGATGTAAGGAGCTAATCCCTTTGAAGGAGGATTCTATCCCTTCATATTTGGAATAGAAAACCTCCTCTTTTCCACTATAAAAAGAGGCCTTGGGTAGCCTCAAAGGGAGTTCAAGCTTTAAGATATTTGAAGTTAAATGTTGTTGAGATTCAGACTTAGTTAACTAAGACTTTCTGTGAGGTTAAATCACTCACCTCTATCCATCTTGGTTCAAAGAGTGCAATGCTTGTCAAAGTAGAAGAGATTCCTGCTTCAGACCCCAAGAGGACCTGCACGACATCAAGGCACAGGTTGTAAAGGTTTTCTTTTATTTGAAGTTAATACAAATATACTCATTTCTCTCATTAAACTGTCTATTTATGGTTTATTTCATAAATTCCTTGATCATTATGATGAGTATGGTTTATAATAATGTCTATACAGGTGCTATGTAATATTTTTGCTTGTTTGTGACTGCAGATTCACGAGGAACGTTCTTTCAAGTGCACGGGAAGGACTTCAACGAGATCAAGCAAGTGCTGGACATAAGGTAGGCCTTACACCTATATAGCATTTTTATAAATCTTGTATGCTTAGAGAGAGATTAGTATAATTGGATGTTTGTTGCTAGTTACTTTTAGTACTAGAGAGATCTGTCTTGTACGCAAGACAGATTAATCTACACAACACTAGGTTGTACAAATCAAATCTCTAGCACAATTATATTTCGTATATGGTTAGTGGTAAATATAGGTTTAGTGTCAGTTTGTTTTCTGGGTATTTCTAATTATCAAAGTTAAAATAGTTGGCTAATCACATATAAACCCATTTTTTTAGGCATATAATGAGATCATATGATAGGATATGTGATCCAATCATGCATGAGAGTGAGTCAAGGCCTATTGCAGGAGTGGAGCCAGAACCAACTGCCCACCTTAGATTACCATAAAACCAGTGTTTTGTCGATAGAAGGATATTCCAACAATACGAGATATGTGAGGAATCCAAAGAAGCATTACACAACCACATAATAAATTCCCTATTTTGCATATTTTTAACACAAATTACTTGTTTCCAAAGTCCTTTGATGGATACTTCTCGCCAGAAAGTTTTTAAGAGGAGAGCCATATTAAAAGTCACAGTGTCTTTATTCCCCCAACCACCAAGGGTAGTTGGAGGATTAATCAAATACATGCTAACCAAATGGATTTTCCTTTATATACTTGTGCCAACCCAAAAAAATTGAGAAATAATGGTTTGTAATCTGTTGATCACACCCTTAAGTAACTTGAAGATGCACATCGACTAGATGGGGATGCTATGAAGGATGGATTTTATCAAAACAAGTCTACCCCAAAGAGATATCCACTTTTTTATCTAGTGTTTGAGCCCCTTCTCAATTTTATAAATGAGCCAACCCCAATCACAGATTTTGTAACCATTCGGTTTCAATATAAAGCCCAGGTATTGAAACCCTCCATCCATATTAACAAGAAATTGCAAATTTTTATAACATTTGGGACATTATAGCTAAAGGATTGTTGTATGATTACCATTTTGGTGGTCGAACCAACGGGTCCCTTGCTAAACCCTCGAACCAACGAACAGCTGACCGGTTGAACAAACAGTCGAACTCTCAGCACCACCATTGTAGAGATAATGAAATCGATTAGGTCGAACTCTCAGTGTCGTTGCAGAGATAATGAAATCGATTCTGTAAGAATTGTTGTAAAAAGAGCATCTGGGTAATGAAATTGATTGGTTTGGTGTGACATCCACTAGATATATGGTACATTCCTTTGATATTAGTATATAAGGATAAGTATTTTCATACAATTCCTCTTGTGTTTTTGACCATATGTGTTTTATCGATATGATTTACAATTGATCCCTCTAGGTTGAGACGTTAACCCCTTCTTTACTACACATTGTAACTTGCACATGAACTTCTACCTTTCATGCACACCCTGAAATTGTGACATCCCCTCGCTTGAGGTTTTTATGTAACTAATTGTATATGTGTGTTTTACTTTTTAAAATGTTTAAAGTTTGAAAGACATATGGAGAATTTAATTATTAGTACTTTATTACTGATAATGAATGATTGCAAAATTGTATTTTAGATGTTTATAACAAATAAGGAGGTTTGGAAAATTAATGTTGGAATACATTTGGTTGAAAACAGACGAGGCTGCAAATTGATGGTGAATATTAATTACCTAGTAATAAGCCTTAGGCATCTAATATGAATAATTATATTTATTCTGAAACTATGGAGTTGGCCAATTAATTATTTCCATTAAAGATAGGATGTTTCCTTTAGGAGTGGGAAAAGAAGGCCCATTAATGAGCTAGAAATTACTTGCCACCTGTTGGTGAGGTGGAGGTAGTTACCAACTACAAAAATGAGTGGTAGATGGGAAATAGACAAAGATACTTTTTCTATTTTTTTTGTCTTCTTGTTGGAGGGGACTCACGATGTCTGAGGAGAGGTTGTGAGAGAAGCAAGTGAAAAGGAAAACACAAAAGTATATTTGCAAGCCTGTGCTTGAGGGGATAACTTCGAGGAGAAGTATCAAGGTTGGGTGGAGCCAAGTATTCAAACATATATTTTCCAGACAAAAAATTCAAGTCATTATTCTTGTCTTATATTATGTTTTGAAGAGTAAAAGACATAATTATGTTATGCTTCTAATTCTATGTAGCTTATACACTGCTAGAAATAATGACAAAATGAAAGAATTAGAACAATTGTTCCTTATTTTATTATTTCTAAGATTTTTTTGAAGAAATAGGTAAAAAGAAAAGGAAAGGAGCTGTAGTACTGATCACATGCAGGGTAGATATAGTGATTAATGTGAAATTTTGAAAGGCCCGCCATGATTAATCCGAAACCTTTGTAATTCGTTTGAAATTCCTATTAAAACCATAGTTTATGGCGGTAATGCTCCACCATATAAATAGGTATTAAAACCTTTCAAATGCCAACTTAGGTTTGATTTAAAAATGGCATATAATTTTAATTTAGCTTGTACAATAGTAACGCCATTATTTATTGGTTTGAAATAATAAACAACATGCAACAAACCCACATAATTAGAAAATTATTTAAAGACAATAATTCCTAGATATTAAAATATAAAGTTATAACATACCGGCTCATACTCGAACATAACATTTGTATCAATATTATTCTTCTATATCTTCTTGATCTTCATCCAACTAATCGACATCTATACCGACATCTGATTTAGAAACGGTGTTGAAATTATCGACCATGTCATCATCATCATCAATTATGTCATTTTCAATAATATCCTCATCGACATCATCATCAATAATTGTTGCCTCATCTCCTATGCCTGGTTCATCTTCTAATATATCTTCTTCGTCTGTCAATGCATCTTCTTGCTCATCTGCCACTGCATCATCTTCTTCCTCTACAGTATACTTTACTGGCCTTCCTCTTGGATCATATCTAATAGCAAATGACCATTCGTTCTCACTTGGAACCTCTGAGTAAAATACTTGTTCGCATTGGCTTGGAAAAACATAGCGATATTTTCCTGCTTCAAACTGCGATGTTTTAACCATTGGAAATCCATTATCATGTTGAATAAGTGTTCTATCATCATCACGTACATTCATTCGTATCCTATACCATTTGACGTCGAACAAAACTATTTTGAAGGAATTAAAGTCACACTCAACTATATCATCTAAAAACCCATAATATCTATTTTCAGATTCTCGAGGATGTCTGTCACTCCTGGAGGAAACATTAGTGACCTGGAATACTGCAGTTATCCCACTATCAGAAGTTTTCCTGTTATCATCCAACTATTTAACGCGAAATTTACAACCATTGCACCACATAGCCTTGTGGTGTTTCAACTGCAATATGCCAAACATGAAAAAGATGCATTCTCAATTAATAATTAATCATATAATTTACACAGCATGAAAATTATCTGAAAAATCAAACTTGTTGTCACATTATAAATATAGTATAAAATAAGTAATGAATAAAATAGGTGAATTAATTGCTTACCTTTCTATCTTTCAAACCATATGCTAAATTGATGTCCCTGTCCGTAACGTTTCCATATCCACTACGATACGCTTCTCTAATCAATTCAGACAGTAGTTTCCATGATAACCTACCGTCGTTACGTGCTTTACATGTTTCAATCCATTCACTCATCCACTCAAGATTGTTTGCAATGTATAAAAGTAGTGCCTCATAATCTTGAGCACCTTAATAAAAAAACAATAATTCACCAATATTAATAAATATTACTTATAACCATGGTAAATTATATTAATTAATAAACTATGAAAGAATAAGACCTAAATGAATATAATGATCATATACATGATGTAAAAAAATGAAACATTATATGTATTATACATAATAAATCTTTTACCTCTCACTTTCTTCATTCTACCTTTTCCCAACAAGTGCTCCACTTCAAATTTTTTGATGGAGTTCACATCCCAAATGCAATATGTCACATTCATAGCTAGCACAGATAATATAGGAAGATAATGACTAATATACACCATGGATTGATATACCACATATCCCTCCACCATAGAACCCTCAGGTCATGCTCTTTGTCTAACCAAAGCCTTCAAGGATTTCAGGTGCCTCTCGACCATCCACATTGACCTTGTGTGTACTGGTCCACACATTTCAATATTTTCAACTTGGTGTATCAATTAGTGTTCTTGTGCATTGAAAAATGTTGGAGGTAGATACTTTTGAATTTCACACATTAGCCGAGGAATTTCTCTCTTCCAATACTTTATTTCATCTTTATGGATTTCTTTCAATGACAACCATTTGCAAATCATTACACAAGGTTATTTCAATGAAACATAATATATATTTCATTACAAGTAAATTAATACATCATTTCATTAAGTATGAAAAGAAATTGTAGCAATTAGATTTTGCGTATAAATCAAAACTACTTACCTCATGTATTTACTAAGACCATATATAACTTGTTTGACATTGTTGTCGAAGTCGTTTGGGAGAGATACAGGTAGAACATACTATAACAATAAAAAGTGAATCGTTATTGGTTTCCAAATTAAACAGAAAAAAGGAAAATTTAAAATATGTATTCAAGCAATAACATACAAAAATGTATACCAAAAAAATTACCTTAAAAAAGGTATGCCAATCATGTGTTTTCACCCCACTAAAGTCACCTTTCTTCGTTAAGATATTATTTATGTTTGAAGAAAAACCTGTTGGAAATTTAATTCTTCTAACGACCTCTTTTACATCATTGCTTTGTTGTTCTGTTAATAACCATGGAATATTATTATAATTTCAACCTCCATTGTTATTTTATCTGTCGATAACACTTTTCATTACATGATTCGATTTCTCAATGTCAGCACAAATTTTTTCAATTTTATCTCCATCATGTGCACCATCTATGGTTCGCCATAACGTTTCTGTCACATTCTTCACGACATGCATTGTATCCAACAAATGAGCTATTTTTAGGTCCTTATAGTAGGGCAACCTCGCGAATTGAGAAGGATAACATTTCATTCCAAGTGGAAGTACAATATTAGTACCTTCACCACGACGATGACCTTGATATCAAAGAATAAAATAAATCAGAACAATATTAATTATAAAATACAATAAAATAAATTCATTAGTTAAAACAAAAATTCCAAACATTACATAAACAAATAATACACACACACACACACACAAATTACGTACCAGCTGCTTGACGATTATTAATTCTGTTATATTCCAACATCCACAACTGAGGTGTCATTCTTCGTGGTTTTAATCCAGTTTCTTCTTTATCATTGAAAAGATGTTTTTCAGTAGTACGATACTTATGGTTCCTAGGGAGGAAGTGCCTAAACTCATCAAACACCATCTTTCTTAAGTCTGGCGAATGACGATACTTCATCTTAGGGCCACAAACTGGACATGCAAATCTACCCTTTGTTTGAAGACCTGCAATAGATGGATCAATAAAAATTATACTATGAGATCATTTTTAAAACATGCAATATGGTATATATAATTTAGATAATTATGTATTATATTAAAGTGCAATGAAATATTACATACCACAAACATGTGTTAGTCCTAGGGCATCATGAATTGTCCATACAAGCATTCCACGACATTGAAATCTCTTCTGCTTGATTGGTTTAGTGATGTCATACATAGTGATGCCATGCCATAACTGTATTAGTTCATCGATAAGAGGCTCAATATATACATTCATATCTTTGACCTGGTACTTACCTAATTGCTCAAAATTACGGTACATAATAATTACTACCATGATATATGTATATATAAGTAAGTAAATAAATAAAATATATATTTATGCAAACAACGAGAGAAATGAAAATGTTGCATTCAAAGAAATAATGTATCAAATACCTGGAATAATCATAGTCAACATTATGTGCTCCCTCTTTATTTACATCCAAGGAGGAATGTTATTGTTGATAACGAAAATAGGCCACACTGAGTAAGTAGATCTAAGCTCTCCGAATGGATTAACACCATCAACTGCCAATGAAAGCCTGACATTACGAGGTTCATTTTTAAAATCTACATATTTTTCCTCGATTTCTCTAAATGTAGAACCATCTGCAGGCATTCGAAGAACACCATCTCCACTTCTATTCTTTGAATGGTAATCCATAAATTGTGCTATGCTGTTACACCTGAACATTCGCTGCAAACGTGGAATTATGGGAATATGACGAAGAACCTTTTGAGGCACCTTTTTGGTTAGTTGATCTGTTCGATATCTACTGGTACCACATTTCAGACATTCTGTTTTCAATGCATGTTCTCCGTAATATATAATATATATTTAGGACATGAATCTATAGTGTTATATTCCATTCCGAAGTGTTTCATAATAGCACGTAGATCTCGATATGTTCGAGGTAAAGTATTTGGCGATGGTAACAAATATTCACCCAACAATCTACAACATAAACAAAAACTAGTTAATGTAAAGATTATTAATCATATATATATATATATATATATATATATATATATATATAAGTATTGAATTTTTATTTTACACATTTATTACAACTAAAAAAAGGGAAAATAATCAACATTTACATATATGTGATCATATATACATATTGCATACCTTAGGAGTTGTGTCATACATCTATTCGACAAATTATTCATAACCTTTAAGTTCACCAGCAACAATGTAGCAGAGAGAAGAGTTGCATTTGAGTGTTCAAAAAGTCATTCACTTGACCTTTCAATCAGAGGTACATCATAAATACCCTCACTGCTATCTCCACCATCATCATCTGACTCACCATACAAGTCTTGGAGCATTTGATTTGTCCCATCATTAATGTGAACTGTCTCATTACTGTCATCGTGATCTACCTCCATGGGATCATTAAAATTACCTTCATCATTTGCTTCATGTTCTTCACCTTGTACAACATCATTTCCAATACTAATATTTGCTGCAATATTCTCTTGTACTGGTGCAACATCATCTAATCTACTACTATTTAGCTATGGAAGCTGGTTGATCATCTGCAAAAAGTTGGGGGGCAACTATGCCTTTATGAAAATTACAAACATTAATCATTAAAAATTAGTGCGCATATAAAAAATATTAAAATAATATAAAAAATTATGATATAATCAAAATGAAGATAGATAATTGATTACCACGGGACGATAGTCATTCGATCCACCATCAATGTGCCCATATTTCCTACAATGAATTGTTGCTGTTGCTATTAAAACTCTAACATTATTTCTCAAACAACATTTTTTGCAAGGGAAATAAACTCTACCATCACCCCTTTCACCCTTTTGAATTTTTTTTCCACCTCTAATGTTTTCTTCCATTGATACAAATTATCCTATAAAGAAAATAATAATTATATTTAGCAATTATATCTCTCAATGGTGTAGAAAACCCAAGACGTGTTGAGCTCAATGGGAGCTCAATAAGAAAAAAGAAAATAAAAGTGAGCTTTTTACAAATTGTGAGCTTTTTACAAAATGTGGGCTTTTTACAAATTGTGGGCTTTTTACAAAATTGTGGGCTTTTTAAAAATTGTTATATCTTTAATAAAATTGTGGGCTTTTTACTCCCAATAAAAAAGTGTATATCAATTTTATATTTAATATTGAATGAATAAATTGAATTATATTTAATATTGAATGAATAAAAGTGTATGAATCAATTTTATATTTTATTTTACTCCCTTGCGATAGCCCATTTTATAATAAATTGAATGAATATTCTAATTTGAGTTTAACATAAAGCTGACAATTTCAATACTCCCTTCGGAAGCCCTTTCTCTTTTTACTGGTTATAAAACCAACCAACCCAAAATTTAAATTCTCGATGCGGAGCTTACATATATGGTTCAAACCATAACATAACTCATTTACACTTATAACTGCCCTTCTATTAAAGCCCAAATAGATCCCATATCCAAGGTTTCTCTTTTAATTTACACTCTCATGAACTTACCACTGTATATCAACAAACATTACATGGAACCTCTGCGGCATTAATTTAAATGCCAGCGCCAACATAAATTAATATCCGGTCCACATTTCAATTATGGGACAATTCACGATCAAAAGTTTGAATCATAACTCAATGGTTGCCTTAGGTTATCACACCATAACCAACCAAGTTCGAATCATAACCAACCATCACAAGAGCGACACTTTTCCACCAACCGTCGGATGAGCGACATATCACCTAACCGTCACAAGAGCGACACATCACCACCAACCGTTGCAAGAGCGACACTTTGCCACCAAACGTCGCAATAGCGACACATTCTTCTAAACATCACAATAGCGACAGTTTCCTCCAAACATCACAATAGTGACACATTGTCTCTGTAACATCACAATAACGACATACTTCAGAAATCCGTTGCAAGAACGACACTATTTTGAAAACGTCGCAAGAACAACAATTTCCTCTATGTGTCGGTATTGTGACACTTTCCTCTAAACGTCGGTATAACGACGGTTTCGGGTGGGATTTGAAAAAGTTGAAAAAATTTGGGGAAATTTCCGACATTTGGTCAAAAGTGTCAGAATTTCCGCCAAATGTACTACTGTGAGCTCTCCACCTCTATGCTACCCTAGAGATTGCCACGTTGCTCCAGAAAGAGACTATCAATCTCAGCCCTTGGAGGTTTGCCTATAGCTTAATAAACTAATGAACCGAGGTTCACCTATAGCTTTCATAAGCTAATGAACCTTTCTCCATCAAAACAACCAGCAATAAACACACTAGAACACAACTGCATCCTCCCGAACTATCACTATGTCCTCCATAAATATGCACTACTAGGGAAAACTAAATGCAAAAGTTGAAGATATCACGGATAATCTCTCTCGGATGAAATGGAAAACCAATCTAGGGTGGCACTCGAAGTCCCGTGAAGAATGGGTGAGTTCTCTGCTCGAAAAAATTGTGCTAAGCAACAAGTGACCTCGCTAAGCAACTCAAGAAACTAAGATCAAAATCGACTATCCAAAATATGCCAAATGAAATGAGTTTTCTTCCTTTTATAATATTCGTTGGGCCTTTTTCCCTCCTTTTCCCTTTATACCCTATTCACACTCATGCTTTTCGAACCAACTATTAAGGGTATGTGTATTTCATGAGTGAGTGGTCCCAATTTACCACAAATAAAATAACATAACATGAAATTACTAATTTCTAACTCCTAAGTCTTCTAAAGAAACTTAAAATGGGCCCTGACATCACCAAAATTGGCCCTCACTACATAATAATAAATCATGTGACAAAATAATTTAGGAAGGGACATTACAATCCTCCCCTCCACACTATTGCTTGTCCCCAAGCAACTTCAGTTTTGAATGCTCCAATATGTGTTCACCCTCCCAAGTGGCATCCTCATCCGGTAAGCTCTTCTGACGCACCAAATAATCCCTGACCATTCTTCTCTTGAGCTTCCTCTCTCTAGTATCCATAATGGCCTTCAGTTCTAAGACCATATGCCCTTCATCATCAAGAGGAGAGAACTCCACAATTGTCGTGATATGCTGCCCCAACACTCTCTTGAAGCATGAAACATGAAAGATGTTTTGGATTCTAATTCCTAGTGGTAGCTCCAACTCATAAGCTACCTCTTTGACCCTCCGGGTTACCCTATAAGGCCCATAAAACTGAGGTTGTAGCTTCTTGACCCCCTTCTGTTTCAAAGTGGAATGTCAGTATGGCTGCAAGCATAAGAACACGAAGTCCCCCTCCTCAAAATTTCTCTCTACCTTATGCCAATCAACATATAGCTTCTGTTGATTTTGAGATGCTAGAAAATTATCCTTAAGGGAATTGAGGATATCTTGGCTATATCGAATCCAATCTTTGGCCTTGGGGTCTACTGTCTCCAAAAACAATGTCAGCAAAAGACAAAGAATCATAACCATACAAAGCACAGATAGTAGTCATACTGATGGACATATGATGTGCAGTGTTGTAGAAATATTCTCCTAAGTGAAACCAACGAATCCATGCCTTCTGTTGTCCGATCACATAGTTCCTCAAATACCCCTCTAGCCACTTATTCACTCTCTCAGTCTGACCATCTGTCTGTGGGTGGGAACTAGTACTTAGAGTGAGCTCTGTGCCCACCAATATGAAAATCTCCTGCCATAATCCCCCCATGAATCTTTTGGCTCTATCACTAACTATGGTCTTAGGGAGTCCATGTAGGAGGAAAAACTCCATAAAGAACAACTCAGCTACGTGAGATGTTGAAATTGAGTCAGAATAACAAATAAATCTGTATATTTGGTCAGTCTGTCGACCAATACATAAATACAATCCTTCCCCTGCACTGTGGAAAGTACTGTGATAAAATCCATAGAAATTTTATCCCATTTCCCCTCCGAAATGGGTAGAGGATGCAATAACCCTGCCAGATCCGTCAAATCCATTATTTTGCTAACAATCCTCACAGTCTTATACATATCTCAACACATATCCCTTGAGCCCCTTCTAGGGGAAGCACTCTGGCACAACCATATATGTCTTCCTGAACCCTTGATGCCTTGACAATGGAGAATCATGAGCTACATGAAGTACTCGCTCTCTCAACTATGATCCTAGAACTAGAAATATGCACCCCTTATAATAGATAACCTCCACCATCACCCGATAGAGCTCGTCTGAATTAAGTCCCTCCAGGAAATCACATGCATGACAATCCTTGGATTACTATACCAATAACTGTGCCTTCCAGTCCTAGTTAATGCTCATGAGTGAAAGTCCTGTAAGTCTCCTAGATAGTGCATTGACTACCACATTGTGATTTCCCCGCACATACTCAATATAAAAATCGTAGGCCTACAAATTTCTTACCCATATCTGATGTTTATCATTGAGGCCCTACTGTCGCATGAAGTGGCAGAGACTGTTGTGATATGTATTCACCCTGAATATGTTCCCCACCAAATACTGCATGAATTTGGCCAATGCATGCATAATGGCCAACATCTCCTTGTATTATATGGAATATGACCTCTCATGGGGTAAGAGCTTCCTGCACTTGAAATTAATGGGGTGCCCCTCTTAGGACAAGACGACTTTGATTCCCTCACCTACTTCATCACACTCCAAGGTGAAAGATTGTGTAAAATTTGGAAGCGCCAAAATCGGGTAACTACTCATCACCTCCTTGAGGAAATCAAAGGTTGCCTAAGCTCCATCTGTCCATCCAAAAGCCCCCTTCTAGGTTAAATATATGAGGGGTGCTGCCAACTGTGAGAATACCTTGACGAAATTCCTGTAGTAAGTGAAAATTCCCATAAATCCCCTCAACGTTGTCACATCTCTAGGCTCTGGCCAATCCCGAATGGCCTTGATATTCTCCTGATGCACCTTGAGCCCATCTGTGCCAATGGTATGTCCCATGTAAAACATCTATGTCAGCTCGAACTCACGCTCGGAAAATTTGGTGTAGAACTATCGCTCCTTCAAGATACGCAACAGTTTCTCTAAGTGTTGTAGGTGCTCCTCCCAACTCCTACTATATATCAAGATGTCATCGAAGAAACCCAATACAAACCTCCTCAACTTCCCATTGAACACATGGTTCTTACATGACTAGAACGTGTCCGGGGCATTGGTAAATCCAGAAGGCATGACCTAAAACTCAAAATTCCCATAGTGACATTTGAAAGCTGTCTTTAGGATGTCTTGATCCCTCACCCAGATCTGATAATATCCTGTATGCAAATCAATATTAGAGAAGAAATTGGCTCCTCTAAGCTCATTCATTGACTCGTAAATGTGTAGTATGGGATACCAGTTCTTCAATGTCTTTCTGTTGAACATTCTATATTCAATACATATACGCAAAGTCTCGTCATTATTCTTCACCAACACAATAATTTGAAGAAGTGAAGAGACTGGAACTCGGCCTGATATGGCCCAATTATAGTAACTCTCTGATGGCCCGCTCAATCTCATCCTTATAGGCTTTGGGATGCCTATAGGGAGTAGTAATAAATGTTTGCACATCAGGATCCATGTCTATAGTATGCTCAACTCCTCTATCTGGTAGACGTCTAGGTGGTATATCTCCAAAAACCCTTGGAAATATATCCAACACATCCTGTATGTCTGGTGGTGGACGCTTGGTCTGACCCCCAGCCTCTGAAACCCTCAACTCCACTACCCATTCTATGTCTATGTTCCTCAAGTCAGCCTTCATCCAATGAGCTGAGATTTTCTATGGGGGATATGAATACATACCTCAAAGAACTACTAGCTTACTGTCTAGCTTGATAAACTCCATCACGAGATGCCTCCAATCAGTCATAACTCTGCTAAGGGAATACAACCATTGGACACATAACACCACATTGGTGTATAATACATCCACTAAAAATAAGTGATCTGTCATCGTATAGTTTCCATGGCTACTGTCAAAGCGGGAACATATCGGTAATAGTGCATAGTCCTGTCCCCCAGAAATAGTATGAAAATCCCTCAAACTCCATAGTGGTGATGCCTCTCCTATGGACCAACCGAGAATCAATAAAATTGTGGGTTTCCCCATTGTCTATGAAAATGAGACACGTTTCACCTACACTATGCCCCTCATCCGCATGGTCAGAAATTTGGGAACCCCGGACAAAGATGCAAGGACTCCCCCAAATGGTGTAAAATATGGTCCTATTGGAGGTGGTGGTGGTGGATCTCTCTCTGATGGCCCCTCTCCGTCTCCTCCCTCAAACTCCAGCTCAAACTCATCCTCCTGATCATTATCTGAGAAAATCTCGATATAGTGGGTTTTTCCTACTGTGCACTAATGGCCGGGTGCCCACGGCTCCTGACATGTAAAACGTAGTTTCCTCCTCTTGAGGTCTCTCCTCATGTCATCATCTAGATGTCCTCTCCCTAGAGCTTCTCTCTGCATTGGTGCAGGTCTAGTGTCACCCCCTCTCTCAGGGTAGGGAGTCTGTGCTGGAAAAGGTGCTCGTGTCTTTGGGATGGCCCCCTGCAAATCCCTCGTACAATACACAACATCCAATAAAGTGGAAGGTTTGCGTGAATTTTCTAGTCCACGTAATGGCTCCGTCAAACCCTCTACAAAAATGTACACTCTCCATGCATTTGAAAAATTTGGCACCATCACTGAAACACATAGGAACTCTAAGATATAGTGCTCAGGGTTTCTTGTCTGCCTAAGTTGGATCAGCTCCCTGAAGTGAGCCTTTGGATCCCCTCGATCAAAACGATCCACCACTCTTTTTGTGAAGTCCTCACAAGAAGTCACGTTAGCATGTCCCAATGTGGTCAAGCCATGGAACCACTAATCATGTGCCTTTCCCTCTAGGTTTAAAGTGGCCATTTTAATGGCCTCTGTCTCGGTCATTCTATTGAGATGGAAATATGTATCCAGCTTCTCCACCCAAGCACGAGCTGTGCACTTGGAAGTGCCATCAAATGTGGGGAAAAAATTCTCTCGATGGTATAATACAACTCACAACTCTACGTGCCTTGATCTCCATGGCCCCTTCGCTTCTCATTCTTCTTGAGTTGGTAATATTCTCTGAGGGGTAGTGCTTGTTTGAACCCCTCTCCCATGGACCACCAAATTCTGAAATATTCCTCTTCATCAAGCCCCACTTGTTCCACTGGAACTATGGGTATGAAGGAGGGTAACACAAATCTGGTTGGAACACTAGAAGATGACGAATGCACCAAAAGTCTCTCCAAATAGAAAATTTTGGGTTCTTTATTCTCGGTTCTTCATCTTGATTTCCCTAACCATGTATTTATGCCCCTTGGAAAAATCATTAATGGCATTCAGAAGACTGTCAAATACCATCTCCCCTTTCCCCCTAAGATCTCCCATGTATTATACTAACACCTCCTTCCCTTGATCCTCAATTTCTGGAGTAATCTCCAATTCCCTCTCTTTTCTTCCGGTAAGTGATATAATTTCTATCTCCTTCTCTCATAAAATAATTCTTCCCACAGTTGAGCCAATATTTAGGCTCTGATACCTTTTTAATGTTCCAAAATATGAAAAACAATGCTAATACAAAAAACCATAAATTTACACCATGGAAAATTTAAAACATTGCAGTAATGAATCAGAACCATATGAAATATGGAAACAACTGAGCCATTTTATTATGAAATGGGAAAGAGTAAAAATATATATAGAAATTCACCCAGGCTTTCCTTTTTGGTAAGCCGAGCAAAGCCAAGATGAAACCACAAAAACCCAAAAAATCTGCCCAGTGATGCTCTGCATTGTCCTAGTGAATCTGCACTAGCTACTGCAATGGGATGGCTAGAAACCCCACTTCCGGTGCCTAGAAAATTTTCCAAAAATTAACCCTAGACTCCTCAACACAATCTGACCAAAACCTAGAAATCGTTTGGCCATATCACGAGCCTCCAAAATTGACCCTCAATAAGCCCTACGCTCTCCCAGTAGGTGTTGAATATGATGTCTACAAAATCATCAAAGAAATACTCAACAACCCTCCAAGTATGCAACAAACAATCCCTCTTACACTTCCTCTATCTCCCCCAGCAAACAAAAACTCAATTATGCTCAACTCTCCTCCTTTACGCTGGCCCAAAGACTACCACGCTGCTCCATAAATAAAATATCAATCCCAATACTTGGAGTTTTCTTATCGCTTAATAAGCTAATGAACCTAGGTTTGCCTATATCTATCGTAAGATAATTAACCTTTCTCCATCAAAACACACACAAGAACACAATTTCATCCTCCCAGACTATAACTGCATCCTCCAGAAATATGCACTGTTGGGGCAACTAAATGAAAAAGTTGAAGATATCACAGTGAAGCTCTCTCAGATGAAATGGAAAACAAATATAGGGCGGCACTCAAATTCCCGCGAATAATGGGTGAGTTCTCTGCTCGGAAAACTCGTGCTAAATAGAAAGTGACCTAACTAAGCAGCTCGAGCAACTAATATAAAAATCAATTATCCAAAATATGCCAAATGAAATGAGGTTTCTTCCTTTTATAATCTTCGTTGGTCCTTTTTCATGCCTTTTCCCTCCATACCCTCTTTATACTCATTCTTTTCGAACCAACTATTAAGGGTATGCATATTTCATGAGTGGGTGGTGTTGGGAAAAATAATTTCCAGTCATTTAATTTGTCAACCCGGGTTTCTGTGAAGCTTGTGAAGTGGGCGTTCCGCATCAGATTCGTAGAAATTATATTTCAGTTTAGATCAATCTAACTACAGAATAACGAAAACCAATTCATCTAATCTATGAAATCAAATAATGAAAATAAAATTCAACTAACCTATGAAATCAAGTAACGAAAAGAAATAAAGCAAATTCAAAAGAAAATATAGCGCGCGCAATCATTCTTGCAGGAGTTAAATTTTAAATCTAAGAAAGCATTTCAAAACATGTAAAGGAAAACAATTAATGTATATTTAGTTACTCCAACATTCAATTATGAAGTGTTATCTTCTTGAGATAGTGTTAAGTAACTAATTATACCTAATGAACTAGAAAACCAAGTATGCAAAAGGTAACTCAGTAATTGCACTCATTAAACATTCAACCATTCAGTCGTGAAACATGATTAAATCAATTTCTTTGGAATGATTTTTAGGAATATTAGTGATGCAATTAAGTGAGGATATGAAAACAAAATGTGAAAGCATGTAAAACTCACTGTAAATAACTCATGTATATTTGACTTTCTACAACATTAAATGTGAAGTATTACCCTCTTGAGATGCTATGTGAGAAGTCAATTATGCCTTAGTCTCTAAATTCCTAGAAAGAAAATAACAATGTGTAGAGTAAATTCAATCATTGTATGAATTAGACATTCAACCATTTAGTTTAGGATCGTCATCTTGGAATGGCTTTTGAAAACATCCGTTGACACAGTTAATTACAATTTTGTTCTAAGAAAATGAATGACAAAACAGTAAGGAAACTTGGCAACTGTGTATTCTTATTACTTCAATTTTAATTCGATTTGAAAACAGAGTTATCTATCTTCATGAAATATTTTAGAAGAACAATGATTACACAGTTATTCTAAAACTAATACTAAGAAAGAAAATAAACTTTAATCTATAAAAGCAAATAAATCTCACACATTTTATGCAACTAATCTAAAAGTATGAGAGATAGTAAATCGAGATGCTCCATATGTACGCAAAACCAAATCAAAATGAAGGAGCATTGATGAGTAAGGTGCCACAATCTAATTTTGTATTCAAAGCTTGAGCATAACTCCAATTTTACACGTAATTTGATAGGAGAAAGCTTATTGTATTTATACAAAAAATGAGGAGCTATCTCATTAATGAGAGTTGATGAATCTCTCCCTATATCTCTAGAGTTACAATCCAAATATGAAGTGATAAGGAAAATTTCTTCTTAGAGTTACAATAGAAATAGGAAATGAGACACATATCCTTATGATCCCATGATCTTCTCCATCCAAATTCGAATTTTGCCTTAGGAGGCCACATAAGGGTCTTTTGGAAGCTTCATTTTGACTTACACATGGCAAAAAACTCATTCCACTTGTTAGGTATAAGTATGTGCATATTATTTTCTATTTTTTAACCACAAATTCACTTAAAAATACTAGGAATTAATAAAGTTTGGAAAAACATAAATGTAACCCAATAATGGTAATTGTAAGGTAAATGTAATGAAATGGAGGTGGATTGAAGGTGATAATATGGAAATTTAAGTGAAATGTAATGAAATTAAATGACAATTTCAAAGCCCAAAATACCCCCCAACTAAAGCTATTGCATTTCCTCATGCAATCTATTACGTTAATTCTTTTTTATCCTTTGAACTTTGGCTTAACTTTGCATGATATCATTTGATAACTTCATACTTTTGCAAAATATTTTAGTTGAATTGCAACATGGTTGGTTCTTGTGTTTCAACCATATTATGTTGTTGCATTTGATTTTGATCTTTGAACTTTGCATGATGATACTTTGATTATTATTGCAAAGTATATCTTTATTGGATTGCATCATGATCGATTCTTGTGTGACAACCATGATTATGTTTGCATCCAATTATCTTTTAAGTACTTTTGAAAAGCCATTGTATGCTTATAATAATAACGTAATAGTTAAAATCTTTTGAAAGTATGTGGGATTTTGAATGTGATGTGAATGTAGCAAAAAGTGAATATGAATGTATCCCCCACTCCCCCCCCCCACCCCCAAACTGATAGTATTGGAAATTTTGTGAAATGAGGAAAAGAAATGTTTTTTCCAAAAGTTATCATTCTAGCTTTTCAAGGAATTCTATGGTAAAAAGTTAGAAAATGACATACCTTAACTTACCCTTTAAAAATGGATGAGCTACATGTGTGGTGGCTGCAAAATTCTAATCATAATCTTCTTCATGTAGTTGCACAAATTATGTATAAAAAAGTAAAGATGACCTTTTATTGCTTCTACTAAAACTTTTGAATTCGCTACACAATGGTGTTGATTTTGCAGCCGTCCTCTGATTCTGCAGTTGAAAAATGGTGTTGATCTGTTGTGGCTACATATATTTTTCATTTTCTTCAAAATGCTGAAAATGATAGTCTTCATGTCTTCAAAACTCGTTGGCATAATTCCTGCTATGTGAATAGATGTTCTGATGTTGAACATAGCAGGAAATTGTTGACTTAGTGGGCATTATTGGATGCCACTAGTCAACACGAGAACTCTCACCATTGATGACAATGAGAGTCAAGATGCCCAAACACATCTTGCTGGTTACAAATAATTTTGTTGTTGTCGAGTACCTAGAAGATTCGATGAACAAGGGACATTAATGTATTCCCATTGTTCGTCAGCAAGAAGACTTGCCATTAAGGCATGCAAGCCTCAAGGTGTTTTTGTAAAGATTTTAGACTCAAAGGACTATGGACTCAATAATTTGTATTGAAGCAAGGTTTATTTGCGAAATGAAAAGGATAAGAGAAAGATAATGGAAATGGAAGATAAAAATGGAAAATAATAATGGGAAATAAGCATGTAAGTGAGCTTATTGCTTTTATTTATGGGTTAGGAGTAGAAAAAGAGTAATGGAAAGTGTATGTGAATAAAAATGAACAACTGACTCTTGCTGGGAAAATAATTGTGGCTTGCTTTGAATTGCTTGGTTGGATTTATAATTCAAAAGGGAGGAAAAGTAATGGTCTTGATGAATATGGACATGAACTTGTTCTTATGTTTCTCATGAAATCGGTCCTTTGAAGACCATTTGTGTGTGCAATTGGTTTCCTTCAATGATTATTCAATCATCCCAAACCTACAAAAAAAACTTGGGATAAAGAACATAAGTGTGTTAAAAAGGAAATGGCTAATTCCTCTCTGATTCTTACGCAAAATTTGAATGCCAAAATAAAACAGATTAAGGAAAATCAAAAGTTTTATATTCAGTCCAGTTCATGATATCGACAACAATCCATTTTTAAGAAATAACCATGAAAAATAAATCAACTCCCTATTGTCGGATGACTTCATGCAATGTGCTCAGGAATATGATTATCATCACAAAGATTCGTTGTGTCCTGCAAGTTAAAGCTTCATAGAAAAATACACAACAATAATATTTTTAATGCTAAATATTGAGAAATCATCTAAATAATTTTCTAATTGTTCTGCAAGTCATTATTAAATCTGTCAAATTGAATCATCATCTGCATTGCATTTTTTATTTTTTATTTTTTTATAGGATGATGTTTTTGGAGATTTCAAGATCCCAATTAAATCTAAAAAATAAAAAATAAAAAAATATAATGATGCAATTGATGGATGATCTATTATGTTGGAAAAATGCCAAGTGGAATTGAGCATGTGAAATTTTCCACAACTCCCTCAACTGATTTTTTATTATTAGTATTTATTTTTTTAATCATGATACACATATGTGTATAAAATAAAATTTATTAAATCAAATTGGACTCTTAAACCACATGCCATGTGGAGCAGAGTTTGTTATTAACTTGGATTTTCCATATTTAAACAGTTCAAAACAAATCGTTTTTTCCTCACACAATCTGCAAAATATAGCTCCAAATAATCATGAATTTCTCCCAAATGGCTGCAAATGTCAGCAAATTGCTATAAATTTACTTAACTCACCTCGTTCCCGAAAAAACCCATGTTTTATTTTTCCTAATTCACCTTGGTTTGCTCAGAAAATGCATTTTAAAATCGGGTGTTTTTAACAGTTACGCATTTCTAGCAATTTCGTTTTCTGGCAATTGCTTCTGCCACAAAATAAAGTTGTTTTGGTTTGATTTTTTTTATTTGCATGTTTTGATGTGTAATGGTTTCTCTCACCGAGAGTTTCAGATTGATCACCCTCATTCCAATTACCTGCAATGGAATCTGTAATCTTCTCTTCATCAACAGTTTCTTTATCTGATACACTTTCATTGTCTATCTCTGCAATTGAATTTACAATATTCTCTTCATCAATAGTTTGAAATCTTATCTTAATCAATAGGTTCTTCATCCGATACACCTTCATTATCTGTCTCTGTAACTTTTAAAATCGATTTCTAATAACTGTTTCTTGAGGAAGATCAAATATGGAAAAGAGAAGGTTCCTTTTTTTTATTGCAGTGCATGAGTCTTTGTGTGGATTGAAGGTTTGCACATATGCGTAAGACCAAGACAAAAGATGGCTTCACACATATGTGTGGGCCTCCTTTCCATGGGCCAATTTTTTTTATTTTTTATTTTATTATGTTATTTTTTTTTAAAAGAAAAATTGTGCACATGCAATTCAATAAATCAGAAAAAGACTGAGAGGATGCAAAACATTAAAATTTGCAAAACCAATAAAAGGATAATGACTCAAACAACGATTTTCAATAGAATTGTAGATCAATTTCCAGCAATTTTTTTTTTTTTTTTTTTTTTTTTTTTGAAGTGACTGATATGATTTTATGATCCTCCAGGTCGCAACGAGGCACAGGAAGAGAGCATATTAGTCAGTGTCGTCAAATAAATTCATTTTTTCACACACAAATTTTATTTCTGACGGTGATAAAAAACGAAGTGATTCTTAATGCGTCACTAAAATTTATTCAAAATGAATTAATCAACAAAATAAGAAAAAATTCTAAAATTCTAGCTAAGTTTGGTTTTATTTTTATTTTTCCTATCTATCTAAAAAAACTATATTTTTATTTTATTTTTAAGTATATTCATGCTTCCACTGAAGCCATTTACGGATTATAATCTTTGAAATATTCATATCCAAACTTGAAAAATGTACCTAATTGTTTGTAAGGATATAAAAAATTATCTTGATCTTTCGATTTGCCACAAGGATCTCTTGAAGAATTGATGAATATTGTGGCGTAGTTTCTTTTTGATACCATTCCTCAATGTAGTCTTTGGGCTGCATTCTAGATCCTATGTCCATAAATGGTTAGTCAAAACTAAAAAAATGAATAAAATACATTCTAGACTGAAAGCTAGTTCCTATGCACACTTCCCCGACAACGACGCCAAAATGTTGGGCAAAATAATTGCCTATCATTTAATTTGTCAACCCGGGGGTTTCATAAGCTTGTGAAGCATGCGTGCACTGTATGTGCTAGAAATTATCTTTCAGTTTAAATCAAGTTAACTACAGAATAACGAAAACCAATTCATCTAATATATGAAATCAAATAATGAAAATGAAATTCAACTAACCTATGAAATCAAGTAACGAAAAGAAAGAAAGAAAATTCAAAAGAAAATATAGCATGCACAATCATACTTGCAGGAATTGAATTTCTAAGAAAGCATTTCAAAACATGTAAAGGAAAACAACTAATGTATATTTAGTTACTCCAACATTCAATTATGAAATGTGATCTTCTTGAGATAGTGTTAAGTAATCAATTATATCTAATGAACTAGAAAACAAAGTAAAGTATGCAAAAGGTAACTCAGTAATTGCACTCATTAAACATTCAACCATTCAGTCCTGAAACAAGATTAAATCAATTTCTTTGGAATGATTTTTAGGAATATCAGTGATGCAATTAAGTGAGGATCTGAAAAAAAAATGTGAAAGCATGTAAAAATCACTATAAAAAACTAATATATATTTGACTTTCTGCAACATTCAATGTGAAGTATTACCCTCTTGAGATGCTATGTGAGAAGTCAATTTTGCCTTAGTCTCTAAATTTCTAGAAATAAAATAACAATGTGCAGAGTAAATTCAATCACTGTATGCATTATACATTCAACCATTTAGTTTAGGATCATCATCTTGGAATGCATTTTGAAAACATCCATTGACATAGTTAATTTACAATTCTATTCTAATAAAATGAATGAAAAAATAGTAAGGAAACTAGGCAACTATGTATTCTTATTAATTCAATTTTAATTTTATTTGAAAATAGAGTTATCTATCTTCACGAAATATTTTAGAAGAACAATGATTACACAGTTATTCTAAAACTAATACTAAGAAATCAAATAAACTTCAATCTATAAAAGAAAGTAAATCTCACACATTTTAGGCAGCTGATCTAAAAGTATGAGAGATGGTAAATCGAGATGCTCCATATGTACGCAAAACCAAATCAAAATGAAAGAACATTCATGAGTAAGGTGCCACAATCTAATTCTGTATTCAAAGATTGAGCATAACTCTAATTTTACACATGATTTGATAAGAGAAAGCTTCCCCTATTTACACAAAAAATGAGAAGCTATCTCATTAATGAGAGTCTATGAATCTCTCCCTATATTCCTAGAGTTACAATCCAAATATGAAGTGATAAGGCACATGTCTTCTTAGAGTTACAATAGAAATAGGAAATGAGACACATATCCTTATGATCCCATGATATTCTTCATTTTGACCTCTATATGGAAACAAACACTTTCTACTTGTTAGGTATAAGTATGTGCATATTATTTTCTAATTTTTAACCACGATTTCACTTAAAAATACTAGGAATTAATAAAGTTTGGAAAAACATAAATGTAACCCAATAATGGTAATGGTAAGGTAAATGTAATGAAATGGAGGTGGAGTGAAGGTAATAATATGGAAATGTAATGAAATTAAATGACAATTTCAAGGCCCAACAGGTGGTTCCCATTTACCACAAATAAAACAACATAAGATGAAATGACTAATTTCTAACTCCTACTTATTCTAAAGAAACATAAAATGGGCACTGACTGTTGGAAATACTGAGAGGGGGGGTGAATCAGTATTCCTTTCAATTAGAGCATTAGTTAATCTTCAATTATTATCAGTGTTTTTACAATGACAGCAGCAAACAAGAGGAACAAAAATGCACACATTTTTTAAGGTGGAAACCCACTCCGGGACAAAAACCACCTAATGCTTTTCTAATAATTCTTTAATATTCAACTCCAATTGAAAATAAAGCTCCAACTTCCCATAATCTAGAAAATCATTCTTCTCCAACTCCCACTGGATGGATGCTCCAATGCCCAAGATTCTTCAGTAGTCAACTGAACGGATGCCCCAACACCCAATGAGTTACAACTCACCCTAGCACCACCCTAGCACCCTATAGAAGAATAAAATAAGAATGGACTCCCGTATTAGGGAAAATGGTCCACTTTACAATGATATAGAATGATGTAGAAGAAGAATATATACTAGACCATAACCCCAAGTTTGACACAACCACCTAATGATGATCCTAGACCTCCCAACACTGCCTCTTCAACCCTTGGCAGATAGACACTAGTACAATTTTTACAATAATGTATTTACAATGACTTAGTACAATGATACCTTTACAATGATTGTATGTAGTGCTGCCCACTTGAAGAATTCATAGGATGAACTTCTTGCTGCTGTTATGAACCTTGGTTGCTGCTCTTGTCATGCTACCCTCTTCTGCACCTTGCTTTTCTTTTCTACCATAGAAAGTCTGGTCCTTTGCAACCCTTGACAACACATGATCTAGCTTTTTCTTGCCTTCTAGTAGCTCGATATTGAATCTGGTGTATCTCTGTTATTTCAGATCCTTAATATATGATTTTTGGTCCTGTAGTATTCCTCTGAGTCGTCTTTCCAATGCCACAGGTCTGACCCAATTTGGATTCTTCAAGAGAGAGTTATACCCTATCTCTCGCAATGCCCTAATTATGGACAGTTTCAGTAGAGCGCACTTGTACAGCATGCCATGTGTCACTGTTTATTCATTTGGCTCTGAAATTAATAGAGAAAACATTATAGACTGTGCACTATCCGCCACATTTTATGGAATTCCAATCCGATACTGAGAGAGAGAATTATGACGAATTTACCAAGGTCACTTCTTTGAGATGAATTTCAGGAGCCTGCAAAAACCCTGACTTCCACAGATCATATTTCCAAAAATATTGCGCATCTTGATCTAAAATTTTTACAGCAACTTCCTCGGGATTTCGGCTTCGCCTCATAAAAATTTCAGCTTCTGAACCTTCCTAGAAAAAAATTTATAGTGAAAATGCCACGATGACTTGTTTCAGATGGCCGAATCCCTTCCTGAGGAGGAAATGAAGATCACAATTTATATAAATGCTTAAGTTAAGAGAGGCTTCAACAAGTGAATGTGGGAGGGATTTTAGGATCTTAAAAAATATTAATTATGACTTTTCAATGACCCATGCCCCAACCCCATGGGGTTTTAGCCCATTAACTGGGGGTACAAACTTCAAACATGAATATCTCTCAAACCGTGAAGAATTACATGGCGTGCCATATATCAACGGAAACATCTCGACAAGTAGAAACAATCAAAAGCATTATTGACCCAGAATATATTAATTTTGTAGGTCAAAATTCCCATGCAATATTGGGTTAGCCCTTGTTGTTTCTTGGGTTGACATCAATGACAACTGCTAATCAACAATCTCCCATTTTGGCATTGATGGCAACACAAGTAATCCCCCTGCGATCATGACACCTCTTCCTACAACATTCTTCCCCCCTTTGACATCAATGGTAAAGGGTAACTCCCCCTCAAACAAAATCATCCTGCGGACCTATACACACTTCCACTCCCACTGACACACAACCGTCCTGCAAACTTGTAATCTAATGAGAACTTGGGAGAATCCCAAGCTTTTGACGAAGATATTCAAATGCTTGTGAATATTTAATATGTGATTCTTTTGGTGCTGCTTGGAATCTTGCTACTTGTCCAACTGCTTGCATAACATATTTTCGGGAGGCTATTACATATAGAAGACTACTAATCATAGATCTGTACAACCTTTGATCCACATCCTTAGATGAGTCGTCTATGCTCAATTTGAAACCTATTACCATTGGAGTAAGGATGGGTTTGCAATCTTCCATTTTAAATTTCTTGAGCATTTCCTTGATGTACTTGGCTTGACATATAAATATTCCTTTCTCTTGCTGAGATATTTGAAGCCCTAAGAAGTATGTCAGCTCACCGAGTAAAGACATCTCGAAATCACTTTGCACCTTTGTAGCAAACTTCTTACTTAGTTGATCATCATTGCTACCAATTATTGTATCATCCTCTTTAGCTATTAGACATACTTTAGTTGCTTCATCCAGAACATATGTGTCTTTTGGAGCTTGACTTGCTGTAGCCACAATTTCACCATACACGCCTTTCCTGATTTCACATTTCGTGGATTTGAATAGTATTGTGTGTCCTTGATCACACATTTGTCCAACACTGAGTAGATTGTGATTCATGTTTTCAACCAATAGAACATTCTTGGCTAGAGCATCTTTTCTTCCGAGAGTGACAGTACCTGATCCTATAACATTTGAAGATCCATCATTTCCAAAGGACACGGTTCCATCCTTCTTCTCTTTCAGAGATACAAATTTATTTTTATCTCCAGTCATATGCGTTGAGCAACCGCTATCAACATACCACACATCTTTGTTCTTTTGAGCCTTGAAAGCAAGAGTACAATTATCATTCTTCTTCTTCTTCCATGTTCGTTCGTTTTGTGGCTTTGAAGATTCTTCTGGAGGATTTTCAAGTCTGTTGTCTTTGGCTATGTGTCCAAAGTTTCAACATTTGTAACATTAAATATTATTTCTTAAATGTTAAAATCTATTGATGTTTCGCTGAGCCCTATGAGGTTCATATTTGACAGATCTCCTGGAATTGTATTCGTTCCTAGGGTACGTGCAACATTCTACAGCTTTATGACCAAATTTTCCACATGAATAAAAGTAGCCATAAAAAATATGTTGGTACTTGGATGGAAATTTTCATCAAGGAATTGTCTTCCAAGGCTGTTCTTGCAAATCTTGTCCAATGAAGTCTACATGCATGTCAGATCTCATAGGTTCATTGTATTTTGTTGTAGAAGGTCCTGCTTCTTAATTGTAACCAATGCCATTTTTGTCGTTGTAAGATCGTTGATTGTTGATGAGTTCTTCCGATGCCCTTGAGCTATTGGCATAGTTTTGGATAGTTTTTCCTTTCTTCACTTCCTCACGCAGTGAGACTACTTCAGCTTCTAATTCTTCCCTTTCTTGGTTGCTTTCTTCCAACTTCTTTTGAAGTGAATCTTCAATGCATTTGTGTTCTTCAACTTCAATTTTGAGACCTTGAACTTGTTCTTCAAGAGTATTGGAACGGATCTTCTCCGCCTTGAGATCTTTTATAAGCTTGATTACTTCCTCATAAAATTCTTCTATGGTCCATCCTTCTTCTTCGTTGTTTGATACTTCTTGTTTATTGTGCTTCGCCATAAACAATACTCTCTAATTGGCTTCTTCTACACTATCATTGTCTTCATCAGATGATGAGCTATCTTCTTTAGAGAGAAAGTTCCTTTTGGATCCTTGCTTGTTGAATTTCTTAAAGCCTTTCTTTCCTTTTGAGTTGCCATTACTTTTGTTTGGACATTTTGTTGCAAAATGCCCAACCTCATTATAGCTGAAACATATCAATGGAAGTTTACCTTTGAATTTTCCCTTACCAATTTTTAGTTTTCTCGTGAAGTAATCATATTCTTCATCTGAAAGACCTTCTTCATCATTTCCATTTTCTTCACACTTGCAGGTGCATGTCTTTTCAATTGAAGGTTGTTTATCCTTATTGTTTTTCTTAGATGCAACGAATGCAGTTTCTAGATGCGAAGTACCCTCTTCTTCATCAAGTCTCATTTCATATGCTATGAGAGCTCCATGTAATTCCTCTTTGCTGATTTTGTCCAGATTTGCACTGTATTCTAAGACCGATACCTTTGGGTTGAATCTCCCTGGTAATGTTCTAAGAATATTCCGTATAATAGTCTTCTCGTCAACTGGCTCTCCCAATCCTTCTAGAGTATTGGTTATTTCATCAACGTATTAGAAGTATGCAGCAATGCTGCAATCTTTTTTCATTCTGAGTTGCTCAAATTTTTCTCTATAGATTTGAAGCTTTGCTTCTTTAACATTTGAGTCACCTGCATATATATTCTCAATCTTGTCCCATACATTTTTGGCAGTTTTACAACCCAACACCTTATGATAAGCAGATTCAATAAGTTCACTAATAATAATATTCTTTGCTTTTGCATCATTTACCAAATTCTTCTTACCTTGTTCATCCGTAGTTGATGTAAATCTATTTTGAACAGTGTCCCATACTTCGTAACCTTACGCCAAGAGATAGACCTCCATTCTTCCTTCCTAGAGTGCATAATTATTTTCATTGAATAGAGGTACACCATTCTTGGTATGCTCCATGACCTCCTTCTAGCTGTTAAATTGCTATTGAAGGAACCAAGCTCTGATACCAATTTTTGGAAATACTAAGAGGGGGGTTCAATCAGTATTCCTTTCAATTAGAGCATTAGTTAATCTTCAATTATTATTAGTGTTTATACAATGATAGAAAAAAAACAAGAGGAACACAAATGCAAACATTTTTTAAGGTGGAAACCCACTCCAGAACAAAAACCACCTAATGCTTTTCTAATAATTATTTAATATTCAACTCTAATTGAAAACAAAGCTCCAACTTCCTAGAATCTAGAAAAGCATTCTTCTCCAGCTCCCACTGGATGGACACTCCAACGCTCGAGATTCTTCAGTAGTCAACTGAATGAATGCCCCAACACCCAATGAGCTATAACTCAGCCTAGCACCACCCTACCACCAAATAGAAGAATAAAATAAGAATGGACTCCCGTACTAGGGAAAATGGTCCACTTTACAATGATATAGAATGATGTAGAAGAAGAATATATACTAGACCATAACCCCAAATTTGACACAAACACCTAATGATGATCCTAGACCTCCCAACACTGCCTCTTCAACCCTTGGCAGATAGACACTAGTACAATTTTTACAATAATGTATTTACAATGACTTAGTACAATGATACCTTTACAATGATTGTATGTAGTGTTGCCCACTTGAAGACTTCATAGGATGAACTTATTGCTGCTGTTATGAACCTTGGTTGCTACTCTTGTCATGCTACCCTCTGCTGCACCTTGGTTTTCTTTTCTGCCATAGAAAGTCTGGTCCTTTGCAACCCTTGACAACACATGATCTAGCTTTTGCTTGCCTTCTAGGAGCTCGATATTGAATCTAGTGTATCTCTGTTATTTCAGATCCTCAATATCTGATTTTTGGTCTTGTAGTAGTCCTCTAAGTCATCTTTCCAATGCCATAGGTCTGACCCAATTTGGATTCTTCAAGAGAGATTTATACCCAATCTCTCACAATGCCCTAATTATGGACTGTTTCAATAGAGCGCACTTGTACAACATGCCACGTGTCATCGTTTCTTCATTTGGATCTGAAATTGATAGAGCGAAAAGTATAGAATGTGCACTATCTGCCACTATTTATGGAATTCCAATCCAATACTCAGAGAGAGAGTTATGAAGAATTTACCAAGGTCACTTCTTTGAGATGAATTTCAGGAGCCCGCAAAAACTCTGACTTCCATAGATCATATCTCCAAAAATATTTCGCACCTTGATCTAAATTTTTTACAGTAGCTTCCTTAGGATTTCGGATTTGCCTCATAAAAATTTCAGCTTCTAAACCTTCGTAGAAAAAAAATTAGAGCGCAAATTCCACAATGATCTGTTTTAGATGGCCGAATCCCTTCCTAAGGAGGAAATGCATATCACAATTTATATAAATGCTTAAGTTGAGAGGGGCTTCAACAAGTGAAAGCGGGAGGGATTTTAGGAGCTTAAAAAATATTAATTATGACTTTTCAATGACCCATGCCCCAACTCCATGGGATTTTACCCCACTAACTGGGGGTATAAACTTCAAACATGAATATCTCTCAAACCATTAAGAATTACATGGCATGCCATATATCAACGGAAACATCTTGACAAGTAGAAACCATGAAAAGCATTATTGACCCATAATATATTAATTTTGTAGGTCAAAATTCCCATGAAATATTAGGTTAGCCCCTGTGCTGCTTGGGTTGACATCAATGACAATCGCTGATCAAGAACTGACATCACCAAAATTGGCCCTCACTACATAATAATCAATCCCATGATAAAATAATTTAGGAAGGGAAATTACACTTGGGGTGGTTCTTTGACCCCTTAGTGTCTCTGTAGCCTTGAGGAATGTTTTGAGTTATCAGTTGGTGGTCAGTTGTAGGCCCCACTTCCTTAACTAGAGCTAGGAGGTTGGGTCATGTCAATGTTTACCCTGGCAGGGCAGTGAGATTGGGTAAATGTGGGAGGGGTGGTTATAGGTTGGTATCAGAGCTCTCAAGTTCAAGCACTTGGACTGGATGGGCAGAATGCGTTTTTCATGCATGCTGGTAAGTTGTCTATGTGTTTGTTATGCATGCATTGTGATGGTCATTGTTGTAGTAGTGTCGTCATGTAAAGGTTGATGACATTTATGTTGAGATGATCGATATGTTGATATATATATATATATATATATATATATATAGTGCTAATCTATATTGATTTTTCAGATGAGATAACCTTCCCTGAATTTCACTAAGGTATGATGAATATGTTTATATTTGGTTTATGTGACATTGTATGTTTGTAGGAAGTAGAAAATCAAGATGAAAAGAAAAATGGTGGACTACAATTCACATGAATCTCCCTACATATCAGATGAACAACATGGTGATGAATACTCCCCTAACATAGAAAATACATTGAGAAGCTTGAAAGTAAAGATCAGAAGTTGTAAGGGCGATAATGGTAGGATCATTCAGTCATAGGAAATACTTACCAGGGCACAAGAAAAGTAAGTGGATGTTAATGCAGTCATCCTTCAGAGTTTATCATATTTATAGAGACAGGGATCACTTAGGATCAATCATGGACAAGAGGAAAGGACTAATGGTGCATATGGAAGTAGGTCTCAATCAAGATACATGTTTGACAGGGATGCCATAGTCATAGATGGAGGTCGTTGGATACACCTAACAAGATGGGTAATGACTACGGGTTCCATTCTAGTTCTGGTTTAGATAGAGAACATCGTTATCACCTCCACCATCCGTATAGGAGGAATGAGAAGCAATACTTTCCATAGGAGTTCAAGAAATCAAATCCTCCTACATTTGATGGATAAATGAAGAAGTCACAATATGAAAAAGCTTGGTTGCTTGGCATGAATAAGTTTTTCAGATTGCATGATTATTCATAAAATATGAAAGACATAGATTTGGTGGGAAGATGTGAAGAATATCAGAGGAATTCAAGAAGAGGAGCTAATTTGGAGTGATTTCAAGCTAATTTGCAAGAATAAGTATCTATCTGCAATATATTATGATGGAAAGTCAAATTATTTTTATGAGTTAAAGATGGGATCTATGTCTGATGAGAAGTATACTAGCAGATTCTTGAATTTGTTGAGATATGTGCCTTATCTTAAGGAGGATAAAGCAAATATTCATAGATTCATCAGTGGGTCACTAATATCATTCAAAGAAAGGATTGAGTTTGATGATCTTATATCGCTAAAGGAAGCCATAAAAAAGTTGAAGCGATGTTATGAGAAATCAAAGCGCAAGACCGAGTCTAAGAAGGATTGGAAAGGTAATGAGAAGAATATAGGAAATTCAGTTAAGAAGATAAGAAAACCTCATAATATATATGACAAGGAGAATGGAACATTGCATAAGAAATTCAATATAGTTGATAGAGGACGAGGTTTTCAATCTACAGAAAGAACAAGGGTGATGGCAGGAAGCCTTTACAATTTTGGACTTGTAGCAAGAATCATCACAAGAGATATTTTCCACAACATTAGGGTGGAAGACCATAGATCTACAATGCTTAGGAGGAAAAAATAGTTGGGGATGTTGGACAGAGTATTCCTCAGATTTATGCATCTTTGGATAATAAGCAGGCTTATCATCAAGCATATATTATCGATATGGAAGGTAAGATTTGTGATCATGTTGTTTCTATTTTGATTTACCCTGGATATAACTATACTTATATCTATCCTGACCTGGTGGATAAATGTTGCTTGAATAAATAATTGTATGAAAAGTCTTGGTTGGAGCTTAAAACAACTGATTTCTTCTTCCTGCTCATCCAAGATATTGAAGTAGACCCTAAGGAGAAGAAACATCCATATGTGCTCTTACGATCCACCAAACTTCCAGCATAGTCAGCATAAATATATCCATGTAGCCTCAAATTTCCTATAGTGTATCTCAAACCATAGTTTAATATGCCACGGAGATATATAAAGAGATTCTTGGCAGCAATCCAATGTATGTGACGAGGCTCAACCATAAATTGACTCAATGTATTCACAATGAAGCATATTACCAGACGAGAGTTTACCAAGAACATCAGGTCCCCCACAAGTTGTCGATACTCAGAAGGATTTACAAAATCGGGCCCAGCAACACTTCCACATAGCTTCTTGAAGTTGAGTTCCATTGGAGTAACTTTACAATGTATTTTCCTTGAGAAAGAAAAATCTCACCTGGCTTTTTCCAAACTTCCAAGCCAAGGAAGCAGTGCATCAAACCTAGGTCCCTCATCTCGAATTCGGCAGCCAACTCCCTCTTGCATTGATAAATGAGAGGGTCTGTACCTATGAGAATGAGATCATCCACATAAAGTACCAGAATGATAGGATTGTCTTTTTCAACGTTGAAGTATAGGTTCATGTTAGCTTTGCTTCTTGTAAATACCAACTTCATAACATAGCTATCAATCATTTGATACCAAGCCCTAGGTTCTTGCCTCAACCCATATAGGGATTTATTCAACATGCATACATGTGTCTATCAATCTGAACTTCAAACCCATCAGGTTGCTCTACATAGACTTCCTCCTTAAGCAAGCCATGCAAGAAAGAAATTTTGACATCCATTTTTTGTAAGCTCCATCCTTGAGAGGTAGCAAGAAAAATGATAGATCAAATAGTGGTGTATCAAGAAACTAGTGCGAATATCTCATCATAGTCCACTCCTTCCTTTTGAGAGAAGCTTTGAGAAACAAACCTGCCCTTGAATTTTTCAGCACTCCCATCAACCACATGTTTGATTTTGTAAAGACATTTTTAAGTGACCATTGAATTGTCCTTGGGTCTAGGAACCACATCGCAAACATCATTCTTCATGATCAATTCATATTCCTTATTCATCGAATCCTTCCATACTTGGTGCTTCATGTCTTCTTCAAATGTACATTGATCAGATTGAATAATGATACTCATAACAGCTAAGTACCCCTGGTACCTGTTCGGCTTCTTGCTTTCACGAAATTTCCCCCTTGGTGCAATATGTATTTCAACATCTTCGAGAGTATATTTGAGCCACAAAGGTATTTTTCTTGAGGTAGAGGGTTCATTGTTGGGTGCTAAAAGGTGTCTTTAAAAACTCCTAATTGCCTCACATTAATTATCAACCAGGGTAAGTCCTTTTATTTCAAGTGTGTACATAGATCGTTGAATACAATCGTTGAATACAGATGCAATCATAAATATGAAGTTTTGAAGAAAGTAATTCATGCATCATAATCCAAAACTGTGATTCATTCATTAATTAAAATAATTTAATCAACCAAGAGCATGGAAATATTAACTAAGCTCTTTCAGCTGGATCTAAACTATCGAACGCAGGGAAAGTAATGGAAATAGCAGTTTATGCTTTAAGTAATTAGAACCAATTCTGTTAACAAACAACTGATAAATTGGAAACATGCACGCAGAGGAATACATACAAAAATCTAATACCATCAAAAGAAATTCACTATAAAGCAGAAAGCATAATATACTTGCAATAAATAGAAAGGTATAGCACAAAGAATAGCAGTGAAATTCACCAGAGACCGGGCCCTTAGCCGCCAGCAAACACTACTTAGTTACTCCAAAACAATCTAATGAACAAAAACGCAACTATGTATTAATCATTGGAATCATTACAATATAAGTCTATCTTTCAGAATTATGTTCTGTTCATTATCAAATGATACATAAATGAAGGATAGACAACATAATACATGGAATTAAATTCTCCGCTTTCTCTTATATCATCATATCACCCCCCGTCTTCGTATTCTTCTCATTATTTTATAACTAAGGAAAAGGAAAATGCAATCCCTTAAGATCAGGGGATCTTGAGGGATTCGCAAAAGATTGCTATTCCAAACAGTTGGTCGTTCTTCTATGATTTGTTTCCTGATTTGGTTGCGCCTTCTTTTCCCTCGATTAGATCCTTTTTTAGGAACTATTGTTTTATCTGCTATTTTCATCATAAAAACAATGGGAATTAGTTTAAATGGTTAAACCATATCAAGACTATTTCATTCATGTTTTATCAAAATTCATTCATGATATTATTGTATTGTAGCATCAAAATGGATGAAGAAGGGGAAAAATGATAGTATTTGAGAGTAAATACATACCTATTGTAAGGCTCAACATACTCCCCTGCTTACATTTTTTCATGTCCTCATGAAAAATAATTAATTCTAATGCAAAGAAGTTAAAGAGTAGGCTAGAGAAGGTTTATCTATAAGAGGCCTGAGACCATGATGTCATGCCAAGTGTGCAAAGGTTGCTGCTTCTTGTCCTTCTGGTAGCTCATAGTTAGGATGATATCCTTTAGGAGGATACCAAATAACAGGGCATCTATAGCGACATCCCACCCAATAAGGTCCTCCTCTTAAGATAAAGTTGCCGTATGGGATTAATCGTCTTGCAGTAGCTTTGAAATTTACATAATTAAATGGTTCTCTATCTTTAACACTGTTGCTTGAAACCATCCATATCATTTTCGATGCAACTAGGGATATTTCTTGAATGGAGAGGAAATATGTTGTTCCTTCCAGCACAAGTTCCTTATGTATGGGCCCTAAACTCTTGGTCACACCTTCTTATGTCAACAGTGCTTTATGCTTAGCAAATACTTGTAAAGGGTGAGTAGGTTCACTTCTTACCCAAAGATCCAGGCCGTGTTGTTGTCTTTGGAACAAATTATAAGCTTTCAACCACTTGAGTTGGTTGACTGCAAAAGAAATAAAAGCCTGAAATTGAACATCTCCAATAAAAGGGCTAGGATTCACATCCACTTCTTTATCTAATATGATATTATGTAAATAAAATTCACAAAGAAGCCTTTGGACCTTTACTCCATGCATCTTGCAGCAATTTATAAAATCTTCCATCGTCTTTAGCTCAATTGGCTTACCGTCTCTAACAGCTTTGACTTTTAACAATAAATATCGTTCTAATAAAAACAAGGCATAGTTCATAGCAGGAGATCGACAAGACAAGATATCTGAATACAATGAAAAAATGGTGTTCAATTGATTCCTAACTCTGTTCAGCTGAGTTTTCATTCTTTTCATTTTTTCTTCTTCCTGTCTAGCCTTATCAAAAGCCTCATTCTCTACTAGAGCTAATCCTCTCAATTATTTTTGTAATTCTTGGTATTTTTATAGGGAGACTGTCTATTGTTGATGTTGTTCTAGAGCAAGCTGGGCTTTCATTAATTCTTCCTGAAGCTTTAAGACAATAGGGTCCTGCTTTAATGATGAATCCTCAGATTTCTTCTTTGTTAGGGTACCAATACTCTGAAAGAGTACCTTTTCAGTTTGTATTTGTTTATTATGGGAGGACCAACCCTCCGTTTAAACAACTACATTTACCACATTCTCATGCAAATCAATCTGGGTGGCAATTGCTCTAGTGGAAACGAGTTTTGTTCGAATCCCCGCCGATTCACATTTTAGTGTTTGTGTTGTTACAGGAGTCACCTCAGGAGCGGTGCTCTGTGTTTTCCATTTATTTATTTTTCATCGTAACCTTTTAACTGTCTTTTGGAGGTTCCAATACTGTTGTTTCAACTTCCTAAGTTTTTCCCTAGCCCCCAGGTTCTTTCAAGGGGCGTCTGTACTCTTAACAGGTTTATCAACTGTTTCTAAGGCTGCTTGTTGGCCCTCAAGGCTGTGTTCTAAAGGAACTATATTACCCGACTGATTTTCAGATTCATGACCAATATTTATATCTACAGACTTCTATGGGTCCTCCTGGCTTAACAAAATTGTATCACCAGACTGGTTCTCAGATTCCTGTACAATCTCTGTATCTGCAGCCTCTTGTGATAGAGGAGTTTCTGTGTGCCTGGAATTCTTCGGTGCTTGTGTTTCCAATGTTCTATGGTCAAAAATTCTTCCAGGTTGCATGTATACATCGAGATTCTCTAGGACCTTGACTATTCTTGCCTCAAAATATGATCCAGTTTCAAATGCCAATTCATAATCTTATTCTTGTCCTTGTTCTTGTTCTTCGGGCTCTGATTCTGGCTCAGCCTCTTCCTCAGGCTTTTCTTCTTATTCTTGCTCTGACCCAGATTCTTCTTCTGGCTCTTCCTCTAAACCTGTTGTCTCTTGTTCAGACTTAGAATCCCCTACCCTAACTAGGCTGGATGTCTGCGCAGGTTAATTGCTTTCATCCTGTAAATTTATAGTCATTCTCTGGGCTAATTCGATTCTTATAGACCTCCTATGTTTGTGAGGTTCGACCCTTGGATGGGCAATCCTTTTTCTTTTTGAGACAGGGTTTTGCTGACTTGCTTCTGTAATTACGGGATATTGAATTACAGGTTTCTGTATGCTTTCGAGAGCTGTGATGAAACCTTCCCAAGTCAAGTCGTATTGGACTAGGCTATGACTAATGATCATTCTAATTAGTCCATGGTGACTTTCCACCGTTTCAAGGTGCCCAGCCCATCTTATTCTAGTAGCAGTATCGTGCAATAAAGAATTTAAAAGGGATGGCAAATTAACATTAAATTTTTCCTTTAGAACAGCTAGAAGTTTGAGTTGTCGTGGCCTTACCAAATCATGGCGTCCATCACAGGTAATGTATTTCTGGATGATACTTGCTAATCCCCTCCATGGTTCATCGAGAGAAGATGGTTGAATGCCTTTGCCCTTTCTGACTAGTTGTTCTCCTTCGTCTTTGAAGGTTTCCATCGCGTCGTGTATCGATATATGTTTTTGTGCCCATGTGGTGCCTTCTACCGACAACCCAGTTACCTCAGTTATTACAGCATCTGTAACTGTAATCCTTCTACCTTTTACCATGGATTCCGTATTTTTCAAATTCTGTAGAAAATCAATAGAAATTTCCTCATTTGAGGGCTGAAACCTTGTAAGATAGGATATCCATCTTGCTCGAATAAGAATTTCTCTTGCTCTGTTGGAGACTTCTAATACTAACGGTTCATGGTGCACTGTCTTACCACCCATAGTGTTCAAATTATTCTTATTTTTGCAAAGGATAGATGTAATGGGACGATTCAACAATGATGAAAAGCACGGCAATGCTGAAAAGCACAGTAATACTGGAAAGCACAAAAATGCCAAAAAGAACATAAAATTTGAAAAAAACAATAGTATTGAAAAGCATAGAAATTCCAAAAAGAACAACAACTTTGAAAAACACAACAGTATTGAAAAGCACAATAGCAGAACGATACGTAGAGCGATAGAACAACAAGTTTGTTGAAAAAAAAAAGTATAGCTGATGTTGTTAAATTTTCACATGCTGCATAATCATGGGATATCGTGTTAGTTAATGAAATAGTGATAGCATACGCATAACGAAAGTCCTCTCCCCCTTCGAAATGAGAGGTCGCCTTCGACCGATTAGACAGGAAATGGTTATTTCAGCAGCAGGATAAAGAGTACAACCATAAATGGGTCAGAGTACGTAGTTGAATGATGGGACAATATGGATATAATAAAAACACGGAGTATAATGATAATGAATGATAAGAGACAAGAAGCTTTAGTTGATGATAAGTTAAGTGATAGGAAAGGGAACAACAATATGTAAAAAATACTTTACTTACGATATTCTAACTGTGTATGATATGATTGAGTAAAAACATAAATGCATGCATAAAGGTTCAAATTAGGGAAGTATTTAGAGGAAATAATCTTCTAAAAAAGAAAGATAAATGGGAAGAGGGTACTATAAGAGTTATTGATTGTGGAAATGGAACTTCAATACCATAAGCAGAGCTTTTTTTGTTCGCAGACGTCCATAGCCTCGACAGAGTTTCTTTTTAACCCATGTGAGCCAGGATCCTCAATTTATAATTGAAAAAAATTATTTCTATTATTTGCAGAAGAGACCAGTGTGTTGGCATGGTAACCAGATAACCACACTGCCATTCACTAGGAAGTAGCAAAAGTGAGCAGGCTGGCTCGTGATGAGACCTCCTGTTCCAAGGATATTTTAGCCATCCAATGGATCATAACCCTGGTGTGGTGGCCATAGTAGGAATTTCACATTGCTACATCCTTATGAACATGGTAGGCAGGATCTTAATGAGAACCCCTATCCTCTATCTGTAGATTAGTTGTCATTACATATCTTTATGATAAATAGAGGGAGGCTTAGTACTTCTTAAGAGTAGGGATGGTGTAAAAATTTAAAACATATCAATAATAAGAAAAATTATACCCATAATCCCATTGATAATAGACAAAGAGAATTATAACCAGGAAAAGTAGAACCAGCATGGTAAAGATGATCAATCAGTATCATATATAGTAGAATTTAGTATGGTAAAGTAAAATATAAATAATTATGTCCCTTTCAATTGTTAAAGCTTATCATCAAGAAGTTGTCTTTTTCAAAGATCATAATGTTAAAAATAGTCACATGCCTTAATAAAATCCATAAGTCTTTGTCCACATGAAGGTACTGTACTACAGGCCATAAAAGGAATGAGGCTAAAAAGAAATGAACTAGAAGTGTTTGAGAAATATATAACAAGGGTGTTGTTCAAAACACACAAAAAATGCAAGAAAAAAAACAAAAGAGAGTGATGTTCCGAAGGGGGAACAAAAAAATCAAAAAGTGTTGTTCCGAAGAGGGAACAACAAAATCAAAAGGTGTTGTTCCAAAGAGGGAACAACAAAATCAAAAAGTGTTGTTCCAAAGATGGAACAACAAAACAAAAAAGTGTTGTTCTAAAGGGGGAACAACAAAACGAAAAAGTGTTGTTCCGAAGATGGAACAGCAAAACGAAAAAAATGATGTTCCGAAGATGGAACAAAAAAACGAAAAAGTGTTGTTCTGAAGAGGGAACAACAAAACGAAAAAGTGTTGTTCAGAAGAGGGAACAACAAACCAAAAAAGTGTTGTTTCGAAGAGGGAACAACAAAACGAAAAAGTGTTGTTTCAAAGAGGGAACAACAAAATGAAAAAGTGTTGTTCCGAAGAGGGAACAACAAAACCAAAAAAAATGTTGTTCCGAAGAGGGAACAACAAAACTAAAAAGTGATGTTCCAAAGATGGAACAACAAAACAAAAAAGTGTTGTTCCGAAGAGGGAACAACAAAACGAAAAAAGTATTGTTCTGAAGAGGGAACAACAAAATGAAAAAGTGTTGTTCCGAAGAGTGAACAACAAAACGAAAAAGTGATGTTCCAAAGAGGGAACAACAAAACAAACAAAAAAAAATTAAATCAGCATTCTTATTTACAAAAGAAAAAAAATGAATTTCTACAAAGATGAAGCTGCGGAAGGATTATCTTCTGCAGCTAAAACTTGCATGGTGGAGTCTTTGCATATTTGTTGACAAAAATATTCTATTGTAAGCGGTCTTTGGTAGAGGCGCACTTGATGCCCATTTGCTTTAAAGGAACAATCAGAACCATCAATGGTGGTTAACGTAAGAGTGCCATTGTCATGTACTTCCTTTATTTCATACGGACCTAACCACGTAATCTGCAGTTTGCCAAGAAAGTCTTGAAACTTGGAATCGTAGAGAAGTGCCCAGTCACCCTCATGAAATGTCTTTTTCTTGATCAGAGAATCGTGCCATTTGGCTCTTTGTTGTTGAATGAGTGCACTATGCTACAGAGACGAAATTCAGATTTCATATAATTCATTTATTTGTTGTAATATATTAATCTGGGCTTTAGTTAAATCCAGTCCCACTTCCTGGGCTGTCCTTAGTATTTGTATCTCAAAATCTATGGGAAAAATAGGTTCCTTACCAAATACTAGTTGATATGGGGAGTATCCAGTAGTATTCCTCCAAGTTGTGCGATATGTCCACATGGCTTATGGCAGTTGAGTAGCCCAATCTCTTCTGTGCGATGAGACTGTCTTCGTTAGAATAGCTTCAATTACTTTGTTGGTGCTTTCTACCTACCTGTTTGCTTGCGGATGATATAGAGAGGTAATTATGTGAATAACATGATGATTTTTTAGTGTAGTAGCAATCTTGTGGCCTACGAATTGCGGCCCTCCATCAGTGATTACTTCTCTGGGTAACCCATATCGTACGAAAATTTCAAAAAGAAATTTTATCACAGTTTCTTCTGTAGCTCTAGGTAATGCTACTGATTCCACCCACTTAGTTACGTATTATGTTGCAAACAATATATATGATTTTTGGTTGGATGATGGGTTGATTGGCCCAACAAAATCTAATGCCCTATGCTCAAAAGGTTCTATGACCAGCTGTGGATGCAGGGACATCTCATCAGATTGGCTAGGGCGACCCATCCTTTGACAACTATCGCAGGCCTGGACAAATTTCTTAGCATCTTTAAAAATCGTGGGCTAGTAGTATCCCATTTGTAAAATTTTGTGTCTAGTTCCGCGGTCTGCAAAATTTCCACCGCAAGGTCCATCGTGGTAGGATTTTAAGATATCATAAATTTTGTCTTCCCTGATACACTTGTGGATGTGCATATCAGCCCCTGTGTGAAAACGGTAACCTCCAATCCAGGTTAACCGAGTGCTGCACTGTACTATTGATTTCCTTTTTCTGGGTGTCAGGTGTTTAGGCATTTTTCCCACTGCTAAATAATTCGCCACATCTGCGTACCATGGTGTTTTCATGGTTACAGTAAACAAGTGTTCGTCTGGAAACTGATCCTCTACTGATACTGTGTCATCCGTTCTTGGCACTCGGGAGAAGAAATCTGCCACAAGGTTTTCCTTCCCTGGTCGATCCCTTATAGTTACATCAAATTCCTGCAAAAGTAGCAACCAAAATGTCACTCTTCCATTCATAATGGGCTTATTAGCTAAGTATTTAATAGCAGAGTGATCCGTATACAGAATTATAGGGTATCCAGTTATATAGTGTCTGAATTTGTTAATAGCATAAATAACAGCTAAAAACTCCTTCTCTGTTATTGTGTAATTCAATTCAGTAGGGGTTAAGTTATTTCTAATGTAATATATAGCATAGGGTTTCTTGTCTTCTTCTTGGACAAGAAATGATCCAATGGTTGTGTCTAATGCATATGATGAAATATGGAATGGTATATCCCAGTTCGGACCTCGTAATACTGGTGCTGTTGATACTAGCCATTTTAAATTTGTAAAGGCAGTATCACATTTTTCAGTCCATATGAAATCACTATTTACTATTAAGGCATATAATGGTGCAGAAATCTGTGAAAAATTCTTTATAAATCTACGATAATATCCAGCAAATCCCAGAAAACTACATACCTCTGTTTGAGTGCAAGGAGTAGTTAGTAAAAGTATTACTTGTATTTTTTCTGGATCTACCTGAATTGCAGCTGCTGAAATTTAATGACCCAAGATCAAGCCTTCTGTCATCATCATATGGCACTTTTCGTGACTTAAACATAGGCTAGTAGCAATACACCATTCCAGAACTTTTTCCAATGTTTGTAATGCTTGCTCAAAGTCATATCCATAAGGTGTGAAATCATCCATGTATACTTCCAATCCTACATTTATTAAGTCTGCAAAAATACTAAGTATGGATCTTTGGAATGTGGCAAGTGCATTACAAAATCTAAAAGGTAATACCCTGTAGGCAAATGTTCCCCACGGACAGGTAAAGGTGGTATTATCCTGGTCTTCAGGAGCAATTTGAATTTGGTTGTAGCCACTGAAGCCATCCAGAAAAGAGAAAATTTTCTTCCCTGCCAGTGTATCTAAGACCTGATCAATAAATGGAAGGGGAAAGTGGCCTTTTTGCGTGGCCTTGTTAAGTTCTCTATAGTCAACGCATATTCGCCATTTACCACTCTTTTTGGGAACCACAACTAATGGAGAAACCCATTTACTGTCAGATATATGATAGATAAAATTCACATCTAACAATTTTTGAAGCTCTTCTTTAACAATATCTTTTAGATCAAGATTTAATCTATGCTGAGGTTGTCGAATGATTTTTTCATCCTTTTCAGTGTAGATATGATGCATGCATAGTTGAGGGTCAATCCCTTTCATATATGAGTAATCCCAAGCAAAAGCCCCTTTATTTTTCCTAAGGACTTGAATAAGTTTCTGTTGTTGGTCATTACTTAGATTGCTGTTAATGTTCAGGATCTTCTCTGGCTCAATTTTGACAGGTTTGCTCCTATAAACAGTGGTTGTTGGTATTGTTTGATCATGGATATCTCTCAAAGGATCTTCTTCAATTCAATTGTCAAGGACTGCTTTAATCATGTGACATTTCGAACTTAATACTGTGGTAGGATGATTGATAAAAGTATTGATGACATCATCTTTAGTTTGGTTTTTCAATTCAAGGGCATCTACCATAGTCAATGGTGATAGAATATTTTCTGTTAAGTATGTTGCTGGTTGCTTCCTGGTTTTCATGATAGTCAATCTTGGCTGAGTAGGAGGGTATAAAGCTAGATTTTTCACATCATTCCCCTTGGTTATAGTCATACTTCCTATCCGACAGCTGATATAAGCATCATAAGTTGCTAGCCAAGGCCTTCCTAATATTAAGGGATGTCCATCTAGCTGGTTCCTAAGATTAATAATCAAGAAATCTGCCGGATATTCCCAAGTGTCAACAGAGACCATCACATCCTGTAATGTTCCCTCTGTTCTAATGATTGAGCAGTCAACTAGTTCCAGTAAGGTAGTTGTTGGTTCCAAGGCTGTGATACCAAGAATGTTGCAAGTTGTAGTTGTGAGAATATTAATGGCTGCCCCTAAGTCGACTAAAGCATTGGGAAAAGAACGGCCATTTATCTGGACTGTGACAATATGGTTTCTAGGATCTTCATACTTTACAGGAGTCTCTTTTCCTAGTAATAAATCAGACAAAGTCCGGACAACATGGACAGTAGGGATTTTTTTTGTTTTCCTCACAGACTTCTTTATACACAACTCTTTGATAGTTTTGGCATATATCAGAATGTCTTGGGTAGTCTGGAGGAGAGGTATTTTTATACAAATATTCTTAAGTTCACCCAGAAGATCAATGTCAAGAGGTTCAATCAGGCGTGGTATCAACAATATTTCTGGGAATGGGGGGGAAGTGGCTATGATTTGTTCAGGATTTTTTTGTCTGACTATATCTTCCCCTTGTTTTATTTCTTGATCATCTATAGTTAGAGGCTTATTTGTGTGCGGTTCTTCCGGTTGAAAATATTTATCCTTATTCAGAGTGATTATGCGTCCAGATCTCAAATTAAGCTCGTTACATTCTTTCAACTCATCTTCAAGGTCCAGACCCTCAATGATTTGTATTGACTGGACTGGTCTATTATTTGGATTTAGGTTAGGTTGAGCTGGAAGTTGCAGTCGTATATTAGATTGAGGATTCTGTTGCAACGTGTAAGGTGCTGGTAAAGTTGGTTGAGACAGAGGAGTGGTCCCTATAGGCTGGTTCGTAGATCTTTGCCAATTTGATTGCTAGTTCTGATTTTTTGAGGTGGAAGGGGACCATTGGGAGGGATAAGGGTTGTTTTACAAAAATGGTGGTAGATAAGGGAAATTTAGCCAATTACTATTTGGATTTGACTGAATGGGCAATGGTGGCATAAAAAATTCTTGAGGTGACAAAAAAGGTGGCTGATTCTGCCATACTACCCCTGAATATTGCTGAGAATTATATTGCGAGGAAGGAAAAAACGAAGATGGATCAGTAGGCATACCTGTCTGACGTGCTTGCCATTGGCGACATTGGTTCAACAGATATACTGGGTCCATTTATTCTTCTGATTCCTTGAAAACTACTTTCAGTCCTGGGAGTGATGGGCAACTTTCCATGGCGTGCTCTTTAGTGCATATGGTGCATGTTCGTATCGTATCTAGGGGGCATTCTTTATGAATGTGATTCTGTCTACAACGAGGGCAGAAAATAGCCAAATTCTGTTCTTTTATGGCCTAATTTTTCTTAGCTTGCATGACATCCAATTGTGTTGTCAGGGTCCCCAGGATATCTGTCTTGAAATCCTCCAACAGATTACCGATTTCACTTTGTGTAACATTGTCTCCTGAGACTTTGCTATCTCTGGAGCTTGCATCACGTCTGACTGGTTTCAGCCTTGTACTACCATTGGAATACTTAATGCACAAATCTATAATATTTTTATAGCTTTCTCAATAAATGCCACCTTTACCCATTATGTTTAATGTCTCTACCCATTGGTCTTTCATACCTCTAATCAGCGTGGTTTTCAAAACATTATCAGGAATATTTGTATAAGGAGACCTTTGCAGATTATATTGGAAACATTCTACATATTCTTCCAGAGTCTCACTAGGCTTGGGCACCATTTCAAAATTTTCATCTTTTAATTCTCTACTTCGGCAATAATCTTGATATTTTTTAAGGAAAGATGTTTTCATTTGGTCCCAATCATTGATGGTGCCTCCACTAAGTCCCATGAACCAATGCAGAGCTACTCCCTTCAAAGTAGAGGGGAATAGCTTTAACTTCTGGGGGTCGATGGTGTAATCATAACCCCTGCATAAAACATCAAACTCGAAAAGGAATGCATCGGGATCTTTTGATGTTAGCCCATGAAAGGTAGGAATATTTTGTAATGGGATAACCTTAATGGGGGCATTGACAGTTGTGTCAACAATAGGGTATTGTAATGTAGAAGTTTGAGGCTGCTAGTTATGAGCCACTTGGTCAAAAATATGCCAATATTCTTCAGGGATCTCCGGAGCTGGAGAGTTATTCCTAGGATGTCTATAAGAGGCTGGAAAAGCTTTAACAACACTACCTTCATCTGGAACACTAGGTATCCTCTTTTCAGTCACTACATCAGGAGATCTAGGTTCTGATAATTTAATTTCAGGATTGCCTGTTTCTCCTTCTCCTTCATGGAGGTTGTAAGAATTTCCTTCTTGTGAAGGGTGTGCTTGTAAATTCTCAGTATCTTGAAAACTCTGTTCAATCCCTTCGTGTTTACTGTGAATCTCAGCGTTAGCTACAGATGGTGATTCTGTAGCTTAAAGAAAGTCAATACAACGTTTGACAGCAACAATTCGGGGTCCTTCTAATGACTGAGACATAGATTTTCTTAAGATTTTGTTGATAAAAGTTGATCGTCCAAGGGTCACCGATCCCTTAGGTTTTTCAGGTTTAGAGGGAGGAATTTTGTCCTTTTCAGGTCTTTCTCTGTTAGTCATTCATGCAGAAACATAAACATTCATTTCTACTTCAAATTCTTACGCAATTCTACTAGAAAGCGGGCGGATGAGTGAGCATTTTACTCGTTCTTTACGCAGGTTATTACCTTTCGTTTTTGATACCCAATTCTCCCTCAGCAGAAAGAAAAAAAAAAGAAAAAAAAAGAAAAAATAAAAAAATAAAAAAATAAAATAAAATAAAATAAAATAAAATAAAATAAAAAATAAAAATAAAAATAAAATAAAAAATAAAAAATAAAAAATAAAAAAAAATAGACATTACTCAAAGTAGAAAAACACTCCCCGGCAATGGTGCCAAAATCTTGGGTGCTAAAAGGTGTCTTTAAAAACTCCTAATTGCCTCACATTAATTATTAACCAGGGCAAGTCCTTTTATTTCAAGTGTGTACACAATATGTGCAAGCTTATTCATATAAGGAGTAATGCTAAAGCCAATCATTGAATACAGATGCAATTATAGATCTGAAGCTTTGAAGAAAGTAATTCATCTATGCATTATAATCCAAAACTGTGATTCATTCGTTCATTCAAATAATTCAATCAACCGAGAGCACTGAAATATTAACTAAGCTCTTTCAGCTGGATCTAAACTATCGAACGCAAGGAAAGTAATGGAAATAACAGTTTATGATTTAAGTAATCAGAACCAATTTTGTTAACAAACAACTGATAAATTGAAAACACACACGCAGAGGAATAAATATAGAAATCTAATACCATAAAAAAAAATTCACTGTAAAGCATAATATACTTGCAGTAAATGGAAAGGTATAGCACAAATAATAGCAGTGAAATTCACCAGAGACCGGGCCCTTAGCCGCTAGCAAACATTGCTTAGTTACTCCAGAACAATCAAATGAATAGCAACGCAACTATGTATTAATCATCGAAATCATTACAATATAAGTCTGTGTTTCAGAACTATGTTCTGTTCATTATCAAATGATACATAAATGAAGGATACACAACATAATACATGATACAGTCGGAATTACATTCTCCGCTTTCTCTTATATCATCATATCACCCCTTGTCTTCGTATTCTTCTCATTCTTTTATAACTAAGGAAAAGGCAAATGCGATCCCTCAAGATCAGGGGATCTTGAGGGATTTTCAACAGATTTCTATTCCAAACAGTTGGTCATTCTTCTCCGATTTGTTTCCTGATTTGGCCATGCCTTCTTTTTCCTCGATTAGATCTTGTTGTTCCTTTTTGGGAATAACTATTTTTTTATCTGCTATTTTCATCATAAAAGAAATGGGAATTAGTTTATACGGTTAAACCATATCAAGACTATTTCATTCATGTTTTATCAAAATCCATTCATGATATTATTATACTGTAGCACAAAAATGGATGAAGAAGAGGAAAAAGGATAGTATTTGAGAGTAAATACATACCTATTGTAAGGCTCAACATTCACCAGGAGTTGGATCAATGGGATCCATCGGGCCTTCAACATCGACCATCGGTTCATCTATTGGAGATTCATCCTACTTTCCTACATCATCATAATTGTACTTCCTTAGGATAGGAAGATCTCTGACTTTCCCAAGGGAAAAATCTTCATCGAAGGTGACATCATGACTTATTTCAACTTCTCTTAGACTAGGCACGTAGATTCTATATGCCTTTAAAGTTTCACTGTAGCCCACAAATGTTCCTTTCTTCCCAAATGCATCTAAATTATTTCTTTTCTCTTTATGAACATGAAAATACACGGGACAACCAAATATTCTAAAATGAGAAACATCATGTGTCTTACCAGTGAAAACTTCTTCGAGAGTATTTAATTCCAATGCTTGATGCAAGCTCTTATTTTGAACATATACGGTAGTGTTTTCATCTTCTCCCCATAAGAACTTTGGAAGGCCTTGGTCATGAAGCATAGCACGGGTAGCTTCTATGATTGTACGATTCTTCCTTTTGGCAACTCCATTTTTCTGAGGAGTATATGCAATAGTGGTCTCCCTCTTAATGTCAGATTGTCTACAATAGTCATTAAATTAATTTGATTCATATTTGGTTCCATTATCGATCCTCAATATTTCCTTGTTTGATTTTTGACCAAGGCTTTGAAAGAATAGAACCATTTGAATACTTTATCCTTCTTCTTCAAGAAATAGATCCATTTTTTGTGAGAGAAGTCATCCACAAAAATTTCATAGTAAAAGTATCCTCTTAATGATGTTAGGAGCAACATACTAGATAGACCAGAATGAAACAATTGAAGAATGTCAATTGTTTGAATTTCGCTTGAGGGGAATGGTCCCTTTGTATGTTTTCCAGTTGCACAACCCTGACAAACACCTTCATGATTTATGTTAAATTCGGGCATACATGTGACCATATTCCTTACATAAGGTAAGGCTTTGTAATGAAGGTGAGAAAATCTTCGGTGCCATAATTTGGATTGAAGAGAAGCATCATAAGTCATAGCTCAAAAAGGACTTCCCCCAAATTGATAAAGACCTTCAACCCTAAACCCAAGAGTAAGTGCATCTTTCGGGTTCCTTTTCCAAATACGTACCTTCCCATCAACGAATGCTACCTTGAATCCTTTACCTTCTATCATAGAAATAGATATCAGGTTCTTTTTCAAATCAGGTACATACAATACTTCTTGAAGATGAAGGGTTTGTCCTTGATTGAAGTGAAGAGTGACAATCCCTATCCCTTTCACGGGGTAGGTGGCATTGTATCCAAGTATGATTTTCAAATTATTCTTCTTTTCAATCAAATTAGAGAGGGCCTCCTTGTACCTAGTGAAGTGCCTTGATGCACCACTATCAATCAACCAATTATTCAAAGTGTCTGGAGGAGAGGCAGTAGTGAGGGAAGAAATAAGATAAAATTATTTTTACTTTTCTACAACATTAGTTTCCTCATACCTCAATTTTATAAACCTTTTTGGAGGTTGACCATTTCCATATCAAGCAATAGGAGAATTCCTCTTTCCTTTTTTGTTGAACCTGTTGTTCCTTTGATTGCCATTTCCTTTGAAAGTGTTGTTGTTGTCGTCATCCCATGGAGTATCATTATTATGAGGGAACTCTCTAGCATAGTGGCCAAGCCTGTTACAATTGAAGCATCTTCTCTTTCTTCCTTCTTTGAATCCTTGACCTTGTCTCCTTGGACCAGAATTCTTCTTCCTCTTAGCATGAGCGAAAAATGTACTAGGCTCATTTCCATTCTAAGGCATATCTCTCTTCATCATCCTCTTCTCTTCTTGAGTGCATCTAGTCAATAGTTCGTCGAAACTAGGAATCCTATCATTGTTAATAATAGTGGTGTTAAACACATCCCAAGTTCATGGGAGACCCCCAAGATCAATAAGAGTGACCTCCCTTTCAGCAAAAATTTATCCAATATATAGAGAATAATTATTAATTTCGGTAATCCCCATGAAGTAGGATTGGATAGACTCCCCCTCTATCCATCTTGATGTCTTTCATCTTGTTCTTGAGAAAGAGTATTTGGTTTGAATTTTTTGCTTTAAACATCCAAACCAACTTGTCATACATCTCCTTAGACGTTCCCAAATCAGAAATGTAATCAACCAAATGTTTTTGAATGGAGTCTCTAATGATATTCTTAGCTTTGAAATCACCTTTATTATACTTTGTGTTAGTATCATCTGGTGCATTGGAAGGAGGCTCCATCACATTTCCCTGCACATAATACAGTGTCTTCAACTTGTATTTAACCAGACTTTAATATGGTGTATCTATCTCATATATATACACACTAAACCCTGTACTTGTACTAATTTTATACCACAGATGTACAACACATGTAACCGCATAAATGTATCACAGATCCGATCATGTACTTGTCTCAATTCCTTACTTCTATTCTTATTGAAATCTGCAGACATCTTCAAAGTGATCTGTATTTTATAACCTCTGAAATCCACACCTTTTAACCTTTGAAATCCGCACTTATTAACCTTTGAAATCTACACTTATTAACCTCTGAAATCTGCACTTAATGACTCAAAAGAACCCGCATTTCTTGGTGAAAAATAGGCTGCATATTAGGGTATAAATATATATATATATAGGGCATATGTCCCTCCTCTTAGGCCAACCATACATCAATATGTGGGCCAACATCCTGACTGTGAATAGGCCAACTCCATTATTCATCTTCAGCATTGAGTGAAGATTGTTTCAAGCCATTCTTCCACAAGGTTCATGAAAAGGTCTTGGAGCATTTATTGATGATTGGGCTTTTCATATACATGACACTAATTACACTTATAAACAGAAGAAAAACCCTAATATACATCAAGAAGAATTCTATTGACCTATAATAAAAACTTGCTCATGAAATCCATGAAGAAAGTACAACAAAAATACATTTTATTATCTTTGTATTCTTCTTTACATAAGCACATAATTACATAGTCAATATGAAGACCGATCCTAGTTACACTTTCCAACATAAAGCTCTCCCTCGAATGCGAGGAGATAAAATACTTATAAAGAAACATCAAATACAATATCTATGATAACAGAAAATATACATTACTTTCTCTAGAATCCCTTCCCATAACACACACAAATTTATATCATCATGGGGATGGTTGCTGCAAATTATACTCCATATAATAACATACTACACATATCTAAACTCAAAACATAAGCTTCTTTCTACGCATCCCTCTCTCATAAAAAACACACATATTTTAATTTTCTTCTTGACAATCAGTACAATTTATACTAGAGCCGAGAGCATACTACTCACAAGATAATAAAGAAAGTCTCTGAATTGAGTATGTCATGGATTGGGACTTACTTTGTGGGTTTGCAGATATACTTTGAGTTGCTTGTTATTAAATAAAAATGGCATATCAAAGACTATCATGAACCATCAGATAATTTATGTCATGGAAATGGCGGGTGGCGGAATCTGTTTCTGCAAACCAAATTGATCTCAAATTATCACAATAATCTCGAGTCTCCCCAGTGGCATCATGGGGATGATGAGGGTGGGAGAGATCACGATGGTAACCTGAAAAATAGGGGAAAAGACCCCACATACATGGGATCACCCAGGGAGGGTCATGGTTGTTAACATTTAATTGAAGTTGTTGGTGATGATCGATTCCAGGTGGAGGTAAATTGCATTCATCTACAATATGAGAGAAATCACTCTGAAAAACAGGGGAAAAGACCCCACATACATGGGATCACCCAGGGAGAGTCATGGTTGTTAACATTTAATTGAAGTTGCTGGTGATGTTCGATTCTGGGTGGAGGTAAGTTACATTCATCTACAATATGAGAGAAATCACTCTACTGACTGCGCATAGAAAATCGTAGGCATTTCTTGACACCCATGATCAAGAGATGACACATTTTGGGTGTTGTGCATCCCTTCCTTAAAACATAACCTTAGATGATTATGCCAAGTAGATCATGTCCTCGCTCCCACTGGAAGGCTTTACATTTGATGAAATGAACACTGAAAGATTGTTGGTTTCCTTGAAGAGGTACATTTTCCAAAATGATATTTTTCACTCAACACTGAAAATCACTACAAGAGAAACATTCTTACGAAGAAACCATCAAGAAACCGTTAAACTATCAAGAAACAGTTTAGTAAGAAACAAATCTAACTATTAGTTTTTTCTTAACTATTAATTATTAATCTAACGACCTAAAAATATTCAATCATCTGACATTTCATTCAATGGTACAAACTGGCATCTAGCGGAATTGTTTTCAAAGAAGAACGTCACCTCACAATGTAATTATTAATTGTTTTTAAATTTTTCTAAATTTTAATTATTGGATTATGATTTTAATATTTAAATTATTTTAAAATATATAAATAAATTCAACTTAAAAAACTCCTTGAAATTCGAATTATGAAATTACCAATTTCAAAAAATATGAGAGAAAAACCAAAAAATAAAAAACATAATAGTTACAATGCGGGTTTTCCCATATCACATAGTGCACACAACCATTGTTACCTACAGTTATTTTTACTCTGTCGTGCAATTTGCATACACCGGGTCACCTCATGTTTGAATGTTTTTTTCCTGACATATACTAACTACCTTGGTAACTAATATTTATGGATCTATACATCCATTAATGTATTGGGGCAATATATACCACATTAGATTTTGTATTTAACTAAATCCAAAAATTGGCATATACTGCTTTAGTGCATTAATAGAACTTAGCTCCACAAATATGAATAGTCTACGACACCATTATGTTGAGCGACATCTCTCATTCCTCTTAAAATTTAAAAAAAAAAAAGGTGTACTCTCGAACAAAGAAAATGGTGAGCCATTCAACTCTAAAAATTGTTTCGAAAAAATAGAGCCCACTATCATGAAAGCCCCATGTAAAATTATATAGGATATAAATTAAAACTATGTTGATTATATATATATATATATATATATATATATATATATATGAAGGTTTAATAATTAAGAATAAGTATTCATTTTGAAAGCTTTATTGAGAGGCGCTCTCCTCAGTATGGAAGAAATATTTTAATGTCTTATCTCATCAAACATTATGACTCATTGAAATTATTAGTAGTTTTTGGACTCGTACCCATGGTATTTTTTTCTAATCTAGTATAATCTAGTTCATTTAAAAGCATAAAATTCCAATGAATTTTTATTTTTCCAAAGAAAGAATTTAATTGAGGTCAAATTATAGTATTATATATCTTTTACTAGCATTTATGTAATCTGCATCCTTGGTATTTTTTTCCCAATGTATCCTATTATAAGCATAAAGTTAGGCATAAAGTTCCATTGAATTTGTGATGATAACTATCTTTCCATCTAATGATTTTATGTTCTCTTTGGAATTTTTTTTAGGGTTTTGATTGTGAGGGGATTTGACGACCTCTTGTCGTTGTGGCCTCCTCTACCTCTACCTCTTCGCGGTCATCTTTCAATGGCATCACTTCGTGTTGATGCCATTGGTGGGCCAACGCCCAACGTTTTTACATGTTACTGCTCTTGAGTGTGGCTTCAAGAAGGAGTTTTCATGGCTTTTGCACACAAATTCATGTGGAGTTGAGGGGGCGGGCTCCTCATGGTCCCTGTTTCATCCCTTCTACACAGTACTTTTGTTGTTCCTGTTTGCTCATTTGGTGTTGTTTCCAGCCAGGGTTTTTTGCAATGGTTTTCTTCATTGGGTATCCGTTCGTTTTTCTTCTTGGGGGTCTGTGTTTTGGCCTATTTTTGTTGGGGTTACTGGGCACTGTCCAAGTTTTTTTCTTGTTCATAATGTTTCGATGCTCCTTTGGGGATTTTCTTTTATTTTGGATTGTATTCTGTTTCTCGCAATACGTAGGATTTGGTAAATCCTAGAGAATACACTTTGGGTGTATATGCAAAATGTTTTTTTTTTTGACTGAAAAAATACAGGATTTTTTTCAATACCCCTTCTATTGTTTCTCTCGTACACCAATAAATGTGGGAAAAAACAATAGGGAAAGGGAAAGAAACCTTAACTTCTAAACCAAAATGCATTGGTTGGAGATTTTTTGGATCGAAACTACTTGTTTGAGGTTTTTTAGTGTGAATTCTAATTGCAAGCATACGAAAAAAGCTTACTTTAGTTGTGCATAACAAACAGTCCTAACATCAAATGTGGCTGTCAATTTCCTTAGATCTGCAGTTAGTAATTAGAATAAATGCTACAGAAATCTAGATCTATGCAGTTAAAGACATTAAACAACAAATAATAAGAAGGAATTGCTCCATGCATCCAGTGAACAAGACAAAAACTTTTTAAAGAATTTTTTGTATTATGACACCTGGGAAGAGAACATAGAAAGATGTTACTAGTCCCCCTCAATGGGATGGGTTCTTGTATGTCCTCAACACTTCAGATCTAAGATCTCTCTCTCTTGATGGTGCAAAAAACCCAGACAAAAAATGGAACTCAAAGGGAGCTCACAAGAAAAAAGTAAAAATATATGACAATGATGGGAGGATCAAAGTCAGACCAAAAGTATATATCAAGAGTGATCTCCAGGAAAAATAAGGTAGTGAATGAATGAAAAAACCCTTCTATTTAAAACAAAATTTTGAGTTAGTTTAGATAGTGGTGCATAGTTAAAATATTATTAACCAAATCTAGATTCAACTATTATGGAATATTTTATTATTTTTGTTGGAGGGAAAAAGAATTTGAATTTGGTCAAATCCCTTTATTTAGAAATAATAATATAATAAATGATTTATTTATTATTTTAAGAATGTGGTTAAGTAATAATTTAGTAAATAATGATTTATTCAATTATTTATAAATTATTTAGTCAAATTTAACCAGGAATATTATCAAATAATGTTTTAAATAATAATTCATAGAAAATAATAAGATAAATAATTATTTATCTAATTAATTTTCCTATTTTGGGTTAATAAGACCAGGGAATATTAATTAAATAGTGGTTTAATTAATTATCCCTTTAGGAAAATCAAACAAATAAGGATTTATTCAATTATTCCTCATGGGGTTTCCTGTTTAGACCATAAACAACTTAATAAATTATGGGTTATTAAGTTATTTTTCATAATGAAAGAAATTTTACTATAGTAAAATGGGTCTTACATGGTGTACTTTAGTCCATCTAATAGTAACAGGTTAGATGACCAAAAATTGGTGTAACAGATTTCTCCCCAACACGTGAGCGTTAGGAGCTAATCATATGACCAAAGTACATTGTAAGAACTCAATCACTAGACACCGAAGTGGAGTCAAAGAGAGAGATATATAAGGCAGACTGAAGCGCCTGAGAGACCTTGAGGAGGTGAGACTTACAGGTGTGACAATTCTCTTTTATGAGTGAGTACCTATTCTACATTAGGCAGGAGAGGCATACCTAAGCCCGCCGAGATAACAAAGTACAAAGAATAATGATGCGTCTATCAAACATGGGACTGAACTATATAGTACATGCTAGCATAAACATGGGCCAGATAAATAACATGATAATGGTTCCCACATACATATTGTGGTTGGGACAACAACCAAGACTTATACAATAATATCAGAGTACATGAGATATAAGTACAACCAAAAAGGCCTTTTAAAACAGGAAAGGGATATGAAAATATGAATGATACATGCAAACTAAAGAAGGCATTGCTAACCATCAAATCTATGGAGCTACATCCAAGGTTGTAGTAGAGAGGTCATATGGGCATATGGGGGGCTACTTGAAGGGCCACCCCCTCATGAGGTTTCAAACATCTCTCACACACCCGGGAATCACTGGTACAATCTGCTGCATCACTGAACCATCAAGTATACAGATCTCGATCATGCCATAAGGAGTTAGAGCTGAGAAATAATCAATTCAAAGGGAAATAAAGGGTCCCTTTGCCTGATCCATGGCACCGAACAAGAGTGGAAGCTGGAACTAAGGTACATTATCCTCTAGACTTGTCTTCTGGAATGAATAAGCTAATTTCGACAGAAGGAAGTCCGCCATAGGTGAGGCAATGAGAAATCCTCAACTAAGGCACGAGGGATAATAGTAGAGAGCAATTAATAGACTGACACCAGTGATGATGGTGGAATGGGGGGGGACTGAGTAGCGGCCTGACGACTTCCCTTGTTAGAGCATAAAGGGCATGGATGACCTGGCAGCTATTGACTCGACTCTGGAGGGGATAGGGGATAGTATGACTGAAGGCCAAAATGTGTGACACAAGAGAAGGACAAAGAAATTAAGGATGGAGGACTATGGCCGGAGACAAAGGGACTCGAGACAGACTCCATGGATGCGATGATGACTCAACTCGGATGCTCTAAAAAAGTGCGACTCGATGATGCTGCCACACAGAACAGGCCCGATGGGGGCCATAAAATCATGAGTACAAGATGGTTACTCACGACGCAAATCGACACAAGCGTGGATAAGTATGAAGGAAAGGTGGTGCCCCAAGTACAAGTGTTGCAAGTGAAGAAATTAGATTTTGAGAAGCAGTGAAGTGACCCTTGGAAAAAAAATGTGTCCGGGTGAAGTATCAAATCACCAAAAACGAAAGGATACCCATTTGCGAGCTCAGTGAGAGATTTCCAACGGTGCTGATAGTTTTTCAAATCGAGCTATGTTTTGATCGCAACTGGCAAAAGAAAATTCTCGGGTTTCTCTTTTAATAAGGCATTTTCCCTCCAATTGATTCATTTGCAAGTGTAGCTGTGGTGAATTTAGAGAGGATAAAAGGCCCTAAATCTTGCGGTGATCGTAGCGGACAAACCGACCATTGGAATCGAGATCCATCAGCTGCAGGTAAGAGGCCTAGCCATAATATTTTAATTCAGTGGATTAAAATTTCACTTTAGGCACCCAAAGCTTAGGAATAGACCCCTGCTCCTCTTCACGGTCGGGTCACACTTTTTGGGGCCTTTTCTGCGACCTAGGTAGTAGGTATGGGGCAGAAAACTGCGACCTGTCCCAGGAATGGCTAGAAAAGTGTGCCTGTCAGGGAAAGGGGTTTTAGTGCTGTTTTTTTTTTTGGCTGAGGGCTGGTATTTTATGGTTATGATGTCGTCTTCCTTTCGGTATGCTGACAAACATGATTGTTTTGTGCAGGTATGGCAGAGTTGAGGATAAACTCGAGGGAGAGAGACCTGGATGCATTATGTTCTGAGATCTAAGGTGATCATATAGTTCATGCCACATTGGCCAGGTTTGGGGTCCTCAAAGTGTTGAGAACCCACTAATGAGGGCAAGAGAGCCCTTTCTTTTCTAAGGATGGCCTTAATGCTTCTTGGAAGGATGGTCCTCATGAAGAATCAAGGTAAGAAAAGAATATGAGAATGAACTACTAGAGAAGGTGTAGAATCATCCCCACCCACCAAGTCAAACAAAGGGACCAAGTGGTAAACATGGTAGCACACAAAGTAGAATATTTGAAGATAGGGTATCAAACATCTATGATATATGGCTCGCCAGAGAGGTCGATAGGTGAAACTATCCAAGGAATGGGAGGAAAATTGACCATACCTATATTGATGGGGTCTAGGCCAAGACTTATGGTAATCATATGAGAAGATGGCCAGGGGTGCCAGCATGCCCCCAAGCATGGGATACCACCCTCAAGCATATGTGATGGAGGGGAGTGAACTGGTATGCAGAGGTGGGAATGATGCCCCTAGCCAGAGGAGTTTATGGAGCGCCATATATGGTGTCACTATACCAAAGAGTGTCTTTAGAGATACTGAAATGATGCTCACTGAGAAAATATAGAGGTTGGTCAACAAAAATGTCTAAGGGATTGGGTTGTTGAAGTAAGATGAAGGAGTAATGAGGGGGATCATCCCTAGAGTGATCTAAAGTGATATGGGACTCTACAGGTTCTTCTAAATGGGGAAGAATAATGGTACTAGAGTTGACACAACCAGATGCACTAGGAGAGTTGTGGAGAATTGCTTCTCCTAGACTCTAGAATATGGGTGCCCCCTTACCCAAACATTGGGTGTCAATGTAATGGCCAAAAGGTGTATCTGGTTCGAATGCATCGATTTGATGTAAGGGTGGATAGATAAAGTCAAGGGTGGTGATTTCTTCCATAATGTTGTCATCACAATAGAAGATGGGGTGACTGGTGGAAGAAAGACCACGTGGTGTGGAAAGCTACTTGACTTATCATCATGAGAAGAGAGGTTCACATGTGTATTGTCATGGAGGGTGACAGAAGAAAAATTAGATGAAGGATCCAGCGATGTTGAGCCCAAGGTGATCGCTGAAGGGTGGTCAGGCGAAACAGAAGGGGAAGTCAGAGAGGGGTCTTCTGCCATGGATTTCATAGATGATGACAGGTAGAGGATAGTGGCCGAAGACTCCCTCAGCTCGACATCAGGAGGGGGAATGTCAATGGGAGTGGATTTTTCCTCTGGTTCTGCCGAAGAAAAACTCGCAGATAAGGGAGAGGTGGACTCGTTGCACTTGGCCTCGAATTGGCAGACCGCTTCCAAAGAGGTGTGGTAGTCTTCTAGGCGAGGATAGAGGTGAGTATAGTGGCCATGGAAATCACACAAAGCATAAGGATGATTTGTGCGCAAAGACTTGAGTTTCGGGGCTGAATTGGGTAAAGTGACATGGACCTCTGGGATATCAGACTCAGGAAACGCTTCGTTGACCATGGGCTTGAGACGAGACAATTAAGGACAGTTATGAGTGGCATGACTGACAACATCACACAAAGCACACAAAGGGGTACGCTTTGGAGGCTGAGGAGGAGCAGGGGTTGTCTGGGTGGCCTTGTCCTTAGGTACCTTCTTGCGGGCTTTGCCCACCTCACATGAGGCTTTCGCAAAAGGAATGGGTTCTTGTTGAGGTGGTTGAGGCACATAAGCAAAGGGAGGGGTCATGGCAACTGGTTGGACCAGGGTCAAAGCTGTATAAGGTTTGTGTTGACCAGGCAGGATATTCGTTGGGGGATCAATGTACCAGACTGGGATCCCTAGGGTCATGTTAGGAAGAGACAAGGTAGCCATAACAGGTACCAAAAATACTCCAGGAGGGGGAGCAAGAAATGGTATCTGACCAGAAGGGTAATGGCTAGGCAAGACAACTCCGAGATGGTTATGGCAAGGGGGAACTGTTCTAGGGTGATAGATAGGATCATGGACACCAGCTATAGATGAGGGGCCTTGAGGAGGAGGTCCTGAAGGTTGAGTCGAAGTTCTAGGAGTAGGTTGCCGAGGGCGGGGCTATTGGCTAGTCAAACCAGTCCGTTTGAGGTCGGACTGAGACGATTGCATCATGCAAACATTCGACGAGCTAGGTGATCCGAATTTATGTAGGAACGCAATGAAATACATAAATAGCCATAAACACAAAGATTTAACAGAAATAATGCTTCATTTCATTAATATCAAATAACAGAAATATGCTTATAGAAATAATGGAAATCAAATAGCTAGGGCGCTAGTAGATTATCTCTACGAAGAGATGTGGCAGCTACATGCCTCTTAACTGTGTTACAATGAGGCTCGAGGGCCTATTTATTATTGAGAAACATTGAAAAACTCTAAACATCCAAAAACCTAACCCTGGGAGATGAAGCGCCACATATGGGCCCCATTTGGGTAAATTGGTGTTTCAAATTCCCGGGGTCGTAACTTGGGCATACTATCTCCTTTTGACACACATGATACATCGTTAGCAATATCTATCCAAGGACTCGAAAGTTCAGGACCCGAAAAATTGCTAAAAATAGTAAGTTATGCTGAAACTGAAAAACTGAAAGGAATGATGGTGGCATTTCAAATGGAATAGGTGGGTGGCGACCAATATCCACCTGGATCATTAGGGTCCCAAAATGAATCTGGGAGTGCAAGACCCGAAAACCTGCTAAAAATAGTAAGTTGTGCTGAAAGTGAAAAGCTGCAAGAATTGATGGTGCGGGTCCAAATGGAATAGGTGGGTGGCCACCAATATCCACTCTGATCATTCCTCCCTCCTTAGGAAGCAATGGTCCCCATTGTGTTGAGATCCTCCAAGAGATGATGTAATATTTCTAAATTAGCATATAGCTAATTGGAATATTAAAATTTTGATTTTCTTTTTATTTGGAGGAATAAGAGGGTATGGAGACCCATAAATCTCCTTAGTAGGAATAAAGACACTCCTAGTGTGAATGGAGGTCATCTAAAAAGCTAGATTGAAGACCCTTAGGAGTGAAAAGGAACCAAAGCATGAAGATTGGGTCAACTTTGACCAAATCAACAACATTGTCATGGAGTAGTGGCATTCAATGAAAGACAACACAGTTTTAGATGGAGACTCTTTGCATGGAAGTAGTGCCATTATTGGATGGGGCTTAGGGTTTAGAAGCTCACAAATTATATAAGGAAGACGATGGAAACCATATTTCATTATGTTGATGTTTATATTTCTGAATATATGGTCTGTTTAAACATATAGCTTTCTTTGGTTGTTTAGCTAAGATTGCAAGTGTTGTTTAGCATTGGGTGTTCCTGATCGGGAATCCCACCTCTTTCCTTGAGAGGCCTCTTGGAAGAGTTTGCACTACATTCCACTATCAGACATTTGGCCAAGGATTCAGTCTTAATGTACAACGCAGTTCTTGTTGAGGATTTTGTGTTGTGTTGTAGGGCAGAAGTTATGGAGGTTTGATTTGAGAGATTTCTGAGCTAGATCTCATTGGAGGGAGGTTTCTTTCTCTTTGGAGGCTAGTAAAGAAGCCCTTGGAGCATAATTGATACATTTAGAATCAGGCCATAATGTTTTTATCCCCTATAGTGTAGTTCCAGTCCATGACTGCGTTATTTAGTGAGCTGTTGCAGTGGGCAACCCAAAAAAGGCCGAAAATCCAAAGTTAAAATATGGCCAAACCATTTCTGGGTTTTTCTGGGTTATTTGAGTAGAATCCGTGGTTAAAAGCGTGGATCATTCAGAGCACTCTAAAAACCTTCCTCTCATGTTTCTTCGCCTTAGTAACAGTGGTTTCCAACAGTAGTAGCAGTAGCATCACAACATTTCCAGTGCTTGGTTTCTTTAATGTATTTCAACCATCTTGTGGCTTGAGTGCATTCCTTTTGGAGAACTTTGTAATTTCATTTGCTGTTATATATGATGATATGGCTTCATTGTTTTCTGCTCATAGATTATGATGTCTTAATGTAATTCCCAGTTGCAACATATTTCTAGCATTTTCCAAATTTTAGTGCTATGTTCCTGTTTTGATTTATTTGGAATGCTGCATATGTTCTATATTCCTATCTTTTCCATTTTGGAATATTACAGTGGTATCAGAGAATTATCTTTGGCTCAACATGTGGATCTCAGCCATTATGCTATTAGGAGAATAAGAAGCAGAAAGAGATCAGGATGATGGAAAGAATGAGTTTTATCTCATCTCTTTTCAGATCTAAGAGGGACCTCACCAAGGAGGTCAAGCAAAGAAAAGTGGAGAAAAGCAATGAAACCACACTAGGGTTTCAAGATGAGGAAGGTCCATGTACTTCCTATCAACAAAAAGGAGATCTCGTATTGCATAGAGCTCCAAAGAAACATATTGTGTCCTTTCCTTTTGAAGAAGACAAGAGGCATGAAGATGGATGACACTTAGATCGTGAGATTCTAAGTGAGTATCTTGCGGAATAAAAATCTCAATCAAGAGCTTTCAAGGAGAATCTAATTCTCCCACATTTGATTCAGCTGAAAGAAGAAAGAAGACCTTGCAGCAATAGATTTCTCTTGTCTACATTTGATGGGTCATCCATATGCACAACAAGAGGTTAGGGAATGAAGTTGGATGCATTCTTCCTACTACATCCAGTAGTAGAAAGAGAATTTGTTGAGATTTTAGCGCTGCACCTTGAGGGTGAAGCAAACATTTGGTGGTTCAACCATTTGAGTCATGCACAATTGACTGCTTATGCAGATTTTACTCAAAGGTTGATCAAGAAGTTTGATAGAATAAAATCAGAGGAAGAGAAACTTCCACAACCACTTGCTGCTAGAGAACTTGCATTAGGATAAGGAACACTTGCATCTTTGCAAAGTGGTTTTGATCTCTTGACATATAGAGTCTCATGCACTATTCTGGAGATGCATGAGGAGGACGAGAATTATACCAGCGTTGATGTAGCCATAGAAGAGTATCCATCATCATAAGTAGTTGGGGAAGTCATCACACTAGAGGAAGGAACCATTGTAGTAGTATAAGATGATCCCAAGCTTTACCAAGGTATGCACATATTTCCATTTCCTATTATTTCAGCACATCGTATGGAGGATTGGGGGAACATGCTATCAGGACAAATGCATAACCTAGGGTCAAAGCATATTGCTGATTTGGAGAAGCAGACTATCACTGCGCAGAGGACCCTTGATAGAGTCAAGGAGGAGATGTACATTCATCCTAGTATGTCATTTTTGAGCCGCACACAATTCTTGGAGTTGGAGTGTAGATTTTTGGAGGATAGGATGAGTATTGTCCTAAACAATCCAATGCAGAAATGTATGTTTAGCATTGAGCATGAGCATGAGATAGCATATGCACCATCATGGAGCTCATCAGCGCTATCATTAAGTAGCAGTGATGAGTTGGGGGCCCAACTAATATTAGGACATTATGATGACCAACACACTTGTGTAGCAGTGGATAGGCAGATGGTTGATGGAGGACATCTTATGATGGATACTTCTTGATGATCACTTCACGTCTTGATGAGAAGTTTTTGCTTACATATTATTTGGATCCTTATGGGGTCAACTTGGTCATTGATGAGTGGTCTTCATTTGGAGATCTCCAAGAGGTTGTACTTGAACATCCCATGAAGTACAAAGATAGAAATCTGGTTTGGGAGGATGATATTCTCCATTGGGGAAATACCAATTTTGAGCATGATGATAGAAACTCACCATTGGTTGGTTGGGTGATGTTGATGAGCAAGAGGCTATAAAGCCACTTGCAGAACTATGACACAGGGTAGCATGAGGCAAGGCTGCATTGGGTACTCTTGAAAGAGTTTGGCCATCATGTAGCATATCCTATTCCAAAGGGAAAGCTAATGGTTGGGACTTGGAATGGCCCTTGCATCATATGGCAGTAAGGAATTTGGGTGTATTGGGGTGATGTGATATCCTTCATGTCAACCATCATGTTGTTGCTCCATCGTTTATATGGTGATGGTGTGGGGATGCAACAAGAGTTGTTGTTGCTTTGGAAACTATTGGGAAAGTATGGGATGATTTTCTCCCATACTTTGCATGATATTGTAGGAGTAGGTGATGGCACCATCATGGTGCAAAGGGGCTACTCCTTAGCCTTGGAAGATCGGGAGGTACTTCCCCTTTGGAAGGAATCTCCCATATATAGCAGCATTATGGTAGATGGCTTTGAAATTTGGCATGTCAAAGAATGGAGCTATGAGATGACAGAAGCCTTATTACAAAGGACAACAATGTTGTCACTTGGGAGCTTGGGTTTGTTGATGGAGTGTTCCCAGGATCACTTCACATATGATGCACTTGATGGACAAGTAGGAGATGAGAGTGATGGAGTAGTGGATGGAGACATCTATTACCATGATATGATCTTCTTGACTTGGATCTCCAAGCATAAGAAGAAGGTTTTGCATGCAGCACATGGTTCATTCCTTTTCATGGAGATATGTCATACGACTATGGAGGGCTCATTCATGGATATTATTATCAACCTACTAACAGTACATGGTAAGAATTGTGTTTTTTCACTTATTGATTATCTAACATAGTATTTGCATTATCTTACCATCTCTATACAGTGCATTGCTCCACAAGAGGGCGAGCCTCTATTTGGGTTCCATGGTCATTTTGGGACCAACATCAGTGATGGGGATAGCCATCTCTTGAATGGATTTGGGCAATGTTATACTATTCTTTGTATGCTCAGTTGATAAACAATGCCATTTACTATTTTTTAGTAGATGAGATGACATCGACAACTAGCAACTTGTTGGGAGACAAATTTCCATGTTATGTTTTGAAACAACAATTAGGAAAACTGCACTGTAACCACTTGGGAAACTATTGGTACTTTTCAACACTAAATGAAACCTTTAGTATCTTTATAATTTGGATTCCATATGGTGATAATGTCCTATATATCATATATGGGATAGTTTGGGCCAACATAATTCATGACACTAGAGAGAGGATCTTTGAGGATCCAATTTTCTTTTTTCCTCTTGAAGGCAACATTATTGCAACCCAAAATTAGCAGCCACTCTACACTTATCATAAGTGGAGGGAGAGACATCATGAGATAGACAATTTGGTCTATCAATTTTAGCTATGCAACCCACCTACATTTCAGGAGCCTAAGGTGGAGGATTATTTTCATGAGTTACCATTTTGGAGGGTGACTCACTTTTTGTGGATGATAGCTTGGGGTTTGGAGCTTCACATGGGGAGGAAGGTTCCCAGTAATTTTATGATTCCATGCCTCAAGGAGGCCTCTAGACCACATACAGTTGCCTCCATGGATATCTCACTTTTTCATGATGAGAGCCATTTGGATTTTTCACCAAAGGCATACTTATACACTTGGGAGGAGCAGCTTGGGGACATATTTATGAGAGAGCATCTTGTTCATTGGAGGAACTTATCATATAAGGATGCTACAGGAGGAGGAGAAGAGGATCTTCAATTCTATCCTTGCAGTTTCTTGGGGACAAGCAAAATTTGGGAGGGGAGGATTGTAATATTCCTAAATTAACATACAACTAATTGGAATATTAAAATTTTGATTTTCTTTTTATTCGAAGGAATAAGAGCATATGGAGACCCATAAATCTCCTTAGTAGGAATAAAGACACTCATAGTGTGAATGGAGGTCATCTAAAAAACTGGATTGAAGACCCTTAGGTGCGAAAAGGGGCTGAAGCATGAAGACTGGGTCAACTTTGACCAAATCAACATCACTGTCATGGAGTAGTGGCATTCAATGAAAGACAACCCATTTTTAGATGGAGACTATTTGCATGGAAGTAGTGCCATTATTGGATGGGTCTTAGGGTTTGGAAGCTCACAAATTATATAAGGAAGAGGATGGAAAACATATTTCATTATGTTGATGTTTATATTTCTGAATATATGGTCTGTTTAGACATATAGCTTTCTTTGGATGTTTAGCTAAGATTGCAAGTGTCGTTTAGCACTGGGTGTTCCTGATCGGGAATCCCACCTCTTTCCTTGAGAGGCCTCTTAGAAGAGTTTTCACTACATTCCATTATCAGGCATTTGGCCAAGGCTTCAGTCTTAATGTACAACGCAGTTCCTGTTGAGGATTTTTTGTTGTGTTGCAGAGCAAAAGTTGTGGAGGTTTGATTTGGGAGATTTCTGAGCTAGATCTCATTGGAGGGAGGTTTCTTTCTCTTTGGAGGCTGGTAAAGAAGGCCCTTGATACATTTGGCATCAAGCCATAGTTTTTCTATCTCATACAACGCAGTTTCAGTCCATAACTGCGTTATTTTAGTGAGTTGTTGCAGTGGGCAACCCCAAAAAGGCCGAAAATCCAAAATTAAAATCTGGCCAAACCATTTCTAGGGTTTTTCTAGGTTTTTTGAGTAGAATCCATGGTTAAAAGTGTGGATCATTCTAAGCACTCTAATAGCCTTCCACACATGGTTCTTCTCCCTAGTAGCAGTAGTTTCTAGCAGCAGTAGCTGTAGCAGCACAACATTTCTAGTGCTTGTTTTCTTTAGTGTACTTCAGCCATCCTATGGCTTGAGTGAATTCCTTTTGGAGCACTGCGTAATTTCATTTGTTGTTATATATAATGATATGGATCCATTGTTTTCTACTCATAGATTATGATGTCTTAATGTAATTCCCAGTTGCAGCATATTTCTAGCATTTACCAGATTTTAGTGCTATGTTCCTATTTTGATTTATTTGGAATGTTGCATATGTTCTATATTCTTGTCTTTTCCATTTTGGAATATTAAAAATAAGGAAAATTCTTTTGAAATGGGTATTAGATTTGTCGAAGATGTCATGGACCTGCGGGGAAACATGCTGGATGTGTTTAGTAAATTTGGTTTCATTATTAGCTTCATACAGTACATGTGTGCATTCTGTTGGTGTAGTTGTATGAGGTATGGCAACATCAGGCAGCTGTGTGTCGGGGGTCAGATCAATGGAGTGCTTGTCCTGACAGTGTATAGGAACCTCTGCGAGTGACTAGAAAATGTCCTTGTATTCATCCATGAATTTTTCCATTTGCTGCAGCTGCACAGGGGAGCCTTGTTTCGAGGTTATGGCCACAATATTATTCTTTCCCTGTGAGCGATTTGTAAGGAAAATAAATTTCCTGGCTTGGGAAACAATCTTAATGTGTTTTTTTGCAGTAGTCAAAGAGATGACAGTAGGCGGTACTACCTCCGGTATCCTGTACAAGTTATTTCCAAATTTAATAATAACAGATTGAGGCCTAGACTCATACACAACATGTTGCCTCCATAAGTATTGTTGGCCCAATAATACATCAACTACATCAAGAGGAGCAACATCACACACTACCTCATCCGTGAATGGCTTGATACTGTATAGAAGGCGACACTACTGGTGAACTTGTAGATCTCTCCCTAGGTGAAGCCACCCGATGGTATATGGTTATGGGTGTGCTATGGTCGGTAGGCTAAGCCGCTTCACGACCTCTACTGAAATGGGGTTCTTTTGGCTTCCACTATCGACAAGGAATTGTAGTGGAGAACCCTTCACCCACATCTGCGAATGGAAGAGGCACTCCCCCCTCCTCTGGATGCTCCTGATCCTCCCTCTAGATCTTGGTGGTGGCAACAATGGCACTGGGATCCTCATCAATAATCTGCATCCATTTGTCATTGCCTTTGTCTAGTTCTAACTTAGGATTAGAACATACATCTGATTTGGGTGCCTTTAGTTCGGCCACCAACGACTGTTTGGCCCGACACTCGTTTGTGCTGTGAGTGGGGCTATTGTGAAATTCACACCACTTCCCCGTGTCCTTCTTTGGATTTTTGGTGTTGTTCCAAGTCTCCCCTCTTTGGCCTTGATCCCTGTTCTGCGGTTCGGGGGCGCTTTACCTAACTTCGGATTCATGGATCCAAAGTCTCGCTTCTTCTACTTAAATTTATGCTCGATCTTGGCGGCATAGCAATCTGCCGTGCTAAGCGATGTAATGTCGAGGAACTCCATTTCCTCCTGAATGTGTCTTGGTAGAAAACCGCGGTATTATAGCACCAAATGTCTCTCTGAATCTTTAATACCCAACTTTGTGCGCAGGGTATGGAGAAAATTTGTTAGTTCATGCACATCTTGATCCCTTTGCTGCCGCAACATGGTCCATTGGATGTACTTGTCCTCATAGCTCCACACAGGGTAATATTATTCCTTGATGCCATCTCAGAACGAATTCCAAGTGGGTGTGGCCGAGAACAGAGAGGGTTTTATCCCGTCCTTTTGCTCACAGTAGGTTTCCCACCAATCTTTGACATGGGGGGCAACTTTGAGGAGTGAAAAAATAATCTTTTCTCGATCGAAGAAATCATGGACCGAGAAATACCCTTCTAGCAAATTCAACGATCTATCTACGGCATCTGCATCTATCTAGCCTTCAAATATAGTAATATCAAAGTTTACTTATACCTTGAAGTGAGTGGTGCCACTAGAGTGGTTGGATCCAGTTGCGTCGTAGGTAGGCAGTCGTTGAAGGATCTAAGAAAAGTTATCCATCATCACGTTCCTTTGTTTCTCGAAGGCCTCCTCGAGTAATATTTTGATAGGATCTCCTGCTCCCTCATCTTTCTTTTCTTCCGCCATGGGAGGTCGCCGGGGTTTGCGAGGATGATATTGCAAGGGTTCAACCAGATCGAGCCCTAACTCCTTATACCCTTCCCGCATTAGGGACATGTGAAGAAAAATAGAGAAAGAGAAGACCTGCTCTGATACCACTGATCCGAATTTATGCAGGAACACAATAAAATACATAAATAGCCATAAACACAAATATGCAGCGGAAATAATGCTTCATTGCATTAATATCAAATAACATAAATATGCTTACAGACATAATGGAAATCAAATAACTAGGGTGCTGGTAGCTTATATCTAAGAAGAGATGTGGCCACTACATGCCTTTGAACTATGTTACAATGAGGCTCGAGGGCCTATTTATTATTTAGAAACAATTGAAAACTCTAAACGTCCAAAAACCTAACCCTAGGAGATGAAGTGACAACTATGGGCCCCGTTTGGGTAAATTGGTGTTTCAACTTCCTAAGGTTGTAACTTTGGCATACTATCTCCGTTTGACACACATGATACATCATTAGAAATATCTATCTGAGGACTAAAACTGCTGACCATAGATATTGATTTAAAAATGGAATCACATTTTCTGAATGCGCGATGCCCAAAAAAACGTTGTTTAGGCCCTCAAAACAACTCTGAAAGTTCAGGACCCGAAAAACTGGTTAAAATAGAAAGTTGTGTTGAAATTGAAAAAATGAAAGGACTGATGGTGGCGTTTCAAATGGAATAGGTGGACGGCCACCAATATCCACCTAGATCATTAGGGTCCCAAAACGGCTCCGGGAGTGCACGACCCAAAAACCTGCTAAAAATAGTAAGTTGTGCTAAAAGTGAAAAGCTGCAAGAATTAATGGTGCGGGTCCAAATGGAACAGGTGGGTGGCCATCGATATCCACCTGGATCACTAGGGTAAGAGATGAGAGGGGGGAGACCAGGGAATGAACCAAGCAAAGAGGAATCTTTATAGACTTTGGGTGAGGCACTGGTCGGAGGTTCGACTATTTTTTTATTGGCCATCGAAGAGATAATGGACTTTGAAGAGGTCTAAGACTTCGGTTCGTAATATGTCAACTGATTGATGGTGAAGATATTTACGTTGTGAGGAAAGCACATCTTACGGTGAGCTGCATATGAAATAGCAGACATCGCATAAGTGTAGCTATGACCCAATAGAATGTTGTAGTCTAAGGGGGCATCAATGAATTCAACGTCAACACAAACTGTCCTGCCCGCAAGAGTAATAGGAGAATTTCAGAACATGCCAAGGGGCTGAGAAGAGTGGCCATCCCACGCATGGAGGGTGATAGTGGAAGGGGCTAACTCGGGTGATCTAAGATGCTTCCAAACAGAACTGGACATCACACAAGTGGATGCCCCTCGTCAATGATACATTGGGAGACGTTGGCATTCTGGATCTTGACATGGATTTGGAAGGTGACGGATGAAGGAATGGGTGGATGCTCTGACTTGTCAATATCAAAGACAATCAAACGATTATTTTAAGGATCCATAGTGCCCAAAGTAGTTAGCAGATCTTTTCATTGTTAAGGGCACGACTGGAGGACTTCCAGCATTGACATGGCAGTAAGGGATTGCGCCAAGTCATCTACTATACTGTAGGAGTGGGAGGCTTTACCAAAAGTAGCATTTCAGCGTAATGTTCCCTTGAGGATCTTGGTATGAACCTCTGCCTTAAGCTGAGGGATATGTAAAGGACTGTTGGGTGTCGAAAGAGGCTTTATGGGACCTGAAGACAGGGGCTCGGTGGAAGACGTAGTGGGGGGCTTGTTATACGGGAGGGACTGAGTCTGAAGGTTGAGATTGGTGGTATTGGCCTGGTCAGGTTGCATCATAAGGATCTGGTAATTAGAGGCACCAGATAGAGGAGGTTGAGCGGTGGCCTGACCTTGAGGGGGTTGGGCAACCACATATCCTTGCTGAGGGAAAGGATTGGTAAACACAGTCATTTGAGTTGGAACATCATTAGGAGGAACCGAAGTAGAGGCTTGTTGTCCTCGAGATGCTGCTTGAGATTCCCATAGGACATATCTGAGGTAATAGGGGAAAATCATGGGTATAGTGGCCATGGACACCGCAACAAGAACAAGGCTTATTCGTGCAAAGAGGCCTATTCTTCTTGGTCTGATCGCCCTATTGTTGGGTTGCAGTGTTAGATATATTCCCTTGGGGATTGTTCCTGGATTATATAGAGCTTGAGAAGGCATGGGAGGTGGAGGTGCTTATGTTGGAGGAGCTGGAGCACCTGGCTATGGATACGGATAATAAGGAGGATAAGCAACATTGGTGTAAACAGGTTGGGAAAAAGCGGGCACTGGCATCGGAGGATGCGGTTGGGAAAAGGCGTGAGGCATGATGTGTCCTGGATACATGCTGTCAGGAGGGGGGGAAATGCTACAGTAGCTGGCCCCTCCCTAAGGGAAACCATAACCCATAGGAGGATGAGTGTATGAACATGAAAGGGATCCTAACGGAAACTGAGGATGAAGGCCTTGGAGTCTCCGAGATGAAATCCTTGGGGGTGCAATGATGGTAAAGAGACACGGAACCCAATAAGGAAGAGAGGTAAACAAGGGCATGGAGTTGCAGGATCAATTGATTACAATGTTTAAGTCTTGGCCTGGAGATGTAAACCAGGTGCTCTTTGCTTAGGGTGTGTGTGTATGTGATAAGGGTGTTAATTTTAATTAAGCCCAGATGTGTGTAGAGAAAAAAGAAAAAATATGTTGTATAACTGTAAATGAAACTTAATGTGACAGTAAAGGAAACTAAATGCGACAGTAAAATAAACAGCTAAAGATGCATCAATTAAACCCAAGGAGGAGGGCTTCCCAATAGCGAGTCTATGGGTGGGCGAAATCTAGTCAAAACACACAAAATGGCCAATGGATCTAAAGTTGGGAGGGACAGGGATCTAAAGGTCTGATCTGCTGGAAAGAGGAGAAGAAAACATCAAAAAACCAGAGGGAAAAATGCTGCAAAAAATGTGGCGAAAGGCTACAACCTGAAGGGAAACAGGGTGAACCCTAAAGAAAGAACAAACAAAACTAAAAAGAGGTGTTTTGGATGCATAAATAACCGATCTGAAAGTACAGGTTCAAATCTGAAAAATGGCTAAAAAACACTGAAATAACAAAGGACCTGCTTTAGCTAAACTCCTCCTAAAAGGGTGAAAGTATACTGAAGTCCTAAGGGGCTTGGTTCCTACTTCGATGAGTAAAACTAAGCAAGTACATGTCCAATATGGGTGAAGAGGGAGGTCGAACAACCCTGAACAGTGCCCTAGACAAACCCAAAAAAATTACAAAAACAATCCCGCAAAAATTACAGGTCGCATTTTCTAACACGTTTTCCGCCGAGGTCGTATTTTTCAGGCTGTTATCCACTACCTTAGAGCTAAGGTTGCAGTTTTTGGTCCAAAAAGTGTGACCTGCACTTCTGGTTGTCTCAGGAGCAGGTTTTAGTAAAAATTGTCATCTTTGTTGTGGCTGATACTTGTTACCTACACAAAGGGCCAAGAAACACACAGAAGTTAGAATTTTTACTGTTTTAGGGTTTTAAAGGTTAAAAACAAAATCAAGAAATGAGAAATAAGAAGCTGAAGAAAAACCTTAGGGGTTGAAGTAGTTGGTCATGCAGGGATCTAAAAAATGATAGTAGTCTTAATTATAAACCCTTGTGGAGTCGCCAGTTGTTAGTGTGAATTCTAATCACAAGCGTACGAAAAAATCTCACTTTAGCTCTGCATAAAAAACAGACCTAACATCAAATGTGGTTGTCAATTTCCTTAGACATGTAGTTAGTGAACAGAATAATTGCTACAGAAATCCAGATCTATGTAGTTAAAGACATTAAAGAGTAAATAATAAGCAAGAGTTGCTCCATGCATCCAATGAACAAGACAAGAATTTTTAGAGAATTTTTTGTATTATGACACCTGGGAAGGGAACATATAAAGATGTTACCAGTCCCCCTCAATGGGATGGGTTCTTGTATGTCCTCGGCGCTTCAGATCTAAGATATCTCTCCCTTGATGGTGCAGAAAACCCAGACAAAAATGGAACTCAAAGGGAGCTCACAAGCAAAATGTAGAAAAATATGACAATGATGGGAGGATCAAAGTCAGACCAAAAGTATAGATCAAGAGTGATCTCTAGGCAGAAAAAGGTAGTGAATGAATGGAAAAACCCTTCTATTTATAACAAAATATTGAGTTAGTCTAGATATTGGTGCATAATTAAAATATTATTAACCAAATCTAGATCCAACTTTTATGGAATATTTTACTATTTTTGTTGGAGGGAAAAAGAATTTGAATTTGGTCAAATCCATTTATTTAGAAATAATAAATAAATAAATGATTTATTTATTATTTTAAGAATGTGATTAAGTAATAATTAAACAAATAATGATTTATTCAATTATTTATAAATGATTTAGTCAAATTTAACCAGGCATATTATTAAATAATGTTTTAAATAATTATTCCCAGAAAATAATAAGATAAATAATGATTTATATAATTAATTTTCATGTTTTGGGTTAAATATGACGAAGAATATTAATTAAACAGTTGTTTAATTAATTATCCCTTGAGGAAAATCAAACAAATAGGGATTTATTCAATTATTCCTCATGGGGTTTCTTGTTTAGACCATAAACAACTTAATAAATTATGAGTTATTAAGTTATTTTTCATAGTGAAAGCAATTTTACTATGGTAAAATTGGTCTTACATGGTATACCTTAGTCCACCTAATAGTAGCAGGTTAGATGACAAAAAATTGGTGTAACAAGGTTGGTTGTATTGGTACTTTCCCATTGAGGTCTGAAGGATATCTAACCCCAAATGGAGTGATCCTGCTAGAGATAGAAAATGCCTTATGGTAAGGTAGGGTGGGACCACTGCACTTTACACGAAGATTAGATCCTACCTAGCATATTAGATTACCCACCATCAAATACATAGGCAGACCTTTTTTTTTAGTAATAGGGCCCTCTACCACATCTTACATAGGTCAAAGTTGTTAGTGATTCTATGAGTTCCGAAGCCGACCCAATTTTCAGACAATTGTAGATATGTTACTCTAAGAAAAATTTGATTGAGGAAAAATTATAGTATTATATTTCGGGTGCCCAAAATATAATTCTAACATTTATTCGCTCAGGGATAGGCATGTATGAGATGGGATAACTTTATTTTTCTGTGTTATTCCATTCTGCACATAAAACCTTTTGATTTCCACACAATTTTGTTTTGGTTTCAATGCTTTCAATGTCTTCTGAATTTAAAAATATAGTTAAGGTTTCCCACTCAAAAAAACTTAATAGTGTTCATTATCTTAATAGCATTCTGCATAATGAGCTTCTAGTGAAATTTTATCTTTTCTCAGAAGAAAAACACTGACTGTATTTTTATTGGAAACATATAACTAATTACATTATGTTCCGATCATAAAGAGATAAAAGCTCTTATCATCCAAAAAATATCATATCTCTCATCTAGGTGATCACTATACAAGTCAATAACTATGCAAAAATCTCGATCTACATAAATAATTTCAAATAGTTTTTCATCTAAGATGTTCAAACTGGTATAAACCAGAAAGGAGAAAATTTCACCCAACATATTAGATAAAATAAAACATGAAAAAGTTCCAGACTCGTGTCGCGTTATGGGATTTTAGTGCGCCCTTCTTCCTGCACTTCACTATCAGAGACAAAGCTATAAAATATGTATCATTTTCTATCATTTAAACCAACTTTAGATAGAGAGTCGATTGTCTTGTTTGATTCCTTGAAGATATGTTGTATGTCAAAGCTCAGAAAAGCTTGAATTAGTGCATTGATACGATACCACCATCCACAAAGATCTGGTGGATCGAAAGTTGTTGTACCAGATATGCCATCTATGATAGTTTTCGAGTCTACCTAGATATGGATATTCTGCACAGATTTCTCCCTGGAAAACCAGAGAAGTCCCCACAAGGCCACAATTTCTGCCCTGGAATTTGTACCCATCTCGTCATGTCGGTGTAACTTATAGTATGAGTTTTCACTTATGTGAAGCCATACTCCACATCGACAATGCCCCTGTTGTGTTTCTATATAAAAATTTCCTAATGGTAAGAAATTTTGAGGAGGTGTGTACCGAGAAGACAGGTGCTTAGTAGTCAAAAAACGAGGTTCTAGAATATCCATCAATGAAATAATTTTTGAACATATGTTGGAAACATTAACCTATAGCCCTCAAAATATGAAGTGATTTCGAGCCTTCCAAGTTTCCAAAAATATTTACAACAAAATGAATCGATGTAACCCATCGCTGGTAAAGCCCCACCGTAAACACTGTTAAATAGAGTTAAAATGATTAAAAGTGATCTTACATTATGAGAGAATCTGGGACCATATTTTAAGAGTGGTGTTGCAATAGAGGAAAAGATTTGAAACATATTAATTTTTGACACTGCAAAGGGAACACCACCCTGGATCCTGAAAACCACGCTTGCAAAGATTTTCCCAAGTCAAAATTGTATTTTTCCATACCAACCATATAAATAGAATTATCTTTAGAGGGGCGTTCAATCTCCAGATAGAGAGAAACCATGGTGTTGAACTAGAATCCTGTGTCGAATTCATGATGTGCTTGTAATTATCCGTTACCACCAAAATACATTTTTTAAGAATTCCATCCCATGTAAGTGATTCTCCTCTCGCACTTTCGCATAGTCAAGCCCTTTTTAGTTTGTTAATGTATTTGTTCCATTCCAATGCAACATGCCCAAATAATTTTATTTTCTCGACCTCTTTCCATGCTAGATGTGTTCCATTCCACTTGTTGATCACTTGATCCAGGAAGAAAATTCCTCTCTGATGTAACACCACAATTGTGCCGTGAGAAAGCTGAGTGGTATTCGAAATACCCACAATTTTTTCTCGGCTGATGATAATCATATTACCCCTCCCAAATTACCATTTTATTAGTTTCATGAACCAATGTTTTATCTTCTGAAAAATCGACCATATGTAAGATCCCTTCCTTTTTCCAATCCATCCTGTTCTAATCCAGTCAATGATAGGCCTTCTCTCATGGTATTTTGCATCAATAATCTCCCTCCAAATGCCTTCACCAAACAATTCCCGCAAAAGGGACTTCATTAACAGTGACCAACCAAAAACCTAGGTGTTCAAGATACCCCAGCCAACAAGTTCCCTTGGTTTGGATATACAGCTCCACTTAACTAAGTGAAATTTTCGATCCATATCATCCTCAAACCATAAGAAGCGGGCTAATATAAAGCGAATATTGGTAATAATGTGATCAGGGAGAGAAAATAAATGTATCCAATATATAGCCAATTGTTGTAGGACAAATTGTATCAAAGTGAACCTCCTGCCAAGTGAGAGCCAGTAATGTGTCCACAATTTAAGCTGTTTTGGAATTTTGTGACTAACCATGTCCATTCCTCCAATCTATAGTTGTTTGGCTTCAACCTAAATCCCAAATAGGTAAAGCCTTCCTGTAGGGGTTTAGTGTGCACCCCAAAAATTCCAACAATATATTTTATATCCGAGGGGTTCCCAAATGAGAAGATAAGAATAGACTTCTGACCATTTGCAATAATTCTTGAAGCCTCTCCGAAATGGTGGAGGATGTAGCGCAATCCCTCCCATTGTACCCTGGAAATAATCCCAAATGTAAGAATATCATTGACAAAGAAAAGATGTGTAATACTAACCTCTTGAGTAATTTTCAAGCCCATGAACATCCCCAAAGCCTTTCCCAAGTTTATCTTGCGACTGATGGCATCCATAACAATAATGAAGAGGAGGGGCGATAAGGAGCATCAATACCTCAGTCCCCTACATTCTTGTAACAATTGATCCATTCGTTCGTTACTCATGCCATAATCCACTCCACGTTATGTATCTTTAGTCTGTTTAGAAGTATAATCCGAAGGAAACACCAGTCCTTGCAATCATATTCCCTTTGCAGATCGACCTTCATAGCCACCACTTCCAGATTTTTTGTCTAAATGGAATGTATGCACACCTAGGGAATAGAAATGACATCATGGATAGACCTGTTATGGACAAAACAAAATTGTTCCTTGGAAATGTGAACTGAGAGTGTCCCCTTGATCCACTATGCCATGAACTTCGAGATGAGCTTGTATATTATAATGCATAATGAAATTGTTATGAAGTCTGAGAAAGAGGAAGGAACTGTAACTTTCAGAATTAGAGCAATGAAGGTATACTTTATAGAGCTTGAAATGCACCTCATGCTCTGAGACTCTTCTACCATCTCCAACAAATCTTGTTCTATGAGCTTGAAAAAATGAAAAAAAATCTCAATTGTCTAGGCATCAGGGTCAAGGCATTTGTCCTTGGAAAAATATTTCAATATCGTAAGAATTTCCTCTTTGGTTACCGGTCTGTAAATTTCAACATTTGATTCATTGTCGAACATACGGGGATATTCCTCTACACCCCAAAAGAAGATTTTCAATGTGCATCTCATCCCTAGCCTTGAAAATGTTTTGAAAGTAAACAACCACTTATTTCTGTATCTCTGCATTGGAGTAAACATAATTACCATCAACCCCCCTAATTCTCCATATTGTGCTAATATTCTTTCGATGGCATGCAAAACGGTGGACGAATTTTGTGTTTTGATCCCTCTCACAGATCCATATGGCCCCACTCTTTAATCTCCATGTAGTTTATTGAAAATATAGAATGTGTTTTTTACTTTGTTCTAATGTCCTCAACCTTTCAAATATATGCGGTGTGGATGGCACTTTTGTCAAATTCTCCCCAACTACTCATATTTCCTCTAGCATCTCCTTCAATTCCTTGTAAAACTAGTCTCTTTTTATCGCTCCCATATACACACCTAGCTCTTCATGTACTTTAATTTCATAGTGATATTTTCGATGGACGACATACCTAAAAGTACATCATATGATTTCCATACCCCTGTAACTAGTTTAATGAAATATTCATCCTCAAGCCATTGAAGAACAATTGGCCCAGTGATCATATATGAATATCTTCTCGACTCTAGATCTTAAATTCCAGAAAAATTCAAATAGATTTTGGTGAACCATAAATATATCTAATCTCTTACCAATATACTCACTTCCACATCTACCATTGTGCCATGTATGCTCGATTGGGTCAGGGAATATGTCCACCAGATGGTTTTCATCAAAGGGAGAGGTTAATCTATCTATAAGTGGATCACCTCAACACTTCATTCCCTAGCAATCCCTGGATAAAACTGAATTATAGTCTCCAACAATGATCAATGGCCTAATCTTTAAAAGTTCAAAGGACTACACCCTATCGCAGAACATCTTTTTTCCACCATATGGAGCATATATGTTCCAAATGTTTATCTTCCCAACCATACCTCGAACATGCCCTGAAAGTAAAATACCTGCAAAGACATTACGGGCCTTCAATTGTTCCCAATTTAGATCCCATAGAGACATAAAGCCACTAGAAAAACCACATGAATCAACAACAACCATGAACCAATTTGGATAGACCAACTAAAAATATGATATGGATCTCCCAGAATCTAACATCGTCTCCTAAATGAGAATAATGAAAGGAAAAATATAGAAGAATAGGTATTGTAGGCAGAACATTTTTATGGCATCCCCCAAGACACAGATATTGAAAGAAAAATATTCATCATGGCCCAGTCTCTCGACAATTTCCCCCGGGAATGTCTGTTGCCCTTACCCCCTCGGCGCAGAGTAGTGATGTTTTTTTCCCATTCCGGACTAATAATAGGAGAGGTTTTTCGACCTTTTCCCTTGTGAATGGTAAGGGAGGTGAGATCCATCACAGGGTTTAGCATAAAAAATTCAAGATCACCCTTGATCGAATTATGTGGAGAGGAGGGTGGAAGAGGGTCTGATGAATGGGGAAGGGAAGGTAGATTTGAGGACAAAGATGGGGGACCATAGCCAGATGGTTTTAAAGGAGGAATTACAGGGATATCAGCATGAGGGGGAGGAGGCGAGGGACCCGAAGGAGAAGAGTTGGGAGAAGCCGCATGTTGAGTCGCTAATATGACCACTTTTTAACACCTATTTCATCCATTTCTACTCTTCTTTACCATGTAATTTTATCATAATTTATCAAATAAATCCATTTTATAATTATTTATGCTCTTATGGATAAATATTATTTCTTCTCCTTTATTTTTAATAAATTGATGATTATTATGCATAATTTTATCAATGATGGTTTATTAATATATTTTGTAACAACACTCACCATTTTAGCCTCCAAGATATTTTCTAGATTGCAGATTTGATCTCCAGCACATCATTCAATATTCCAACTCAGAAATTCGCTGGAATAAGAAGTGACAGTTTTGCGGTTGATATTCTAGGCAAATGGAGAAAAATATGGAAAATCCGGAACATGGGTTTTGTCCAGAACGGACCAAATTAACTTTAGTTAAAAATGGTTTGCCCAAATTCGTCCTGTATTGAGAGAAACAGAAGGTTTTTTAGCACGATTTTCTCATATTTACTGTTGTGACCGTCCTCCAAATTATCTCAACTGCAAATCCAAATTCGACTTGTTCCTGTTCAAATATTGATGGAAATATCTTTTCTTGCTGATCAATTTGTTGGGGACAATCCAATATTGTTATGAGGGATCATATTTACTATTTAATTTTTCCTCTTTCTGATTATAAAAGGAGAGCATGTATTATGTATTAGAGGGATGATTATTGAATTTCTTTTGTAACTCTATAATTCCTTGACTCTCGTGATCGAAGAGCAACTAATGTAAATGCTATTTATGTTTGATTAATGCAAGAACGTGTTTTTTTTCCATTTATTAACTCTGGAGTAATGCCCAGTGGCGTTTCACCGGTGGTTGAGGGCTCGGCCCTGGTGGATCGATCTGCTAGTTGTATCACTACCTTTCAATTATTGTCGTGTGATAGTTTGTGGTTGTTCTCATTACATTTGCAAGTTAATTAGTTTTCCGTTGAATTATTGGTTGATTTCGTTATGTTAATGAATCGCATTGCTGTTCCATTTCAGTAAGGAATTTAATTCCTGTATTAATCATCTTGTTAAACCTTACAGAGAATTGCTATTCAGCATTAGATGTCCTGTTCCAATTAATTGTTGTTCTGTTGGATTGTTGTTCATGTCGATTATTATTTAACAACGTTTGTTGTCGACAGAGTTTTGGTGTTTAATAGAATTTATGTTTGATTTCATTAAGTTAAAGATCTGCTATTTAGATTCATTAGTTAATATTTGTCGTTAGATTCTTCTAGTTTCAATTGGTTATTCATTTACATTGCTGTTTGATTTCAGTGTGCTGTTCATTTCCAATTCATTAGTTAACAGATTGCAAAGAGTTTTCTTTCGAAGAGCTTTCTTATTTTACTTTCAATAACATATTTAGTTCAATTGCTATTTCTCCTTAATTGATTTAATGCAGGACTGTCAACTATAGAGAATATTGGTTATTGCTTCCACGTTCCTAGATTTATTGTCTTGTTTCAGTTTGATTTCAATTGCATCAATTTCTAGAGGAATGAGTTATTGCTCCTGTATCCTCGATTGATGGTTGTTGAGTGAATAGATAGATTTTAAGAGCATTTCAGTTCATGTTATTGTAAGTAGATTTCTTTTTCAAGCATCCATTTAATCTTGTATTTAGAACATTGTACTACATATTGAATAGCATTACTCTTGGATAAATTGCTGCCTCGGACTGAGTACACTCTTGAAATAAAAAGTCGTTCCTAGATTGATAATTAATGTAGGATAAATAGGCGTTAAAAAGACACCTTTTATACCTCAACACCGCACAGACTTCAGGTAATTTATATATATGCTGACAGATAGTGTATTTAAAAAAAGAGGGACAAAAGTTCGGTTCCCCTCCCGGAGAGAATTCGAAAAATGGGTAGGTGAAGAGAGGATAGATCCCGAGGGGTCTGAATAAACTTTCACTTAAATAAAAAGGGCTCATCAGAGGAGGTAGAAGTACCTTTTTCAGTTTCTAGTTGCAGTTGTAAAAGTGTATGTCCTCTGCCATAAGTTGTATGATGTCTGCCACAGTGCAAGTCCCTTCCTCCATTATATCACCAAGGGAATATCTCTAGAAGGTGTCCCGTATGATGACATAGTATACATTTGAACGGGATGACCCAATAATCAAACCTCTATCGAATATGAAGAGAATCCAAATCCATATCAATATTTTCGGGAAGACCCATAGTGTAATTTACCTCAATTAGAATTCAAGAAACTTGTTTTTCTCGAGCACCCAAGACATAAGGAACCATATAGACGAAGCGACCCCCCGCATTTCCAATCTCCACTATCATGCGACGACTCCAGAACTCTAGCGGTAAACTGAGAAGTTTTACCCAAATGAGATGATTCTTCGATGTGTCTAGGAATGAATCAAACACTACATACCATCTTCTGAGGTGTAGAAACCCTCTTCCCTGAACCCATGGGGCCACCAGAATGTCATCAGAGTCCTTGTGGAGAAAATGGATGCTATACCATGAATTCAACAATTTTCTCACCTTAGGCAAGTATCAGAGAATTGGCGCCCACTATGATGTTACCCACCCCACCATGTCCAAATCCCATGTCCCTACAAAAAACCGCCTCCCAAGAAGCGCCTGGTTCTGTAAACTCACTAACCGATCTCACTGGACTTCATGTCCAAAACTCAATAGATTAGTCTCTGTAATACACTTGATGTTTTTGTTCCGATGACTTCTCCTACCCGAAGGTCTAGAAATCTGATGTCATGGGCAAGTGTCCTCCTCAGACAAAGTGATAGCATGTGTATTTGGATTGGCAAACAACGTGTGTCTATTGGGCATGGAATGTGACATAGCTACTCAAGAGTGGGTCCGACGGGAATAGTCTCTCTCGTCATCCAACATAGCATGTACAAAGTGTTGGCAATATGATGCTGAGTGTTGTCCTTGATGGCAACCCACTTGATGAAGATGATGGCAACCTACTTGATGAAGTTGTCCCTGATGGAATATGTCTTGATGAACTTGTTAAATGATGTAAATCTGATGTATATACAATGAGTACAGAAGGTAATGATGGAAGGAATAATCAGTATGTGCCAGAACCTGATGAAAAGAGTATGTCTCAAGGCATACGCGGATTTGTCTAGACAAAGTAGCGTATGCACGCGGGAAATAACGTGCCAAGTCGCGTATGGGAAAAAGCGCTCTAAATATGTAAAACCAGGGGTAACCACTATGGTATTGACCCATTGTATTGAGTAATGATTCGTCTAAATGACCTCGTCCTGGAATACCATCGGAAGTAATGTGGTTTTGGCTCATGGTATTGAAAAAGGGTAAACCTATATAAGGAGAAGAAATTCATTGTGCAAATCATGAGTGTGGGTGCAAGATGTCTGAGCTTGAATGAATACTTCTCTCTGAAGTATATCTAAATGGAAAGGGTTACAGTTGAATGATAGATCTGAATGCATGATGCACCAATGAAGAAATGATGAAGAAGGGAATCTAGATCTGGAATGTATTTGTATCTGCTAGATCTGTTTATGGAATGATTAGATTTGAGATGAGGCGAACATCTGTCTGAAGTAAAGGGTAAAATCTGAGTGATGTATCTGTTCTGAAGAATTGCAATGACCCTAAATGTACGAGAAGAACTATACGCTAGTTCACCACGAGCTAAACGGCGATATATACAGTGGGTTTGATGAAGAGAAGAGTACGTATGGGCGGAAGTAAAATTAGCTACAAAACTCTGTATGTACGAAGTATACGCGGGTTTGTATGGTCGAAGGGCGTATATACGCGGGATCGAGTGAAAAGGAAACGCGTATGAATATTAGGGTTTGTTAGTAGTATGAAGTATCAAATGTGTATCGATGTGTTATGCTGTGTTATTGTTATACGGTGATGATGTATGATTGAGCTCAAATGTATGGAGTGGGTCCGAGTCTCAAAAAATATGATGAAAGAAAACGTGGCACACGCAAGTTGTGTTCTAAGGAAGCTTTGGATCCCGGTGTGAAAATTGATGAAACGTGGTACGCGGGTGGTCTGACGCCGGTTGTAGCCTTCGGTCGGGGGGGGTTGTAGCTCCCTTCCCGGTGAGTCTGGTAGCGAGATCGAAGTCGTAGCTCGCTTCCGGGAGAGGCGAGGTAAACGAGGAAGCGGGGGGTGTGGCTCCCTTCCGGGGAGAGGGCTGCGTAAACGAGCGCTTGGTGGGTGCTGCCGTCTTGGTAGGATATTGCGTGGCACATATGTTGTAAGATGTTTTCTCTACTAATAAAAAGATTGAAGAGTTTGGGTTTGCATGACGAATGGTGGTTTTTCTCCGGCTTGGGTTTCCACACTAAAATCTTGGTTTTTCATGTGTGTTGCTTATGTGTGATGATTTATTCATTCTTCTTACGCACATGTTTATAGTTTATTGAACATCTAATGAATGAATGATGGAGATGATATAAGTGAAGAATTAATGGCATAACAAGATCTCTGTGTGTACGCGAGTTTTATGAATGATATCCGCGTGTATATACGCTAGATTAGATGCAAAGTAGCGTATGGGTTTTAGTGAATGGAAAAGTAAAAAATTTTTATTAAGTCCTAAATATCGATTCACTCTCGGTATTTTCCCAACAATTGGTATCGGAAGCGGGTCATGCTGTTGAAATGCTTGATCGCTTGAAGGAGATCGCGTCGCGATGGGGAAGTCATGAAGGGATAATGTACTATAAGGCCACCTCTATTCAATGGAAATAATGCGTGTCGTTACGGAAAGGTACTGAACAAAAGAATATCTGCTGCAAAGTCTTGGTGCAGGCAAATACTGGGCAATTGTGGAAGGAGGTTATCGGTACTCCACAGCAAGTATTCCCTACGATGCGACGAGAAAGGAAGAAATATGAAATCAATGCCAAAGTCATCAATGTCTTATTAGGAAGCATGTACGAACGACGAATTTACTAAAGTGATCGCGCTAAATTCAGCAAAAGAAATATGGGACAAAATCATTACGAGCTATGAAGGGAGATACAAAAGTAAAAAGTGAAAAACTCCAAACTCTACGAGATTGAATATGAAAATTTAAGGATGCATAGTGATGAGAGTATTGCCGGTTTCGTTTTAAGTCTAGATGATATTGTAAATCATATGAGAAGTTTAGGGTGAAACCTTAACCGTAGTACTACTGCTGAGTGAGAAAAAATCTTAAGATCTTTAAGTTCAAAATTTGAGTCAAAAGTGTCGGCTATTGAAGAAAGGCAATATCTGCACCAAACTCTTACTATTGTTCAACTACATGGTATTCGGCGCATATGAAATGAAGACAAGGAGGTCCCTTTCAAAATCAAAGAAGAGATTTGCTTTTAAGGCATGTGCAAAAGGAAAAGGAAAAGGAAGTTGTCAAGGAATCAAGTTATATATCGAGAAGAAGAAGAAGAAAATTTTGTAAGGAGACTCCAGCAGGCTGCTGGAAGATTCAAAAGGTAAGCTACCCTTCAAATGTTTTGATTATGGAAGAGTGGGTGCATTATGTTGCTAAATGTCCTTATAAACAATTTGAAAAGGGAAAGAGTTATTATGCAAAATAGAAGATAATAATGAAATGTCAAGTGAAGATAGAAGAAGATTCGACCAAGATCTACTGAGTGCTCATGGAAAAGAAGCAAAAGAAGAAGGCTACTCAAGAAAAGAAGATATACTCGAGAAAACATGTGCGGTCGAAAATGAAGAAGAAGACACGGTATTGATTGTTGTTCTTGTAATCCACTCACTTGTGCATGCAATGATGAAGATAGTGAAAGTAACAGGTATAAGTCTAGAAGCAAATCTTAAGATCAATGATGAAAAGTAATTTTTGGGATCAATTTAAAAGGAGGGAATCTATCCTCAAGGATGTGATCTCTAGATTGAATGAACGAGATAGAAACAATGAAGGACGAGATAGAAATGTATCAAGAGCACGAGGACAAAAGTAACTAATCCACGGTGAAGGACTTGAAGCGAGAAATAATCTCTACGAGAAAGCATACCTTGAAGCATCAAATAAGAAGAATGAAGAACTTCTACAATCATTTGAAAAAGGAAGGACGTGAGACGAAGAAATCATCTCGCTCATAAAACGGTCTAGGAAAAATCAAATAAGAAGAATGAAGAACTTTTATAAATCTTTGAAGAGCAAGAAAATGGAGTTGAAAGAAAGAGATCTTAAATTTGAATAGATCAAGTAGAAGGAGGAGAAAAGGGTTGAAGAAAGCTATGATGGAAGCAGTGCCAAAAATTGGAGGTTGAGGTAAACATTCTCAAAAGTAAATTAGAAGAAAAGGATAAACTCTTGAGGTTTCTAGATAGTACTAAAGATTCTTGACAATATTCTTAGTAGTCAAAGGTCTCATACGTTAAACTTGGTCTTGGTTTTTCATGAAGCTGACTAAAGGAGAATCTAGTTCACGAGGAAGTGCTAAAGATTCAAAGGATATCAATGCAAAGCATGAAGTGTTGAAAGAAGCAAAAGGTCTAGCGAGCAATCATGAATTCTCAAGGAAATCATTCAATAATGTTGAATGCTTTTCATGTCATAATCATGGACATGTTGCGGCCAATTGCGAGAGACGGTTGTTTCGACCACAAACAAAAACGGATCCTACATAGAAAAGGTACTCTGGTTTCTTCGAGGGATATTGTTTTTCATGTAACAAGTATGGACATAAAGCGAGTTGATTGCTTGAAAGAAGAAGGAAGATTAGAAATACTCATTATGATTCTTATGCTTATTTTTACTGGACACATGAGATGTTATTCTTGTAACAAGTATGGACATGTAGAGAAAAGAATGCGAGATTGAGCAGAGATACGAGAAAGTGGACAGGATTTTCGGCACACAATTAGAAAGTTCAAGAAAATTTGGAAAAAGAAGGAGGGCCGGTCGAAAGCAGTAGGGAATATTGACCCTATTGGAGTCATCGGCTTACGAAGCTTACTTCTCTTATTGATCTAGCGAGAAGTGATAGGAGATAAATTATGGAACTTAGTAATAGTAGTCGTCACGGGGGGACGATGTATGATGATTCTCATGGTTGATTTGGCAAATGTCTGGTTATGATTATTAACGACGGAGCATCGACATGAAGAAGGCAGGTACGGAAGAGGAAAAAATTCGGGGGAGATGGAGGAATGTGAAACTATCTAGAATTCACTTTCCATACTGCGGGTTGATGAACTAAAGCGGAGTATACAGGCGAGTTCAGTGAGACAGGTCGTGTATGCATTGATGATAAGAGAATTGGGATGATAGAAGCTGAAGATCAGGAGTAGAGGTTCAAGGGTGCATCGGTCTGATTGCTAATGATTTATGCTTGATAGCATTATTACAGTTATACTCATGCTAATGAAATGATACATGGTTTCTTATGTTGAAGATTATAAATGAGCTTAGGATTGTTTATTTGATGAAGAATATCTTTTGGATATGATGGAAGTCTTATGATTCGGAGATCGGGACAAATCATGCGAGAGATTGTTGTTGATGACTTGCTTGTTAGAAAAGTATCGAGTTACCTGCAAGCTAAGGAGGAGCCTTGGACATATGGAAAGGATGTTTGGATGCACATTTTCGGGGGGGGAGCACTAGTCTTCTTGTGAGTATAATGCATTGTTGGCATTATGATGATTACGAAATATGATCTCTCTTGAGGCCTTTCTAGTATTGGTCATAAAAATTCATACTTGTAATTTGATAAAAAAGGTCTTGTTGAGACCCATGATGTAAAATTGTAATATTCGGTCATGTAAGGACTTGTCGAAAATTTGTAAACCCACTTGGTTGGGTAGCTGAGTCAAATTTGTAAACCCACTTGGTTGGGTAGTTGAGTTGAGATGTGTAAACCCACTTGGTTGGGTATTTGAGTCTCATATGTAAATCCACTTGGATGGCAATATGATGCTGAGTGTTGTCCTTGATGGCAACCCACTTGATGAAGATGATGGCAACCTACTTGATGAAGTTGTCCCTGATGGAATATGTCTTGATGAACTTGTTAAATGATGTAAATCTGATGTATATACAATGCAGGCTGACGAAGGTAATGATGGAAGGAATGACAATATGTACTATAACATGATGAAAAGAGTATGTCTCAAGGCACTACGCGGATTTAATGCTAGACAAAGTAGCGTATGCAGCGAAATAACGTGCCGAGTCGCGTATGGGAAAAAGCGCTCTAAATAACCTGTAAAAACCGGGGGTAACCACCATGGTATTGACCCATTGTATTGAGTAATGATTTTTCTATCGTGACCCACGTCCGGGGAATACCATCGAAAGTAATGTGGTTTTGGCTCATGGTATTGATAAAGGGTAAACTCTATATAAGGAGAAGAAATTCATTATACAGAGTGTGTGAAAGAAGTACGGAGCTTGAATGAATACTTCTCTCGAGCATATCGAATGGAAAGGGTTATAGATTGAATGAAAGATGCTGAATAGTATGATGCACCAATGAAGAAATGATGAAGAAGGGAATCTACATGCTGGAATGTATTGTATTTGCTAGATACTGTTTATGGAATGATTAGATACTGAGATGAGGCGATCACCTATACTGATAAAGGGTAAAATACGGAGTGATGTATACATTGCCGAAGAATTGCGATGATCCTAAATGTACGAGAAGAACTATACGCTAGTTCACCACGGAGGTAAAGCGCGTATATACGCGGGTTTCTTTGACGAAGAAGCGCGTATGGGCGGTAAAATTAGCTCTGTAATATGTACGAGAAAGTATACACGGGTTTGTATGGTCGAAGCGTGTATATACGCGAGATACGGTGAAAGGAAGCGCGCATGAATATTAGGGTTTGCTAAAGTATGAAGTATCAAATGTATACGATCAGTAGTTTTCTTGTGTTATTGTTATCTGATGATGATGTATGATTGAGCTCAAATGTATGGAGTGGGTCGATGCTGAAAATATGATGAAAGCGTGTGGCACTACGAGTTGTGTTCTAAAGGAAGCTTTGGATCCGGTGTGAAAATTGATGAAACGTAGTGTGCGGTAGTCGTGAGGGTTGTAGCCTTGGTCGGGGTTGTAGCTCCCCTTCCGGAGTGAGCTTGATAGCGAGATCAGAGGGTCGTAGCTCCCTTCTAGGAGAGGTATGTAGGAGCAGCGGGCGGTGCATTAGCTCCCCTTCCCGGGGAGAGAATTTTGGTAAACACGGCGGCAGTGGGTGCACAACGTCTTGGGTGAAATGCAGATCTTTAGCGCCAGCACATATGTTGTAAGATGTTTTCTCTATAATAAAATATTAGGGGAAGAGAATTTTAAGGGGGAGACAACGAGAGCGGTCTGGTTTTCTCCCAGAGCTTGGGTTTCCACCTAAAATCACAGCATGGTTTTTCATGTGTGTTGCTTATGTGTGATGATTTATTTTTGTTCTTCTTGCGCACATGTTTATAGTTTATTGAACATCTAATGAATGAATGATGGAGATGATATAAGTGAAGAAATTAATGGCATAACAAGATCTCTCGTGTATACGCGAGTTTTATGAATGATATCCGCGTGTATACGCTAGTTAGCTTTCAGCAAAGTAGCGTATGGGTTTTAGTGAATGGAAAAGTAAAAAGTTTTTGATTAAGTCCTAAATACTGATTCACCCCCCCCCCCCCCCCTCTCAGTATTTTTCCCAACACAAAGGCCTCCTGTACAGAAATGTCAACTTCCAACGTGTCAAGGATTTTCTCCATTATCAACCCCTGAGAGATAGATAGATGATACCCTAGATAGTAATGACTGAACTACCCCAGCTACTAGAAAATACCTCCACCTACCTCGCACAATCTAGGGATTAGCAGTGAGACCTCCTTCCAATGTCCCATTAATGTCCAGTGTTGTGATACTTAATAAACCTAGATGAGGTCCAAAAAAAGCAGCATAAAAAACTGGTGCCAAGATTACTCACCTTCTAAGAAAATGGGATTTTAATGATAAAGAATCAGTGTCAGGGAATAAGCATTGACTCCCCCTCCAATGAGAACAATATATGATAAATTATACCACATGCCCACGTCAAAACAAAAAAAGTCAACACCAGTGTTGTCATGCCCAATGAAACTTGAAAAACCCACCACATGTGTAACCTGAAGTAGTAAACTGTCACTTCCCATAGAAAGATACCCAAAGTAGGATATAGTCACTCAGGAAAATAAAGAAATGAATGAACCAACTAAATGCATGATCACATCACTCCAAATATCCACAATGTTGCAAGATCCCACCAACTCACAACAGTTATGCCAAATGCGCAATACACCTTGAAGTCTCGGAAAGAATTATCTCTGGGATTAAAATCCAAAACCGTAGTGATATCCGCCTGAGATATCCAACTCCTCCACCTTTACCCCTAAATCAATTTGAAAAAATTTGGTCAGTATTCCACCAGAAAATAGCTACCCTGAAAATCCACCACCCCAACACCAGCACTACCCAAAAACACTACTCAATACCTTTGCATAAAAGTAGTGAGTAACAGAGAGCCGAAATAGTGCCAAATGAGTAACAACATCCACAACGAGAAAGAAATAAACTGGAAAACTAGTAGCAACAACAACACCAACATCATCTTTTTGTAAGATAGTATAAGGCGATCTTTGCAAGTTTTACTGAAATATCTCAATATATTGTTCTAAATTTTCACTATCTTTTGCAACCATTTTGAAAATTTCATCCTTTAGATCCCTGGATCGACAGTAATCCTAATATTTAGTAAGAAAAGAACTTTTCATTTCATCCCAAGAATCAATAATCCATCCTCCTAAGCCCATGAACCATCATAATGTTGCTCCCTTCAAAGTAGAAGGGAAAAGTTTTAATTTTTGTGGATTGGTTGTATAATCATACCCTATATGCAAAACATCGAAATCAAATAAAAAGGAATCTGGATTTTCTAAGTTCATCCCATGAAAGGTCAGGATATTTTGTAAAGGGATAGTCTTCATTGGGGCATTAGCCACTAGATCGACAATAGGATATTCCAATGTCGAGGTTTGGTTTTATTGCCCTTGGGTTGCCATCTGATCGAAAATCTGCAAGTAATTTTTAGGGATTTCTTGGTCAGGAGGTATTTTTTGAGAAAGGAAGTTATGGATACAACTTGGCTCTCGAGGGGGTTTTACTACACTTCCTAAATCTGGGATCTTAGGTGTTTTCTCTTCTATCAAGATCACATGAGATCTGGATCACAAGGATCATGGATCTGCTCCACTGGTTTCTCCTGCTCCTCCTTTCAAATTAAAATAATTTCCCTCTTGTGAAGGATTGGAGTGTTGAATAAATGTGTTGTTGAAGCTTTGCTCAGATCCTTTAGTTTTGTTGTGAATCTCAACATGAGCTTTAGTTGGTGAATCTCCTACTTGAGGAATTACGGTATAGCCCTTCCCAGATATTATTCGGGGTCTTACTGATTCGTGAGTTTCAGCTTTCCGAATAATTTTGTCTATGAAGGTCGTTCTCCCAAGGCTCACCGGTCCCTAGGTTTTTGTGGTTTTTTATATTGGTTTATGTTCTATTACTACTTGATTCCTATTCTTTTTCTTAGTCCTACACACTTTCATAGCCTAATTGTATCAACCAAAATTGGGCGTTATGCGCAAGATTTTTTCTTGTCACATGTGTAGGTTCTTACCTTTCATCTTCAATACCTGACCTCCCAGAGATACAACCTATAATTCGACAACATCCTCAGAAACAGTGCTAAAATTTTTGCCACTAAGATGACTCCTAAAAATCAACTTAATCCTATCTTCATTAATCTTGTCAACCTAGGATTCATCTTTTGTTTCAATGTTATCGACACAATCTATGCAAGAATAGAGTCTTTAGATTATGAAAGAGTGTATAGTAACTACTACATAAAAGTTTCATGAATCATCATCCTAATTCAATCATTGCAAAGATCAATGATAACAATAAATAATTACTCTTAAAATGACAGTTCTGTGGAGAAAAACTATTCTAATTCACAAACCCTTTTATCTATCTTTCAATAGATCCTACGCATAATGAAGACTAGTAAATCATACGAACACTTGAAATTCTTACTTCTCAAAGATAAATTAAAGAATTCACACACTCACACCTTACAGTTATGTAACGAAATCAAATTAGTGATTTCTGGAGATGCATAACATAATTACAAGATATAAAATTCAATTGATTATCTACCACAAAATAAGGCAAGAAAATATTAACACAATTAATGCATTTGTAGAAAAGTAACCAACCAATAATGATACATAACAGACAGTATAACCTTCGGTGACTGGGCCCATGGTCTCCAGAAGTACTGCCTTAGATAAACTCAATACGAAGGGATTAAGGTAAGATCTTGCGCAAATTCATTAACTTCAAAGTGTTTTACAAAATAACCTCAAAAAGGTTCGACTTAGATTGTTGTATGTAATATACAGTGAAGGTGTAGTAATGAAAATAATGACATTTGTCTTTTTACTTGCTGTCTTATATATCACATTTAAAAATTGAATATGGAGTTATCCTGAGAGTCGAAATATTCTCAGGATTGTTATTTTAACCATAAGGCCCTCAAATAGTAATGATCAATTTTCTTTGACTTCACTCTCCGACCACGCTCAGGCGTCGAGTTGTAATCTGCCACAAATACGACATCAACTGATCCAATATATTTCTCCAATATCTCGAGGGAACAACAATTATTCAATTGGACTGATCTGAATAGCAATTTACTCAAATTATAGCCTTTTTGATATCTAAAATGCTCAAATTAACTAGTCTATCTTCGACTCGCTTTCATTATCCTTTTTCTTTCAAATTATTACACCTTCTCTACTTTCGTGCTCAAAGAAGCATAGTCTTCCACATCCAATTTTTAGAGGTTCTTCACCCGAATCCCGATCTTCTTCACCTGCCATGTAGCTATGTGACGAAGGAAATCATTTCCTTTGTTAAATATCACATTGTATCCATGGTCTTCCAACATAGCAACTGAAACTAAATTCTTCTTCAGACCTGGAACATACATGAAATCTTTCAATGTGAGAGGAGAACCTGACTCCCTCTGAAAAGTAACAGTATTTATGTCGGTCATGCTATAACTTCCATCATCTCCCATCTTGATGTGCATCTGGAGGTCCTTCTTCTTGAATTCACTGAATAATTCTTTGTTTTTGGTCACATGGAATGGGGCTCCACTATCCAGGTACTACACACTACCCATCACCAATGTCACCATGAATGTGATGAGAGTGAAATCCAACTCAAATTGTGAAGTAAGAACTTCACCTGCCACTCCTCCTAAGGGATTCTTGATGGCCTTATTTTGCGGACACTTTGTGGCATAGTGTCCCAACTCACGACAGTGAAAAAATTTAATCTTCGATAAGTCCTTCTTGCTTGTATGACCAAAATCTCCTTCAAATTGGGATTTCTTCTCTTTCCCTTTCTTTTCCTTTCCATCCAAGGCACAGTTATCCTCATCATCATGCTTGGATGAGGATCCATCTCTAGTATTTTTCCTTATCTCTTCTTACACCAAGTTAGACCACAAACACTCCCACTCTCGTAGCTTCTGCCTCCCATTTACTAAATCCTCGTAGTTGTGCCAGCTCTTGGGAAGGCATAAAAGTGCTAGGATGACTAGATCATCTTCATAAATTGTAACACCAACACTCCCAAGATCATTCTGAAATTGGGTGAACTTGCTCAAGTACTGTGGTATTGTGTCGCCCTTCTCCATCTTGATTTTCCAAAGCTTGTCCTTCAGTTCCACCTTCTTGTGGTCACTAATATTATTATACAACTTTGTCAAGGCCTTCCACATTGCATATGGAGTTTCTCTCCTATGGAGGTTCGAGACAATATGACCTCGAACTCCTTCCAATAAGATCCTTCTTGCCTTTGCCACACATTTCTTCTAGACCGTCACATCTTGAGAATCAGTTGTTGGAGGCTTAGGAATATCATTGTTTATGAATTCCTTCATCTCGTTATCTTCCAATAGTTCCTCCATCATGTCCATCCAAGCTATGTAATTCGAGTTTCCCTCAATGGTATTCTCAAGTCTCAATCCATAGAATGACATCCTATTGACCTTGAATAATGATACTGCAAATTTGATTCACCTTCAAAGACAAAATCACATTCTTCTCTTCTATTGTGATTTCAACTTTGATTCCATGTAGAAATTCCTTGTAGATTCAAACTACTAATTTTAATTTTCTAAAACAATAGACTTGAATCTACTCTACCAATTGTAGAAACCAATTTAAACAATCGTGAAATCACGAAGCCTACAAGAGAAATAATTAAATCAACGCATTACATAATGATTTCCTGAGGAAAGCCACAACTAAAAACCCTGCTAATTGTATATTGCATTTGTTAGAAAATATGAGAATATTACAATGATTTTCTCATGCCTGAGCAACCTTTGCATTATCTCTATTTGTCTCACTCCTTCTTAGACAAGCCTAGGCCAATAATTAACCAAATTTTGTCTTACCAAAGTCCCTATTTCCTTACGCTACTTCCTTGGGAATTATCCCCCTATTAATTAGGGAATCCCCATCCAATAATGTGCAATCCATCATTGGTATTCCTCTGACATGCACCACCTGTATAATTTGGATGATTATACAACTGATAGTACACTACCCTTGAACTCCAATCTCAACTGGGTAACTACCATATCACACACGCATGAGTTATTTATGGTTGATTTATCAGTTATCTAGTTGATCACTAAGTGTGGTTGAAATTCCACTTCCACTAGTTCCTCCAACAGTTTGAACTAGTTAAACTGAATTTAACTCAAATAAAATGAATTAATTAATTACAAATCAAAATAAACTCAATTAGGGCTCCTAAAAATAAGTAACCACTCTGCATGACTCAAGTTGGACCCTCAACTCAACTTAACTGAACCAACTAAGTCAAACTAACATAATTAAGTCGTACAAGTTGTCATGAGATGTGGAATTACAATTTTCTTCTAATTTTATTCAAGGGAAAATTAAATTATAATCTTTCTTGGTGCCATTTTCAACAGAGCATTAGTAAAACCAAAAGGAACCACAAAAAACTCATGATGCCCATACCTAGTCTGGAAAGAAGTCTTGTAGATGTCCTCTTCTTTGATGTGTACCTGATGATATCCTAATCTCAAGTCGATCTTCAAGAACATTGTTTCTCCATTCAACTGATTAAACAAGTCATCAATCTATGGCAAAGGGCACCTGTTCTTGAACGTAACCTTGTTCAAATTCCTGTAATCAATGCACAACCGAAGAGTATCACCCTTATTCTTTACAAACAACATTAGTGCACCCCAAGGAAACATACTTGGTCTAATGTATCCCTTATCAAGCATTTCCTTCAACTACAACTTCAGTTCCACGGACTCTGGAGTGCTAATCATGTAAGGTGCTTTTGATTTTGGTGATACTCTCAACATCAACTCAATAGAAAAGTCCACTTCACTATGAGGCAGTAACTATGAAATATTTGCTAGAAATACATCCTGAAACTGTTGAAAAACCATATACCTCTTCAAGACTTCAACATCCTCAACATTCTTGCCTTTATCACTGGAAATATTAACTACAAATAATACACATCTTTTCCTACTATTGCGCTTTTCCTGCATAGTTGTAACCAGTCTCACTGATGTAGGCTTCTTCTCACCTTCCAAGATTCTCTTTTCTCCATCATCATCCAAATACACAATAGCCTTACCATATCAATCCACTTTGGTCTTGTGAATGTGTTAGTTCCTTGTAATAAGCAAGATTGGCAAAGTTCGACAGCAGGGAGAAACATCATTTCAAACACTTTGGGATTATAGGATCTAGCCCTCCTAAATCCGGAGAGGGATCTCTCCAATAAGTGCAAAGATGGATTTGTATTTGAAGTTTTGGGTAATGATATTAGGCTAGTTATGAAGGCTGAGGGTTTTGTTTTATTTTGGATGGTTGAGCATGATTATGGCTTGAGTGGGAAGTTCTAAATGGAAAGAGTTTCAAAGGTGAGAAGTTGCAAGCAAATAGAACAAGCTTTGGCCAAAAAGATGAATAATTGCAGTTTTTAGTCCATTGGGCTATGGTGTCATAATAGGGTTTAATTGAATCAATCAGGTTCAAGAGTGGTCTATGGGGCAAGTCATATATGTCTAAGGATCTCTTTAAAGTTGATTTATGGAATGAAATGATACAATAAGAAAGGGAATTAAACAAATGAAGAACAAAGAGTAGCCCAGGATTTGGTAAGTACTTTGAAACTAGCCAGCCTTTGACAAACACTTAAGAATAACATAAAAGCAATCCATAATCTGGTAAGTACTTCGAAACTAGCTATCCTTTGATATACCTTCAATAGAAAAACATTTAAAACACAAAGGGAAACACAAATGATAACAAAGAATGGCCTAAGATCTGGTAAGTACTTCGAAACTAACTAGCTTTTAACACATTCCAAGAGAAACTTTCAGATAGTCTTTGGTGATAAAACTAGGAGCAGGGCTCACCATATCTTCCTTAGTTCATCTCTACTTAAAATAAACTGAAAATAACATTTAAGAACAATATTCAGCTAAGAGAGTAGGACGAGGGAACGCCAGCATTCCTAACTGCTTGAACTAAATTAAATCATTCCTAAATAACACAATTTGGAAGAAAACATTAATATAAAGCTTATCAATCAGAGAAGGGTACTGATATACAGTAAATCCTAACTCTATGCTTGCTGTTATTTATCAGAGAAAATGGACAAAGTGGAAAAAGAAATAAAATAATAAGTTACAATAAGAAAAACATCACCGTTGACATAGACCAGGATCCCATAAATTAGCTTGCATTGATGCTCCAAACCAGTTACAGCTTTAATTCCAGTGTTTCAGGTTAGCAACCATCTTCACTACTCAGCCTAACTTATCTAATCACAAGCAGAGCTTCAAGAACCCATGAACACTATTTACAAGTAGAAGTCTCAAAGCTCAAGTATATTTCAGATTTCTACAACCAACATTTTCTCATCTTCTATAGGGGTATTTATAGAAGAATGAGGAGGTGGGATCTAATAAAAGATCTCCCAGCGCAATTAATACAGACTTAAGTCTTCTCGGCCTTTGAGGGGCTCGATGAAGAGGTTTACATAGGTGTCCTCTGTATTAATTGATTTACATTAAAGATTAAGCTCGGTGGGAGCTTTTTTTGACTTTTAAGGCTCTGTGGTATGTTGAAGTAACTCTGTTGACATTTTGCATTAAATTATTTTAGGCAGAATTAACTGTTCGACTAGTCTGAGGTAAATATCTTCTCTGATTAATAACTTCAGCCTCTATTTGAATGCTTTGAGGCAACAGGTGGCTTTGTGGTAGCTGAGAGGAATCAATTTGCCTCTGATGTGGCAGTGGAGGCCTTTCTGTTTGATGAATCTTTTGATTTTTCTTTAATTGTGTTTTAATTTGGAGGATTAGGCTTTTGATAATCAATATTAGCCATAATCCCCCCAAATTTGTCTTCAATCTTCTGCTCTGGTGTGTTTTGTCTTCGACATTGATACTCTTTTTTTTATTTAATTCTGTGTGTCTTGTTGATGTGTAGAGCCGCACAGGGCTCTTATGGCATCAATGCCCATGAAGCATTGACGAGATGTGGCATGGAACCCTTTAGAATGATCTTCTTTTATGAATCAAATACATGGGAATAGTCATTCCCAGCCTTTGGATTTTTCTTTCAATATAATGGAAAACCATTAATCCCTGCAAAATACAAACGATATTTACAAAATCCCATGTTTTCCGGGAAAAACTGCTTTAGAGGGTGTGGGGAGGTGGTCATTGGATGGCAGCATCCAATGGCGGAGATCTGTGTAGAAGTCAAAAAGGAGAACAGAGGGGGAAAATAAGTCATATCCGTCGATCGTGCAGAGATCAATGGTGGGGATCAATTGTGATCATATAAAGCGAATGAGTCACTTTATATGGAAATGGCGGTAATATGCAAGGTGTTAGTCATCAGTATTTTTCACCTGTTGATGATGACTAGTTTTAAAACCAAGTTTTCTAGCAGCTAATCTCCAATATGTCAAATGTTTTAGCTAGAAAACACCCATAAACATTTCTTGCCCTCCTACCTTTTCAATCAGCCTATAATGAGAAAAACCTAATTGTCAAGCCCTATCTAGTCTCAGTCATACAAACTTGTCCATCAGCTCGAAAGAGAATACTCAAAATCTGTCAAAAAAAGTCTCCCCTAATTTAGGTAGTGGTGCTTTAGGCATTCCTCCCTTGGCAAACTATCCTAAAGCCAAAATAACCCCTGTCTAATATCAACCAGTCATAGATAACCCTCCTATTCTGCAAATAAAGCTTGATACACCCTTAAGTTGCGCCACTAACAAACCTTTATGTCTCAGAAGTGCTACAATGTTTCAATGTCTTTTTCAATATCAGGAGTGTACCAGTGTTCCAGAAGACATTATTAAACTTAACATGAGAAGACAGCTGCTTCTCATGTGGTTTTGAGCCTGGGATGCAAGTACTGAACAAAGAATTATTTCAATAAGCTCCTGCAAACACAGTCAAAGGTTAATGACTTATGAATAACAAGTGATACTCTGCAGATACTGGTCAGATTGCTTCTGATGTCTAAAGATACACAAAGGTATTTTAATAGCAGGATTACATGTCTCAGAGAAATGCCCCTCATGGCATATTGTTAATTTTTCACTTTTATTTGCTTAACTATGAATAGGTAGTGAAAGGAAAAATGACACTGTTTGAAAGCAGATGAAATGGCATCACTGTGTAAAACCTCCTCTAGACATGAGAAGAGGTTTGAAAGATGGAGAAAACCTCCTCCAGACATGAGCAGAGGGTTGAAGGACTGAGAAAACCTCCTCCATACATGAGCAGAGGGTTGGGTCATTGGTTAATGCCTCCTTCATTTAATAAGCAGAGGGTCAGTTCTCCTGAGGTTTTCACCAGAAAAATCACTTCATACAAATGGTTAAGGAGATGCTCGAACAATTTTTATATTCATATCAAAGGGCCTTCATCAGCTGATAAAGATAAAGATCTCATAATATGTTTGAAGGGCTGTTTTGAAGGAGCTGCAAGGTTGTTTTATTAATAGACTCCTCTATAAATAACAATCCAAGTTTGAAGTTTTAACACTCCTTCCATTTCATGTGAACAGAGTTTTTACAAATAGTTTCAAAGGTTAAGCAATAGCCTATGCTAATAAGTATTCTCAGGTGGAAGGTCTTTTATGAAGTTTCAAAGGAAATTCATGTTTTAAAAAGAGCAAAGAGGTCTTCAAAAGCATAAAGCAGTGCTTCATGTTTTGCTTAAAACCAAAAGCCTTTTCAAAAGGCCCCCAAAACCCTCACAAAGAAATTTCAAAAGGTGGTTGGCTTTTTCGACTTTAAAGGGAGTAAGAGACCATTGGAAAAGTCTCATTTTTCATTTCAAAACGCAAGCAACATCCCCCTAAGCTGGCCACTGGAGAAACGAGGATATTTGAGCATTTTTCAGAGTGTTTTGAGGCTTAAAGCCTGCGCGGCATTCCTGGAAAAGAGCACGGTGCGTTCAGAAGAGAAAATACACAAGCCTTCAACGGCTGCGTGGCGCACAGCGCGCCTATAGCGCTAGTCACCACTGCCCGTAGGCCGACCCGACACCTCTCCACTACGCGGCATTTTTTTTATATGAACGTGCTGCTCACTCCTGTTGCCTTCTAACAAGCTCTAAAGCTGCTCAAGCAATCGACTAAGGCCATAAGCCTTATTTCAAGGTATTTTCCATGCTTATTGCTAAATTTTTGAAATCTTAAAGGGGTGACAAGGTTATTTTCACAAGACAAAAACAGTGGTTAGAGAGTAGGGTGTTTGAGAAAAATCCAAGGTTTTTGTTGCTATGATTGCCCAAGATTAGAGACAGTGATTAAAGGGTGGGTGTTTTTTATCAGTTTTAAAGGGCCTTAAATACTGTTGAGAACAGTAAAACCATACACAAATTACAAGAAAAAAAAAACAGAGTTTTAGAGGTTTAAAATTGCTGGAAAGTGTCCTAACAGGGTTATTAGAAGAGAGCAAACCTTGTCTGCTAAAACTCAGAAGAAACAGTTTTTATAAGGTGAAAACAATGATCATGATCTGAATTCTTTGTCACTTTAAAGGCATCCTCTCTACATAGTGAAAAGTGAAACCTAGTACAGCCTCCATTGTTCCATAAAATAGAGTATGCTATGAAGATCTTTTAAATCAATTTGAGGGTGTTTTTGTCTACCTTTGTGAGGAAACAGTGAATAGCAAAAGGGCACTGATTGAAGAGAAGGGTGTTCTTATCAAAACAAGATTTTCTTTCTTCACCAATAAACCACAAGCATATCTTTTCAAGGTTATTGGCCTAAGCACAATGATAAGTTGATTTTATTTTATTTTGACAAATACTTGTTTATTGGCATCAAAGAGGACAAATAGTGACTTATAAGGAGGACAGAGGTGTGGTTGAGAAAAACATTTCAAAGGCCATTTGAGACAGCTTGGTTTTGCAAAGAACATTCAAAACAAAATGCCTCCCAGGCAAGACAGTAGGAGTGGCCTTCACAGGAGGTTTGAGCATGTTTCAACTGAAGAGGTAAATGCTCATCCATCAGTCCTGTTTAACTTTCATGAGGTTGGGTGTCTAGAGTTTTGTCAAAGGGTGTAGGAGGTGAAAAGCTATTCCCCTTTGACACATATTTGTGCTTTGAGATTTCAAGGGAAACACTTTCATTTGGCAGGCTTGGATTTCAAGTTCTCTCCTAAGTCCATTTCCAAGGCCACCAAAATCCCTTATGTCGAAGAGAAGTGGTTTAAACAAAGCCACCTAGACTCAAAACAATACAAACCTTTTCTGAAGCATGAGCATAGAGACACATGCCCATCCATTTTCCCTTTCTCATATCTGTTGACTAGTTATGCCCCCCTCATGAAGATAATCATGAAATACTTCACTTGCGAGGAAAGATTCTCCCGAGTCTATGCTTACCATGTTCGATTGCTCATGCATTTCACAAGAGCCAAATTGTTAAATCTCCCTTTCTTCCTACATAGAAGTATTGAGAAAATGGCCTCCACTGTTCAGAAAAGACCTCCTTCTCAGCAAACAGCCTGCCTCTTCCATCATTCCCTCATCAAGGTTATCATTCTTCATCAGCTTGAGAAGAAGGAAATCTCTTGGGATACTTTCATTACACATCCAGATTTCGCCACTGTCCCTTCATTTCATACATCTCCTTCACCTTCCACTCACCATCCTTCACCTTCTTCAAGCAAGCCCATTCCCAAGAAACTCAAATTTACCATTGAACAATAAGAAGAGCATGAGTAAGAGGAGGAAGATGATGATGAGCAGCATCATGATGAAACAGGGCAGCATGATGAAGAGATGCAGCACAGTGAGGCAGAGCAGCAAGAGGAAGAAGGGCATCATGAAGAGGTGCAGCACAGTAAGGAAAAGCAGCCACATGATGATGAATAGCATCAAGATAAGGAAGGGCAGCATGATAAAGAGGTGCAACATAGTGAGGAAAGGAAACCTCATGAAGAAGAATATCAGCATGATGAAGAGGTGCAATGTAGTGAGGAGGGCAGCCCTCAAAAAGAAATGCAAGAGGGCAGTCAAGGCATCCATGAATAAACTCAAGACAGTGGCAAGAATGATGAGGAAAGTAACAAGGGAAAAGAGCCAATAGAGCATGTGCTAGCTGCCTCTCCTAGGCAAGGGGCCATGCTCTCTTCTCCAAAAGTGGCCAAGCCCCAGACATCAAGGAAAAGGGTGCCTAAAGCTATAACTCCAAATGTCACTAGGGCCCTCTGAAGCAAGGGGAAATTTCCCAAGAAGCCCATTGTCGAATTTCCCAAGAGGAGGAAGACTAAAAGAGCCACCCAAAGCAAAGGAAAGGAGAAAGAAGGAAGAAACCATGAAAAGGAGAGGGACTTCGACATAATTCAAATCCAAAGTGATGATAGCGACAATGAAGCCCGAATCCTAGAAACTCTCTTGATCAATAGAGAAAACCAAATTGATGCTTTGAGGAATGATCTAGAAAGGGCTAGAAACTTCAATCACTTCTTGCAAACACAAAATAAACAGATGAATGTCCACATGGCGGTCTATGAGACACGGGCCATCAAATACAAAAAAGAGGCCTCCAAGGCACAAGTAAGATTGGAAGATATCATGGGTGAGATTGATGAGAGCTAAGATGAAGATCAGCCCAGGAGAAAGAGGCCAAGAACCATGGGGCTCAAAAGAGCCCTTGAGAAACAAAAGGAAGAAGAAGTTGCCCTTCTCCCATCTACTCCTCTCACTACAATGTTCACCCAAGAGATAGAGAAAAATTGAGAAGCATGGCTTGAGAGGGTAAATTATCACTTGGAAAAGAAGTTGGAGAAGGACAATAGAGATTTGGACCTTCAATGGAGGATGATTGGGCACTATAAGAAGCTCAATCAGTTTTCTCGGCGTAAATTGAAGGCCACACAGGAAAAACTCAAGGAGGCTCAAAGGAGGCGCCCAGCACCAAAATTGAAGAAAGACACCTCAAAGCTCCAAATTTTGGCCTTATATTCATAGCATGTTTCTGAAAACCCTTGAGGGTCATGCTCGCCAAAATTTGGCGAAATTCAACAACTTTTGGTTTTTTGTCATTTTTGGGTTTTTGGCTAAAACTCATGGGCATCGCCATTTCTGTTTGGGGCATCCTCAAAGGATGAAAATGCTATCATTGGATACCATAATTTTAGGGGCATAGACACAGCGATTTTTGGATCATTTGAAGATGATTTGCTCCCCCAAAACGGCGAAAAACACTCACTTTTTCTACACTCTGCCCCGTTTATCAGCAAGGCCTATTTTTTGGGTATTTACACACAGGTCAGATTTTGATGGACTTGCAGTGGTTATTTTAGAGCAAACTAAGCATTTTCAGAAAATATACATTTATAGCTTTCCAACGAGCCATCACAAGCATTGTTTTGACATCGGGAAGGCCTCCAAAAGTTGTTGAAAAGTCAAAGGACTTTCTCCTGATATATTTCTTAAGTATTTTTGTAAAAAATGAACCTTTCTAAAGTGACTTTTCCTCATGTACGTTTAGCTATTTTTGTGCGTGATTAGTTATGAAAAGTCAATATATTTTCTTTTTTTAGCATTTTTGAGATATTTTATTAGATATTTTGTGCCTTGGGCTTTGCAAAGCCTCAAGGACAAAATCAAATATTTTGGATAGGCCAATGAGATTACAAGTTGAACTAGGAGGTTTTCCTCACTTTGGCCTATATATTCCAAATTCTTTCATTGTAAACAAGGCTGAACTTGATGAATAGAAGCAATATATGGTTATACAAGCTTGGAAGAAACACTTGTCTCATGCTTTTGGATAGTTTCTTGAGTGCTTGTGGATGATGAAAGAGGACTGTTGTTGGATTCCATGACTTGGTAGAATGGTATAGTGTCTCTCTCTCTGTTTTGTTTCTTAGTTTTCATTCATAATTCCATGTTCTTGCTTGCTATAAGACAGTAGAGAATAGATTTGAGACATGCCCTTGGAGGCACCTCAAATTTCCTGTTTATTTATAGCTTCTATGTTTTCTTCCTTCTTAGTCATATCAAATAATCCTTGATTGCTCTTTGATAACTGAAGAATATTGTTTGCTTGTTTCATTTATGGTTTTATGCATGCTAAGTATGATTCATGGTATGCCCTGCTTACTCATGGCTAGTAATAGCTCCACCTCTGAAACCTTTCTTTGATTAATTTGATTGTCATTTGTTGAACCAAGGAGGTCTTGTACTGATCTTTCCCTTTGCCTAAAACTATGCAATCTTGCTTCAAAGTGCCCAATGGCTTGAAATACTATGCTTAGGCATTCCTTCATAGTGATTCAAGTTGTTTTTTTGTCTTAAATGTATTTCCCCAAAATCTGATAGCCATTTCCTAAAGTTAGAGAGTCATATATCTCTATGCATGGCTTGAATGTTTATTTCTATGCATTGATCAGTTTATAGCTACATTTCTCATGATTAATGGTTAGCCCTACCATGTTTATGTCAGCTATTCAACTATTTATGTTTGAAATCCTTTGTTCTTCACAAGTTTAATGTCCATTCCACTCCATTTTACCCAAAGATCCATTTTACCTCAAATCAAATTGGCCCTTCAACAACCTTGTATCACCATTTGAAAGCTTTCTTGACCTTTTCGACCCCATAGCCCAGTTGATTTGACATATTTTTTACCTATCTTAGTCTTTGATCAGTTCATCCCTCACAAACCTAAAAACCAAAATAAAAAACCTACTTCATAACTAGCCTAAAATCAGAAACACAGGAAACAAACACACAGATATCCCTTACACAAATAGAGAGAGCCCTTTCTGAGTCCAGGAAGGCTAGGTCCTTGGAATCCAAAGATTGGTTTGATGTTATACTGTCATTTGGCTTGCCAATCAGCCAAATCATGGGACCCTAACACAAGGAAAAAGGTTTAAAACCTTTGATTGGAGGAAAATGTATTGAAAATAGCCTTTGGGGTTCAGGATGATCGTGGACCATCGGATGAGATTGGCCCACAAGATCAACGGCTGAGGAGGCACGTGAAAAGCTCAAAAGAAAAGAGGGAAAGTGGTTTCAGGGGAGAAAATAGTGGTTTTCGCATGGAGGAAAGGCAGGTAGGAAGTTTTTCCTTTTGGAACACGATATGCATCGGTGCCCGACACGTGGCCTCAGAAAACCACCTATTTCGCATGGCCTTTGGGAAATTAAACTTCGCGCTAAAAGCTACGCGATATAAACTGTGGGCCATTAGATCTGGGGACCCAGATCTGACGGAGGAGAATGAGCGCGATATGGATTAGATGTGCGGGCGGTAAGAAGATGGGTGGGTTCAATATGGGCCATCGGATCTAAGATTTGAACAACTGAGATTAAATATGGGGGTCCAAAGGAAATAATTCAAAGTGGAGAAGGAGTTAATGAGGGTCGTTGATCTGCAAAGATCAATAGCTACGATTTGCCAAAAAAAATTATGAAGCAGGGTGTATAAAATATAACCAAAGTCGGAGGATCGATATTGGACCGCCCGATCTGGACACGTGGACGATCCAAATGCAATCGGGGCTCGGCAATCGGCGGGGCAAAGAACTTGGAGTGCGACGGAGCGATTGAGCGTTGGCTATTGATCTGAGTATCAGATCAACGGTGGGGAATGAATCGAAGGATTTTTGAAGGCGGAGGAAGGCTAGTAATCAGAGCAAATGTGGACCGTTGGATCTGGGAAAGTCGGGGGGGGAGATCAACGGCTCTCGATTGATCGGGGGATGACCAATCAGGGGGAGAAATAAAATGTGCCCGATAAAACTTGCGATGCGATCATGCATAGGCCGTTTGATAGGCTCAAGATTAATGGCAGAGATTGCTTTAAAAGCGAACCAGCGGAAACCCTTTAAAACATAGGAAAACCAAAAAATTAAAATAAAACAAATGTTTTTATGCGTCGGGGTGGAATATATCCACATGAAATGCATGGCGCCCGACTATGGGGCCTCTAGTCTATATGGAATATGATGTGCCCAGGGCGTATATAATAACAGGCCAATTGCAATCGGAAGGTCGAGCCTTCAGGCTTTTCAATCTACCCATTTGTTTTTTGCGATGCGATTAGCGCTTTGGAACCTTTAACACTTGGTCCCGGGAGCAGTTATATGGAGTAAAGCAGGGGGGGGGCGGAGTTTAATGCAATGGGGCTCAATCACATCGAAACTTCTGATGCAGGTCTTTCAATCTACCCATTTTATATTTAAAAACACTTCATGGGTGCGTTTTAGACCAGACTTAGGAAAAAGTGGGTTTTATGACTTTACAAAGAAAAATATGCATCGGAAATGGTTTATACAAGGTTTAAGCACCTGACTGTGGGCACTCGGGTTATATGGCGTGATAATATGATCGGGGGTTTAAAACAATGAGCTAATCGCATCGGAACTTCAGACTTAACCAAAAGACTTGTGTGCTCGGACTTTTGCGATGCGATAAGCGCCAAAATGGCTTAGCGCCTGGTTCTAGCACCAGGGCATATAATGGGGAAGTGGTTTAGGACCTAGCCCAAGGGGGCTTAAGTCTGTAATACAAAAAAGGTGTTTTTAATGAAATTCTTTCAAGTTTTCAATGGATTTGGGCAGAGTTCAAAAGTGAGTTTTTATACTCTGTAAAGGGATTTTCATGAAGGGGAAGAATGAAAATAGAGGAATTTAATGGGAATAAAAGGGGAAGAAATGGAGGTTAGTTTTGAAGTGAAAAGAGGGGAAAATGGTGTTTGCAGCAGTATTTTCTCTTATGGAAACAACAGAATTTTTTATTTCTAAATGGAAATAGTAGTGAAGATTAAGACCAATGAGCAGATGCCTTCATGAGTCTTCAAGAGATAACACTTTTTAGCAATAAAATTTGTTGCTTGAAGGCTACAAAATGTTTTATCCACCATTTGATATGACAAATTTTATCGATGGCTAACAGTGGCTCCACTTGGGGATGGTGCCTTCTTGAAGGCATCAAGAATTTCAGACCTGCATTCTTTGGGAGGCTGATTAGTGCCTCATCCTTTTGGGTTGCCTTTCCTTTGCTTGAATGACCTTCTTTTTGCTCTGAAAACATATTAGCAGCCATGAAAATAATGGATCTTTCATCAACAAGCTCTCTACCTACCCAATCCTACTGATCTAACGTTTTTTCTTCATCAGAGTGCACTTGGATTGGCAAATTCTTTTTACAACATTTTATTCTTTTGAAAGCATAAAATCTAATCTATTTCTACTCCTTATTTCTCCATGAACTCAAATTAAATAGTTGAGTCCATATGTTTCTCTACCTAATCTACCAATCGGTTAGGATTAAACAGTCTAACAGATTTTTATTCTCTAAATTCTACAACAGAATTTTAAAAGCATTCAAGTCAAGATTGAACAGTCTAACTTGATGTTGATCTATGGCATGAAAAACAAGCTACACATAGATATTATTTTGCAGAAAATTAAATCAAAATGGAAGGCTTGAGATCTGAAAGTTCAAAGCATTTCCCTCATCTTTTTTACAGCTCTATTTTGACTTTTTGTTTGAGTTGTTCTTGTTCTATCAACTGGTTCAGATTTTGAGCTAATTAGAACCAGTTATTCCTTTGTTTTGACTCAGAATTTGAAACAGATTTGAGTCACCTTTCTTTTGGAAACATAGGTTCATATTTTGAGCATGTTTGAACCTTTGATTTCTAGCCTAATTTACCTACTGATAAGCCAAGATTAAACAGTTTGGCAAATCGAATTCACTATCCTATCAGCAGTAAATTTAAAACTAATTAGTCAATATTAGGTTGTTTGACTAACTAGAAGTGTGTTTTTTAGGAGTGGCATTTAAGCTTGCACACTTTCAGATTTGTTTCTCTTTTTGTTGGTATGGGGCTGTACCTTTATTGTTTTTACAATCTACCCTTTTTTATTTCTTTCATTTTTTTTGTATTTTGTTTTTTCTAAATTTGAATGCAATGATGGGTGAAATATTTATAATGAGAAAAAAGATAAAAAGGCTTTCAGAACATGACATGGATCAAGAGAAGTAATGTTTGAGCATCCTGCCATTGACAGGACCCCCAAACAACTCTGCTCCATTCAACTCTTGTAAGAAAAAGGCATTATTACCAGCAGTTGAATGAATGAAGTAAGGGCCAAACCACAAGTTGTCAAATTTTCCATGCTTGCCTTTGTATTCCCTCCTTGAGTCCCACTTTAAACATTTGTCCCCAACATTGAAATTGCTGGCCTTTGTTCTTCTGTCAAAAAGATTTTTAATGTTGTCCTGCTTCTGTAATGCTTTTTTATAAACCTCCTCTCTGGTTTTCTGAAGGTGGATAGTCTGATTTATCCTTCTGATCATATCATTATCTTCAGACTGGACCTCTTGAATCAACTTCATAACTGGAACACCAAGGCTGGTAGGAAAGATTGCATCAGTGCCATACACAAGCTGGTAGGGTGACATGCCACTAGATTTCTTCAAAGTCAATCTGTCAGCCCATAGTGCATGCACAAGCTTTGTGTGCCAAGACTTTTTGTTGTCCTCCAACAACTTCTTGATTATGTGCACTAAAATCTTATTTTAGGATTCTGCAATTCCGTTACCTTGAGGGTAATAGGTCGTGGAATGCTCCAATGTTATCTGATACTTGTGACAGAACTCAACCATATTCTTTGATCCAAATGTTGTTGCATTATCAGTGATGATCTCGGTAGGACAGCCAAATCTAGAGAGAATATTAGTCTCCATGAATTTTATAATAACATAATCATTGGCCTGCCTACAAGGGATGGCTTCTATCCATTTAGTGAAGTATTTTGTGGCAGTGAGAATCCATCCATGCTGAGATGACGATGATGGATTAATTTCACCTATGAAGTCAAGTCCCCACTATTGAAAAGGGGCTTCAACAGTGATTGGATGCAGAGGCAGAGGTAGCAGCTTCCTTTTGCCTTCAAAAAGTTAACATTTATGACAGGCAACTGTCATCTTATGTACATCAAGAAAAAGAGTAAACCATTAGTAACCAGCCCTCAAGATTTTGTTGGCTGTTGTCTTCCAGTATAAATGGCCTCCACACTCTCCTTCATGGAACTCGTGCTTAACCTTCTTTGCATCATACTTAAACAAACATTTAAGCAATATACCACTTGAATTTTTCCAATAAAGACATTCATTTATAATGCAATAGTTTACAGCTTTTAACTTCAAGAACCTTGCCTTAGTTTTTGTCAAACCAGGAGGTGTATTCAAATTAAGAAAAACATAAATAATATCAGCATACCAGGAGGAATTCATAAAATGATCTTCAACAATGGGAGTTGAGATTTCCTCTTGTCCATCCAAAGAATTAATCATATTAATATCAAGAACTTCAAAATTGGACTCAGCCATTAATCTAGCTAGACCTTGGCCTTTGATGAGTTTAGTGGGTTTTATCTCTAAATCATATTCAAGAATAACAACAATCCACTTACCTCTCTTACCATATAGGTCCTGTGTTAGAATGTCTTTGATAACTGAATTTGGGACAAAGGAAATAATATGTGAGTGCAAGATGTATACTCTGAAGTCTTTTAAAGCCTTAACCAAAGCAAAAGCTTGCTTTTCCATAATGTTATACTTCAGAGGAGTATCCCTCAAAGACTTGCTAAAGAATGCAATAGGCTGCTCTTGTCCTTGTGGATTTTTCTGTAAAAGGACAACAACTATTGTATGTTCTGATGCAAATGAAAAAATATAGAAATATTTTGAAAAATCAGGACTTATTAGAACCGGTGTTTTGGTTAATGCTTGTTTCAGCAGTTCAAAGGACTTCTTTACTTCCAAGGTCCATTTTACCCCTTGCTCCTTCTTTAACATGTTTTAGATATTTCTAAGGAGCTCAGCCAAGTTGGGGATGAACCTTCTCAAAAATTTAATATTTCCAATGAAAGATTGTAACTCCTTGATGTTTTGAGGATGAGAGATCTGCAATATGGCCTCAATCCTCTTTGGATCTATCTTAATACCCTCTTCTGAAATAATGTGCCCAAGAAGTTTACCTTCTTGGAGACCGAAAAGTGTTTTCTTAAGGTTCAAAAATATCCCAAACTTCTTGCATCTCTCTAAGACTATTCTTAAATGTTCTAAGTGCTCTTCATCTATCTTTCAAAAAACAGTAACATCATCCAGGTATATAATGATGAAGTAGCCCAGCTCTTCGGAGAATGCTATTTCCATGGCTCTCTGAAAAGTTGCTCCAACATTCATTAGACCAAAAGACATTTTCACATACATGAAAGTGCCCCATGGTGTGGTGAAGGCTATCTTTAATTGATCATTAGGGTGAACTAAGATCTGATTGTACCCTGAATAGCCATCTAGCAAAGAAATTCTTTTAGACCCTACCACCCTTTGCAAAATATGATCCATCTTAGGCAAAGGGTAGTTGTCTTTAAATGAAGCTTTGTTTAAGTCTCTAAAGTCTATACAAAGCCTGATCTCTCCAGTTTTCTTCCTAACAGACACCAGATTAGACACCCACTCAAAATATCTAATAGGGACAATAATACCAGCTTCATACATTTTCTTGATTTCCTTCTCAACCAAAGGCAACTAAACAGGGTTTATTCTGCACAGTTTCTGTTTGAATGGTTTTTGGTTTTTCTTGAGAGGGATTTTGTGCTGTATTATTTCAGTGTCATAGAATTTAAGATCCTTGTAACTCCACGCAAAAAAATCAGAAAATTCTTTAAACAACTGTATGTATTTGAGTTTAATGTGAGCTAGTAAGGTCTTAGATAGTTTGATCATCATTGGTTTAAGTTCACTTCCTATATTGCACTCTTCAACTTCAGTCTCTACAGGCTCCAGTTTTGGCTTCTTGGCCACATCGTTAAAATCAAACAACTCTTCTAAAGGGGCCAAACCCTTAATCAAACTCTGATATTTGGACTGCAGGGTTTCTAACTCCTCTGTTTCTAACTCTGCAGTCAGCTCTATTTTGTTTTCAGGTTTGCTAGACAAAAGATTTATATTGGCAAGTTCAGGAGACGGTTCTTCTTCACCAAGGAAATTTTCTTCACTACAGTCTGTTTCATAATCTGAGTCCAAACTGTGTAGTTCGAATTCATTTCTGAATTGCATGAAGTCTTCTATTTGTTTGTCTCCTTCGAACACTTGCCAGTATTTTTCGTTATCAGGAACGGCTGGTCTAAACTTTATCTGAGTCGTGCAGTCTTTGGCTTCATATGGTGTTAAGCATGTTCTAGCTATAAAGGCTAAGCTATAGGCCATGATATTTCTTTTTCTTGGGACAAAAATTATCTGGGACTCCTGAAATTTTTTTAAAAGGTCCACGACGTCATTTCGGTAGGCCCTAAGTCTTGGGTGGTTTGCGTTGTATTCCCCGTTGAATTGCCTAATAATTAATTCAGAATCTTCGTATGCTTGATTCTTTTGGCTCCTAAATTTTTCAACAAACGCAAGCCTAAAAGTAGGGATTCATATTCCGCTATGTTATTTGAACACTAGAATTTTAATCTACAGGAGATGCTTTCTGTGTGATTGTTCTCAGTGTTGCATATCCAGACACCTGCACCAACATTGGTTCTAGTGCATGACCCATCGAAGTTCATACTCCACAGAGGACTAGTTTCGGTTTGATCTTGGGTACTGTCTTCTACAACTAATGTGCTTCGGGGTTGTTGCGGACTATCAGCACTTAGTTGAATTTGTTTCAACTCCTCAAGTTGTTCATTTATTCGAGGAATGTTTTCTTGACTGTCAAGGTTAAAAATCAAAGGATGCATGACCTGAAGCCCAAGACCTGTATTTGGTTTGCTAAAGTTTAAAGGTTCAGCAAACTGTTTTGACACTTTTGCATTGTGATCTTCTTCCTCTCTATCGGCCATCAATTCTGTTAAAGTCACCTATTTAGTGAAAAATTCATCGTTAAACAAGATAAAAGAGTCGAGGCCTATATTTACAGAATATAGAGGAGAGTTTTGTGGTCGGTCTTGGCTTGTAACTGTGTATTGCATATGGGACTCCCTGTAAAGTCTTCTTGTCTGGTTGAAAACAGGGATGGTTGCATAGGTCATGTCCATCTGCATAGTTCCTTGTAACTTAGCCCCCCAAGATCTTGATAATAACATTCCATACTTTGGGGGCACATCAGCCACAACAATATCCATGACTAAGCATTTGGCTAGAATTTGTGCTAAGTTAACGCAGAGGTCTTTGATTAATCCTAAACATTTTACTCTACTCGAGTCAAAGGAGTAAAGGTCTTTATAAGGTCTGGTGATTTCTAGACCCAGGCTCTCCATCACAGCTTTAGGCATTAAATTATGAGAAGCCCCAGAATCGTGCATAGTGTTGTGCAAAATCTTGTCATGAACGTTTAAACTTACATAAAAGGGAGGAACAGGTCCCTCTTGTTACTTACCTTCAATCTTTGGACCAAAAATAAGCTCGGGCTGGTCATCATTAAGATTGACTGTGTCATTATTCTCTTCAATGTTTAAAGCCTTCAAAATTTGGGTCCTTTATACATTTTGGGCAGCTAACTCAGTCAAGGCAACAGAGATTTTAATTTTGGAAATTTCCTGCTCTAGGCTTAAAGGTGTTTGGTTCTTTGAAGAACATGTCTCAACTTTATTAGTTGCCACTCTATCATCAACATCTGCTTGCTGATTTGTTCTATTTACATTTTAAAAAATGGTTTTAACAGGAGTACTAGCTGAAATGTTAGTACTACTAAGGTCTGCACTCTTTTTCGTAACATTTTGAGTGCCTTTCTCTCTACCTTTATCAGAATTTACAGCTACTGTTTTGTCCTTTTGTTTGAGACCTTTAGGCTTAGTTGCAGTGTTGTTTTGTGAAGATTTGTGAGAGGTTTTGGTGTTGGGAGTGTGTTGATTGGTTTTGCTTCTAAGGTCATATTCTCTTTGAGATTATATGATGACATTTTCCATGTCCTGATAATTTTTTTCATCATCATCTCTTTTGTCATCATAAGGTGTGTAAAGACCTTGTTTTCTATCATAATGAATCTCAAAGTCATCATTATCTACTCCCAGCATGTTGATATCATCTTCCTCTATTGGTTCATCTGTTTCCTCAACCTCACTCACATAATTTTGATGAAAGGGAGGAGTGATCTGTTGATCATCTTCCCTAGGTCTGTTTGGAGGTTGGTTCCTTCTAAAATTCTAATTTTGGTTATGGTTTCTATTTTGAGAAGCAGTTTGGTTTTGACTTGCTTGTGCTCTCTCAAAGATGCTCATTCTCTTCATCATCTCCTCCATCATTTTTTCCATCTTTGAACTGAAAGTAGAAGGGGCAGATTCCTCTCTGAATGATACTCTTTCCTCATTTTTCATTCTTGCTATCTTCTCCAATAAGTTAACTTCCACAGCAAGAGCTCCTTTTTTCATATCTTCAAGAGTTGCAGTATCTCTCTCTCTCAGCTGATAGGCCATATCAGGGTCAAACCCTTCAGGGAACTTGTTTAGAGCTGAGCCTTGTGGAGGTTTTAGATCTGGGGAGAGTGCATTATACACACTGTTAAATCCGGTGCAGTAAGCTTGAACACTTTCCCCAGTGTTTCTATGGAGGTTCTTATAATCAGAAAGGACTTGGAGAGGATTCTTCTTCACTTCCCATTTGTTTAAGAATGTCTGATGGAAGGATTGGAGATCGTTGATACTATGGGGGGTTAAGCCTTTAAATCATTTTCTTACTTCTCCCCCAAACTCTGAGCAAATAATCTGATCTTGACAGAATCATCATCAATTTCATTTCTGTCAAAGTAGTCATTCATCTTATCCACATGTTGTGATGCAGTAGTAGCATTACTAGCATCATATAATGGAATTTTGGACTGATAGTCTTGTGGAAGATTGACTAATGGTACAGGGAGGACTAAGGGAGCATACCATGCTGCCATGATATGTGGTGGATTTACAAGAGGTGGATTAACAAAAGGAAAGGTGGGTTGAAGTGGAGTGGTTTGGATAGTGGATATAGGGTGAAGAGATGTGGATGGACCAGGAATAGATTGTTGAGATGATCTTGGATGAGAAACACCTAAATTGGAAAGGAAATGTGAATTAGGTGATGTTGTTTCTCTACTACCAGGATGTTCACTTGTTTCCAGGGATGAAAGTGAAGACTCAAAGTCTAGCTGAATTATATCATCAAATGACTTAGTTCTAAATGGATTTACTAAGTCAACTTGTGATTGTTGTAGAGGTGAAAGATTTTCAGGAATTGAATTAGCTCTCAAGGGTGATCTGAAAACAGTTGATAATTTAATCCTAGGAGACTCCCTAAGGATACTTTCCGGGTTATCGACTATATTTGGTGGGTTTGGGTCAGGATAGGCTCTAGTATGAATCTTTCTAGGAGCCACTATGTTGTGTTTTTTAGACCCTACTAAACAAGAAAAGTTCAACCAGATATGACAGTCTTTAAGAAGTCAACTAATCTGTTTTACACAAATTTTAATCCTACAGTCCTCTAACTGAGTTTGAATGATGTTATAATGATAAAATTTCTTCCCAGTGGAGTCTTAAGGTCTGTTGAGGATTGTGGAGTCGCCAAGTGGAATTTTTTAGCTCTTTTGGAGGTAAAAGGTTTTATGGTCCACCACCGTGTTTATTTAATTCCAATTTGAAATATTTTTGGATTTTCTGAGTTATTTTTCAGTTGTGTGGTTTCTAAGAGCATCCTAAATCTGTTTCAAAACTTATCTACGGTTATGAGAGAAAGACAGTCTACTCTTATGGCTAAGCCAGTTTCTTTTTCAAGGTTAGATAAAGTCTTATGAGAATCCTAGGGTCTGCCTAGTTTGTCACTAATTCAAACAAGTTTTACCATGATTACCATATGTTTGGTAGTGCTTGAAAAGGCTGCTTTTACTCACTACACAATGTTCTTGAAATTTTGATTTCTGAGGTCTTAGAAGCATTATAATGAAAAACACTCACAAGTCCCCAGCGGAGTTGCCAGAAATGTTAGTTGTTGGTGGCTCAGCTAGCTAATATGGCAAATGTTTAGTGATTAAAGGGGTTTCAGAGATATTTAAAGTATTCAATAAGAAGATAACTTCGATCCCCGAAGGAGTCGCCATAAATGTTAGTTCCCTGTAGTCAGCAATATTGGCAAAGTCTGACAGTAGGGAGAAACATCATTTCAACCACTTTGGGATTCTAGGATCTAGCCCTCCTGATTCTGGAGAGGGATCTCCCCAATAAGTGAAAAGATGGATTTGTCTTTGAAGTTTTGGGTAATGATATTAGGCTAGTTATGAAGGTCGAGGGCTTTGTTTTGTTTTGGATGGTTGAGCATAATTATGGCTTGAGTGGGAAGTTCTAAATGGAAAGAGTTTCAAAGGTGAGAAGTTGCAAGCAAATAGAACAAGCTTTGGCCAAAAAGATGGATAATTGCAGGTTTTAGTCCATTGGGCTATGGAGTCATAATAGGGTTTAATTGAAACAATCAGGTTCAAGAGTGGTCTATGGGGCAAGTCCTCTATGTCTAAGGATCTCTTTAAAGTTGATTTATGGAATGAAGTGATACAATAAGAAGGGGAATTAAAAAAATGAAGAACAAAGAGCAGCCCAGGATCTGGTAAGTACTTTGAAACTAGCCAGCCTTTGACAAACACTTAAGAATAACATAAAAGAAATCCAGGATCTGGTAAGTACTTCGAAACTAGCCAGCCTTTGATATACCTTCAATAGAAAAACATTTAAAACACAAAGGGAAACACAAATGATAACAAAGAATGGCCTAAGATCTAGTAAGTACTTCGAACTAACCAGCTTTTAACACATTCCAAGGGAAAATTTCAGATAGTCTTTGGGGATAAAACTAGGACCAGGGCTCACCATATCTTCCTTAGTTCATCTCTACTTAACATAAACTGAAAATAACATTTAAGAACAATATTCAGCTAAGAGAGTAGGACGAGGGAACGCTATCATTCCTAACTACTTGAACTAAATTAAATCATTCCTAAATAACATAATTTGGAAGAAAACATTAATATAGAGCTTATCAGTCAGATAAGGGTACTGATATATAGTAAATCCTAACTCTATGCTTACTGTTCTTTATCATAGAAAATGGACAAAGTGGAAACAGAAATAAAATAACAAGTTACAATAAGAAAAACATCACCGTTGACATAGACCAGGATCCCATAAATCAGCTTGTATTGATGCTCCAAACCAGTTACATCTTTAAGTCCATTGTTTCAGGTTAGCAATCATCTTCACTACTTAGCCTAACTTATCTAATCACAAGCAGGGCTTCAAGAGCCCGTGAACACTATTTACAAGTAGAAGTCTCAAAGCTCAAGTATATTTCAAAGTTCTGCAACCAACATTTTCTCATCTTCTACAGGGGTATTTATAGAAGAATGAGGAGGTGGGATCTAATAAAAGATCTCCCAGGGCAATTAATACAGAATTAAGGCTTCTTAGCCTTTGAGGTGATCGATGAAGAAGTTTACATAGGTGTCCTCTATATTAATTAATTTACATTAAATATTAAGCTCGGTGGGAGATTTTGTTGACTTTTAAGGCTCTGTGGTATGTTGAAGTAACTCTGCTAACATTTTGCATTAAATTATTTTAGGCAGAATTAACTGTTCGGTTTCTCTGAGGTAAATATATTCTCTGAATAATAACTTCGGCCTCTATTTGAATGCTTTGAGGCAACAGGTGGCTTTGTGGTAGCTGAGAGGAATCAATTTTCCTTTGATGTGGTGGTGGATGCCTCTTTGTCTGATGAATCTTTTTATTTTCCTTTAATTGTGTTTTAATTTCGAGGATTAGGATTTTGATAATCAATCTTAGCCGTAATCCCCCCAAATTTATCTTCAATCTTCTACTCTGGTGTGTTTTGTCTTCGACACTGATACTCTTTTGTTTTATTTAATTTTGTGTGTCTTATTGATGTGCAAGGCCACATAGGGATCTTTATGGCATCAATGTCCATGAAGCATTGATGAGACATGGCATGGAACCCTTTAGAATGATCTTCTTTTATGAATCAAAGACATGGGAATCGTCATTCCCAGCCTTTGGTTTTTTCTTTCAATATAATGGAAAACCATTAATCCCTGCAAAATACAAACGATATTTATAAAATCCTGCTTTTTTGGGGAAAAACTGTTTCAGACGGTGTGGGGAGGAGCGTGGCCGTTGGATGACAACATCCAATGGCAGAGATCTGTGTAGAAGTAAAAAAGGAGAACAAAGGGGGAAAATAAGTCATATCCATCGATCGCATAAAGATCAACGGTGGGGATCAGTTGTGATCATATAAAGCGAATGAGTCACTTTATATGGAAATGGCGGAAATATGCAAGGAAAAAGGTTTAAAACAATTGATTGGAGGAAAATGTATTGAAAATAGCCTTCGGGGGTTCGGGATGATCGTGGGCCGTCGGATGAGATCGGCCCATGAGATCAACGGCTGAGGAGGCGTGCGAAAAGCTCAAAAGGAAAGAGGGAAAGTTGGTTTTAGGGGAGAAAAGAGTGGTTTTCGAGCGGAGGAAAGGCGGGTAGGCAGATTTGCATTTGGGAACGCGATATGCATCCCCGCCCGACATGTGGCCTCAGAAAACCACCTATTTCACGTGGCCTTTGGGAAATTAAACTTCGCGCTAAAAGCTATGCGATATAAACTGTGGGCTGTTAGATCTAGGGACCCAGATCTGACAGAGGAGAATGAGCGCAATATGGATTAGATGCGCGGCTGGTAAGAAGATGGGTGGGTTCAATTCGGGCCGTCGGATCTAAGATTTGAACGGCTGAGATTAAATCTGGGGGTCCAAAGGAAATAATTCAAAGCGGAGAAGGATTTAATGAGGGTCGTTGATCTGCAGAGATGAAAAACTGCGATTTGCCGAAAAACATTATGAAGCAGGGCATATAAAATATACCCAAAGTCGGAGGATCGATTTTGGACCACCCGATCTGGACACGTGGATGGTGCAGATGCAATCGGGGCTTGGCAATTAGCAGGACAAAGAATTTGGAGTGCGACGGAGCGATTGAGCACTGGCCATTGATCTGAGGATCAGATTAACGGCAGGGAATGAATTGGAGGATTTTTGAAGGCGGAGGAAGGCTAGTAATCAGAGCAAATGTGGACTGTTGGATCTGGGAAAGCGGGGGGGGGAGATCAACGACTCTCGATTGATCGAGGGACGACCAATCGGGGGGAGAAATAAAACGCGCCTGATAAAACTTGCGATGCGATCATGTGCTGGCTGTTTGATTAGCTCAAGATCAACGGCGGAGATTGCTTTAAAAGCGAACCGGCGGAAACCCTTTAAAACATAGGAAAGCCCAAAAATTAAAATGAAACAAACGTTTTTATGCATCGGGGCGGAATATATACACATGAAATGCATGGCGCCCGACTGCAGGGCCTTTGGTCTATATGGAATATGATATGCCCAGGATGTATATAATAATGGGCCAATCGCAATCGGAAGGTCGGGCCTTAAGGCTTTTCAATCTACCCATTTGTTTTTTGTGATGCGATTAGCGCTTTGGAACCTTTAACACTTGGTCCCGGGCGCAGTTATATGGAGTAAAGCGGGGGTCGGAGTTTAATGCAATGGGGCTCAATCGCATCGGAACTTCTGATGCGGGTCTTTCAATCTACCCATTTGTATTAAAAAACACTTCATGGGCGCGTTTTAGACCAAACTTAGGAAAAGTGGGTTTTACGACTTTACAAAGAAAAATATGCATAGAGAATGGTTTATACAAGGTTTAAGGGCTTGACTGCGGGCACTCGGGTTATATGGCGTGATAATATGATCAGGGGTTTAAAACAATGGGCTAATTGCATCGGAACTTCGGACTTACATGCTCGGAATTTTGCGATGCGATAAGCGCCAAAATGGCTTAGCGCCTGGTTCTAGCACTAGGGCATATAATGGGGAAGTGGATTAGGACCTATCCCAAGGGTGCTTGAGTCTGTAATACAAAAAATGTGTTTTTAATGAAATTATTTCAAGTTTTCAATGGATTTGGGGGTTTCGGCAGAGTTCAAAAGTGAGTTTTTAAACTCTGTAAAGGGGATTTCATGAAGGGGAAGAATGAAAAATAGAGGAATTTCATGGGAATAAAAGGGGAAGAAATGGAGGTTAGTTTTGAAGTGAAAAGAGGGGAAAATGGTGTTTGCAACAGTATTTTCTCTTATGGAAACAGCCAAATTTCTAATTTCTAAATGGAAACAACAATGAAGATTAAGACCAATGACTAGATGGCTTCATGAGTCTTCAAGAGATAACACTTTTTAGCAATAAAATTTTTTGCTTGAAGGCTCCAAAATGTTTTAGCCACCATTTGATATGACAAATTTTATCGGTGGCTAACAGAATGTATAACTAATCCATACCCAAAATCATATTGTATGATCCCAACAGAAGCACATTTAGATGCATTGATGTAGACATATCATTCAACTAAAATGCACAAGATCTTACCCAATGGTGACCTCTTTTCTTAGTACCTGTAGCCAACTGAACCAACCAAGACTTTGCATACAATTATTTATTCAAGCAACATTTATCCACTAGGTCAAGAATGATATAAGTATAGTTAGATCCAGGGTCAATCAAAATAGAAACAACTTGATGACAAATCTTACATTCCATCTTGATAATAGATGCTTGACGATAAGCCCGCTTATTATCCAATGCTGCATAAATCGGAGGAATACTCTGTCCAACATCCCCAAATATTTGTGCCTCCTGAGCATTGTAGATCTGTGGTCTTCCATCCTGATGTTGTGGACAATCTCTCCTGTGATGATCCTTGCTAGAAGTCCAAAATTGTGAAGGCTTCCTACCATCACCCTTGTTCCGCTCCTCAGATTGAAAACCATGTCCTCTATCAACTGTATTGAATTTCTTATGCAATGTTCCATTCTCCTTGTCATATGTATCCTAAGGTTTTCCTCTCTTCTTAACCAACTTTCATATATTCTTCTCATTACCTTTCCAATCCTTCTTAGACTCATGCTTGCACTTCAATTTCTCATAACAGTGCTTGAACTTTTTGATGGCTTATTCCAGCGATATAGGATCATCAAACTCAATCATGTCTTTGAATGATATTAGCAACCCACTCATGAATCTCTGAATCTTTGGTTTCTCCTCCTTAAGATAAGCCACATATCTCAACAACTCCAAGAATCTACTAGTATACTCCTCATCGGACATAGATCCCATCTTCAACTCATATAAATCCTTTGTATTGTCATCATAATATCTTTTAGATAAATACTTCTTCCTTAAAATTCTCTCTAAATCACTCCAAGTTAGCTCCTCTTCTCGAATGCCTATGATATTATTCACACCTTCTCACCAAATTTATGTCTTTCATATTTTATGAATAATCATGTAATCTGAAAAACTTATTCATACCAAGCAACCAAGCTTTTGAATATTGTGACTTCTTCATTTATACATCAAATGTAGGAGGATTTTCTTTCTTGAGCTCCTATGGCAAGTATTGCTTCTCATTCCTCCTATATGGATGGTGGAGGTGATGACGATGTTCTCTATCTAAAACAAAACTATAATGGAACCCACAGTCATTACCCATCTTGTCAGGTGTATCCAATAACCTCCATCTATGACTATGGCATCCCTGTCAAACCTGTATCATGATTGAGACCTATTGCCATATGCACCATTAGTCCTTTCCTCTTGTCTATGACTGATCCTAAGTGATCCCTATCTCTACAAACATGTTAAACTCTGAAGGATGACTACATTAACTTCCAATTACTTTTACTATGCCCTAGCAAGTATTTCCTGCAACTAAATGATCATGTCATTATCTCCCTTACAACTTTTGATCTTTGCTTTCAAACTTCTCAATGTATTTTCTATGCCAGGTTAGTACTCATCACCATGTTGTTCATCTGATCTGTAGGGAGAACCACATGAATTGTAGTCCACCATTTTTATTTTCATCTTTATTTTCTACTCCCTACAAACATGCCATGTCAGATAAACCAAAATAAACATAATCATCATACCTCAGTGAATTTCAGGGGAGGTTATCTGGTTTGTAAAATCAATATAGATTAGCACTGTATATATATATATATATATATATATACAATGAGATCAACATATCGATCATCTCAACATCAAAATTAGCAACCTTTACATGATGACACTACTACAACAATGACCATCACAATGCATGCATAAAAAACACATAGAAAACTCACATGCATGCATGGTAAACACATTCTACCCATCCAGTCCAAGTGCTTGAACCTAAAAGCTCTGATACCAATCTATAACCACCCCTCCCACATTTACCCAATTTCACTGCCTTGCTAGGGTAAAATTGAGACAAGAGTTACTATGACATGACACAACCTCCTAGCTCTATTTAAGGAAGTGGGGCCTACAAATGACCACCAACTGATAACTCACAACATTCCTCAAGGCTACAGAGACATTGACGGGACAAAGAACCACCCTAGGTGTAATTTCCCTTCCTATATTATTTTTTCACTGGATTTATTATTATGTAGCGAGGGCTAATTTTGTTGATGTCGGTGCCCATTCTATGTTTCTTTAGAATAATTAGGAGTTAAAAGTTAGTAATTTCATCTTATTTTATTTTATTTGTGGTAAATGGGGACCACCCACTCATGTATCTAACTGCTACTAGCCCTGATATAACATTTACAACTAGTTATATTTCTAGGTTTATGGAATCTCCTAAAGATTGTCACTAGAAAGTTGGAAAAGGGTGTTAAGATACATTGCAGGTACATCTACTTATGGTTTATCATATGCAACCTCTACATACATTTAGCGTGTTGGTTATACATACAGTGATTATGCATGATGTATTGATGATCATACAACCACCTCTGGCTATTCTTTTCTATTTAGCAGAAACTTGATCTCATGGTCATCCAAAATGTAGCCCATAGTTGTGCTATATTCAACAGAGGCCGAGTACTTTGCAGTGAATTCAACATCATGTCAAGCAGTGTGGCTAAAGAGACTTCTCTTTGACTTCAGATATACATAAAATGAATCTATTTCAATCCTTTGTGACAACACTTCAATCAAAGAATAATATCTTTCATCAAAAGAGAAAAAATATCAACACTCATTTTCACTTGATTCATGAACTCGTAAAAAATGGTTGTATTGTTCTCAAATTTTGTGATTCCAAGGAACAGTTAGCGGATATCTTTACCAAGTCGCTAGAAAAAGTTAATTTTTAATTTCAATGTCAAAAGTTAGGCATAAAAAAATGTAACCCTAAAGATTAAGGTGGAGTGTTAAAGAATTAATCATTAGCTTATAATTAGTTTCAATACAATTAGTTAGAAATCATTTAAACAATTTCTACTATAACTCTCCATCTGTGTATATACATTTCTCCATAATAAAACTATTTGTGTGTGCTCTTAGTAATTTTTCATGCTGTTTTTTAATTCTGTCATTGCTTTCATTCTCTTTGATTCTTCATATGTATGAGTTGAGCCAAATTATGTCTATTGTACTTTGCCATGATATAGGAGTTTGTTATGCCTTTATTGATTTTGAAGACTCGAGTTATGTTCAAAAGGCGGAAATAGTATGTATGCATCTGTGTTTTAATATTCTCTATTTGTTATTTCTGTATTTACATGTATACATTTATGTTTTAATATTTTTTTCTTTCTTATTTTTGTCCTTTTGGAACTTTGATTAATGTATCTAATTTTGTTTATGGCAATAAGAAGGCTTCCCCAATGCCCTTTGACAATAAGCAAATATTCATAAAGGCATCATCATTCCTTGCTCATGTAAAACATGCAAGATACCGCTGGCACTCATTTCCTGTATTTAACAACCATTACCATGTATGTGAGTACCAGGTGCTCAAGAAATGTATTCCATAACTTCGATTTATGTATGTGAGTACTAGGTGTCAAGAAATTTATTCCATAACTTCAAAATCAAATGTAGAAGTTTGCCAATACAAAGTAACAATCTTTTAGAAAATTATTAGTGAAATTTGCAAGCTAACTTTGAATCCAGGACATCTTCAAAGTGGAAACATCAAAATCCATCACTACCCTTTCACGCTCACCAATTTACCATGGCCAGGCTTCAGATTTAAACAATTTGTATTTTCATTTCATTAAATAAAGAGTATATAACAATTGAAGAACAAGTTTCTTGCAATTCTAGGCTATCATTATGGAAAGAGAGATGATAATTCTATAATTCTCCTAAAAGTTGGGGGCTTCAATAATCCTCATTTCTTTGAGCGCTTGGGCGAAAATTTCAATATCCTTGGGAACTAGTAATGTATGTACTCAATTTTAATTTTACTGGTGAAAATTATGAGTCCTCTCACTTCTCTGAACAAAAGATTTAGGGTTTGTAATTTTGTTAGTGCGAATGCACATAGATGTGAATAGGCCATGATAGAAATGGTATAAGTTGAAAAAAATTTATGGATTAATTCATGAAATTTAGATAAAATAGAAATTATTTTCACTACTAATTTGTACTTCAAAGTAATTTGATTCTTAAAAAAAAAAAAAAAATCATAATACATGATTTTTATTTTTTATTTATTTTTATCTTGGGCTTTGTCTAAATTATTCAAAGAGTTACCAATTTACCATAGTTACATATATATTCTTTGAATATAAATTAATTGATATTCAACTTTTTCTTAAAGTTAAAGCAAATATATGTATGGGAATATTTTGTTCACATTTCAATTGGGATATATTAGATACTATACATTTAATTGTGTCATTTGAGTTGTAATTTTTCCCTTTTTAAGCTTTTTTAAAGTAAATTTTTTTAAACCTATGCAATTTTAATTTAATTTAATTATAAAATTAAAATTAAATAAATTTAAAATAATAAATATAAAAATAAATTTGTTTATGTGATAATATTATATATTTCTTTTGGTTAACTCATATGATATGGTTACTCATTTAGTTTGGTTAACTTTATTGGTATAATTTGTGTGTTATCATATATTAGATAAGGAAAATAAAAATTAACATCATATAATTTGTACCACAAAGTAATTTCTAGTTTTTTTAAAATGTAGTTTTTGAATTTATAAATTTTTAATTCAAATTTTAAATATTAAATCATTTAAATTTATTCATCATTTTTCTAAAAAACTGAAATTTGGTTATTTGCTTCAATTATATTCTTCCTATTCATAGTTTCCCACAACTATTTCTCTACTGCATTCCTATACAAAAAAAAAAAGAAAAAAAAATGGCATTGCCACCACATGGCTATTGTTATAATTTGGAAATATAAAAATGAATAATTTTCATTTTGTGAAATATAATAATTTTTTAAAACATTACCACTAATTCAAAATTAATCTCTTAAAATTTTAAAATAAATAAAATTGATTTCAAACGTATATGAGTAACAATATCATATAAGTTAACCAAAAGAAATAAATAATATTATCACATAAATAAATTTAATTTTATATTTATTATTTAAAATTTATTTAATTTTACTTTTATAATCAAATTAAATTACAATTAAGGTTTAAAAAAAATGCTTTACAATTCAAACAACACAATTAAATGTATATATTCTAATATATTAGAATTGAAATGTGAACAAAATATTCCCATGCATATATTTGCTCTAAGAAAAAGTTGAATATCAATTAATTACGTTGTAAGGCATTGATATTTGAAAACAACTCTCCTTTGTGCTTCGTGTCATAACCTAAAACAATTTGATTATATGTTAGACGATTAAAACATATTCAGTTGTTAGATGAACATGCAAAGGTAGTTTGAAATATTTCGTTTATAATGCAGTTATGAAAACACCATACAAATTTTTGCATCTGGTAGACTACATTCAATGAACCTCGTTTCTTCCACTCTCGTTATTTTTCAGCATCCAGAATACGAGATATTTTCTCTACGTTAAGCTCCTCCTCTTCTTCGATGTCCCCTGTGCATTCAAACAAACTGACAAATGTTCAACTTCTTCAAAAACTAAATCAATAAGTTTCCTCTCAAAACCAATATAGACTACTTTAAAAGAACTTGCTTTCATCTGAATCGTCATTGCTAGGCGAGTCCCCCTCGATTAAATTGTTTCTAAGCAGTTCTGCATCGGAGGAATCACCAACAAAGCCAACGTCGTGCATTTTCTCTTCGCTCGTCGAGGGTGAGGTGTCATCGTCGTCGTTGAAGAGGTATTTGTTTTGGTTGTCCTGAACTTTAATTGAATCAATGTGAGGGTGTTCAGTGTTGTTTTTCTTGTTCTTGGCCTTGGCTTTGGGCTGACCCTGCAAATGTCACTCCTCTTATTCATGGTGGGATTATTTCGCAACAAGCGATCACATCCTTTTGAATTGGTAGGATTCATGATCCTTTTGAATCGGTAGGATCCAAGGAGATGCTTGGCAGATTTTGGGTGTTTTGATATATATACACTTTTCTCTGGAAGTGAACTTATTGTAGAAGAAGATGGTCAGGAGATAATGGATCTTGATGATCCTTCTACACCATTGCCACCTTCGTTCAATGAGGATGGCATTCAGATGTCTGAAACCAGTATGAGAAATATGGGTTTGTTTTCCGTCTACAAGTTCCATACCTCTGTTGCAAAAGGTATATTTTTTCCTATGATTTTATTTTTTTCTTTATTTTCAATGCAAATCATCATGATATGCTTTTGATATGCAACCTAAAGATATTTGTTCTGAACATGTGATTTATAGGGATTGGGGGAGACTGGCCCATTTCAAAGACTGTAATGTTCAAGCTAATCACAATTATGGGATTAATGTAAGCGCATGAAATTTCAAAACAGTCAAAGAGGGTTGGATAACGATGGAGTGTTTGTCCATTGTTTCACCAACTCTCAATAGAGAGGATTTGGTGAAGGATAGCGGGTTGAACAAAATAATTTTTTTTTTTTACAGTTACCCCACATGTGCATCCCACATTCTCATTACTTTCACTCGCAACCACTTCCCCTCACTAGACTGACATACATGTCAGGCTACCAAATATGTTTTTATTGAATTTAAGCCAAATGGGTAGGGTCAATGGTAGGGTTCAATTTTAATATCAATGGACGAATGAAAGGTGTTTGCTTCATAATTGCTTCCTTAAAGTTTGAAATATCCCTGAATTGTTGAAAATGTTGTGCTACTTCATATCAAGTTTGGAATATCCCTGAATCACTCACACTTTCAAATATACTACATCTACCTCACTCTCATAAGTCCAGCCTGAAAATTAACACCCACAGAGACGATAAGAGAGGAGACGAGAGTATGTATTATTAATGTAATGTGTTAATCATCCATTCTTAGGAATTCATGTGATTGAATTGGGTAAGATTTTTATTTTACATTGCCATATTCAATTGGGCAAGGTTATGGTTTTTGCAGGGGGAGAATGAGAAAAATGAGGACTCCAAAATAGTAATATGGAAGGTGTATATGCACTGTCAAGCTTGTGCCATGAAGACCGAAAGGGCTTTAAAGGGATATGAAGGTGATTTATTTTTTCTTTTTTATATCCTTCGAAAGAAATCATAAGTATGTGGATTTTGTTTTCTTTTTTGAAGAAATTGTCTGAGATACTTGAAATTTTTCATTTGGAGCAGGGGTGGAAATAGTGATAATTGATTTGAAGAACAATAATGTCACAGTAAAGGGGAAGGTGGATCCTAAAAAGCTTTGTGAATTAGTTGCGAAGAAATTAGGGAAAAAGAAAACAGAAGTGGTGTACACTGGAGGCGAGAAGAAAGAAGATCATAAGAGCTCATCTGAAAAGAAAACAGAGGACAATAACTATTTCATTTCCTAGATTACAGTCTTCTTACGACAATGGATTAAGCAGCTAAGAAGGATGGATTCCATAATTTTAGTGTTCTACTGCTATACAGATCTAAAACCATGTTTAGTGTTTTATTAAAACATTCTGATCAACCAATCCTCATAAATTAAGACATTAAATGGTATATTTTTTATCAACCAGTCCTCATAAATTAAAGCTTTAAATGGTTTGTTGTTAGTTAGTTGTAGCCATCATTGTGATGAAGGTTCAAATGCATTGTGAATCATGTGCTATACATCTGAGAAAAACTATCATGAAAATGAAAGGTATGGCATTTCGTTCATTTGTCAGTTTTTCTTCATGTAACTCATTCACTTTTTCATGTTAAAAATAATGATAGTGGTTTAAATTGCGGCAACATGTATGATTTACAGGTGTAGAGAGCACAGAGGCAGATTTTCAGAACCAAAAATGTATAGTAAGGGGGGCGATGGATCCATAGGGTTTGGTGGATCATATTCAGAAGAAGGAGTGTAAACACACCCAAGTTATACCGCAAAAGAAATTAGAAAAGGAAAATGATAATATTCTTGAAAAGAAGGGTGATGGAAATGGTGATGGCAATAAGACCGATGGAGGCGCTTCCACTGTTCCCAGATATGTCATTGTACTCCATCTAATTGGTGAAATTTGCAGCTATGCCAATTAATATATTGTACTCCATCCAATTGGTGAAATTTGCAATTATGCCAATTAATGAACTATCAGCAAGATCAAGGTTGTGGCACACCCAAAAAAAGGAAACTTGCAAAATTTAAGCTAACAACAACCTCTACGTGAAATTTGCAACTATGCTAATTAATGATCTATCAACAAGATCAAGGTTGTGGCACACCCAAAAAAAGGAAACTTGCAAAATTTAAGCTAACAACAACCTCTACTCTTGAAGTTGGCAGCCTCTCTCCCTCGAGGACCACTTCCTCCTCTCCTTCATCAGGAAATACTTCCCAAAAAACTCACTCAACTACATCATTTCTATACCCCCAACAATCTATTTATGTTATTACACCCATAGCAATTGGGGTTCTTCTACTATTTCCAAGAGTGTGACATCAAATGAAATTCTTATGCTATTGCCAAGCGCTTGACATCAAATGGAATTCTTATGAGAGGTGAACAAATATGGGACGAACCTTCCAACTTACAGCTTGCAGCCATAGGTTTGATTGGACTGCATTTTTTTTCAAATAAATGTTTCATATCGATGAGTGTAAAATGCAAAAATAGAGTTAGAAAAATTTGAATTTACTCTTTGAAAACCAAATTGTCATCCCTTGTACCTACTAAGCCTTCTTCATTTAATATTTTATTGAATGACATTTTCTTTACTAATTTTTATCATTCAATGATTTCTTATATTTCAGGATTCTTCTCTCTTTTATGTCTTATAGATTTTCCTTTGCAACATCTGGTGTAATTGCTAGTTTATATTCAAATAATATATATATGTAATCATGGTAAATTGGTAACTCTTTGAATAATTTAGACAAAACAAAAAAATTAAATAATAATAATGTATTATCAATATTTCTTTTTATCGAGAAAAATACATATTTTTAAGAATCAAATTACTTTGAAGTGAAAATTAGCTGTGAAAATAATTTCAATTTTATTTAAATTTCTTGGATTAGTCCATCAAAATTGTTCAACTTGTACCATTTCTATCATGGCCTATTGACATCTATGTGCATTTTGAATTATAACTGACTTTAGTGGCACTAACAAAATGACAAACCCTAAATATTTTGTTTAGAAAACCTAAATCTTTTGTTCAGAGAAGTGATAGGACTATTTATAATTTTCACTAGTAAAATTACAATTGAGTAATTGAGTACATACATTACTAGTTCCCAAGCAGCTTATAGGAGAATTATAGAATTTCATCACTCCTTGCTCTTTCCATAATGATAGCCCAGAATTGCAAGAAACTTGTTGTTCAAGTGTTATATATTCTTTATTTAATGAAATGAAAATACAAATTTTTGAAATGTGAAGCCTGACCATAGTAAATTGGTGGGCATGAAATGATAATGATGGATTTTGACGTTTCCACTTTGAAAATGTCTTGGATACAAAGTTAGCTTACAACTTTCACTCATCATTTTGTCTAAAGGATTGCTATTTTGTATTGGAAAATGTCTATGTTTTGTATTGGAATAAATTTCTTGAGCACCTAGTACTCACATACATAAATCAAAGTTATGGAATACATTTCTTGAGCACTTGGTACTCACATATATAGTAATGGTTGTTAAATACAGGAAATGAGTGTCAGCGGTATCTTGCATGTTTTATGAGCAAGGCATGATGATGACGCCTCTATGAATATTTTCCTATTTCCAAAGGGCATTGGGAAGCCTACTTATTGCCATAAATAAAATTAGATACATTAATCAAAATTCCATAAGGACAGAATGAGAAAAAAATATTATAACATAAACGTATACGTGTAAATACAGAAATAAGAAACGGATAATATTTAAACATAAATGTATACATACTGTTGTAAACAGAGAAATAAGAAACATATAATATTATAACATAAATGTATACATACTGTTGTTGCCTTTTGAACATAAGGCGAGTCTTCAAAATCAATAAAGGCATAGCAAACTCCTGTATAATGTTAAAGTACAACAAACATAATCTAGCTCAGCTCATAAAAATGAAAAATCAAAGAGAATGAAAGAAATTATACTATTAGACAATTTGACATACAAAACTTTAAAAAGTCACTGATAGAGACAATTTTAGTCCCCACCTTCCGGTTAACCACGTTGACCCCTCCCGGTCTAATTTTTCCAAACTTTCTAAACTCCATTTCTAATTTAGAAGATGTGACAGTGGAAGAGAGAAGAGAAAATGCAATAACAAATGTTTAGCGTGTTTAGATTTTAATTTGTGAAGATTAAAAATAACAAATGTTGCTCAATATAATTGTAAGTTATGTAGAACTACATATAAAAATAGCAAACCTTCATTTTTAGAGCCAACGATGTCGTTAGACCCATTGGGATGCACTTCGTCAACTATTGTTGAACCCAAAGGCAATTGAGGCGGTTGATGGGGCCTGTGGTGCAGGTTTCCCTTCCTAATCTGCAACAACAACCTTATTTGTAGGTGTTTTAATCAGATTGTGTAGTGGAAGAAGGCCACTTAGCAATCCTAACCTTTGAATTTAAACAAATTTCATAAAATAAAAAAATGTTGTTTCAAACAATAAAAAATGCTGAGAAGTTAGAATCTCTAAAATGCAACACACTGATTGTAATCAAAGAAATTAATTAGAATAGAACAAATGGAACTTCATAATAAGAGAAAATCGTTGTTAATTCCCACACGTACCATGGAGCATCAATAATAAGATATTATCGTTATTAATTCCCACACGTACAATGGAGGCATAAGTGTGCTTGGGAGATTCCCCTAAAGATTCTTCAACTGGAGCAGGAGATGAAGAAGCTTGAGAAGTTGCTACCACTGAAGATGTTAGCAGTGTGACTTCAATTGGGTTTTCATCCAACTTATCTTCAATGATAGGTATTTCCTATGGCTCAGAAACTTCATAATCAGCAATAAAAAATTTCATGAGGAGAAGCAGTGGTAAAATCTCTTCATCTTCAATTATAGGTATTTAGTGTGGCTCAAAAAATTCATAGTCAGCAATAACAAATCTCATGAGGAGAAGCAATTGTAAACTCTCTTTTCATTTCAGCAGTGGCAAGAAAAGATGGTTCTAGCTGTGCTGCAATATGAGAATAATTATTATGTAGTCATAAAGGACAATACTGCCTTGATGTCACTAGATTAACAATATTAATTTAATGAAACACTACTAGATGGTAGTAATGACACTAAGATCATACCTTCATAGAAGAACAAGGAGAATATAATACTACTAAGATCAAACCATTGTCTCCTAAAATGAGAATAAAATATACCTGGTTCGGGAAGAGGTGAAGCGGAATTCAAATGGTATTCATGATCACCACCATTTGTCCCAAGAATAACTTCGTTTTCCTACATAAGAATCATCCTCGGAGAATCTAAAAATGTCATTTAGGACATAGTAGACTTTCTCTGAGGGGCAAGAAAAAATGTCTGAACAAAATTATTTTTGGTATCCCTATATTTTCTTTTAATGGAGTTAGTGACCATAACCAATACCCCACCATTCAACGAATCCTGAGCATCCACAGACTTAATCTCAATCACAACCAATGTTGTTTAATGACATTACACAATTACGAATTTCCTACACAAAAGGAACTAAAATAATGGTAAAAAATAAATGATCAAGACATGTTTTGTTAGTCTTTTAATTCAGGATTAAAAGCAAATCTAGAAGCTGTTATCCAGGTAGTAAAATGTTAAATTTGAAAAGGATGCAGAAATTGACTCCATCAAAGTTGCATAACTGCCACAGACCACTTGATAGCCCCAAAATTATCAATCACCAGAACCACATAAAGGGTGCCTCTTACTGGCCATTTATAATCTACGTTCTCTCCAGGACGAGTGCCTACTTCATGGGGATTCAACTGCATTTACAACCTTGGTAGCCCATTCGCTTCACGAATTGTTGGACATTCAACTGCATTTCCATCCCCGCAAGCACATTCACTTCACGAATTGTCAGGCCACTTATGTTCTCTCCAGGACGAATGCATGTTTCATGGGGGATACAGGTGCATTTCCATGTCTGGTAGCTTATTCACTTCATGAATTATTAGACCACTTGGTGGATGACACAACAATTAAGACTCGAAAAAACCACTTCACGAATTTTCATACCACTTGTTGGATAAGACAATAATTCAGACTCGAAAAAATCACAGAGTAAATGCGAAGAGATACCTAAGGCAGTTCGCACAAGGGAGATCCGCTTAATATATAAATTATTAACGATCAAATGCCACCTGTATACCAGAATTGGTTTCGTCATGTGGAGATGTAGAAGCACTCCAGACCGATGTCAATCTGATCTAAAAACGGATCCTATGTTTGATTGTCAATGAACGGGGCGAAGGACGCACTATCATTCCATTTAAAAATACAAGACAAAGGCTAACATGTAGCCTCGGACGGTGTAGCCGTGGTGGTGGCAGCCGACTTGATGGAAATTTCTGAGTATTTCAAACAAAACAGAGGAAGAAAAGTTCCTCAACTCAACACAAAGAAATGATAGAAATATGGACAAACATAGATGGAGAAAAGCTCTTTTTCATTAACCATAAAAATGATTATTAAAAATTACAAACTTCTTCAGAACTACAGTTCTGGAATAAACAAAAAAACTCCATACTCTGTTTTTTCAATTTCTGTTTCTACACAGATTGGTGTTTCAGCAACACACAGACAGTTGCTGAAACTCAACACAGTCTGTTGTTGAAACACACAAAGAGTTGCTGAAACACACTGGAAAATGCATTGCTGCTCCAAAACACAGCGACTCTGTTTTTCCCCTGTTTTCTCTGCTCTCTCTTCTTCTCTGTCTTTTTTTATTTCTCAAATTCTCTAACTTAAAAACAACTGCTTTTCATTACATTTATATGTTGAAAAACATATTTGACTTAAACATTAAAATAATACAAATATCTTCTAATCTTATCAGCGTATTGAATGCAGCAAGCGGTGGGAGAATCGTGATGCCTTTTGGAAAAATGAAGTCGGCTGTTTGCAGGTTCAATAACTTTTGTAAATTTAATGCGCGACTTTGAGGCATCGGACAGTCTGGAATATGCACAGAAAATCTGATTTCTATCCATCTTTTTTATGTTGCAGTTGGAATTAAATTCCAACACTCCCCCTTAATTTCAACTGCTGGGTTTTTCTGCATACCCAGGCATTTTCTGAGATGATCAAAGCTTTTCTTTCACAATGGTTTTGTCAAGATGTCAACAAACTGATCCTCTGTTCTGCAGTGCTGCAAAAAAATCTCACCATTGTTACCCAATTCACGTATGTAGTGAAACTTGGTGTCTATATGCTTTGTCCTCTTATGAAAGACAGAATTTTTAGACAATGCTATTGCCGAGCTATTGTCACAGTAAATGGTTGTGTCCTTTTCTTGTTCATGACACAAATCTTTGAGAACTCTTCTCAGCCACACTGCTTGGCATGCTACTGCTGTTGCTGCCACGTACTCTGCCTCTGCTGTTGACAAAGCCACAATTGGTTGCTTCTTGGAAGCCCATGAGATGGCTCCCGATCCCATATGAAACACATATCCCGATGTGTTTTTCCTATCATCAACACTTCCAGCCCAATCACTGTCAGTGTAACCTGTCAACATGAAACTTTGAGAAGAGGAGTATAAAATACCAAACCCCTTCGTTCCATTCACATACCTTAGAATCCTCTTGGCTGCCTGCCAATGAGTCTCTTTCGGTCTTTCCATAAATCTGGAGATTAAACTCACTGCGTGCATAATGTCCGGCCTAGTTGTAGTCAAGTACATGAGGCTGCCAACTATGCTCTTGTACAATTTTGGATCAAAATCCTTGCTGCTGTCTTCTTTGGTCAATTTCAACCCCATTACAGTTGGAGTCACAGCTGCCTTGCTGTTCTGCATGTTAAATCTCTTCAACATTGCTTCTACATATTTAACTTGGGAAATGAAAACACCATTTTCACTTTGGTCTACTTCAATTCCAAGAAAATATCTTAAGAAACCCAAGTCAGTCATTTCAAATTCACTTTTCATGACTGCTTTAAAATCAGCAATGAGAGAAGCATCATTGCTAGTAAAGATTAAATCATCTACATATAAAACAACAATAAGAATCTTACCGTCATTCTCCTTTATGTAGAGTGTGGGTTCACCATCACACTTCTCAAAACCATTCTCAATCAGATAAGAATCTATTTTGCTGTACCATACTCTTGGAGCTTGTTTTAGCCCATAAAGAGCCTTCTTCAGTTTGCAGACTTTATGCTCTTGGCCTTCAACTTCATAGCCTGGAGGTTGTTCAACATAAACCTCTTCTTTTAACACTCCATTCAGGAATGCAGATTTAACATCCATCTGATAAATCTTCCATTTGTGTTGTGCCGCAATAGACAACATTGTTCTGACTGTTTCCATCCTTGCTACTAGTGCAAAGGTTTCATCATAGTCTCTGCCTTGTTGTTACTTGTAGCCTTTCACAACAAGTCTTGCTTTGTGCCTATCGATCTTGCCTTCAGCATTGCTTCTGACCATGTCCAAAATGGTCCTATTCTTCCTTTCTGCAACACCATTTTGCTGAGGTGTATACCTCACGGTGAACTGCTTTTGTATGCCGTTCTCTCTGCAAAAACGCAGAAAGTCTTTGGAGATGTACTCACCACCTCTATCTGTTCTGAGCACTTTGATATAATTCCCACACTGTTTCTCAACAAGAGTTTTGAAGTGGCAGAATTTCTCAAACACTTCACTCTTCTATTTCAACACATACACCCATGTATTTCTGGTGTAATCATCAATGAAAGTTAAAACATATTTATTTCCAGCAAATGATGGTATTTGCATCGGTCCACACACATCAGAGTGAACAATTTCCAAGGGTGCTTTTTCCCTTATACTCTTTCCTGCTGGAAAGCTTTCTTTGTGTTGTTTGCCCAAGATGCAGCCTTCACAAAGGCTGTCCAGCTTCTCAATCAATGGCAATACTTTTACCATTCCCTTTCTGTGCAACAGATTCAAGCCTCCAAAATTGATATGTCCAAATCTCAAGTGCCACAACCAATTCTCATCTTTCACTTGTTCTTGAAAGACTTCTTGTGTTACAGCTGCAATAGTTCTTCCTTCCTTCAAATCTGCCATGAGTTTGAGAGGAAACATTCTATTGCTGGTCATCTGCACCTTTGCAATGATCTTCTTACTTGGAGGTATGTATCTGATTGTACACATGTCATCTTTTAAGAACACATTGTAACCTTTGTCAATGAGCCGTCCAATGCTCAAAATATTACATTTCAGACCAGGTACATAGTATACCTCTGGCACAATCATCTGTTCTCCATTTCTTGCTCAGATACTGACTCTGCCTTTACCCGTGACAAATATCTTACTATCAGTTCCTGTTGTTACCTCAGATTTTACATTTTCATCCAGACTGGAAAACATTGCAATATTTCCAGTCATGTGATTACTACAACCTGAGTCTAAGAACCAAAAATCTTCTTGTTTGTCTTGTGCAATGTTACATGTTAACAGCACAATCTTTGGATTCTTATCTTCTTCATTTGCAAAATTAGCATTCTGCCTACTATTCATGTCATTTTGTTTTTTCCTACATTCATTGGCATAGTGCCCATATTTCTTACAATAATGACATTGGACTTGGGATTTGTCATACCTTTGTCCATAAGCTTGCTGTTTGCTTGAACCTTCATCTTGGTTCTGATTGCAGCTCCTTCCGCTTGTGCTTGCAAGATTATTTCTGCCTCTGTTTTGGCTTCTTCCACGACCTCTGTTATTTGCTCTGCCTCGACCTTTTCCTTGGCCGAAAGACATCTGAGTCTTCAATGCTTACTCAAAAGAGGAATTTTTTCCTCTACTCAGTCTGTGTTCATGAGACATAAGAGAAGCACTGAGTTCATCTATAGTGAACTGTGAGAGATCCTTTGTCTCTTCTATTGCTACCACAATAGCTTCAAACCTTGAGGGTAAACTTCTCAAGATCTTCTCTACAATCCTTATTTCTTCAAGAATTTCACCATGAGATCTTATCTGAGTTATCAACCCAATAACCTGAGTGAAGAATGAATCTACTGTATCAGATTCCTTCATGCTGAGTGTTTCAAAGTCTCTCCTCAACATCTGCAACTTTGCAGTCTTCACCTTCTCCATGCCTTGATAAGCAGTTTTGAGAATATCCCATGCCTCCTTGGATTTTGTTGCTGCTGCAATCCATGGGAAAACACTTTTATGTACTGATTGAAAGAGAAAAAAGAGAGCTTTGGCATCCTTCTTCCTGTCGTTCTTCAATAGGTCTCTTTCTGCTATTGTCAAAGCAGAGAATGCTGCTGCATCTGAAGGTTCAGGGTAGCCATTTTCAACTAGCTCTCACATTCCTTGAGAAGCAAACAATGCTTTCATAGTTATGGACCAATAACTGTGATTCTTCCCATTAAACTGTGGAAGTTGGGAATTTGTCAAACCAGTTCCAGCATCTGCCATCTTAACTGTATAAGTAAAGAAAAGATACTGACTGTATAATAAAACAAGCAAGAACTTTCTCTGCTGGAGAAATCTGCTCAATAAGCTTCTTACAGCTCCTGCAGTGGAAAAAACAAACTCTGTTTTTGTCTCACTGAGTGCCTAGACTAGCTCTGATACCATGATGGAAATTTCTGAGTATTTCGAACAAAACAGAGGAAGAAAAGTTCCTCAACTCAACACAAAGAAATGATAGAAATATGGACAAACATAGATGGAGAAAAGCTCTTTTTCATTAACCATAAAAATGACTATTAAAAATTACAAACTTCTTCAGAACTACAGTTCTGGAATAAACAAAAAAACTCCATACTCTGTTTTTTCAATTTCTGTTTCTACACAGATTGGTGTTTCAGAAACACACAGACAGTTGCTGAAACTCAACACATTCTGTTGCTGAAACACACAGACAGTTGTTGAAACACACTGGAAAATTCATTGCTGCTCCAAAACACAGCAACTCTGTTTTTCCCCTGTTTTCTCTACTCTCTCTTCTTCTCTGTATTTTTCTATTTCTCAAACTCTCTAACTTAAAAACAACTCATTTTCATTACATTTATATGTTGAAAAACATATTTGACTTAAACATTAAAATAATACAAATATCTTCTAATCTTATCAGCGTATTGAATGCAGCAAGCGGTGGGAGAATCGTGATGCCTTTTGGAAAAATGAAGTCGGTTGTTTGCAGGTTCAATAACTTATATAAATTTAATGCGCGACTTTGAGGCATCGGATAGTCTGGAATATGCACAGAAAATCTGATTTCTATCCAGCTGTTTTATGTTGTAGTTGGAATTAAATTCCAACACTCCCCCTTAATTTCAACTGCTGGGTTTTTCTGCATACCCAGGCATTTTCTGAGATGATCAAAGCTTTTCTTTCACAATGGTTTTGTCAAGATGTCAACAAACTGATCCTCTGTTCTGTAGTGCTGCAAAACAATCTCACCATTGTTAACCAATTCACGTATGTAGTGAAACTTGGTGTCAATGTGCTTTGTCCTTTTATGAAAAACGGAATTTTTAGACAATGTTATTGCCGAGCTATTGTCACAGTAAATGGTTGTGCCCTGTTCTTGTTCATGACACAAATCTCTGAGAACTCTTCTCAGCCATACTGCTTGGCATGCTGCTGCTGTTGTTGCCACATACTCTACCTCTGCTGTTGACAAAGCCACAATTGGTTGCTTCTTGGAAGCCCATGAGATGGCTCCCGATCCCATATGAAACACATATCCCGATGTGCTTTTCCTATCATCAACACTTCCAGCCCAATCACTGTCAGTGTAACCTGTCAACATGAAACTTTGAGAAGAGGAGTATAAAATACCAAACCCCTTCGTTCCATTCACATACCTTAGAATCCTCTTGGCTGCCTGCCAATGAGTCTCTTTCGGTCTTTCCATAAATCTGGAGATTAAACTCACAGCGTGCATAATGTCCGGCCTAGTTGCAGTCAAGTACATAAGGCTGCCAACTATGCTCTTGTACAACTTTGGATCAAAATCCTTGCTGCTGTCTTCTTTGCTCAATTTCAACCCCATTACAGTTGGAGTCACAGCTGCCTTGCTGTTCTGCATGTTAAATCTCTTCAACACTGCTTCTACATATTTAACTTGGGAAATGAAAACACCATTTTCACTTTGGTCTACTTCAATTCCAAGAAAATATCTTAAGAAACCCAAGTCAGTCATTTCAAATTCACTTTTCATGACTGCTTTAAAATCAGCAATGAGAAAAGCATCATTGCCAGTAAAGATTAAATCATCTACATATAAAATAACAATAAGAATCTTACCGTCATTCTTCTTTATGTAGAGTGTGGGTTCACCATCACACTTCTCAAACCCATTCTCAATCAGATAAGCATCTATTCTGTTGTACCATGCTCTTGGAGCTTGCTTGAGCCCATAAAGAGCCTTCTTCAATCTGCATAATTTATGCTCTTGGCCTTCAACTTCATAGCCTGGAGGTTGTTCAACATAAACCTCTTCTTTTAACACTCCATTCAGGAATGCAGATTTAACATCCATCTGATAAATCTTCCATCTGTGTTGTGACGCAATAGACAACATTGTTCTGACTGTTTCCATCCTTGCTACTGGTGCAAAGGTTTCATCATAGTCTCTGCCTTGTTGCTGCTTGTAGCCTTTCACAACAAGTCTTGCTTTGTGCCTATCGATCTTGCCTTCAGTATTGCTTCTGACCATGTCCAAAATGGTCCTATTCTTCCTTTCTGCAACACCGTTTTGCTGAGGTGTATACCTCGCAGTGAACTGCTTTTGTATGTCATTCTCTCTGCAAAAACGCAGAAAGTCTTTGGATATGTACTCTCCAGCTCTATCTGTTCTGAGCACTTTGATATAATGCCCACACTGTTTCTCAACAAGAGTTTTGAAGTGGCAGAATTTCTCAAACACTTCACTCTTCTGTTTCAACACATACACCCATGTCTTTCTGGTGTAATCATCAATGAAAGTTAAAACATATTTATTTCCAGCAAATGATGGTATTTGCATTGGTCCACACACATCAGAGTGAAAAATTTCCAAGGGTGCTTTTGCCCTTATACTCTTTCCTGCTGGAAAGATTTCTTTGTGTTGTTTGCCCAAGATGCAGCCTTCACAAAGGTTGTCCGGCTTCTCAATCAATGGCAATCCTTTTACCATTCCCTTTCTGTGCAACAGATTCAAGCCTCCGAAATTGAGATGTCCAAATCTCAAGTGCCACAACCAATTCTCATCTTTCACTCGTTCTTGAAAGACTTCTTGTGTTACAGCTGCAATAGTTCTTCCTTCCTTCAAATCTGCCCTGAGTTTGAGAGGAAAAATTCTATTGCTGGTCATCTGCACCTTTGCAATGATCTTCTTACTTGGAGGTATGTCTCTGATTGTACACATATCATCTTTGAAGAACACATTGTAACCTTTGTCAATGAGCTGTCCAATGCTCAAAAGATTACATTTCAGACCAGGTACATAGTATACCTCTGGCACAATCATCTGTTCTCCATTTCTTGCTCGGATACTAACTCTGCCTTTACCCTTGACAAATATCTTACTATCAGTTCCTGTTGTTACCTCAGATTTTACATTTTCATCCAGATTGGCAAACATTGCAATATTTCTAGTCATGTGATTACTACAACCTGAGTCTAAGAACCAAAAATCTTCTTGTTTTTCTTATGCAATGTTACATGTTAACAGCACAATCTTTGGATTCTTATCTTCTTCATTTGAAAAATTAGCATTCTACCTACTATTCATGTCATTTTGTTTTTTCCTACATTCATTGGCATAGTGCCCATATTTCTTACAATAATGACATTGGACTTGGGATTTGTCATACCTTTGTCCATGAGCTTGTTGTTTGCTTGAAACTTCATCTTGGTTCTGATTGCAGCTCCTTCCGCTTGTGCTTGCAGGATTATTTCTGCCTCTGTTTTGGCTTCTTCCACGACCTCTGTTATTTTCTCTGCCTCGACCTTTTCCTTGGCTGAAAGACATCTGAGTCTTGAATGCTTGCTCAAAAGAGGAATATGTTCCTCTACTCAGTCTATGTTCATGAGACATAAGAGAAGCACTGAGTTCATCTATAGTGAACTGTGAGAGATCCTTTGTCTCTTCTATTGCTACCACAACAGCTTCAAACCTTGAGGGTAAACTTCTCAAGATCTTCTCTACAATCCTTATTTCTTCAAGAATTTCACCATGAGATCTTATCTGAGTTATCAACCCAATAACCTGAGTGAAGAATGAATCTACTGTATCAGATTCCTTCATGCTGAGTGTTTCAAAGTCTCTCCTCAACATCTGAAACTTTGCAGTCTTCACCTTTTCCATGCCTTGATAGGCAGTTTTGAGAATATCCCATGCCTCCTTGGATTTTGTTGTTGCTGCAATCCATGGGAAAACACTTTCATGTACTGATTGAAAGAGAAAAAAGAGAGCTTTGGCATCCTTCTTCCTGTCGTTATTCAACAGGTCTCTTTCTGCTACTGTCAAAGTAGCCAATGTTGTTGCATCTGCAGGTTCAGGGTAGCCATTTTCAACTAGCTCCCATATTCCTTGAGAAGAAAACAATGATTTCATAGTTATGGACCAATAACTGTGATTCTTCCCATTAAACTATGGAAGTTGGGAATTTGTCAAACCAGTTCCAGCATCTACCATCTTAACTGTATAAGTAAAGAAAAGATACTAACTGTATAATAAAACAAGCAAGAACTTTCTCTGCTGGAGAAATCTGCTCAATAAGCTTCTTACAGCTCCTGCAGTGGAAAAAACAAACTCTGTTTTTGTCTCACTAAGTGCCTAGACTAGCTCTGATACCATGATGGAAATTTCTGAGTATTTCGAACAAAACAGAGGAAGAAAAGTTCCTCAACTCAACACAAAGAAATGATAGAAATATTGTCAAACATAGATGGAGAAAAGCTCTTTTTCATTAACCATAAAAATGACTATTAAAAATTAAAAACTTCTTCAGAACTACAGTTCTGGAATAAACAAAAAAACTCCATACTCTGTTTTTTCAAATTTTGTTTCTACACAGATTGGTGTTTCAGCAACACACAGACAGTTGCTGAAACTCAACACAGTCTGTTGTTGAAACACACAGACAGTTGCTAAAACACACTGGAAAATGCATTGCTGCTCCAAAACACAGCAACTCTGTTTTTCCCATGTTTTCTCTGCTCTCTCTTCTTCTCTGTCTTTTTCTATTTCTCAAACTCTCTAACTTAAAAAAAACTGTTGTTCATTACATTTATATGTTGAAAAACATATTTGACTTAAACATTAAAATAATACAAATATCTTCTAATCTTATCAGCGTATTGAATGCAGCAAGCGGTGGGAGAATCGTGATGCCTTTTGGAAAAATGAAGTCGGTTGTTTGCAGGTTCAATAACTTTTGTAAATTTAATGCGCGACTTTGAGGCATCAGACAGTCTGGAATATGCACAGAAAATCTGATTTCTGTCTAGTTGTTTTATGTTGTAGTTGGAATTAAATTCCAACACGGCTTACCTCGGCATTAAAAATATTTGAAAATCAATGTTGAACTTTGGAAATGCATAAATTTTTTATTGTACGGATACCAATATTGGCGGACACTTTATAACCAATTAAATATTATATTAACAAGATTCACTATTCTCTTAAAATTAAAACCATGATATATTAAAATCTAAATTATTTTATATGTTATGGCATATTATTTTCATACTCAAAGTAAAATGATTAAAATAAAATGTTTAGATAAAAATAGATATATAGTAAATACGATTTAGAAACACAACTTTTAATTATTAATATTTTTTAAAATAAATAATTTAAGTAAAATGACAATCCAAAATAAAATTCACTTACTATTAGTATTTGTTCTAACACCATTATTAATGCCAAGTAGTAGAGCTTCTGAAGACATGAGCCTATTATCAAACTCTGTTGTTGTATTTCAATTCAAAATATCATATCCTTCAACATTTAGCATAATAAAGTGTATGAAGATATCAGACCCGAGTATCAAAATGAACATCCTCTATTTTCATTATTCAATCCAAAAAAAAATACCATCCTTCAATATTTATTGAATGTAAGTTATTTCACTTGCCAAAATATGACTTTGGTTGTGGAGGCATGTAAGTCAAGTTGGGGTGGAGCTTCTTCTTCATACATGCTTCCTAGTTTTGAAAGAGATATACCTATATTTTTGTGTATTATTGTTAAGTATCCATTATATCAAAATTTTTACTATAGATTGTCACCAATCTCCTTCCAAATTTCTTCTTTTAGGGTATTATTTATAAGTCTAAATGTCTATTTAGCATTGGATATTTACTATTTCATTATGTTTCTTTTGAAGCCTTGAATGAAAATGCATCCATCTCTTCCAATCAATGGTAACATAGTTTGGTTTCAGATGATCTATGAAGTGAAATTGATCATTTAGAATGGTCTTTGAGCCAAAGCTATGATTTACAATCCGTCTTATTATGGTGTATACTATGTTATCTTCACTACACCATCTAATGTTCATTTCTCTAGATTATTGGGGACCACACCCTGATTTTCATCATCTTCTTCACTTAGTTTAGAATTGGTATTAATGTTCAAGTTTCCTTGTAAATCCAGCACCTTCTTTTATTTCCTTTTAATAGGAAATAGTCCACTTTTCATAAAGATTGCAACAAAAATCAAGCTTTGTTAACCATCTCCGTGAGATTCTATCCACCTGTTATTGTGGATAGCTTATAATTATTAAGTTTGTTAACTACAACACCACTTTCCTTTAACTTGTGGTTAAGCAACACAAATTATTCTTGCTTTCTAAATGGTTTCAATAGTTGTTAATACTTTTTCTTAGATTATTTGTAACAACCCCTCGTTTATTTCCTATGTAATAAAAAAGTAAGACCAAGGTCATGGGACACATATTCCAAGCTAAATGTTGGGTAAAACATAGTGATGGGTACCACTGGTGCTTAATAAATGGCTAATGAAATTGGCAAAGGCATTGGAAAAGGGGAAAATTTGGCATTTATTTATGAAAATAAAGGAAAATGGGAGAAAAGGAAGGTGAAATGTCACATATTTTCATGAGAGGGAAATTGAAGGAAAAATGAGGGAAAATGAAGAAAATAGAGGCCTCAATGATAAAAAGTCTTATGATGATCAGTTCACAACTTTTGTCAGTTGAGTCCTTTGTAATTTTAGTCTTTGGCTCTCTCATTCATTATCTCATTCTCTCACAATCTTACACACTTAGATCATTCTTGGAGCATGTGTGGAGCTCTGTAGTTTCACTTGGATTTGGAGAAAGAAGGCAAAGGAAGGTAGGAAAGCAGAATGGAACATGTGGATCAAAAACTACATCTATATTGTTTTGTAGGTAATAGGTTTCATGTGTGATTTCCTCATTGAGTTATGGATGCAGGGTATATGCATGTGGTTTTATGTTTATGTGTTTTCATTGATGTGGAGATATGCTTGGATTCGCAGTGGTTTTAGCCTTTCCTTTCCATTTCCTAGATACCCATGGTGTTGTGGGTTTTTCCACTTGATTTTTTTGTAGTTGGTGCTCATGATTCCTTATGGCTGTGGGTTGGAACAAACGCTCTCGAAGCCCTGGAATAGTTTGGGTTAAGTTTCTAGTCTTGGAGCCTAGATTGGGACAAACAATCTAGAGTTGTTGGTGGGTTGAGTTATTAGTCCTTGTATCCGGGTTGGGGAAATGCTTTGGAGCACTGAAAGGCTATGGGTTGACTTACTAGCTCTTGGAGCCCTAAACAACTTGGGTAGAGACCAATCTAGTTGGTGTTAGTGATGTCTGACCATGAGATGGAATCACTGGTCGAGGGTTGAGGTGGTTTGGCCTCTGGAACCCCTAGTTTGTTTCTTTTTGGTTTATTCCATGATATCCCACATTCATGATTGGAATATGGCGTGAGGGTGATTGGCTAAAAGAGATATTTGGTTCAAATAAATGTATGGTTATGTGGTATGTGGAAGTCCCTTAGTTGATTGGTAATTTCATATTTTAATAAGAGGTATTCTTCTATTATGATTCATGTGTAATTGTAGTGATTTTGTTGGTGATGTTATGGCTAAGTTGCCATGGTATATATGTTGGATATTTTCTGATTATAGGATGTTCATATGATGTGTATATCCTATAAATCTTGTCATGAAGTGTTTAACTATTGATCAGTTGATGAATGTATGGACTAATAAGTGCTATTGCAGTTAAGTGGAGAGGGCATACGGCCTTCTCGTTGATCCTCAAATGAATCTCAGAATTTTATGATCAAATATGCATTCATGCCTATAGCTTACATGTCTTCCACGTGTTTGACGAAAAGTTTGTTATGTTCTAGGTAGTCTAGGTCAATTTTTTCCTTCGAGTTGTATGTTTAGTCTTGTTGTCATGTCATTAATTATTTGAGAATTTTTAGGAAGTTGTGGGCAGCGTTATGGAGGTCGACTTGGAATTATGGCTCAGATCTCAGGACCACGCCCTCTGAACTAGAAATTTGGGTCACAATCACACTAAGGAATGCTTTTGAGTGCGCTTGAGGGCCTTCAAACCCATGGATATCTTATCATCCATGCGGTTGGGGGTTAAGTTTTGTGATAAGAAGATCCATATTAGGGTTTGGTCACCTAGTGTAATGTTCCAAAATAGAGAAAGAAATGCTAATATAGGAAACCATAAATTTACACCATGGAAAATTTAAAACATTGCAATAATCAATCAGAACCATCTAAAATCCGGAAATAGCTGAGACATTTTATTATGAAATGGGAAAGAGTACAAATATATATATAAATGAACATGGGATTTCCTTTTTGGTAAGCTGAGCAAAGCCTAGACGAAACCACAAAATCCCAGAAAATATGCCCAATGATGCTCTGCGTTGTCCCAATGAATCTTCATTAGCTATTGCAATGGGATCTCTGGAAACCCCACTTTCGGTGCTCAAACAATTCTCCAAAGTTAACCTCGGAATCCTCAACCCAATTTGACTAAAACCCATAAATGGTTTGACCAGATCACGACCCTCCAAAATTGATCCCCAGTAAGCCCTACACTCTCCCAGTAGCTGCTAAATATGATGTCTAAATATTCATTAGCTAAATACTCAACAACCCTCCAAGTATGCAGAAAGTAATCCCTCCTTCACTTCCTCTATCTCCATCGACAAACAAAGCTCAAATGGATTAGGCACTCTCCCACAACTATGCTCAACTCTCCTCCTCTATGTTGCCCTAGAGACTGCCATGCTACTTTAGAAATAGACTATCAATCTCAACCCTTGGAGGTTCGCCTATAGGTTAATAAGATAATGAAAATAGGTTCACCTATATCTCACACAAGATAATGAACCTTTCTCCATCGAAACAACTAGCAATAAACACACAAGAACACAGCTACGTCCTCCTGAACTATCACTATGTCCTCTAGAAATATGCACTGCTAGGGAAACTAAATGCTAAAGGTGAAGATATCACGGTGAATCTCTCTCAGATGAAATGGAAAACCAATCTAGGGTGGCACTCGAATTCCCCCGAAGAATGGGTGAGTTCTTCGCTCGAAAAACTCATGCTAAAGAAGAAGTGACCTGGCTAAGCAACTTAAGCAACTGAGATCAAAATCGATTATCCAAAATATGCCAAATGAAATGAGCTTTCTTCCTTTTATAAACTTCGTTGGGCCTTTTTCCCCCCTTTTCCCTCCATACCCTATTCACACTCATGCTTTTCGAACCAACTATTAAGGGTATGTGTATTTCATGAGTGGGTGGTCCCCATTTACCACAAATAAAATAACATAACATGAAATTACTAGCTTCTAACTCCTAAGTATTCTAAAGAAACATCAAATGGGCCCTGACATCACCAAAATTGGCCCTCACTACATAATAATAAATCATCTGACAAAATAATTTAGGAAGGGACGTTACAATCCTCCCCTCCCAAATGTTGCTTGTCTGCAAGCAAATTCAGTGTTGGATGCTCCAATATGTGTTCACCCTCCCAAGTGGCATCATCATCCAGTAAGCTCTTCTGACACACCAAATAATCCTCGATCATTCTTCTCCTGAGCTTCGTCTCTCTAGTCTCCACAATGGCCTCCGATTCTAAAACCAGATGCCCTTCATCATCAAGCGGAGGGAACTTTGCAACTGTTGTGATCTGGTGCCACAACACTCTCTTGAGGCATGAAACATGAAATATGTTTTGGATTATGATTCCTCGTGGTAGCTCCAACTAATAAGCTACCTCACCGACCCTCCGAGTCACCCTATAAGGCCCATAAAACCGAGGTTGCAGCTTCTCGACCCCCTTCTGTTTCAGAGTGGAATGTTGGTATGGTTATAAGCATAGGAACATGAAGTTCCCCTCCTCAAAATCTCTCTCTACCTTATGCCAATAAACATATAGCTTCTGTTGATTCTGAGATGTCAGAAAATTATCCCTAAGAGACTTGAGGATATCTTAGCTATCTCAGATCTAATCTTTGGCCTTGGGGTCTGACTATCTCCAAAAACAATGTTAGCAAAAGACAAAGAATCATAACCATATAAAGAATAGATAGTAGTCAGACTGATGGAAATATGATGCATAGTGTTGTAGAAATATTCTCCTAAGTGCAACCAACGAATCCATGCCTTCTACTGTCCGATCACATAATTCCTCAGATACCCCTGTAGCCACTTATTCACCCTCTCAGTTTGACCATCTGTCTGTGGGTGGTAACTAGTACCTAGAGTGAGCTCTGTGCCCACCAATATGAAAATCTCCTGCCAAAATCCCCCCATGAACCTTTTGTCTCTATCACTGACTATGGTCTTAGGGAGTCCATGTAGGAGGAAAAGCTTCGTAAAGAACAACTCAGCTAGCTGAGATGTTGAAACTGAGTCGGAATAACAAATAAATGTGCATATTTGGTCAATCTGCTGACCAATACATAAATACAATCCTTCCCTTGCACTGTGGGAAGTCTTGTGATAAAATCCATAGAAATTCTATCCCATTTCCCCTCTGGAATGGGCAGAGGCTGCAATAACCTTGTCGGATGCGTCAACTCTCCCTTATTTCACTGAAAATACTCACACTCTTGTACATATCTCAACACATATCCCTTGAGGCCCTTCTAGGTGAACACTCTCGCACAACCATATATGTCTTTTTGAAACCTTGATGCCTCGACAATGGAGAATCATGAGCTACATGAAGTACTCACTCTCTCAACTGCAATCTTGGAACTAGAAATAAGCACCCATTATAATAGATAAACTCTGCCATCACTCGATAGCGCTCGTATGAATTAATTCCCTCCAGAAAATCACATGTACGATAATCCTTGGATTACTCTTCCAATAACTCTACCTTCCAGTCTCGGTTAATGCTCATGAGTGAAAGTCCTCCAGGTCTCCTAGATAGTGCATCGACTACCACATTGTTCTTTCCCCGCACATACTCAATATCAAAATCGTAGGCCTACACCTTGCTTACCCATATCTGATGATTATCAGTGAGGCCCTACTGCCCCATGAAGTGGCAGAGACTATTCTGATATGTATTCACCCTGAATATGTTCCCCACCAAATACTATATGAATTTGGCCAATGCATGCATAATGGCCAACATCTCCTTGTCATATATGGAATATGACCTCTCATGGGGTAGAAGCTTCCTGCTCTTGAAAGAAATGGGGTGCCCCTCTTGGGACAATATGACTCTGATTCCCTCACCTGTTACATCACACTCCAAGGTGAAAGACTGTGTAAAATTTGGAAGCGCCAAAATCGGGTAACTACTCATCACCTATTTGAGGCGATTGAAGGTTGCCTGAGCTCCCTCTGCCCATGCAAAATCCCCCTTCTTGGTTAAATCTATGAGGGGTGCTGCCAACTATGAGAATCCCTTGACGAACTTCCTGTAGTAAGTGCAAATTCCCAGAAATCCCCTCAACATTGTCACATCTCTAGGATTTGTCTAATCCCGAATGACCTTGATATTCTCCTTGTGCACCTTGACCCCATCTGTGCCAATGATATGTCCCAAGTAAAACACCTATGTTAGGCCGAACTCACACTTGGACAATTTGGCGTAGAATGATTGCTCCTCCAAGATATGCAACACTTTCTTTAAGTGTTGTAGGTGCTCCTCCCAAGTCCTACTGTGTATCAAGATTTCATCGAAGATAAAAACCAATGCAAACCTCCTCAACTTCCCATTGAACACATGGTTCACGCATGAATAGAACGTGGCTGGGGCATTGGTAAATCCAAAAGGCATGACCAAAAACTCAAAATTCCCATAGTGAAATCTGAAATCTGTCTTCAATATGTCTTGATACCTCACCCAAATCTGATGATATCATGTATGCAAATCAATCTTAGAGAAGAACTTGGCTCTTCTAAGCTCATTCATCGACTCATCAATGCACAGTATGGGATACCGACTCTTCAATTTCTCTTTGTTGAGTGCTCTATATTCAATACATATGTGCAAAGTCTCGTCTTTATTCTTCACCAACACAATTGAAGAAGCGAAGGGGCTTGAACCCGACCTAATATGGCCCAATTCTAGCAACTCTGTGATGGCCTACTCAATTTCATCCTTATAGGCTTTGGGATTCCTATAGGGAGTAGTAATAACTGCCTGCACACCAGGATCCATCTCTATAGTATGCTAAAACCCTCTATCTGGTAGACTTCTAGGTGGTATATCTCCAAAATCCCCTGGAAATATATCGAACACATCCTGTATTTCTGGTGGTGGACGCTTTGTCTATCCCCCAACCATGAAACCCTCAACTCCAATACCCACGCTATGTATTTGTGCCTCAATTCAACCTTCATCCAATGAGCTAAGATTTTCTATGGGGGATATGAATGAATACCTCAAAGAACTACTAGCTTACTATCTGGCCAGGACACCATCACGAGATGCCTCCAATCGCTGGTAACTATGCCAAGGGAATCCAACCATTGTACACCCAACACCAAATTGGTGTCTAGTACATCCACTAAAAAGAAGTGATCTACCATTGTATATATTCCCATGGCTACTGTCAAAGCGGGAACATATCGGTTGCACTGCATAGTATTGTCCCCTAGAAATAGTCTAAAAAACCCTCAAACTCCGCAGTGGTGATGCCTCTCCTATGGACCAAATAAGAATCAATAAGATTGTGGGTTTCCCCACTATCTACCAAGACTGAGACATTTCACACCTACACTATGCCCCTGATCCTCATGGTCAAAAATTTGGGAACCTCGCACAAAGGTGCAAGGATTCCCCCTGATGATGTAAAAGATGGTCCTCCTTTTGGAGGTGGTGGTGGTGGAGCTCTCTCTGATGTCCCCTCTCCGTATCCTCCTTGATACTCCAACTCAAACTCGTCCTCCTAATCATTACCTAAGAAAACCTCGATATAGTGGGTTTTTCCTATTGTGCATCGATGGCCTGGTGCCCTTGACTCCTGACATGTAAAACATAGTTTCCTCCTCTTGCGGTCTCTCCTCATCTCATCATCTAGATTACCTTTCCTTGGAGCTTCTCTCTGCATTGGTGCAGATCTAGTGTCACCCCCTCTCTAAGGGTAGGGAGTGTGCTAAAAAATGTGCCATTGTCTTCAGGATGGCCCCCTGCAGATCCCTCATACAAGACAACCTCTGATAAAGTGGAAGGTTTGTGTTAATTCACTAGTACACACAATGGCTCTGTCAAACCCTCTACAAAAATGTACACTCTCTGTGCATCTGACAAATCTGGCACCATCACTAAAACACGTAAGAACTCTGAGATATAGTGCTTAGGTTTTCTTGTCTGCCTAAGCTGGGTCAACTCCCTGAAGTGAGCCTATGGATCCCCTCGATAAAAAATATCCACTACTCTTTGTGTGAAGTCCTCATAGGAAGTCACGTTAGCATGTCCCAAAGTGGACAAGCCATGGAACCACCAATCATGTGCCTCTCCCTCTAGTTGCAAAGTGGCCATTTTTATGGCCTCTATCTCAGTCATTTTGTTGAGATGGATATATGTATCCAGCTTCTCCACCCAAGCAAAAGTTGTGCACTTGGAAGTGCCATAAAATGTGGGGAAAAAATTCACCCGATGGTACACTACAACTCATAACTCGACGTACCTTGAACTCCATGGCCCCTTCCCTTCTCATTCTACTTGAGCTAGTAATATTCTTTAAAGGGTAGTGCTTTTTTGAACTCCTCTCCCATGGACCACCAAATTCTAAAATATTCCTCTTCATCAATCCCCACTTATTCCACTAGAACTATGGGTATGAAGGAGCGTAACATGGCTCTATCTGGAACATTAGAAGATTATGGTTGTGTAGCAGGCTGATCATACTCCTCAGATGTAGCAAAAGTCTCTCTAAATAGAAAATTATGGGTGCTTGGTTCCTAGTTCTGCATCTTGATCTCATTAAGCATGTATTTATGCCCCTTGGAAAAATCATTGATGGCCTTTAGAAGACTGTCAAAGACCATCTCCCCTTTCCCCCTGAGATCTCCCATGTCTTATACGAACACCTCCTTCCCTTCATCCTCAGTTTCTGGAGTAATCTCCAACTCCCTCTTTTTTCTTCTGGTAAGCGATGTAATGTCTATCTCCTTCTCTCATAAACTAAATCTTCCAACGGTTGAGCCAATATTTAGGCTCTGATACCATTGTATTGTTCCAAAATACAAAAAACAATGCTAATACATAAAACCATAAATTTACACCATGGAAAATTTAAAACATTGCAATAATCAATCAGAACCATATGAAATACAGAAACAACTGAGCCATTTTATTATAAAATTGGAAAGAGTACAAATCTATAGATAAATGCACCTAGGCTTTCCTTTTTGGTAAGTTGAGCAAAGCCCAGATGAAACCACAAAACCCAAAAAAATCTGCCCAATGATGCTCTACGTTGTCCTAGTGAATCTGCACTACCTGCTCCAATGGGATGGCTAGAAACCCCACTTCTAGTGCCCAATTGTTTTTCCAAAATTAACCCTAGACTCCTCAACCCAATCTGACCAAAACCCAGAAATCGTTTGGCCATATCACGAGCCTCCAAAATTGACCCTCAATAAGCCCTACGCTCTCCCAGTAGGTGTTGAATACGATGTCTACAAAATCATCAAATAAATAATCAACAACCCTCCAAGTATGCAACAAACAATACCTCCTACACTTCCTCTATCTCCCTCGGCAAACAAAAACTCAAATGGTTGAGGCACTCTCCCACAACTATGCTCAACTCCCCTCCTCTATGTTGGCCCAGAGACTGCCACGTTGCTCCATAAATAGAATATCAATCTCAACCCTTGGATGTTCACCTATATCTTAATAAGCTAATGAACCTAGGTTCGCATATAGCTATCATAAGCTAATGAACCTTTCTCCATCAAAACAATGAACAACAAACACACGAGAACACAATTTCATCCAACTGGACTATCACTGCATCCTCCAGAAATATGCACTGCTAGGGAAACTAAATGTAGAAGTTGAAGATATCAGGTTGAAGCTCTCTCAGATGAAATGGAAAAAAAATCTAGTGTGGCACTCGAAGTCTTCCGAAGAATGGGTGAGTTCTCCGCTCGGAAAACTCGTGCTAAATAGAAAGTGACCCAACTAAGCAGCTCAAGAAACTAAGATCAAAATCGATTATAAAAAATATGCCAAAAGAAATAAGATTTCTTCCTTTTATAATCTTCGTTGGTCCTTTTTCTTGCCTTTTCCCTCCATACCCTGTTCAAACTCATTCTTTTCGAACGAACTATTAAGGGTATGCATATTTCATGAGTGGGTGGTCCCCATTTACCAGAAATAAAATAACATAAGATGAAATTACTAACTTCTATCTCCTAAGTATTCTAAATAAACATCAAATGGGCACCGACATCACCAAAATTGGCCCTCACAACATAATAATAAATCCCATGATAACATAATTTAGGAAGGGACATTACACTTGGGGTGGTTCTTTGACCCCTTAGTGTCTCTGTAGCCTTGAGGAATGTTGTGAGTTATCATTTGGTGGTCAGTTGTAGGCCCCACTTCATTAATTGGAGCTAGGAGGTTGGATCATGTCATAATAACTCTTGTCTCGTGTTTAACCTGGCAGGGTGATGAAACTGGGTAAATGTGGGAGGGGTGGTTACAAGTTGGTATCAGCTCCCTTAATTTCAAAAACTTGGACTGCATGGGTAAAATGTGTTTTTCATGCATGCATGTCAGTTGTTTATGTGTTCGTTATGCATGCATTGTGATGGTCATCATTGTAGTAGTGTCATAATGTAAAGGTTGATGACGTTGATGTTGAGATGATCGATATGTTGATTTCATTATATATATATATATATATTTCTAATCTATATTGATTTTGCAGACGAGATAACCTCCCATGAAATTCACTGAGGTATGATGATTATGTTTATATTTGGTTTATCTGACATGGTATGTTTGTAGGAAGTAGAAAATCAATATGAAAAGAAAAATGGTGGACTACAATTCACGTGATTCTCCCTACATATCAGATGAACAACATGGTGATGAGTACTCCCCTGACATAGCAAATATATTGAGAAATTTGAAAGAAAATATTAGAAGTTGTAAGGGAGATAATGACAAGATCATTCAGTCACAGGAAATACTTTTCAAGGCACATGAAAAGTAAGTGGATGTTAATGTAGTCATCCTTCATAATTTATCATAATTTCAGAGACAGGGATCACTTAGGATCAATCATGGACAAGAGGAAAGGACTAATGGTGCATATGGCAGCAGGTCTCAATCAAGATACAGGTTTGACAGGGATTCCATAGTCATAGATGGAGATTATTGGATACACCTGGCAAGATGGGTAATGACTATGGGTTCCATTCTAGTTCTGGTTTAGATAAAGAGCATCGTTATCACCTCCACCATCTGTATAGGAGGAATGAGAAGAAATACTTGCCATAGGAGTTCAAGAAATGAGATCCTCCTACATTTGATGGAGAAATGAATAAGTCACAATATTAAAAATTTTGGTTGCTTGGTATGAATAAGTTTTTTAGATTACATGATTATTCATAAAATATGAAAGACATAAATTTGGTGGGAAGAAGTGAAGAATATAAGAGGTATTCGAGAAGAGGATCTAATTTGGAGTGATTTCGAGGGAATTTTCAAAAATAAGTATCTATCTGAAAGATATTATGATGACAAGGCAAAGGAGATTTATGAGCTGAAGATGGGATCTGTGTACGATGAGGAGTATACTAGTAGATTCTTGGAGTTGTTGAGATATGTGCCTTATCTTAAGGAGGATAAAGAAAGATTTAGAGATTCATCAGTGGGTTTCTAATATCATTCAAAGACATGATTGAGTTTGATGATCCTATATCGCTAGAGGAAGCCATCAAAAATTTGAAGAAATGTTATGAGAAATCGAAGTGCAAGACTGAGTCTAAGAAGGATTGGAAAGGTAATGAGAAGAATATAGGAAAGTCAATTAAGAAGAGAGGAAAACCTTAGGATATAGATGACAAGGATAATGGAACATTGCATAAGAAATTCAATACAATTGATAAAGGATAGGGTTTTCAATTTGAGGAGAAGAACAAGGGTGATGGTAGGAAGCCTTTACAATTTTGGACTTGTAGCAAGGATCATCACTAGAGATATTTCCCACAACATCAGGGTGGAAGACCACAGATCTACAGTGCTCAGGAGGCACAAATAGTTGGGGATGTTGGACAGAGTATTCCTCAGATTTATACATCACTGGATAATAGTCAGGCTTATCATCAAGCATCTATTATCAAGATGGAGGGTAAGATTTTTTATCAGGTTGTTTCTATTTTGATTGAGCCTAGATCTAACTATACTTATATTATTCCTGGCCTAGTGGATAAATGTTGCTTGAATAAAGAATTGTATGAAAATTCTTGGTTGGTGCTTAAAACAACTGATTTATTCTTCCTGCTCATCCAAGATATTGAAGCAAACCCCAATGAGAAGCAACATCCACATGCGCTCTTACGATCCACTAAAATTCCAGCCTAGTCAGCATCAATATATCCATGTAGCCTCAAATTCTCGGAAATGTATCTCAAACCATAGTTGATTGTGCCACAAAGATATCTCAAGAGATTCTTGGCAACAATCTAATGTATGTGATGAGGCTCAACCATAAATTGACTCAATGTATTCTCAACGAAGCATATGTCCGGACGAGAGTTTACCAAGAACATCACGGCATCCACAAGTTTTCTATACTCTAAATAATTTTCCAAATAGGGCTCAGTTGCACTTCCACATATCTTCTTGAAGTTGAGTTACATCGGAGTAGACACAAACTTGCATTCAACCATCCCACATCTCTCGAGCAACTTTACAATGTATTTTCCTTGAGAAAGGAAAATCTCACCTGGCTTTTTCCAGACCTCCAAGCCAAGGAAGTAGTGCATCAAACCTAGGTCCTTCATCTTGAATTTGGCAGCCAACTCACCCTTGCATTGATAAATGAGAGGGTCTGCACCTATCAGAAAGAGATCATCCACATAAAGTACCAGAATGAGAGGGTTGTCTTTTTCAACCTTGAAGTATAAATTCATGTCAGCTTCTCTTCTTATAAATCCCAGCTTCATAATATAGATATCAATCCTTTCATACCAAGCCCTAGGTGCTTTCTTAAACCCATATAGGGATTTCTTCAACCTACATAAAATGTGTCTTTCAATATTGAACTTCAAACCCCTCAGAGTGCTCTACATAGACTTCCTCCTTAAGCGAGCCATGCAAGAAAGCAATTTTGACATCCATTTGGTGTAAGCTCCATCCTTGAGATGCAACGATAAAAATGATAGATCAAATAGTGGTGTATCAGGAAACTGGTGCAAATATCTCGTCATAGTCCACTCCTTCCTTTTGAGAGAAGCCTCGAGAAACAAACTTGGCCTTGAACTTTTCAGCACTCTCATTAGCCCCATGTTTGATTTTGTAAATCCATTTTGAAGTGACTATTGAATTGTCCTTGTGTCTAGGAACCACATCTTGAACATCATTCTTCATGATCGATTCATTTTCCTCATTCATCGTATCCTTCCATACTTGCTGCTTCATGGCTTCTTCGAACATACATGGCTCATATTGAATAATTATACTCATAGCAGCTAAGTACCCCTTGTACCTGTTCGGCTTCTTTCTTTCACGAAATGTCCCCCCTTGGTGCAACATGTCTTTCAGCATCTTCGAGAGTATCTTTGAGCCACAAAGGTATTTTTCTAGAGTTAGATGGTTCACTAGGAGGTGGATCAATGGGATCCATCAGGCCTTCAACATCGGGCATCGGTTCATCCGTCGGAGATTCATTCTACTTTCCTGCATCATCATCATTGTACTTCCTTGGGATAGGAAGATCTTTGACTTTCCCAAGGGCATAATCTTCATCAGAGGTGACATCATAGCTTATTTCAACTTCTCTTTGATCAGGAATGTAGATTCTATATGCCTTTGAAGTTTCATTGTAGCCCACAAATGTTCCTTTCTTCCAAAATGCATCTAACTTACTTCTTTTCTCTTTAGGAACATGAAAATACACGGCACGGCCAAATATTCTAAAATGAGAAACATCAGGTTTCTTACTAGTGAAAACTTCTTCGAGAGTATTTAATTCCAATGCTTGATGCGAGCTCCTATTTTGAATATATACGGCAATGTTGGCAGCTTCTCCCCATAAGGACTTTGGAAGGCCCTGGTCATGAAGCATAGCATGGATAGCTTCTATGATTGTAATATTCTTCCTTTCAGAAACTCCATTTTTCTCAAGAGTATATGCAGTAGTGGTCTCCCTCTTAATGCCAGCTTCTCTACAATAGTCATTAAATTCGTTTGGTTCATATTTGGTTCCATTATGGATCCTCAATATTTGGATATTTTTCCCTGTTTGATTTTCGACCAAGGCTTTGAAATAACACAACCATTTGAATACTTAGTCCTTCTTCTTCAAGAAATAGATCCATGTTTTGCGAGAGAAGTCATCCGAAAAAAATTCATAGTACAAGTATACTCCCAATGATGTTACGAGAAACATACCAGATATATCAGAATGGAACAATTGAAGAACATCAATATTTTAAATTTCGCTTGAGGGGAATGGTCCCCTTGTATGTTTTCCAGTTGCAAAACCCTAAAAAAACGTCTTCATGATCTATGTTGAATTCATGCATACTTGTCACCATCTTCCTTACGTAAGGTAAGGCTTTGTAATGAAGGTGAGAAAAATCTTTGGTCATAATTCGGACTGAATAGAAGTATCACAAGTCATAGCTCCCAAAGGACTTCCTCCAACCTGATAGAGACCTTCAACCATAAATCCAAGTGTAAATGCATCTTTCGAGTTCCTTTTCCAAATATGTACCTTCCCATCAACGAATGCTACCTTGAAGCCTTTACCTTCCATCGTAGAAATAGATACCAGGTTCTTTTTCAAATCAAGTACATACAATACTTCTTGAAGATGAAGGATTTTTCCTTGATTTAAGTGAAGAGTGACAATCCCTATCCCTTTCACGGGGTAGGTGGCATTGTATCCAAGTATGATTTCCAAATTAGTCTTATTTTCAATCAAATTAGAGAGGGCCTCCTTGTACCTAGTGAAGTGCCTTGATGCACCACTATCAATCAACCAATTATTCAAAGTGTTTGGAGGAGTGGCAGTAGTGGGGGAAGAAATAAGATAAAATTATTTTTACTTTTCTACAAGATTAGTTTCCTCATACCTTGATTTTCTCGACCTTTTGGGAGGTCGACCATTTTCATATCGAGCAATAGGAGAATTCTTCTTTCCTTTATTGTTGAACTATTTGTTCCTTTCATTGTCATTTCCTTTGAAATTGTTGTGATTTTTGTTGTTGTCGTCATCCCATGGAGTATCCTTATTATGAGGGCACTCTAAAGGATAGTGGCCAAACCTGTTATAATTAAAGCATCTTTTCTTTCTTCCTTCTTTGAATCCTTGACCTTGTCTCTTTGGACCAGCATTCTTCTTCCTCTTAGCATGAGCAAAAAATGCAGTGGGCTCATTTCCATATGAAGGTGTATCTCTCTTCATCATCCTCTTCTCTTCTTGAGTGCATCTAGTCAATAGTTCGTCGAAACTAGGAATCGTGTCATTGTTAAGAATAGTGGTGTTAAACACATCCCAATCTCATGGGAGACCTCCAAGAGAAATAGGAGTGAGCTCCCTGTCAGCAACAACTTCTCCAATAGATAGAAAATCATTCTTGATTTTGGTAACCCCATGAAGTAGGATTAGATAGACTTCCCCACTATCCATCTTGATGTTCTTCGTATTGTTCTTGAGAAAGAGGATTTGGTTTGCATTTTTTTCTTTGAACATCCCAACCAACTTATCATACATCTCCTTAGATGTGCCCAAATCAGAAATGTAAGCAACCAAATGTTTTTGAATGGAGTCTCTGATGATCTTCTTAGCATTGACCTCACCTTTCTTATACTTTGTCTTAGTATCAACTGGTGCATTAGAACTAGGTTCCAACACATTTCTCTGCACATAATACATAACATCATTCTATTCCAAAGTCAAGTCCAAAGAAATCTTCCATGCATGATAGTCAAATTTATCATTGAGCTTATCCTCAGTCTTGAAGTAAGATGCAGAAGTCATTGAGGCTTGTCCTTCTCCAACATATCTTTCTTGGTGATTGATTTTCTCTCTCTTGCCTGGGCCTTGTCTTCACCTGGGCTCTGATACCATGTTAAATTTTAGTTAACAATGGTAATTTCTATGCTTAACACAATTTAATTCAATGTTCCTTTAGCAGCCCAATGACAATTTCCAATTATTTCCAATAGTAGTCACATTAACCATTAATCACATTGATATTAAATGCAGATAGAACATAGAACAATATGCAGAAGACAAGCCAAGAAAAGAGAACACCAAATTTGAGGAATAACAAGGAAAAACCCTAATGTGGGGAAAACCTTTGATTAATTCTTCTTATTATTATTCAAAATTTCAGCAACGAGAGAGAGTACAAAGATAAATTTGACTTGCGCAATTCAAAGTCAAATCAACCCTGTCAAATTCTGTAGTCAACTACAGTCAAAATCCATCCCTAACTAGAAAGTCAACATTGGTCAAAACAATAGTCAAACACCTACTTTGATTCTCGGTCAAAGGAAGTCAAATTGGACCTCTAGTAGTGATCAAAGTCAACCAAAAAAATCATAAAATTTGTAGTCAAACTTAGACAACGTAAGTCAAACCCAAAAAAACCTCGATTTTTATGTCAATCAATGTGCCCTAGAGAAATTGGAATTCTGCCCCAAAAACCGCAGTCAAAACTAGTCAAAATCACCTCGATCAACCCTGTTCAAACTGTCTGAAACTATGCAATTTCGGTTTTGCAAATTATAGCCCAGAAAAACTCGTCCTTCTTTGCCACACATGGGAGAGACAGAGGTTGCCCAATAGTTGTATGAACCAAACTGATGAAGAGAGAGAAGAATGTGTGAGTGATGATGATGCCAAATGAAGTGTGAGGTCACTTCTATTTATACAATTCGTTGTGGGTGAAGAGACATGTCCATTGGGCTTCTTGAGCATGCATTTAGCTGAGGCCAACTTGAAAAATTTGCACATGTGTGAGCATAAATTCAAAATCACACTTCTGCTTGTCCGAATGAGATGATCTTTAGATCAGTTTTGATCCTCTCCAAAAGAGGAATTTAATGCAATCATCATCTCCATCAAATGAGTTGTCTCAAGGTGGAATTTGGCCCTAGTTTCCAATCTTAACACAAATTCTTCATAGACCGAAGGAGTGTAACATTGGGTAGGAAGAAAATACTATTTTGACTATTGACCATTGTGGAACACAAGGAAAATGGATTTGTTGAGATAATTCATGGAATTTTTTCCAAGTGGACCCCCCAGTGGGTGAATACAAATTATTGTTTTAATATTTGATGAATTAATTTACTAAGTTTCTAACATGTGAATGACTAGTAAATATTTTATTGAGAAAGAATAAAACTAGTTATCATTTTTCTATAAAAGGTCAGACTCTCCTCAATTTAAAGTTGTTATTGTCATAGGCATGTAATCATAAGTTGGAAAGTTGAGACATCCAGAGCCTTCCAAGTAAATATCTAGGAAACTTATATAATTTCCACAAAGGACATTCACTAGAATTTTTTAGCATTTAAGGATCAAAAAATAACTTAGCTACCATGAAGACTAACTATTTAGGTAGCAAATGCATGAGTCTTCACTGACTTCCAAAAATTTTAACAGTTTCTAGATTCGACCAAAAACATCCTTACCTAAATTTTACATCAAAAATAAACACAAATACAAGTAAATAGGGTTTATTAACACAATGCAAACATAATTTTCAATTACCTAACGAACTTCCTTGAATCAGAACTAAAATATGCACCTAAAAATTAGACTTCGTGGTCTATTCCATGTATTTGAATAGATAATTTAGCTAGGCAACCAAGAAAAAAAAGTATAAAATACGTTTTAAAGGCTCATTACCTTGTCGGGATGCCCACCTTCTAGATTGGTTGTCTAGACTTTATGAATAGATGGGAGAAGTGCATCAATCTTACTTTTTAAACATTCGCTACAACCCACGTCGAAAGTTCAATCTCCCTACTGGTCAAAAACCAATGCAAAAAGACAGTTAATTTGAAACATAATCAATTAGGTAAAAAAATGATATACATAAATCCATATTACATATGATTAAACAAGGAAATACCAATATGGGACGAGACTCCACCAATATGAGTGAGGAGTCCAAGGAAAAAGGAGCATAGGAAGATCTAGTTGAAGAATGTATTTAGTGTTTTCTACTCAAACCCATAATAGACACACATAGAAATTCACCTTTTCTCGTCTTCTGTATTCCATTATTATATTTCTCTTATGCGCTGCATTCCCATTTTTCATTTCTAAACAACAAGAGTAAACAACCATAACATAAATATCCGTACAAAATAAAGTACAATAAACGCCACGACAAACTAAAGCATGTCCTAAGTCAAGCTAATGGCGGCGATGATCTCTTTCGTCCCTCGTCTCTTATGCCTAATTCATTCATTCATGAGTAATATGCATGGCTCTATCCACGGCAGGTAAGAGGGACCAATGCCAACTCTGTTCTCGTCCCTTCATGCAACTAATCCAATTCATGGATGATCTCTTCTCCAAAATAATATGCAAAAACACAAAAGGTAAATAAGTTACACCATGCAAATGCAACTTCAAAAAACGAAATGGACTTCATTACTCAACTCAAAAAATTCGACCAGAAAACCTATCCTATGTAACTTTTCTCAATTGCAACTTTAAGTCAACAAACCAATGAGTGAATGTGAGATTTATGCTACACATTACCTCAGCTTGGATGCTTGCCTCCAAATTGGTTGTCTATGAATAGACTAGACAAACTTGATCAACCAATCCAACTAGATGCAACCTATATCTCAATCTCAGTGTCCCTTCCCATCATAAACTCACTAAAAATGAGAAAGAAGCCCAAGTTAATAGAAGCATAAAGAGATATAGCAGAAGCTTCTATTTGGCATTTTATCCTTTACACCATAATAGTCATAAACTCAAAACTTCAACTTAACCTCATCTCTTGTGTTATTATTATGTTTCCTCGCATTTTCATTCTTTGTTTCTTTGTTTCCAAACGACAAGCATATGCATCCAGAACAAAACTAAACACAAACAAAAATTTCCAAGCAAAAAATTACAATATTAGGCGCCAATAGACACTAGCTAATCCGAAATTACAATATTAGGCTGCAATAGACACTAGCTAATCCAAACTAGAGCAGGGCCTTGCTAAATCAAGAAAAAAATAAACAAATAAAATAAAGCATGACAATTCATACATTTAGATACAAAATTTAATGGGGTAATAATCTCCTGCACCCCTCTCATCTATTGCCCAATTCATCCAATCAAGTGTGTCCTGCTCTGGTTTGTCCACACAAATAAAAAGAATTGCACAATTCCAACTCTATTCTTGTCTGCTCCATGTAACTATTCCATCTCATGGAGTATCTCCTATATTTGTACAACACGTATAAACACAAAAGGTAAATGAGGTAGTAACGCAATGTAATTATAATTTTCAATTACAGAATATAATTACACAAAGCAAGCTTAAAAATGACCCTCTAGCCTATTTTATACAACTTTTGAATTAAGACTCTGCATTTCTCCCACCCTACTTGTGATAAATTCCCCGAAGTGTCCCAACATTTGCAGCAAAATGCAAAACTGAAATGAGTTGATCAAGGTGATCTCCCATAAGCACTCCTGTGTGGGAACTAACAAGAAGCAACTGCACTTCAAGAAGGCCTTGCAACTTCATCTTTCTTCTGCTCTAATTGTTGTGATTTATCATGATTTATAACTAAGTAATGCAATCTACCAATCACTGCCATGCTATCTAGTAAATTATGCTCCTCCTCAACTATATGTAATCTATCATGAATGAAATGCATTTTTTTATCACGACATTTAATCTAAAACATAATAATATAACTACATTTCCTTTCTTTTCATGTGCATCTTTCATATATCTTTATAAAGCTTTTTTCACTTTAAATATCATTAATCTTGGTCTTTAGTTTCTTTATGGTAGTGATAAGCTGATGTTTTTTTCTCTCAACTTATTAAAGGGGATTCTCCTCGGTGCCCCATCATCTTCTCTCAAGTCGGACAATTCCTTCATTGCAACTCCAAATATTCTTTTTTTTTGTTTTTTTTCGGGTAGCTTTTCAATTATTGATTTGTATTTTTATTCTTTGTAACCAAATAATCAATCTGTGAGTCGTTCTTTCCTTCTTAACTTCCAGTCTACATTTTCAATCATCTTCATATAAAAATTGGTGTTCAATGGTTTTTAGTTTTTTTTTTTTTTTATGGTGGTCAATGTTTTTTAATTTTTTTGACTTTTTGGCTCCGGGTGCGGGAGCCAAAACCATCACGATTTGCTCGAAATTGGCTTGGATTATGGTTCTCCGGGTGGTGGTCTTTGCCGAACAGGAAACCTTGTTGCAAGAGTAGAGAATTTGTTTGCCTTTGGGCAATTACTGAGTTCTGGACCAAGGGAATCTGTGTTATTGCTGTGTTTTGGACCGAGGGGGCCTGGAGAGTCCGCTTAAGGTTCATTGTGGTCAAAATTGGTGGAAATACACTGTCTGTAAGCCTGGCCCGGGTTGGAAACAACCAGCTTCCTCCTGCGTGGTGCTCCATTTTTGGCGGAGTTCAAATAAGAGGTGGCTCCAACCTTGTTGTGTAGTTGGGGATTCAAATCCAGGGGGACTGCACAGTGGCGAAGAGAATTCTGGGTTTGGTGTTGGTTTATACTGCTCCCCACCCGTGGGTTATCATGAAGCCTCTAATGCGTCGAGTCAACCCTTCCTCTTCTTCTACAGGGCGGATACCCAGACCTTGGTCCCTTTACCATCTAGTCATGCTCAGAAGGTGGCGAGAAGTGTGTGAAGAGGTTTGGCTGGGCCTCGAGGAGGTGGCAAGCTACAGGTGTGTCGAGGTGACGGGTCGGGTAGTGGAGAGAGTCGGGGAGAAGTGGTGTGCAATGGTGTGAGTTGGGGTGTTGGTTCGTGCGAAGGTGGCAAATGCAGGGTGAACCGAGGCAGAGGGGCAAGTGGTCGGGGACTGAGCCGCAGGGGTGGCGGCAACTGTGGCAGCAGGATGAAGTGGGGGTTAGGTGATCTGGTGGTACAGGAAGGACAGGGTCCCAGCACCACTGTTTAGGGAACTGTCGGGCCCTCATTGGCAGTCTAATGGACAAGGTGGATGGTTTTGAATGCATCCGATGAGAGGAGCACACGGTGCAGATAACCTCTTTGGAGTAGCTGCACTATTTTCAAAGTTAACTTTGGGAAAGGCTAGTCGTGGTATGGAGGGAGGAAAATATGCTCTTGGAGAAAGTCGAGAAACTAAAGTCATGGATGGCACATTACAAAGGACATGTTCAATGCGACTTACACCTTCTTCTGCCTCTTGGAACAACCCCAGACAACCCTTAGAGTCTTTTTTGTACTAGATGTGTTTTGGTGCCTATGGCTCAACTGATTGTGGACACTGCCCTTAGCGACATTTTTGTATGTTTGTTATCTAGTGGACTTTTTGGTCAAAAAAACTCAGTCAGGGTGGGACCACCTATTTTGTGACGGACTATATGTACTTTTTTTCATAAATTAATAGAATCTTGACTTACAAAAAACAAAAAAACATTAAATTGATGTAGGAGATCATTGTTTGTGGAGAAAAAAAATTTCAAATAAAAAATGTATTTATTATGATTTATGTAGATATACATATTCTATTCTTTTAGATTTAAACTTGTAACCTTAACCTTTATATATATAATCATTTAACAAACTATATTATTGTTGGAGACCTAATCCTCCCAGGGTTAGTGTGGAAGGCGAATGGTCAAAGGGAGTCCAAGAGACCTGGAATATGGAATTCAAGAGTCACTCCAATGTACAATAAATATGTATCATTGTGAATAATAGGTGAAATATCACACTTATCTTTCATATCTTGTACATACCATGTATGTGTTTAACATGGTATACTACAAGTATATTCCTATTCCTTCCCTACCTAATTATTGTGAGTCAGTGGTTTTCTCACTAACTTTATTTCTAGCATTCCTGCCCTTGTAACTTCCTCTATGCCTCCTTGCAGAAATGTCTCACTTTCCATTGAAATTATGTGCATGTCTCTCCCTTCCCTCACCGTCGCATAATACCCCATATGCTCTCCGCTCTCCTCCAACATTACATCACTCCATCTCATTTCCTCCAAGCCACTCTCGGTGTCTCCATTACCGTGCTCGAAGTGTTGGCCCTCCTTTATTTTCAAACACTGCCTCCAAGTAGCTTCCCCTCAACAATACGAAGAGACAATTTGGAAGTTGGCCTCAGCAGAAACAATTTGGAAGTCTCAGTGATCGACTCCCTTCCATTTTTTGGCCTTACTTTCCACCTCTCACAGTTTCCCATTCCATTGTCAGCTCCGCCCTCTCGACTCGGCCTCACAGTCTCTCTGCGCAACGTCGGCTTCGCCCTCTCAGCCTCGTGGCAGCGTGGCTTGGCCTCTGCATTGGTTCCTCCTCGGTGCAGTGTGGCGTGGCCTCTCCTCCATAACGCTGCTCAGCCCACACTGCTCGACCCTCCATACGCACTCTCCTGGGTTGTCTTCTCCAGTTACGCCCTCCCTCCCACCGATTCATGTTGCTTGTAATAAACCGTTCACCCCTCTAGTCCTTTCAAATCCACTTGGCGATCTTGGTGCATGTTGTGTTTGAGTGCGTCCGACTAAATGTTGTACAAGTTTCTCTCATTTCGAAGGAGGAGTTGCTCTCTTCTTTGTTGGGTCGAAGTCTGCGGTCTTGGGACCGTGTTCTCACTGTTTTAGCTGAGCGAGTTTCCTTCTGAAGCTTGGAATGAGTTCTCCATTATCTCTGCTGAACGTGACTATTACTAAGGCCCGTGGGACTGTTTTTTATGCTGTTGTTCTTGAATACCAATTTCCTTCAATTCTTGGGCTTGATTTCAGAGGAGATATAACATGGTGCTGCCTCTTATGGCTGGTGATTGAGGCGAATTTACGCCAGCTCATCTGCGAGCATAGCAGAGTCTCGACTGTGAGTTCTACGAGAATGCGGATGGAGAAAATGTTTCATACGAATGTTGGCCTCAGAGATTCTAGCTATTATCAAAATTCCACTATCTAGGAGAAGAGTGCATTAGAACTGTGAGTTTGTTGGAGGAAAGTATCTTATTCCTGAAAACAACGTCTATGTTAGAGGAAATCATTTTAAACATGAAAATGATGACAAAGATGCAGGACTTTTTGTATTGCAGAGCCGAGTCACCGAAGACTAAGCACCATGGAAAATAAAAAATCGAGGTATAGTAGCGCAAGCCTTTGAGATTTGGGTAATAAAGAATATTTTAAAACTCATGAGCAAATTTGCAGCCTGATGAATGTTGGAATGTCAATTACGCGTTTATTCCACATGATGGGTAGCCTTTTTTAGCCACTATACAAGGTATAGGGCAATGCTTAGCGTGGTTTTACAAGCATATATCATATTCATGTGTGCCCCATAGAGCATATGAACTTGCAAGCTTTGAAGTTCTCACAGAAAATAAAAATAAAAAAATCAGTGGGCCGAAATCTAAGCAGAGCATTCAAGGTATTATTAGCTCCCATACGGCTACGTTAAATGTGAGGGCAACAGTGTTAGTGTGGAGACTAAAATATGTGAAGCTAGGGATAAAGAGATCGCTTCATCACTACAAAGTTTGACAATATAAAGGATTTTATCCAAGCCAATATTATTTTCCATTTCTCTCTAGCTTATGAAAAGCACAGCTGCTTGAGTACCCTTTTGTTGTATTTGAATCTTGAGTTGTTTAAAAAATGGCTAAAATTGATGATGTAGTACTGAATACTTTAATATATTCCAATGTTAATGAGATAGTAAATGTTAGTAAAGACGCTCTTTTCAACATTAAACTATGCTTGCAAAATGCACTAGACAATATTGAATTTTTGTTGCTTGAATCAGAGCTACAACGAGATGAGCTTCAACAGAAGAGTTGTCATTCTAAACTTGTTTTTTTCCATAACATTGAGAAAAACTCCCATCAACAACAAAAAAATATTCAGATCATTGAGCCCAGTACAAGAGCATATTTGAATGCAAAAGAAAAAATCCAGCGTGCCCTTCCCAAGCCAATCATCAAACCTTGGGAAGAGAAGCTAGTCAACAACAAGCACAGAACATGTATTGGATATGACAAGGACGTATCCTTTCATATTCCATACTATTCCAAGCCCATCTTGTTTCAGAGTGCTGGATTTATTTATGATAGTTCACCTTCAGTTGTTCCAGATCCTGCTCTCCTTCCACAACGACCACAACAGATAGATAAATGCTAACATTGTGATCGAGTTAGCCATATGAAAGATCATTGTTTTGATCTCCACCCATGCAAGCATTGTGGTTAGCACACTCATTATTCAAACAGATGCTTCAAAAAAAAGCCTCCTGCAAGAACAAAGATTCATCTTGGATGGATCACTTCTTGGCAATGGGCTTCAAAAACCAAGAAGATATTGCGGTCATATGTTAGAATTTGTTCCATAGTATTAAATTGCCTTGCAGTTAAATTTTCACCATCATATCACCTTATATCTGATAGGGTGAAATGATGGTCATCTACAAGCTTCAAAGCCTCATCATGTGAGCATGAGCCACAACATGCCATACCAGATTCAAAGTTGAATCCAGAAACAAAGGTGCCCATGAACATGCCTTTGGTTGATGGTCAACCTTAAACCATCTATGCGAGGTTGAGCTTCTCCCTCTTCAAAGAATTTGGGACACTTACTCTAGTGGAAGACCTCAGCTTCTTGCCATATTTGGAAGAGTTGTTGGAACTGTACTAAACGTTCGAGTGTTGGTGGTCATCCTTAAACCACCACCTTATACCTACATCTTGGAGAGTACATTCAACCTAGTGTTTCCATTTTTTATTACATCTCTCTTCTTAGACTCATACATACCCCTTCGGATTAAGGTGGGAAATGTTGGACACCTAATCCGCCTAGGGTTAATGTGGAAGGTGAATGGTCAAAGGGAGCCCTTGGAATATGGAATCCAAGGGTCACTCCAATGTACAATAAATATGTATCATTGTGAATAATAGATGCAATCTCACACTTATCTTTCACATCTTGTGCATACCATGTACCATGTGCGTGTTTAACCATTATAAATATAAAAAAGATGTTAATTACTTTTTATATTTCAGTCACTGTAGTTTTATAATTTTACCTTTTTCTTTCGTGATATTGGGCTTTGTTATTTGAATTGTTTCATGGTCTAATCGAATTCCTTGGTATGTTTTTTTTCAAGACAGAAAAACATAACTACCTTCATTAAGTTTATTAAGTATGTTATTTGAACCCTTTTAAACTTTTGCTAATTTTTTTCAATATCGTTTTTATAGTTGAATTGTGGAATTTCAAATTTGAAGCAAGTTGATAGGAATTCAAATCTAAAGTAACTCTAATGCCTGTTTTGATTATTTTATTATTATTTTATCATGTGGGCAGAGAATTTTTTTAATTATATTTAGTTTGACTAGCAAAACACTCCTATCAAAAACGGAGTAGTCTAAAGGGGTCGCGTTTTAGCCCGGAAAAGCCGCCCGTCGGAAAACTTCGCTGCCTGATTCCGTCGCCGAGTGCCTCAGGATCATGTTATGGGGCATTCCGCGATGCGACGCGCTGACCAGCCAATAAACATGGTTACCCATGAACCATACATACATCCATCGTGGTGGATTTGACATCTGCCCCCATGGCGCCTAGAATTTCAAATTTCAAAATTTCCCGCTCAATTTCTGCAACAGGTTTTTGAATAGGGATGCGATGGAGCCATTTTTTCATTTTCGTTTTTCAGGATTTTGAACAGGAATTTCCGTCTGTGCGATGCGTGGAATATTTGCTGGTGCTCTCTGTCGGAACAGGGCATTTCGATCGGGCTTACGATTACGAGAAGGTGAAGAGATGGGGCGTCGGCCAGTGGGCTAAGCCTATCGTTAAAATCGTCGGAGATGGAATTTCCGACACGGTCGATCACGCCATGAGCATGGCATTCGGGCAAAGCCGGAGGAATTATGTCAGGATTCAGGTAACATGAAAATCGATAGTCGTCTCGTGTTATTTTTCATTTATGCCTATTTTTCCATTTACTGAACAAGATCATTGTTATTTAATTTACAGGGGAACGGATTCACGAACAAATGCATTGGCGACACAGACGATCTGAGCGAGGCAAACGTGAAGCTGCTGATGAATTTTTCCGACGGCATGTTGAATCAAAAAAGCGTGGAGTCCCTCTCGTTCGGCAGAAAACGAAAGCTCCCCTTCAGTAACGCAGAGCGACTCGAGTGGTTTTCCGAACAGGTTGTTACCGAGAATCGATTAAGACATTCGAGGTCGATTCCGACTGTAGTAGTGAAGCAAGTGACCCCTCGGAACTCAGTAATGGACGCGGCATGCATAACGCCATAGCCATTTCCATCATTCTTGAAATTATTTATTTTAACATACAAAATACAGTAAGGAAGAGAGGGGAATCGGATTCAGCCACCTTCTCTTTCAGTAATGTTTAAATCTTTTGCATTGGTGGGTTAAATAAATAAGTAATAATAGCTTCTGCAAGCAGCAATGGCTGCAGGCTTGCGATACAGTGTGAGATCCGAGCGAAGCTGTGCAGTTTCCTACGTGTATATAAAAAGTAGAAACCTAATATGAATATCTCAAAATGTGTGGGTGTGAGTGTTTGAGTGTAACTATAATGAGCTGATTTGTTTATTAATGTTCGAAGATCTTTTGAACAGTAAAATGGTTTGGTAATGCTGGAGAACAGGAAGATATGTATTGATTTGAAAGATTTGATTCCTAATTAGCAAGTCTCGTGGAATGTAATGTTAGAAAAGTCAATTAGTCATCAGATTCTCGACATTACTTTTAATTTTTCGGAATTTTGAAGTTAATGTTAGCCTGAGTGTCAGAACCGGGAAGTAACCCGCATGAATCTAAGTGGAACGTGATGTTTTGTTCATAAAATCAATGCTTTTGGTCGGCCTATTTTCTCAATGCAAAGTCCCTTTGCAATCTTTGTTTTTTTTTTTTTCCAAAGTGGGATAAATCGATGAGTCAAATTCAATTTTTAATATGATTAAATGTATAAATAATGAATATTCCAAAAAGAATAATATGTGTTAATGGTAAATACATCTTTTATTTTTATTGATAAAGTTGGAAACATGTTAAATACATCTTTTATTTTTATTTTTTCCAAAGTGGGATAATTTGATAAGTCAGCTTCAATTTTTAATATAACTAAATGTTTAAATAATGAATATTCCAAAAAAATTAATATGTGTTAATGTTAAATACATATTTTATTTTTATTGATAAAGTTGGAAACATGTTAAATACATCCTTTATTTTTATTGATAAAGTTGGAAACATGAAAATATATCTTTTATTTTTGTTGATAAAGTCGGAAACATGAAAATACAGAAGTAAAAAAATAAAATAAAATAATCTATTATATTATCTCATTCAAAATTAACATTATAAATGTTCTGCTTAAAATAAAGGGGATAATAAGATAAGTATGTAAATTTATATTGAGATAAATAAATATTAAATAAAAATAAAAATAAAATAATAAGTAAAAATAAAAATATAATTATTTAAAAATTTTAAGGTCAGTATCATGATTTTTTTTAATGTTTACTATTTTTAAGGTCACTATCATGATTCTTTTTAATGTTTTGCTATTTTTTTAGTTTTGAAGGTCAATATTAATTACTCAATTTCCAATATTGAAATTTGAAATTGCTATTTTCTTCAAAATTGTTTGAAATTTGTTTCTTTGACTCCTTGGGTGATGTGTCAGAAAATTAAGGATGCATCAGCAAACAAGTCCATTTTTCCTCTCTTCCTTAGCTTTGTTAGGGTTTCCCTTAGCCTCTTTTTCATGTTTTTACCCTAATTCTACAAATTTGATTCCTGGTGAACTAGTGCATGGCCATGTGTCTTTGGAGGTTGGTGTTGTTGTTGGCCCTCTTGAAAATCTTTTCAGAGTTATCATTTACTTTTCCAAGCCAAAATTCCATGTCTTGTTCAATCTCAATTACAATTAGCTCATGAAAGTCCTATTGACCTAGTGATGGAGATGGTTCACTTTCTTGCTCTTTCTACCTCTTGAGACCTCTTAGTCTTGGCCTCATTAGTTTAATTGGCACCACTCTATCCTAAAGTTTCTCAACATCAATTAAAGACTTACCTTTACCATCCTTTGCCACCAAATTAGCCTTAGATTTTCTTGATAAAAGCTATTTTACCTTAAGATGCATGTTCTCTTTCTGTAGAAATGCCACCATGAAGTTGGCCTTTGGAATTATGTACTTTACCTATTTGATTTCAACTTCCTTCTCCTTTATTACCTCCTCAGGTGATTTCTGTGCCTCATGCTCTACCATGTCTTCCATATCATCCTCAAAGTGTGCCTGCACATCATCATTCAAGGGTGCATCATGCTGATGTTATGAAGGAGAAAAAAAAAGTATTTTCCTTCTACTGTAGGTTTATTCACATACCCTAGGTGTCTTTGCCACTTGTTTACTGGAAGATACAACCTCTTGTGTCTTTTGTGATGGTGTAATTTGGCTTCTAGGTTGAATAGTAGCACGCAAAAGTGATGCTAATTGGATGAATGCCTCCCAGGGCATGTTGATCTCTGAAAACTAATGGAGGACGAGGAATTTGACCAAGTCATGGTGAAACAAGTTAGATTGTTGATCCTTCCCTTTACTTCGTACCTTCTTTATCATCTTAACAAGGCTTCTTTCAAAATAATCAGGCAAGTTTAGAGGTTTTATTGTTGTGAAGTGCATGAGGAGCCTTACGTGGTACTGATAAAGTCTTGAGAACCTTCCATCACAGGTAAAGTACCTCAGAGTCATATTCATTAATGGATCATACCTATCAAGAAATTTTATAAAGGGAAAAAATTGTTTTGGGGCATCTTTATAATGTGGCTTTAGGAAATCTTTGTAGTTCTCAATGTCTAAATCCATCCCTTTAAACCAAGTTTCTCGATGATTTGGAATACCTATATCTATGGAAATGGCATCTTTCATAATGTTGAAGTTGACGCTTAAAATTATGGCCTGATATTTCCTAAAATTGGTGGCTAACAAGCTTGTCAATTGACCATGGAAACCTTCTTGTTGAATATTTTAACAAAAACCTAGACAACCTACATCCTCAAAAAGTTTCCTCATGAAAGGCGAGGCCATGATTTCTTTGAACTATGATGGCTCATACCTAGACACTTTCCCACCCTTATTATACTTTTTCTTCTCAGTATCATTCTTTGCAGTTTCCATGATATAAGACCCTAGCTGGGTGGAAAGGAAACGGGGAGGGTATGACTATGAAGATAGGGGACAAGGGACTGTGGTGTTGAAGGAAAGGAAAAAATGGATTAGGGAGTGTGTAAATTTATGGGAAAATTTTAGGGGATAAGGATATATTTTAGGGAGTGTAGGGAAGTGATAATTCTGAAAAACATTGAGGGGAAGGTGTGAAAATGACAAAAACACAGTCCTATCCTAAGAAACTATTAATGGGGTAGCTTTAGCTAGGGTTTGTAAGGAGATTTAGGAAATGAAGGGGAATAGGTGAGGGAAGTGTTTTCAGGAAGTATGAATGGTATACATGAGAGTAGGGGAGCATGAAAATTAGTGTTTTACCACTGATTTGAAACAAATTCTCATGGAAATGAAAAATTCAGTAAAAACCCTACAAGATGGAATTTCATTGAATGTTTTGAGAAGATAGATGCAAGAGAAGAGTGCCAACTAATACTCATTGATCCAAGAGGTATTGGGAGCCCTAACTTTTTGAGTTGAAACCTTGTAGATGGTTTCCTTGACTCTAATTAAAAAATGCAACAATGGATACCAAAAGTGTAGCATAGGAGCAAAAGTGTATCGTAGGAGAAAAATTTAGGTTTTCAAGGAGTAATTTGGTTTTTATGAGGGCTGAAATGGATTTTGATGATGGAGAGGAACTCTTGTGAAGATAAAATAAACAACTACTATGGTTTGAATGGTTTTTATAGGTTGGAAAATTGATTTTTCTTATATCATGGAGGTGACATCATTGGTATTTTTTGAAAAACTAATGTGATGTGATTGGAGCATGATTTGTTGTGAAATGAAATATTACCTTTACCTTTATTTATTTGTTCCTATGCTGCTAACTCCCTTTGATGGTGACTAATGTTAATGGGCATGACTCTTTTTGCTTTAAATGAATGACATTATGATGGCATGTCATATGAAAACCTAGACCATGACCTAAATGATGACATATTAACCTTTTCATGACCTAAGAATTTTGAATGAATACATGAACATGATGAGAGATGAGGCCTAATGAGCAGGTGGAGGGAGTATTAGTGACCTAAACACAAAAACCAATGATCAAATTTTATTTGAAAACCTTTTTGAAACTCTAAAATTTGATCTAAGACCCTATCAACCATATGAAAGAGAAAATTTTATCACTGGTGACTTATAGACACTAACACATTGCAATACTTGCAATCGTAAACTAAGTTGCAGCATTCAAGGCACTTTCGATGAATGGCTTTGCTACAACAATTCCACTTGGTGATTACATATAACAAAAGTATATACAAAAATGATGTTGATATGATTTCTAGGAATATTTTTATTGAGCTACTTTACTCAAGCATAATTCTATTTTGCATGAAATTTATGTTGAGAAATATGCTTTTGATAATGACTTTCAGGATGTTTATGCAAACTTGAGTCAAGGAAACCAAGTAGAGATATTGGATCACAAAGAAGGGCATGACAAGCATAATGTAGATCACAAGTTCCAAGTTGGTGATGAATTTTGGATTCACAGCAAAGAGAGACTTCAAGGGGAAGGTAAATAATTGAAACTAGTCTGTTATGGTCCTTTCATAATTTTAGAAAAGATTGGTGATAATGCCTTCAAGTTAGATCTGTTGTCATACATGAAAATTTACTTAAGATTGTATGAGCCTCTGTTAATTGAAGATCAAGGAGAATAGGTTTAGATTCCTTCCATTGAGGATATTTCTCCAAAATACCTTGCTTCAACAAGATACCATTCTTGACAAAAGAACAAGGACATCAAAATGAGGGAGTGTAGACTACCTTCGTGTGAGGATCAAAGGGACAAATCCAAGCAAGGCCAAATGGATCAAGATTTGGAATGTGAGGGATTTGTACCCTCATCTGCAGAACAACTAAAAGTGATAATTTGGGGTCCAAAAGCTTCTAGTGGGGAGGAGTGATCAGGTGCTCAAAATTATGCTTAAAAATGAAAATTTTCATAATAGTGTGGGACTTGAAGGACCACTTATATCTCCTTGTTCTGAATCTGACAAAACTCATTTCACAGAAAACTGACATCGTATGCTCCCATAAACGCATTTTGTCCACTTTGTCAAACATGAATTTTATGTTTTTAAATGCAGGATAACCCAGTCAACAGTTTGTACATATGACTGGGCATGCCGATGTGGCATGTTTATTGGTCATTGTATTTCATCCAGTGAACTATGTAGTGCCAAGTGACACGATTTCATTTGTTTGAATTGGCACAAGTTGATTGGTTTTATGGAGGCTAATCATAGGCTGTCACATGGCCTAGCGAGGGGCCACCATGTGGCAACCCAAGGGCCACCAAAATTTTGGGTCAAAATCTAAGCAGCAATAGTGGGGGAGGAGACCGTGACCTCATAGTCCACGCACAAGCCTAATCCATTGTGCCATTTAATTAGTTCTTATTATATAGTGGCAGCGGATTATATTTAAAATTATAATTTTTTGGCATTTAGGTGTGGGGCCGGGGTCTAGCCCTAACCCTAGTCAGCATGCCTGGGGGTGGGACCATGGGTACAAGGGTAGCCCCATGCCCCCCCACTACACTAACCATAACATGAAATGGTCCACCGACCTCGACACATGTCCACCGATAATGTGAAGACCACGTGGATTTAAATATTACACGGGAATTTTGTGGGTGGGAGTTAAGGTTCCGACCCTTGGAAATATGGCCATAATGTGGCTAGCCATATGACCATGTTTTTGGAAACATTGCGTTATTAGTAAAATTAACGTGTTGATAAATCTTCCCGGGTATTGAGCAATCTGGTGCTCCATTAGCAAATTTCTGGGAGAAATTGTTGGATGGTGCCGAATTTGGAGGCATTTGTGGAGAAGTTAGTGAAAAAACTTGGGGAAGCCATAACTTACCCAGTTTTTGACCAAATTTTAGGCATATAGAGGCTAGAAAGGAATTTTTTGGCATCCTGGAGCCATTGGAGCAAGTATCAGAGTTCTTTGAGCATTCCAAATTTATGTAATCACACTTTTAACCATAATATAATACGGCCAAAACATTGGAAGTTGGACCAAGGAGACGAATTCCAGGCGAGATGAAATCATTCATCATGTGTGGTTGTGTTATTGTTTATGGTGATGTTCATGCCCATTAGATGTTGTTGTTCAATGTTTTTTTCTAATGTTATTTTGCTCAGGAAATTCACATCAAAACTCATGGTTAACTTACAATTTACCTCATAATCCTCATGAACTTTGTTTATATTCTAAACTGGAATTTAGCAAAGCAAACACTAATTTTCCCATTCAGATCAAGCGGGCTTTATCACCCTAGTGGTGTAAATACGCCACGTGGGAAATACATTTCAGAGGTAAAAATATTAGCGGTTGTAAATCTTGTAACTCGAGTGTAAATTATTCAGGAGGAATGTTTTGATCCGATATGTGGAGCTCTGATGGTGATTGGCATTTGGTCACAATGAAACCAATAGAACCAAGGGTGTAAAGCAAGGCCTACCACCTAAATTTTTGTGTAGCATATCGGAGGCAGAGGATTTCATAACTCCTTTATAAAAGCAATTTTGAAAAAGTTACGATACATAAGATCTATGATCTATGTTGGCGTTTGGACATAGAAACCCAAAGAACCAAGGGTGAAAGAGAAAATACAAAGGGAGATAGGCCCCTGAGAGGAGCTTGAAGGCCTTAGCACCTAAATGCTAAGTCATTGCTTATAGCACCCGGCCGTATGGGAAAAATAATAAGGGGCTAAGCATGAAGGGGCTCGGAATATCGCAAACTCGCAGTTTCATGACATTTGTTCTAATAAAGTTACAATAGATGAAGGCTCTAATATTACATCAGTTAAGTACTATACCAATGGTCACAAGAAGTGGTGCCATTAAGGAAAAACAAAAAAGGGGCAAAGAAAAAAGGTAAAAGGACCTCGTAATCTCATGTTTTCGTAACACTTCCTATAAGAAAAGTTACAAAATGAAAAAGCTCCGACAATGCATTAAGAAGGTATTGAAGGGTGGTTGAGTCGGTAACGTGTTTCCCAAAAAGTGTTGGTTGAAGACAGAGAGGACCATGCTTTGTAGATTTAGCATTTGACTCAAAAATTACCATTATTGAGCTTTCTTGTATGTTAAGAAAGAATTAAACATTAAGGATAGCTAAGTGTAGAAGTGTTGATCATGGTACAAGAGAGCCATGTTTGAAGTACGCCTTGATATCTAAGGGAAATTAAGAAGGATGGAGGACCATGTTGTGTGTATAGACAAAATTCATGAGTGGTCTCCTTGAGTGTGTAGGTTGACTGTGATTTAATTCTTTATATGGAGAATTATCAGATGCCCATTCTCAGTATTTACTAAAGCTATAGTGGTAGAATTCAAGGCAGACACAATAGCAAAATGGAGAACCATGTAGGCATAATATCAGGCAGTGTGAATGGTAGTATGGATGGAAAACATAGGCAACATTGAGCAAAGTGCAATAGAGGAACAAAACCGGTGATTTCCATTGAGAAATCTGGGGGAATGAATAATTTCTGAGAGAGCAGTGTGGACAGATATGTGTGTGAGTGAGAATGTGATGTGTGAGAGCCCAAGTCATCCTTTTCTACTAATAAGGGTTGAGAGTTCTTTTATAGAAGGAAAGAGACCCCGAGAGAGAAGTGTTATTACGTGCGATAGGATGAAAATGTTAGAGAAATAGAAGGAGGCCAAGAGCCTATGTTGCTGAGAAGAAGTTGAGTGAGCTTGTGTTGTGTGAGATGAAAAGTGAGCCTGTTATGGTCAGAAAGGCTAAGAGTTTGTATACAGAATGAAAGAGAGCCCGAGAGAGAAGTGTTTTTGTGTGCGATGGGTTGAAAGTTCTAGATAAATAAAAGAATTTTGAGAGCCTAATTTACTTAGAAGAGGTTGAATGAGCCTGTGTTGTGTGAGAGGCTGAGGGATCTGAATGAATAGAAGGGGAAAGAGTTAAAGTGTACGGTGATGAGAGAAGAAGAATGAGGATCGTGGGTTTTTGTTGAAGAGTAGAGAGCAGTGGAGTATTTGGTGGGTTATTGAGCAGAATAACGAGTTGTTGCATAGTAAGCAAAGTGAAAAGAGTGTTTCGTGGGCCGAGGGATGTGAATAAGAAACTTGATATCAGCCAGAGTGGATGCCATGGAGAGAGAACATTATTTTTTATTTGAGAGTGGGTTAGAGCCTACATACAGGAAGTTGGTGCTTCCATCTCTAGTGGGTAATTTAGAAGGCTTGGGGGTTGGTGTCTCCTACAGGTTAGTGCTTGCATAAATCTAAGGAACTGCAAGTTAGTGCTTTCAACAAATCCTTGAAGTTGGTGCTTCACATGGTGCTTCTGGTAAGTTGGACAGGTGTCTACAAATGGAGCGAGTTGGTGCTTCTTGCTAGTGGGTGCCAGAAAATAATCAAAACGTGTTGGTGCTTCCTGTCAGTGGTCGCTCACAAAAATAATTGACGTAATAGAGTAGGTGCTTTTATTTTACATCAATAATAAGAACAAGCTTTGGTTTTTTTTTTCTCCGAAAGGGTTTCCACGTAAAACCTTTTGTCTCATGTGTTTTGTGCTCATGATGTGTATGTTTTTGTTTTGATATGGATGTTGTTATGGTTGTTAATGGTTGCTCACATATAATGGATGCCAAGTTTGAATGATGAAAAATAAATTGGCATAAAAGTTAAAATTAGCCTTAATAGGTATTCACCCACCTCTGAGTATTGACATTCTTTCTAAAAAATTTCCCATTGACTTTTGAACCTATGAGCTTTACACCATCAAGCGCCTTAATAGAATCCCCATTCACCATATTCTCTACCTCCTCATAGGCTACTCTTCATGCTTTATTATTTATGCTTTAATATTTTGTTTTTTAATAGAATTAGAGTTTCTAAACAATCCCTAACTTCCATAAAATTACATAAATGTCACTAACGAGCCAATTACAACATGTCTCTGAAAACTTGAACCTACACAAATGAGAAATTTAACTATTCATCAAACTATTCAAGCTAAGATCCTTTAACATATTTTAATATTTTTATCATTATATACCTTATACATATTTTCAATGTTAAATTTAATAACTTAGTCTTCATCTAATTATGAAAAAAACGTTAATTTCAAGTTTAGTTATGTAATTTTATGCATTAATTTCAGCTTAATTAATTTTATCAATCTCTTGTAAAATGTATATTCCCATCAAAATTGTATATTATTAAATAAAAAATATAAAATCACATATTAATTTAAAATATAAAAAAAAACAATTGCCGTGTGCAACTTAATTTCTCACTCGTGTTTTCTCAAAGAAGCACATATATCAAATAGCATACTTTTCGAACACAGCAGAGATATAAATAGCATATCCCATAAGAATCACCACAAATACCAAGAATACCAAGAATTTAGCGTCGAACACAATTAACTGAATGAGCTCATTGAGACTTAGAGTTTATAATGAATTTAATTAAAATTACCTATTTGTTATATTTATTATATTTATTATTGTTTTTAGTATAATTGATTTTTTTTTTTCATAAATAAAAAATTTATTTTTAATTTAAGAGAGGCATATGTCAATTATTATTTGACCCTAACAAACTATGTATCGCCCTTATATTAAGTTATAGAATGGAGTGTTGGGCACAATAATATTTTTATTTTATTTTTTATATGATAATTACGACACTTAAATATGATTTAGTGATTCAGTGAGTGTCAAGTAATATTATGTTATTTCTGCATTTTTTATAGTTATTTTTCAAATAATAAAGCAAAGTACAAATTTGAATTTAATTCTATTACAATGTTTAAATTTATTGTGAAGCTGAAATCCCATCAAACTAATGACCTAATAGATGGAGGCAAAGTTGCACTTGTAAAATTGAAGATTCTTGTGTTGAATACACCATGTCTAGTATCCAGTATGTATTCATTGGATTTTCTTTTAGTCCTTTTTCAATTATTTGTATACACACACATATTCACACATACGTACTAAGGAGAGCTAGCTTTAGGATCATCATAATTGGTTTTCTATCTTTTATATTAAAGTGAACTATTTTTTTTTTTTTTGTCTATCAAGTTTTTTGTGATCCTCCAAGCTTGACCTGTGGCTTGAGGAGCCACGACCCAAGGGCATCTCAGCTGTCAAATTCACCCAGAGATCGCACCCGGATTGGGCCACCCCATCCCTTTAGTTGACTAGATTTTTAGCATGTCTTCTCCCCAGGCACAAGACACAACCCCCCTGTAAAGTTTCATCCTTGATTGCCTTGTTGACGAAGCTCATTCTTAACTACTTGTGCTAGCAAGACTTAACATATCAAAATGAACTATTATCATTAAAAAATTTATCAATTTTAAACACATCATTAATAATATACTCAAATTATCTTCTTACATATCTTTTGAAAATATATTTTATTCTTTAATTAATGAAAAAATTATTCTTTGGAAAAATTATTTTAAAATAAACATATAATACTTAATTACTCATAACTTATTAAATTAAATTAAAATATTTAAAAAATTAAAATAAAACTCAAATGAATCATTTTATTAAATATATCACTTATAATAAAACATAAATAGATTATTTAATTTAGTATATCAGTTAAAATAAAACTCAAATAGATTATTTAATTTGATGTATCCTTTTTATAACTGACCTATTCTTTTCACTATATTTTGAAGAACATAAAATAATTTTTCATTAACTTGGAATATATCAATCCTTTTTAAAATAAGTAATTTAAACACACAAAATTCCAATCACTCCTAATAATCCTTTAAAATAGTTAAATATTTTTGTTTGATTCTACAAATATTTTTAAAAAGCACGATGGGTGGAAAAATTCGAAAGATACAAAATTAAAACTGTTCATCAATTTTTTTATTTTTTTTTTATATATATAGTTTGCCTATACTTAGTTTTATATTTTATGTGAGAAAGTGATTTTCGTTGATGTTGAATGACTTGTCTTTTTAACATCTTATTATCTTAGGTTTCTACTTTTTATATACACGTAGGAAACAACACAGCTTCGCTCGGATCTCACACTGTATCGCAAGCTTGCGGCCATTACTGCTTGCAGAAGTTATTATTAATTATTTATTTAACCCATCAATGCAAAAGATTTAAACATTACCGAAAGAGAAGGTGGCTGAATCCGATTCCCCTCTCTTCCTTACTGTATTTTGTATGTTAAAATAAATAATTTCAAGAATGATGGAAATGGCTATGGCATTATGCATGCCGCGACTGTTACTGAGTTCCGAGGGGTCACTTGCTTCACTACTACAGTCGGAATCGACCTCGAATGTCTTAATCGATTCTCGGTAACAACCTGTTCGGCAAACCACTCGAGTCGCTCTGCATTACTGAAGGGGAGCTTTCGTTTTCCGCCGAACAGGAGGGACTCCACGCTCTTCTGCTTCAACATGCCGTCGGCAAAATTCATCAGCAGCTTCACGTTTGCCTCGCTCGGATCGTCTGTGTCGCCAATGCATTTGTTCGTGAATCCGTTCCCCTGTAAATTAAATAACCACGATCTTGTTCAGTAAATGGAAAAATCGGCATAAATGAAAAATAGCACGAGACGACTATCGATTTTCACGTTACCTGAATCCTGACATAATTCCGCCGGCTTTGCCCGAATGCCATGCTCATGGTGTGATCGACCGTGTCGGAAATTCCATCTCCGACGATTTTAACGACAGGCTTAGCCCACTTGCCGGCACCCCATCTCTTCACCTTCTCGTAATCGTAAGCCCGATCGAAATGCCCCGTTCCGACGGAGAGCACCAGCAAATCTTCCACGCATCGCACAGATGGAAATTCCTGTTCAAAATCTTGAAAAACGAAAATGAAAAAAATGGCTCCATTGCATCCCTATTCAAAAACTTGTTGCAGAAATTGAGCGGGAAATTTTGAAATTTGAAATTCTAGGCGCCATGGGGGCAGATGTCAAATCCACCACGATGGATGTATGTATGGTTCATGGGTAACCATGTTTATTGGCTGGTCAGCGCGTCGCATCACGGAATGCCTCATAACATGATCCCGAGGCACTCGGCGACGGAATCGGGCAGCGAAGTTTTCCGACGAGCGGCTTTTCCGGGCTAAAACATGGCCCCTTTAGACTACTCCATCAAAAACCATCGCTAGCTCACCATATTCTTTGTTCCCTGGCTACAGAGCATCGGGGTGTTTATTGCGATACAGACTTGGATGGTGCAGTACGGGTGATTTGAGGGAGCAATAAACACTCGCCTCGCCTGTACAACATCTAGTTGCATTATTGTCTATGCTATTACAACATATGGCGTAGTTTGTACTGGGTCTCTGGGTTAGCGGAATAATGAAAATATGATCAATGATTGTCGGCTGCATCAGTGCAAAGTATGGCGGCCCTACAAAAATGTCAAACTGAAACGTATTCACCAGATCTCCAGGTAAAAACAACTACAACATAATTATAAAGGATATGTTTGATAAAGTAATTTGAAGATACAGGACCCAAGTATAAGCTCGCTAATTAAAAGAACCCATCCTCAGTTACCTGATTTCTAACAGGGTGACGTAAATGTTCAATAAAATAATCCGATGAGATAATTGAATGGATGTGGATCCAAGTATAAAAAAATTTCAATAAGTAATGAAGCTAGAAAACAAAAGAAAATGTACTGGAAATCGAGGAACATCTATTCAGTCTTTCTATGCCTTACAGAGCTTCAATTTTATTTTTCTTTTCTTTTTTTAATATCTAAACCTGCATTGAAGGATTTTGACAGTATTGGGCACTTCTTAATTAACTTCCTTCTTCACCGTAAAACTGTCTCTCTAATTCAAACACAACAAGTAAAAACAACTAGACGTCTATTTCATTTTGAACACCATGAAATTTTTGAATTAATTCATCAATTTAATTAAGCATCGCACTTGCTTCAGGGGATGACGGTAATCACCTCAGCAAATTGGCTTAGTGTGACCTGTGGAAATTTCTTAAAATATTTGCACCCATAACATCACTAAATCCAGCTCCCTCCCTCTATTGCGCATATATTCAAGAACACATATGCACTGCACATATATATAGAAACATAAAACATCTGCGAACAAGGCTTCGACAATATTACATGGGATATGAAGTTAAATGCATGGACCTGAGAGACTTATATGCCTGCAATAGATTCAAATGAAATGAAATTTATACCTTTCCTCTCGTCCTCTGTGTGTGGGAGATGATCAGTCATAGAGATCGAAAAGTGGTGTGCCCGATTCATCTAGATGCTCTGCTTTGTACACTTGAGCATAATGCAGGGATAATCCCATCTAATTTTCCTCAAAATAGTTTCCATCTCGTCCTGATCCCCATGATTCAAACCAGTCTGGTTCATATTTCTCAAGCTACAGCAATAAAAACACGAATATAAAATAACAAACACAAATATGACATAAACAGCCCGCAAAAATAGTTTCCATCTCATCCTGATCCCCATGATTCAAACCACCCGAGTTCCCATTTATCAAGCTACAACAATAGAAAACACAAATATAAAAAATCCAAGCACAAATATGAGATACCCGACCTGGAATTAACGTAGTTTTCATGAGTTTAATGTCACTTCAAAATTAGATAAAATACCCAGCCACCTAGGTTCAATCGGCAGAGTCCGCTGGAAAAGACAGACAGAGAATTAGACTTGTGGACCACTCTGTACAACTTCCATATCAATGTGCATTGTGACCATATGAGTAAAATAAACTGCATCTGCTCAATCTCAATCTCCCTGCCTGTAAAAAATATTTAACAATGCCAATAAATCCATGGTTCATTACATTACACAAATTAAGGAGTCGTCCATTGCAAAAGGAGTATTAAAATCCAGCTGAAGCTGCTATTTGACATTTTTTTCCTCGAAACCCATGACATGTACACCCAGAACCTTCCCTTAACCTCATCTATTTTTCTTTTCAGTTTCTTCCTCTGTTCTGCATTTTCATTTTCAATTCCAAACCAGAAATCAAAATAAACATAAACATTTATATAAAGGAGCATGATAAAATCAAGTAACAGATTCAACGAGAGCCAAAACAAAGAAGAGCATCGCAATGGTCAATCGACTAAAAACAAGCATAAAATACAAAACCAAAGCAAGTGAAAACGAATGAGATGAGATAAGAAGAGTACCGGGGAGAGGAGCAGTGATGAGTAACTCAACTCTTCCCTCCTCCCTATATATACCCAACACCCAACTGCCATCTGCCCGTGCCATCCCCACTCTATTTTTTTGCTGCTTCTTTTTTTTCATTCGAAACGATAATGACTTTTTCGTTGTCTTTCTATCCAGGCTACCCTCTCCTCCAACATTCACGAATGAGGTTAGTTATGTTGGAATATTGCAAATTCCAGAATTAAAATGGAGAAATAAATTTCCCCTCCACAACACAAAGAAATAAATTCAATCTTAGAAAAAACAGAGTTTTCAACTCAATAAAACAAAATTTTATTCCATAAAAATCTGTTACAGGTTCTTCCTCTACACAGAGGGAATTACAAACTGATGACTGCTCCTAACACAGTGCATACATAAAATCTCTGTCTCAACAAGAAAAAAAATTTCCTGTCTCTCTCTGTAAAATAAACAGCTCTCTGTCTATTAAAAACAACTCACTGTGTTTTTATAAAATATACACTGCTGTGTATTATTTTAAATTCTGCTCTCACTGTCTTTTTTCTAACAATTGACGCACTGCTGTGCTCTCAACTACTAAAAAAATTTACAATTCTGTTTTATAAATATAAAACAAGAAAAAATATCTAAAAGGAATTAATGTCATTCATTGACAAAATTACCCAAAATATCACCGCTTACAAATTTCATTAATTCCATTAAAAATCTGTCAGCACCGCTTAAAAATCGAATTTATGGCAAATTCACTTGGTGGCAAATTTTCTGCGATGGTGGCATTTGGGTCGCTGGTGGGCGGAGCCACCACAAGCTGGTGGTTGCGAGGGGGTATGGTTCTGCCCGTACGCATCAAACAGGTGAGCCCCCGTAATAAACCACAGCCACACATTTTGGGTCAACGCCCAATAGACAGGTCAAATGCGGGGGGTCGCCTTCCATTATCCTTTGCGCAAGTTTCGCTCCCGCACTCCGTTGATCATTGTCGACGTGCTCGATGTTTATCTCCTGCGCCTGATCGACGTCCTGCTCCCTCCTGCAAATCGTTCGGAGCATTTGAAATTACATTCCAACACTCCCCCTTAATTTCAACTGCTGGGTTTTCCTGCATTCCCAAGCATTTCCTGAAATGTTCAAAGCTTTTCTACGCAAGTGGCTTTGTGAGGATATCAGCAAATTGATCCTTCATTCTACAATGTTGCAAAACTATCTCACCATTGTTAACCAATTCACGTATGAAGTGAAACTTGGTGTCAATGTGTTTAGTCCTCTTATGAAAAACATAATTTTTAGACAATGCAATAGCTGAGCTATTGTCACAAAATATCACTGTCCCTTTTACCTGTTCTTGACATAAGCTTCTCAACATTTTTCGCATCCAAACTGCTTGACACGCCGCTACTGTAGCTGCCACATATTCTGCTTCTGCTGTAGATAATGCTACAATGGGTTGTTTCTTAGAAGCCCATGAAATGGCTCCTGAACCCATGTGAAAAACATAATCGGAAGTGCTCTTCCGATCATCAACACTTCCAGCCCAATCACTATCTGTGTATCCAACTAAATATGAACATTCTGACGTAGTATAAAAAATACCAAACCTTTTAGTACCTTTAACATACCTCAAAATTCTTTTTGTTGCTTGCGAATGTGCATCTTTTGGCTTTTCCATGAATCTAGAAATCAAACTAATAGCACGCATTATGTCCGGCCTAGTTGCAGTCAAGTACATAAGGCTGCCAACTATGCTCTTGTATAAACTAGGATCAAAATCCTTGCTGTTGTCCTCTCTGCTGAGTTTTAATCCCATCACTGTGGGAGTGATTGCTGCTTTGCATTCCTGCATGTTAAATCTTTCAAGAACCTCATTAACATACTTTTCCTGTGAGATGAAAATCCCATTTTTATCTTGCTCTACTTCTATTCCCAAGAAGTATTTCAACAAACCCATATCAGTCATTTCAAATTCTTCTTTCATGATTGTTTTGAAATGTTCAATAAGACGATCATCATTACCTATAAAAATAACATCATCAACATACAAGACTACAATCAAGATTTTACCGTCTTTTTCTTTGATGTAGAGGGTGGGTTCTCCCTCACACTTCTCAAAACCATTTTCCAGTAGATAAGAGTCTATTCTACTGTACCACGCTCTTGGCGCTTGCTTCAGCCCATAAAGAGCTTTCTTCAACTTGCATACTTTGTGCTCTTGGCCTTTCTTCTCATAACCGAGAGGTTGTTCAATGTAAACCTCTTCCATTAACACTCCATTCAGAAATGCTGACTTCACGTCCATTTGGTAAACTTTCCATTTGTTTTGTGCTGCTATGGACAACACTGCTCTCACGGTTTCCATTCTTGCAACCGGTGCGAAAGTTTCCTCATAATCTATGCCATGCTTCTGCTTATAGCCTTTAACGACAAGCCTTGCCTTGTGTCTCTCTATCTTTCCTTCAGCATTACTCTTGGTCTTGTAGACCCATTTAACACCAATGACATCTTTACCTTTTGGAAGTTCAACCAAATCCCAAGTTTTGTTTCTTTCTATGGCATTTATTTCCTCATCCATAGCTTCTATCCATTTCTCATCCTTGATGGCTTCTTCGAAATGAACAGGATCATCAACATGACAATATAAAGCAAACAAAGAATTGATACCTTCATTAGCTATATCTTATTCATAAATTTCTTTCAAACTTTTGAATTTCTTACCTCTTTCAGTAGATGTACAAATGCTTGAAGAAGCACTTGAATTTCCTCCTTGTGGTGTGCTTGGAGAAGCACTTTCATTTCTCCTCAAGGGTGTGCTTTGTTGCTCTCTTGTTGGTGTTGCTGTTTGGGGATGTATTTCAGCCAACTCATCATCATTTTCATCATGAGATAAACAGTGTTTAAAATTCATTGTTTTCTCTATGCTTCCATCCCAAGCTTCCTCTTCAATAAAATGAACGTCCCTGCTTACAATAAAATTCTTTCTGGATGGGTTATATAATGTTAAGTCCCTATATTAATAGTGTAGCCCCTTATTATGTTAGTGTAGCCCCCCTTATTGTTATTATTGTACCCCTGTAACCCCCATATTGTTATTATTGTGCCCTTACATTATTATTGTTAGGTCGGCTAGGATTACATTGTGGCCCCACTAGGATTATATTGTGGCCCCATGGACTCCTATATAGAAAAGGAGGTTTTGTAAATTGTATCATCCAAGAATTGTTCATTTATGTAATGTATTGGAGGTTGCCCCCTCGAAGTGGCTTATTTCTAAGGCGTTAATATCTTTTTTCTTCTATTTTTGGAGCCGGTTACACAACATTTGGTATCAGAGCTTTGGATTCTAGGGTTTCGCTGCTCCAAACAGGTCATCGTGGCATTTTCGCTATAACTTTTTTTCTACGAAGCTTCAGAAGCTGAAATTTCAAGGGTGCGAAGCTGAAATCTTGAGGAAGGTTTTCTAAAAATTTCAGAGCTTGGTTCGCAATATTTTTGGAGATATGATCTGTGGAAGGTAGTGCTTTTTCAGGCTCCTGAATTGCATCTCAAAGAGGTGATCGTGGTAAAACTTCAATAACTCTCTCTCTGGGCATTGGATTGAAGTGCCGTAAAAATTGGTCGCAAGTACACAGACTGAAGTTTCTGAGCTATCAATTTCAGAGACAAAGGACAAAACAGTGACACGTGGCAAGTCGTACAAGTTCGCTCTACTAAACCAGTCCAGAATTAGGTCATTGTGGGAGATTGGACACAAATTTGTCTTGAAGAATCCAAATCAGGTCAGACCTGTGGCATTTGAAAGAAGCTTCAGAGATCTACTACAGAGCTGAATTTCAGATATCGAAGATTTTCAAATACAGAGATAATTCAATTTCAATATCGAGCTCCTAAAAGCTAGTAAAAGGTGTGTATTTTTTCCCGAATTGCATAAGTCTTGTTTGAAGAATCAAGTTGAATTGATTCCAAGGGCATCTTGTAGAATAGATATCAATATTGGATTCTAAAATGGCCCCTAAAAAGAATTTAACACCCATCAAGCCTTCAGAAGGCTCTACCATGACTCATGAAGATGAAGAATTGCAACATGATCTATCAAAATTACAAGAACAAGTGCAACAAATTTCACTCTCGCAAAGAGCAGCAAAAAATGAAATGGAAGTTTTGAAGAAAGGTGTGGAAGTGAAGATGGATGGTTTGAAGAAAGGCATGGACGCTAAGATGGATGGTGTGCAAGCTAAGATGAATGGCATGGAAGCTAAGATGGATGGCATGGAAGTGGGCATGGAAGCTAAGATGGATGACATGAAAGACAACATAGAAAACATGAAGAATGATCTAAAATCATACATGGAAGGCTTGATGACAAGCTTAAAACCAGAAATGATTCCTAATGGCGGAAATATAGAAGAAGAACCTCATGATGAGAACAAAATAAATGTTAATCATGATTTCATAAACTCGAATGTTGGTGGGAAGAACCACCATATTCCAAAAATGGATATGAGGAAGTTTGATGGAAAGGATCCTGTAACATGGATACTACAGATGGAGCAATATTTTGATCTCCAAAACGTGCAAAACACACAAAAGGTACGCATTGCAACTTTACATTTAGAACAAAATACATTTGTATGGTATCGATGGCTTTGCTCCCGTAAAAAAATTGTCACTTGGTCAATTTTTACCGAGGAAATGATAGCACATTATGAGGATACAAAGAGCAACACCTTCTTTAGCCAATTGATAAATCTCAAACAAAAGGGTTTAGTGGGGCAGCACATTGAGGACTTCCAAAAATTGGATATAAGGGTAACTGATATTCCAGAGGAACACAGGATTGATCTCTTCATAGGCACTTTAAAGGATAACATCCAACATGAAGTTCGCGTTCTGGAACCTGATTCATTGGAGAAGGCATTCAGGTTAGCAAGAAAAGTTGAATGTAAAATTATGGCGACAAGGAAGCCTACCACTCAATTCTATAAAGAAGGAAGTGTTGCTACGCCTAGATTTCCACAACCTACAAGGTTGACACCACAAAAATTGGAAGAAAAAAGAGCAAAAGGGCTTTGCTACAGTTGTGATAGCAAGTACACTAAAGGTCATAAGTGTGCTGAGAAGAAATTATTTTACATAGATTGTGAAGAGGAAGAAGAAAATGAACAAGAAGAGGATATACACCAGGAACCAGCCCCAGAAGAGGAAGAAAAGAATCCAACCATATCGTGTAATGCACTGGCAGGAATTACCACTCCTCAAACTCTCAAGATAAAAGGACAAATCAAGAAGAGAAAGGTAATAGTGTTGATTGATTCAGGTAGCACCCATAATTTTATTCATTGTAAGGTAGCCAAGGATATAAATTGTTTCCTATACCCAGCACCAGAATGTCAAGTGATGGTTGCAAATGGAGGAACTATAAATTTCTCTGGAAAATGCAATAACATCAAGCTAACCATGGGGGAATATGTGTTGACTATTCCAATGCTTTCCATTCCTATGGGAGGTGCTGATGTTGTACTAGGAGTACAATGGTTACAATCTTTGGGGACGGTAGCTTTTAATTTTCAAGAACTTTTCTAGAAATTCTTTTCAGAAGGAAAGGAAGTCGAATTACGGGGTATTGAAGGGAAGCCAGGAAGGATAATAAGCTCTAATGGCATGACAAAGCTTCTAAAGAAAGAACAACGAGGCGTAATTGCACAAATATGCTCACTAGAAGTTCCAACATCAAAATCATCTATTTCTGCAGATCTCCAACAAGTCTTGGACAATCATTCCAAGGTGTTTGAAACTCCCAAAGGACTCCCACCTATTCGTGATCATGATCATGCTATTCATATGATTCCAGGAAGTGTTCCTCCAAACATCCGGCCTTATAGATATCCTTACTTCCAAAAGAGCGAAATTGAACGCATGATTGCAGAAATGTTAGAGGCGGGTATAATTCAACCTAGCCAAAGTTCTTTCTCTGCTCCTGTAGTATTGGTACACAAGAAGGATGGATCATGGCGAATGTGTCCAGATTATAGGGAGCTCAATAAGCTCACCATTAAAGATAAATTTCCCATTCCTGTGATTGATGAATTATTGGATGAATTACATGGAGCAATTTATTTTACCAAGTTGGATCTGCGTTCAGGATATCATCAAATTAGAATGAAGACTGAAGATATTCCAAAAACAGCATTTCGAACTCATGAGGGTCATTATGAATTTTTGGTCATGCCTTTGGTCTTACCAATGCACCTTCTACATTTCAAGGGTTGATGAATTCCATTTTCAAACCCTTCCTTAGAAAATTTGTGCTAGTATTTTTTGATGATATACTAATCTACAGCAGGTCTTGGAAGGATCATGTTGAGCATGTTGACAGGGTGCTCAAACTATTGCAGGAGAAACAATTATATGCAAAAACATCCAAATGTTTCTTTGGAGTACAAGAGGTGGAATATCTGGGTCATATTATATCTCACCAGGGTGTTAAAGTAGACCCTAACAAAATTAAAGCCATTAAGGAATGGAAAGTCCCCAAGACAATAAAGCAGTTGCGAGGATTTCTCAGGTTAACAGGCTATTATCGCAAGTTTGTTAAGAATTATGGGAGAATAGCAGCACCTCTAACAACATTGTTGAAGAAAGATGCATTTTCATGGACTCCTGAAGAAACTAAGGCCTTTGAACATCTTAAAGAGGCAATGTGCCTAGCACCGGTCTTAGCTACGCCAGACTTCACAAAAACCTTTATTGTGGAATGTGATGCCTCAGAAAATGGAATTGGTGTTGTTTTAATGCAGGAAGGAAGACCCATTGCTTTTGAAAGTCATCCAATCAAAGGAAAGTATTTACAGAAACCTATTTATGAGAAGGAAATGTTAGCAATACCGCATGCACTAAAGAAATGGAGAACTTACCTAATGGGAAGACACTTCAAGGTAAAAACTGATCATGATAGTCTCAAACACTTTTTGGAACAAAGACTATCTTCAGAAGAGCAGCAAAAATGGGTCACAAAGATGTTGGGTTATGACTTTGAAATAATCTACAAAAAGGAAAGCTTAATGTTGTTGCAGATGCACTCTCAAGAAAGAATGAAGAGGTGGAAGCATTTCTTTGTGCCATTTCTATTATCCAACCAGATTTGATAACCGAAGCAAGAGATGAATGGAAGAAGGACAAAGATGTATGGACACTCATTCAAAAGTTGCAGCAAGATCCTAGTACATCTGATACATTTAGTTGGAAAAATGATTCCTTATGGTACAAAGATCGCTTATATCTTTGTAAGAATTCCCAACCAAAACAAAAGATTCTTTTGGAATTGCACACTTCTCCTTTAGGAGGACACTCAGGATTTTTAAAAACTTACCACAGGGTGAAGAAAGAATTTTTTTGGGATGGCCTTAAATCTGATATTCAAAAGTTTGTGGCGGAATGTTTGGTTTGCCAGCAGAATAAAGTTGAGACAATTAAGACCCCGGAACTTCTACAACCTTTATCCATTCCAAGTCAACGTTGGGAGGAGATTTCAATGGATTTTATCACAGGTTTACCTAAGTCCGAAGGAAAGAGTGTCATCATGGTGGTAGTTGATAGACTTACTAAGTATGCACACTTTTGTGCATTATCTCATCCATTTAAAGCAAGTACAGTTGCTACTACATTTATGGATAGAATTCAAAAGCTACATGGAAGCCCAAGGGTTATCGTGAGCGATAGAGATCCCATTTTTACTGGAAATTTTTGGACGGAGTTATTTTCTTGTTTGGGTACTCAATTAGCTCATAGCTCATCTTATCATCCTCAATCTGATGGTCAAACTGAGATAGTAAATAAATGTTTGGAAGGATATCTTCGTTGTTTTGTATCTGATAAACAAACACAATGGGTCAAGTGGTTACCTATCGTTGAATGGTGGTATAACACTTCCTTCCATACTGCAGCAAAAATGACCCATTTATGGCACTTTATGGATATCATCCACCATCCATCACATCATATTTAAGGGAAAATTCGAAGGTTCAAGCAGTGGAAGATCACATCGAGCATCATCAAGAAGTTCTCCAACTCTTAAAGGATAACCTGAATTTGGCACAAAATCGAATGAAACAACAGGCAGATCAACATCGCAGCGAGAGAAGTTTTGATATAGGAGATCGGGTATTTTTACGGCTACAACCATATAAACAAATGTCCCTCAAGCAAGCTAAGAAGGATAATAAATTATCGCCAAAGTACTATGGTCCTTACAAGGTGTTGCAAAAGATTGGTACTATGGCATACAAATTGGAGCTTCCTGCTTCTTCGCGAGTACATCCAGCTTTCCATGTTTCATGCTTAAAGAAGGTTATAGGTGAAAATATTCCAGTTCAAACAATATTTCCAGAACTTGATGAGGAAGGAAAATCATATTGGAACCGGAAGCAGTCACGGAAACAAGAACTCGACAACTACGGAATCGATCAATTTCAGAGTATCTCATCAAGTGGAAGAACTTACCCACTGAAGATTCTACATGGGAGGATGAGAATTTTATACAAAAGCACCCAGAGCTACTCAAGCGCTGAGGACAACACTTTTTTTGAATGAGAGGGGCATGTTAGGTCCCTATATTACTAGTATAGTCCCTTATTGTTGTTAGTGTAACCCCCTTATTGTTATTATTGTACCCTTGTAACCCCCATTTTGTTATTATTGTGCCCTTAAATTATTATTGTTAGGTCGGGTAGGATTACATTGTGGCCCACTAGGATTACATTATGGCCCCATGGACTCCTATATATAGAAAGGAGGTTTTGTAAATTGTATCATCCAAGAATTGTTCATTCATGTAATGGTCGAGGTTGCTCTAAGTGGCTCATTTCAAGGCGTGAATATTTCTTTCTTCTCTCTTTTGGAGCTCTGCTACACAACATAACCTGTATGCCTTGGATTCCTCACTGTATCCAATGAAAATACACTTCTCCCCCTTGCTGTCCAACTTCTTCCTTAGCTGATCCGGAATGTGTGCATAAGCCACACATCCAAAAACCTTCATGTGTGTGACACTTTGCTTTGTGCCACTCCATGCCTCTTCTGGCACTTTGTTCATAACTGCTTTTGTAGGACACCTATTCAAGATGTACGCTACACAATGTACAGCTTCAGCCCAATAATCATTAGGCAAATGCTTTGCTTTTAACATACTCCTCGCCATGTCCATTATGGTTTAGTTCTTCCTTTCGGCTACTCCATTTTGCTGCGGAGTATATCTAGTTGTAAACTGCTTTTGAATACCATTTTCTCTACAAAAACGTAGAAAATCTTTATAGATATACTCACCTCCTCTATCAGTCCTTAAGACTTTGATATGCAGCCCACTCTGGTTCTCAACAAGTGCTTTGAAATTGCAAAATTTTTCAAACAATTAACTTTTATTTTTCAAAAAGTAAACCCAAGTTTTTCTTGTAAAATCATCTATAAATGTTAGCACATAGTGGCTGCTAGCAAGTGATGGAGTTTGCATCGGTCCACACACATCTGAGTGGACAATCTCTAAGGGTGCTTTTTCCCTTATGCTTTTCCCAGAAGGAAAACTTTCTCTGTGTTGTTTCCCAAGAATACAACCTTCACAAAGGCTGTTCGGTTTCTCTATCAATGGTAAACCACTTACCATTCCTTTTCTGTTCAAAAAGTTAAGACCTCCAAAGTTGAGATGTCCAAATCTAAAGTGCCATAACCAATTATCATCTTTTGGTTCGCTTTGGAAAGTCTCTTGTGCAACTGCTACTTTCTCTTCACCATTATTCAAGTCTGCTCTCATTCTGAGAGGGAACATCCTGTTCCTTGTCATCTTCACTTCAGCAATACACTGACTGCTGGGTGGTTTGTCCATGATGGTACAAACTTCATCCTCAAAGAAAACATTATGTCCCTTATGGACAAGCTGTCCAATACTTAAGAGGTTACATTTCATTCCTGGAACATAATAAACATCTACTATGGATTTCTTTGCACCTAATCTTGTTAAAACATTCACATCTCCTTTTCCCATAACAGAAACTTTGCTATCAGTTCCTAGTGTGACTTGTGACTGCACACTTTCATCTAACATAGAAAACATTGATATATTTCCTGTCATATGGTTACTACAACCGGAGTCTAGAAACCATAAATCCTCATTCTTTTCTTTAGACATATTACAAGCTAAAAACAAATTGTTTTGGCTGCAATTTTCTTTTGTGAAATTTGCACTAGTTCCACTTCTCATGTCTTGTTTCTTATTTCTACATTCATTAGCATAATGACCATGTTTTATACAATTGTAACATTGGACATTGGATTTATCATACCTTTGTCCTTGATCATTCTGCTGTCCACTTTGCTGGCTGTTGCCTTGGCCTTGATGCTGATTTGGATTGTTGCCCCTTCCTTGAGCATTTGCTGGACTGTTCCTTCCACCTCTGTTCTGGCTTCTGCCTCTTCCTCTTCCTTTGCCTTGCCCTCTTCCTTTTCCGAAAGACATCTGGGTCTTAAAAGCATGTTCAAGAGATGAGTTTTCACTCCTACCCAATCTCTGTTCATGGGTCATCAGTGATGCATGTAGCTCATCAACTGAAAACTTTGTGAGATCTTTAGTCTCCTCTATGGTGGTGACAATCACATCGAATCTTGAGGGTAGACTCCTCAAGAGTTTTTCAACAATCCTCTTGTCCTCAAGAGTCTCTCCATGAGATCTAATTTGTGTAACCATTCCAATCACATGAGTGAAGAATGAGTCAATAATGTCTGACTCTTTCATACAGAGAGTCTCAAAGTCTATCCTCAGCAACTGAAGTTTTGTTATCTTCACCTTCTCCATACCCTGATAAGCTGTCTTGAGAGTCTCCCATGCTTCTTTGGATCTGTTAGCTGCTGCTATCCTTGGAAACACACTCTCATGCACTGCTTGATACAAGAAGAAAAGAGCCTTGGCATCTTTCTTCTTATTGCTCTTCAGAATCTCTCTTTCTGCCTGAGTTAACATATTAAACTCATGTTCATCTGCTGGCTCTTCAAAGCCATCCTCAAAAAATTCCCATAAGTCTTGGGAGACAAATAAAGCCCTCATAGTTATTGACCAGTAGTCATAATTTTTCCCATTAAACTGTGGGAGATGGATATTTCCCATACCCATACCAGTGCTGGCTCCAGCCATTCTGCACTTTTAACTATGCTTTAAAAACACTTGACTGTGTGTTTAAATTTACTAACTGTACTGCAACAGTAGCACAAAACTATATAGAGAAATTACCTTTGAATTCTTCTTGTCTGAACCTTCACACTGCTGGAGAGGCTTCTGCAATAACGAATTCCTTTTCTTCAGCTTATTTGACCTTCAAATAGCCTGAATTGGCTTCGATACCATGTTGGAATATTGCAAATTCCAGAATTAAAATGGAGAAATAAATTTCCCCTCCACAACACAGAGAAATAAATTCAATCTTAGAAAAAACAGAGTTTTCAACTCAATAAAACAAAATTTTATTCCATAAAAATCTGTTACAGGTTCTTCCTCTACACAGAGGGAATTACAAACTGCTGACTGCTCCTAACACAGTGCATACATAAAATCTCTGTCTCAACAAGAAAAAAAATTTCCTGTCTCTCTCTGTAAAATAAACAGCTCTCTGTCTATTTTTTTTTTTGTAACTAGAGAAATCGGCAACGGCGGAGGTATCGTACTCGCGTGACACGGGGTCGAATCCCCCCGGCTACCACTATATACTCTAGGGGAGACGCAATACCCCCAGGCACGCCTCCCGGTTCATCGACTAAGCCTTTTGAGCCTCACTGTCGGGGATTGAACTCGTGACCTGCTTATCAGCACGAACGTCTTAGCAGTACGTCCGCTGGCCATTAGACCAAGCCCCAGGGGTCCACAGCTCTCTGTCTATTAAAAACAACTCACTGTGTTTTTATAAAATATACACTGCTGTGTATTATTTTAAATTCTGCTCTCACTGTCTTTTTTCTAACAATTGACGCACTGCTGTGCTCTCAACTACTAAAAAAATTTACAATTCTGTTTTATAAATATAAAACAAGAAAAAATATCTAAAAGGAATTAATGTCATTCATTGCCAAAATTACCCAAAATATCACTGCTTACAAATTTCATTAATGCCATTAAAAATCTGTCAGCACCGCTTAAAAATCGAATTTATGGCAAATTCACTTAGTGGCAAATTTTCTGCGGTGGTGGCATTTGGGTGGCTGGTGGGCAGAGCCACCACAAGCTGGTGGTTGCGGGGGGGTATGGTTCTGACCGTACGCATCAAACGGGTGAGCCCCCGTAATAAACCACAGCCACACATTTTGGGTCAGCGCCCAATAGACAGGTCAAATGCGGGGGGTCGCCTTCCATTATCCTCCGCGCAAGTTTCGCTCCTGCACTCCGTTGATCGTTGTCGACGTGCTCGATGTTTATCTCCTGCGCTTGATCGACATCCTGCTCCCGCCTGCAAATCGTTCAGAGCATTTGAAATTACATTCCAACAAGTTATATCTGATTTCTAATACATCCTATGATGTATTTATTATTTGTTATGATGTTTATGTTAATGGTTATAAATAGTACCGATGCTTCTATCAAAGAGACTATTAATTTAAATAGATTTTATTTTTAGTATGGATAAAAGTGTGAAATCAATAGAATTTTTTAATTAAATTTTGAATTTTTTTTGTAATTTTTTAAAAAAATATAAAATATAAAATAATGAAAATGATAAATTTTTATATTTCAAATTTTACAATTAAAAATAAATTTATAAAAAAATAAAAATAAAAATAGTATGAGATTAGTTAACATATCTAGGGACATTTTAACTAATATTTTGTTTCGTTTAGATGCTTTAAAATTAGTTATATATTAATACATTTCTATTATACATAAAAATATGTAAATAAGATTCTTTTAAGATAAAAAAGAGGGAAAGGAACCATAATATTACTAGGACATCTTTCTCTTATGGTTACTGCTTACCAGAAATTTTGGTATGTGTTGGATTTGCTTTATGACACAATATATTCTTAATCAATGAATGCATAAGAAGCACCTCATAATTGTTGAGATTGTGTATATTAATTTGGCTACAAATTTCATCATGGATAATGCCAACAATAGGATTTGTTCTAAATCTGAAGGCATCAAATCCTGAAGATGAGATATCAATCCTATTTTCTCGTGATAGGATGGAATTGAATTTAATATTCAGTTTTTCTTCTACATCTATAAATTGTAAAGCCCATAGAGGCAAAAGATGGATGAGGGATGAGGAAGAGGAAGTGCAGATATGAGAAATCTGTTGTTGTAATCTCCTGTTGAATAATAAGAAAGCCGATACGTCTGTTTGATGGATGTAGCCCAGATTGGTTGAGTGAACCACATTAAATTTGCTGACTTTATTTTTTGCTTTCTGCTGTATGTGAATTTATTTAATTTCTGTTGTGCATACTCGAACAATAATCAATTAAACATTATATTAATAAAAAGGTACACTATTTTTTTATAGTTTTTAATTACATGAAAACCATGATATATTAAAATGGAGATTATTTTATATGTTATGGCATACCATTTTCACACTCAATGTAATAATTAAAAGAAATTATTTAGATATGAAGAAAAATACATTGTAAATACAATTTCAAAATACTTGACTTTTAATTAATATATTTTTTTAAGGAAACAATTTAAATAAAATAACAATCCAAAAAAGTACTCACTCTTTATTATTATTATTTTTTTGAACCATTGTCATAGCCAAGAGTGTATAAAGACTCACTGTGTATGAAGACTTACTTAAATATCAAAATAACTTCTATTATTATTTCATTTTGAACCATTGCCATGGCCAAATATAATAGAGTGTATAAAAACTTGAACCTAATTATCAAAATAACTAAGATTTATTGTTGAATTTTAATTTTAAAATATCTTGTTCTTCAACATTTAACTTAATAAATTGTATGAAGACTTTACATAAATGTCAAAATAAAGTAAATTTTTTTTTTATTATTCAAAAAAATACTACTCTTCAATATTCATTGAATATGATGAGTTAGATCACTTCCTAGAATAATGTGAGTTACATCACTTCCTAGAATAGATCTCTCGTTGTTGAGGCATGTAAGTAGGGTTCTAAATCTTTTGGGCTAATCCTGCTTGGATGACGTCATGTTGACATCACTAAGAATACTTGGCACATTTGAAATGGTGATACGTGTTGCCTGGAAATGGCATTTTGGGTGAAAAATGCCTAGTCAACATGCCACGTATTTTTTAATTAAATCGGAACTGGGGCCCACGCACCATGACTCTCCAAATTAAAAAAACCTATATCATCGTAATTATAAAGTACATGTTTTAAAAGGTAATTTGATGATACAGTGGATGAGGACACGAGTATAAGCTCGCAAACATTTCCTCGGGTACCCGATTTTTCCAACAAGGTACGTACATTTTCAATAAAATAATATGATGAAATAATGGAATGGAAGTAATTACAAAGTGTAAAAATATTCCTAGAACTAATAAAACTAGAAAATAATAGAAAATATAGTGAACCCTTTTTCTATCAGTTAAGATGGAGTTTCAGAATTTTCCAAAAGAATCTTAACCTACGTTGGAGGATTTGGAACGGTATTGCGAGTCCCTTATCGATGATTTTTCCTTTTCACCATAAAAACTCTCTGACGCCACAAACAAAAAAACAAAGAGGAATCCATTTCATAAAGAAAAGTCCGAGGCATTTCGAAACCCATATTTTTTTTGAATTAATTCATCAATTTGTACCGAAAAAGCCAACACATAAATTAAGCATCGGGTCTGTTTCATTTCGAACCCATAATTTTTTTGAATTAATTCATCAATTTGTACTGAAAAAAGCAAACATATAAATTAACTATCGAACTTACTGGAGGGAATTATGGTACTCACAGAGGTCAGATTGGCTTATTGTGATGGAAATTTTATAAAAAAATGCACCCAGAAAAATCCATCACCGTAGCATGGCTAAATGCAGATCCCTCCCTCTACAGCGCATATAATCAACAACGCATCTGCACTGCACATTTATAGAAGCATAAAACATGAGCTAACAAGGCTTTAACCTTTGACCGTAATAGATGGGCGGTGAAGGATATAAAACAGCGTTTTTTTCTTTCTGGAAAAAAAAAAAAGATATGGGCGGTGAAGTTAAATGCATGGACCTGAGAGACTTCTAGGGTTGCAATAGATTCAAATAAAACGAAATTTATACCTCTTATCTCTGTGTGGATGACGATCGGCCACAGAGTTTGAAAAGTATTGCGCTCGATTCATCGGTAGATGCTCTGCTCTGTCCACTTCATCATAATGTAGGGATAATCCATCTATTTTTCCTCAAAATAATTCCCGTCTTCCATCTCATCCCCATCATTCAAACCACTGTAGTGCCCATTTTCTCGAGCTGCAACAACAGAAAACACAAACATAAAATATCCAAACACAAATTTGAAATACCCAACCCGGAATTAATGTAGTTTTCATGGGTTTAATGTGAGTTCAAAGCGAGGATAAAATAACCACACATCTAAGTTCAATTGGCAAAAACTCCACCAGTACGAACAGTTAGAGAATTAGATCTGGGGACCACTCTGTGCAGCTTCCATATGAATGCGCGACCATATGGACAAAGCTCACTGCCTCTTCTCAATCTCAATCTCAATCTCCCTTACTGTAAAAAATGACAAGAAAAAAGGAAAATAAAATGTTAAACGCTACCAATAAATCCATATTTTATTAAATTAGTCAAAGGAGTAGTCCATTGCAAAAGGAGTATTAAAAATCCAGGTGAAACCCTATTTGGGATTTTTTCCATGGAACTCACGCTCAGAACATCTCTTTAACCTTATCTCCTCTATGCATTTCAGTTTCTTCTTCTGTGCTGCATTCTCATTTTGAAATCCAGACAAGAAATCGAAATAAACATAATCATTCACGCAAAGAAGAAATTGTAAACATAATCAAATCAAGCAGCAGACTCAAATCAAGCCAAAGCATGGCCATGCTCAATCAACTAAACCCAACATAAAATCGTCCAGAAAAACAAAGGCAAAGCAATAAAAACGAATGAGATGGAGAGAACAGAGGAGAAGAGCAGCGATGAGTGAACAAAACAAAATTGTTCCCTCCTCCCTATATGCCCAACGTCGAACCACCATCCGCCTGCGCCATCCCCTCTCTTTTTGCTTTTGTTCATTGTAAAGGGTAAGTACTTTTTCGATTTCTTGCTATATAAGCTAGGGGAGAGGGGTCAGTGCCTGAACACCTCAGCAATGACTGGACCAGGTGCCACGCAGGACATTGCCACATCACGTACGTCAGCTGTCCGTTCGCATGCCTTTCACGTGGCAGGCACGTGCACTCGGTCCTTTCGTTCTGTAACCTACTCAGCAGGTCGTCTCCCGCCATAATGTGGAGGCTTCTCGACGAAGCCTCATTTCCTGCTCCGGGTCTGGTTGCTGTGCGTTTTGGTCTCCGATTGTTGCGTGATGTTTCTTCGATGTCTGACGCCTCCACCACCACCGTCTGTGCGCTCCATCCATCGTTATGGCACCCGTGCTCTCCTGGCTCGAGCTCCCCTGGTCCTGGTTCGACTGCGGCGACATTCAAATTGGTACTGGTTTATGCACTGTGGCTATTCACACTGGGTTCTATGTTCGTTAAACCTCGGCTCTATGGCGGTTTAACTTCGGTGCTGTGGTGGTTATACCTCGGCGCTGTGTGGTTATACCTCGACTCTTTGGTGGCTATGCTTGGCTCTGTTTTGTCATACCTCAGCCCTGTGGTGGTTTTACCTTGGCCCTTTCATGGTTTTATTCAGCTTTGTGGTGGTTTTACTTGGCTCGGCCCTCTGGTGGTTTTAACTCGGCTTTGTGGTGGTTTTTCTCGGCTCTGTGATGAGCATACCTCGCCTGTGTGGTGGTGTGGTCATACCTCGGCTTTGTGGTTCGGCGCTGCATGGCTTACAGGTCTGTATGCTCCGAATTTTTTTTTCAGGTGCCTTTTTCAGCTCTGGATGCTGTGAATTGTGCTTTCAGGTTTGTTTCCTTGTTGGTTTTAAGTGTTTTTACAATTTTTTTTAATTTTTGTGCTCTGTGAATGATTTTGTTTTTTATTTCTTTGCAGGTCAGTGCAGAAGCCAAGGACAATGCAGTTGACTGGCAAGGCAAGGAGGAGGGCCAGGAGGGAGAGGAATTGGATGAGAGGAGTCTTAAGGTAGGACTTTGTCCTACCAGTGATATGTATGTGTTTGTAAACACATTTAACTTGAAGGAGATGTTCTCTGTTGAGCTTCTTTACTGTTTTATTGTGTTTTACTGGGTTTTACTATGTTTTACTGTGGTTTTACTGTGTTTAGGGTTTTACTGTAGTTTTACTGTGTTTAGGGTTTAGGGTTGTAATTGGAAAATCGAATGCTTTGACCATCCTGCTTTGAGTTCAAATGAAAATCGAATGCTAGTTGTTGTTTATGCGTTGAGAGGTTTACTATGGTTTTACTTTGTTTAGGGTTTAGGGTTGTAATTGGAAAATTGAATGCTTTGACCATCTTGCTTTGAGTTCAAATGAAAATCGAATGCTGGTTGTTGTTTATGCATTGAGAGGTTTACTGTGGTTTTACTGTGTTTAGGGTTTAGGGTTGTAATTGGAAAATCGAATGCTTTGACCATCCTGATTTGAGTTAAAATGAAAATCGAATGCTGATTGTTGTTTATGCGTTGAGAGGTTTACTGTGGTTTTATTGTGTTTAGGGTTTAGGGTTGTAATTGGAAAATCGAATGCTTTGACCATCCTGCTTTGAGTTCAAATGAAAATCGAACGTTGGTTGCTATTTATGCATTGAGAGGTTTACTGTGGTTTTACTGTGTTTAGGTTTTAGGGTTGTAATTGGAAAATCAAATGCTTTGACCATCCTGCTTTGAGTTCAAATGAAAATCGAATGTTGGTTGCTGTTTATGTGTTGAGAGATTTACTGTGGTTTTACTGTGTTTAGGGTTTAGGGTTGTAATTGGAAAGTCGAATGCTTTGACCATCCTGCTTTGGTTTAGGGTTGTTAGGCTTGGAGCCTCATAATGCCCGTCGATATCTAGTTCGGCCAAGAAAGAACACAACAAATCAAGCATTGACAACATTTAAAGAGTGTTAAAAATTGAAGTGTACTTTTATAAGGCTTGGAATTTCATGGTCAAAATGTTGATTATTGTTCACAATGGCCTTAAAATGCAACTTAAGTTGTTATGTGAAATTAATATTTACTATTTTTATGACACAGAAGAGCAGTGTACTTGCAACATTGAAGTTAGACAAGTAAGTTAAAAGTATTGCCCAGAACAACATGGCCCAAGATTGTAACTTGGAAAATGAAATTTGACAATTTGGAAAGCTCCATGTGAACCACACAATGTCCAAATTGGAATTTTGCCAGTTGCTGTAATGTCAATATCACATAATAATTAAGCTATTGGCTTGCTCAATGAAAGACATATATTTTAGTTTGTTACATGCCACCTGAGTTATAGTGAGTTTGATATGTGCCTTAACATCTATAGATGTAAAAACTTAGTTTTTCTCTCAGACACATCATCCATGAGATGATTGATTGATATTTCAGCATCTTCCACTGATTTGGCATGCTTTAATTAGGTGAAATTTTGTACTTTCAAAGGAACTTGAAGATCTTGATTAAGAAGCAGCAAATATGGTGCATGGAAATAACTGTTGGAATGTAGTTTTGTTTCAGAGTTTTGCTTTTATTCCACAGTTTTTTCTGGTTGGCGATTCTGTTGTACTGGAAAGAACAACATTGGCTTGGAAAGAAACAACCAAACACCTTATCTAGAAATGAAACCTCCTCAAAGCAAGCCAGGTATTGTTGCAATCCTCTACCAGCTACTTGTATTAGAGGAAGAATATTGATTCTTTCTAAGTTTCTGAAGGAGTCCAGTTAGTTAAAGAATTGTCTATGGATTTTGAGAGTCAAATGTCATTATTCACACAAACTTTAGGGCTGCTATTTAGAGTAAAACTTGTTTTTCGGTCTAAGGATGTCCCTTGTAGAGAGTAAGTTCAGTATGGTCTCATTGCTCTTTTTCAAACATAAAATTGCAAATATTACGTCATGAAATTAAACCCGAGACAAAATTCTACAATCTCGGTCAAGTAACACAAGCGACTAACGATTAAGGATCTAGAATGTTTATAGAGGAGACAACTTACAAGATATTTGTTGGCTACTAATGTCAATCAATATAATCTCTGCATAAAGGAGTGAACTTACATGTCAATTTTCCCTTTGTACTTCTTTCAAATGGTAATTGAAGCTTGAAGGTGTCATGGGCTGAGATCAAAACTGAAGGTTATGATAAAAACTTAAGATGGTAGGTAATGTCAATCATCAAATTCTAAGTGTGACAGTATAGAATGTGTGCTCATAACTTTAATATTGACAGTGTAGCATGTCTCCTCATCACTGAATATTTTATTAATTTTAATGAGAGGAATTGCAACCAATACAATATACATTAACATAACCACTACGGAACTCCACTCTTGTGACCTTTCCAACGTCTTGTTTTAAAGATGTTGCTTTTCCTATTTTTATCACAGTCCAAATACTGGCAGTCATAAGAAACATTAAATCAATCTTTTTATGCAGTATTGCATATTAAGTATGGTATGTTGAGCTTGATAAAAACATTTTAAAGATTTTAAATTAGGATGTGGGTATTCTGGGTACTGCATAATTTAATTTATTTTATTACATCTACTTAACAAGATGCAATGCAAGGCCACTTCATCTCTCATTTTAATTGAATCACCTCTGTATAGTGTAAAGAGGTCATAAGAATGGTTTTTCACAGAATGTAATGACTAAAATGTGCCAAATGATTTATGGATTTTTGATTGCATTTATTTTGAATTTCTCATTTAGATGCAATCAGGTTGTTTTGTTAATGATGTTCAATTCAATTATGAATTCAATTTCTAACATATACTTGTTATTTAACATGATTATTGGTATATGTTTCTGTTCATCAAAGAGCATGTAATGTTCAAGGGATAGTTTGTTTAGATGCAATCAAGTTGTTTTGTTAATGATGTTCAATTCAATTATGAATTCAATTTCTTTGTATAACCACCACAGAGCTGAGTATGTTAACCTCCTTTTTATTGAGTGATTTTCACCTCCTTTTTATTGAGTGATTTTGATTGATGAAGTTTGCAATGAATTTTGATGATACTTGTTATTTAACAGGATTAGATGCAATCATATTGTTTTGTTAATGATGTTCAATTCAATTTCTTTGTTCAATTATGAATTCAAAAATCTGATATAGGCTAAGGCTATAACTTCAACATATTAACAAACTTGTAGGATTTAGAAACGGTTTGATATGTAGGAATTATAAACTGTTTGATATATAACTTCATAAAAAATTTGATATAGGCTAAGGCTATAACTTCAACAGATTAACGAACTTGTAGGATTTAGACACTATTTTATACATACTAATTTAGGAACAGTTCCTTTGTCATCCATGCATGTGGATGTGCAGCCATGCATGCCCCTGGTTCACAATTATGTATATAATTTTTTAGTTGAGTTTTACCTTTAAATAGATAAAATCCTAGTATTGATGAACCAATTGCATTGACACAGGCAAGAATTGTGATCCACTCCCTGCTCTTAGGCAATATCTTAGGCACATTTCTACTCCCTCTCTTGGAAATTACCCGCATACCACAATTTCTTCCTGCCTGTAAGCCTGTTTCATCACAGTCCATATATAGTCTAGGGCATATGAGTGCTGGTCATATGCAGCAGAAAGAGTGTTATAGAACTTGGAAACAATTGTAGGGTGTAGATTTAAAGCCCGATCTCTGTCAAGGCCCTCCGTTGTATGTAACACAAGGTCTGGATGCCTCTTTTTAAACCCACTCCACCATGACTTACCAGGAAAACCATCTTTAAAGGGGTTTGGCCTCCCTTGACAGATTTGAGATACAATGGATTTAAGTTGTATAAGCTCGAACCCGTGTCCCAATTGGGCCATCTCCTTACACCACTCCACCACTTCATCCTCCTCCTCTTCAGTCAAAACTATAACAGGCCCTCTACGCTTTGTATTAGTCAACCCATTTATCCAATCATGTATGTTAGAGGCAGCAATACCATGTTTTTTTGCAGATGCACGGATTAAATATCCCTTAAACTCGATGTCATCAATTGCAGTGAGCATGTCTTGCTTCGTCCAGCCTCTAATTGCACTGATTTTCTTTGTTGAAATTGCACCTTGTATTGTGGTCGAAGGTGGCTCTGTGGCTGATGGTGGGCTGGGATGATCTGCAACCACAAGGTCCTTTTCAACTACATTACTGGGAGCAATGGGAGCATTGACATCCTCATCTGATGAACTACTCCGAAGTTGGGCCCCCCTTCTCCCTCGCCTCCTGTTCCTTATCTGATCTGCAATAGAAACTCTTGGCATGGCTACAACCTGCAATTTCCAACATCGTTAAGAAATTTGATAAGTATTATAGCACAAATGTATAGAGTAAACTATAATTATGTATGAATTCCAAAATTTCTGCTAATAACATGAAATCTTCAGTTGTTTGTTGTGAATTAATTGGCATTGAAGTATTACTTGTCAATTATGTATTATTTGTAATATCAACATGAGAAAGATATGTGATACCTACATGGCTGTTAGCTACATGGACTTGTCTAAAATCAGTGAGTGCGTATTTTAAAATGGACTTATCTTTGGACATGGACTGTGTGTTAGAACTATTTTTATTGAAAGATTTTATTCAATATAAAGTCAATATCCAAATCTGCTTAATAAGCACAACAAAAGGAGGAGGCAACTACATTTATATTGTAGGCAACTAGAAATGTATGTTTTTTGTGAATTAATTGACATTGAAGTATTACTTATCAATTATGTATTACTTGTAATATCAACAGGAGAAAGATATGTGATATCTACATGGCTATTAGCTACGTGGACTTGTATAAAATCAGTAAGTGCCTGTTTTAAAATGGACTTATCTTTGGACATGGACTGTGTGTAGGCGTTCAAGGTTTATGAATCCTTTGTTTTTCTTAGGAAAACCCTCTGCCCGATAGGCACTATTCCTATGTAGTTAGTAGGTTGATGTTCTTATAAATTTTGAATGGCACTATTCTTATGTAGTTAGTAGGTTGTTGTTCCTATGTAGTTAGTAGGTTGTTGTTCCTATGTAGTTAGTAGGCACTGTTCCTATGTAGTTAGTAGGTTGTTGTTCTTATAAATTTTGAAGATTTTACTCAATATAAAGTCAATATCCAAATCTATTTAATAAGCACAACAAAAGGAGGAGGCAACTACATTTATATTGTAGGAAACTAGAAATAGCTACATGGACTTGTAATGGCCTGAACGTTGTTAGCTACATGGACTTGTAATAGCCTGAACGTTGTTAGCTACATGGACTTGTAATAGCCTGAACGCTAACAAATACATTTGCTCCACAGAAATTGATGTACTGTTCTTAGGGGACTGTGTGTTGGAACAATTTCTTGAAAGATTTTACGCAATACTGGACTTAAAGGTTTAGAAAAATTCCAACTTGAAATTTGGAGTAGCTAATTAGTAAGCTAGTTTGAACACTCATAGCTTCTTTAATCTACGTGATTTTCTTATAAACATAACTCTCATTACTTACAAACTTAACATAGTTTCTCAACTAAAATAATGATAAAGTACTCAATATCTTGAATAACATTATTCAAGAACAATGAAATACCTGTATATCTCCAGCAATGCTCCAACAACTGATGAAGAGAGTGAATGCAACATTGTACACACACTCTGTCTGGAATGTAACACTGTGCACACACTCTGTTTGGAATGTAACACTGAGCACACTCTGTCTATATGTCTGGAACACTGTCTAAAAAGGATTGTATGTCTGCAAAATGGAAACTCACTGTCTAAAAACTAACTTTCTGAAAACTGTATGTCTGCAAAATGAATGGAACACTATCTGAAAACTCTGAATGTATGTCAGCAGTAGCTTAAGAGTATAATGAATGCCTCAAATGCAGTAAGAGTTGATGTTTTATAGTTTTATGATCTAGAATTTAATTGGTAGGGAAGATTGGCATGGATTGCCATCTCCCAAATTTAATTCTGTGTTGTGGATTGATTTGTACATGATCCAATGGCTGAAAAGCTTTCATGGTTGATCCTTGTGCTTTCTTGAATTTAATTCCTATAATTCCAAGGCTGTTGTGTTTAATTCTTGAAATGAAAGGTTCGGTGAACTATTTCCTAAATTGAATGGTGTCATTTAATGTCTTCAATAGGCTGAATGCTTAAACAAACATATACATATGGCTGACAGACATTTCACCTATTTTTGTGCAGGTGTTACCCAGTCCTTGTCTAGGTGTTACTCAACAATGAGATCTATTACCCCAATGCAATATCAGTGGGTGATTGTTTGATGGGATAACTGTACTTTTGGATGGGAAGCATTGTAATGTTTTGTAGTGCATTTTTCCTTAGTTAGTAATTCATAACTGGAGGTACTTGAGACAATAGGTCTTGTCAACTTGTGATGTTAGAGTTGGTGTATGACAGTTGTTGGTCTAGTAAAAAACTGGGCCCATTTTGGACATATGTATATAACTTATATAATTTATTATCAAATATTTATGTGCATATTTTAGTGAGTTTGTCATTCTTGTTTGATGGATGTGTGGGACCAATACTATAACTACTACTGGTCCTTGCACAACAATAGAAGCCTCTCCCCTACCCACTCCTCCAACATTCACGAAGACACGAAGACATGAATTGTAGTACATCCCGTGGCACATTCAATATTATTTTAATTTTATTTTTAATTTAATTTTAATTTTAATTTTATTTTTAATTTTAAAAGATTAATTTTGCATGAATGGTAATATTTTAAAATTGTATCATGAAAATTATTAATTTTTGTGTGGTGACAAGCTCAAGTGGTTTTTTTTGTTTTAATTTTAGAAGTGCATTAGATAAATAGTTGTGGGAAACTATGGATAGGAAGAATATAATTGGAACAAATAACTTAATTTCAATTTTTTTAGAAATAATAAATAAATTTAAATGATTTAGGTGATTGAAAAATGGCGTCTAGGGTTTCCTCTCTCTACCCGCTTCTGGCCGATCTCTCCTCTGAGATCTCTCCTCTGAAGCTTCAGTGCCGTCCAGGCTTGGGACTTGAATTGTTTTCTCCCCTGCGGCGGCCGATCCCGCCCCAACTCTTCAGGTTCTGAAAAGCTCCCACGCTGTAGCATGGACGCTTACACCCCCAACTGATGGTCGGCTTCTTCTTCAGCTTGTCGGTGATCTCTGCAAATACTCTGAAGCCTTGCTTGACAATAGCCACGACTCTCTGCTTGCAACAGAATCCCTGGATGCGCCCCAAGAAAACCCCTCCCTCGATTCTCTCCATAAGAGCAGCGCGGCAAAGGTTCAGTTGCTGCAAACAAACTTACGGCTCCTCTACAGTTCTGCAGCCTTGAATTTTGCAGTGGATGGGTCAGAGAAGTTGTTTCTATCTGCAGAAGCAATTTCTTCCCCTTCCGCTTCCAGATTATCAGGCAGTCGGAGATCTAAAAGATAATGGCACTGTGTCATTCCGGAAGGCATTTAAAATGCTCTTTGCCCCCTTTCAGATTCAAATCACTCAGCTTTCTGGCAAGACCATTCTGCATTGGGTCCACCCTTCCGACCTGGTGCAAAATCTCAAGGCTAATCTGGAACGCCGGTTCGAGATTCCCTCAGCCCTTCAAAGACTTCTATTTCAAGGTAAACAGCTTGATGACCTTCTTACCCTCTCTTCTTACAGCATTAAAAGTAACAGCTCTTTAGTGTTTTCCTTTCGTCTGAGAGGTGGCGCTGCAGGACAATCTTCTACTGCTCCTACCTTCTCCTACAAAGATGCAGTACACGCTGAGAATCCCAAACCCCCTGAGACCCCCAAATCCTAGCCTTTTCTAGTTGACAAACTGGAGGAGATTCCCTCTGTTGAGATCTCCCACCCTGGCCTCGCAGATGACCTTAAAAAATTTGCAGAGAGGGCCATCATATGCAGATTCAATGGGCTTTGGCCATGCTCTAAGGACCTCTACGACTAGATCCATTCCAACTGGACTCACCATTGCAAGGTCAGCTTCTGTTCAAAAGGATATTTTATAGTTCTGTTCGACAATCCTAAGCATTATGAACAGGCCTTAGAAGAAGGTCCTTAGTTTATAGGAACTGCTGGGCTCTTCTTAACTCCTTGGTTCCCAAATTTTGACCCAGCATCTGCAGTCATCACCAGAACTCCTGTCTGGGTCAGAATTCCAAACTTACCAGCTCACCTGTGGCATATGGCCATCTACAGGAGCATAGGCAACACCTTGGGCTGGTTTTTAATGGGAGATTCCTGGCGGGAACATCAAGGCCTTTACACATACGCCAAAATATGTGTGGAATTAGATCTAAGCAAGGGACTGCCAGACCAAATCAATTTCAAGATCAATGACTTTGTCTGGACCCAAAACCTGGATTACGAGAATACTGCCTTCCATTGTCGCCACTGTCACCTAACGGGGCACCTGCAGAATTCTTTCCCTTCACTTCCTACAAAAACAAAAAAGGATAACATTGCAAAGACCAAGCCCAAGAGATGGACCCCTTGTTCTCCGCCGCCAGCAATAAGCTCTGAATCCTCAAGCTTGGATGATGAAGGGAGCGATGCAGAACCAGACCAGATGCATCAGACGATGGATCCTATGCATTTCACTGTCACAGCGTTCGCCCAGAAACGTGTCCATGAGACCTCCTCCTCTGATTCAGACAAGGAGGTCCCCTTGTCGGAGAACTCCAGTCTTCAAGTTGTTTTAGCTCACACACCTCAGGATGGATGGATAAAGGTCAATAAAAAGAAAGGGAAAAAACTTCGAGTTGAGACTTCTGCCCATGCGGTGTAGAAGTCGTTCTTTTGCTTCCAAGTCATTTGTTGTAGCTACGTGCATGGTTCATTCCTTCTCCGGGACCAAGGTTGATAGTTACATCATTTCCGGTCGGCCGATTTCTTGTCTCTCTTGATTGTACTATATTTTGATCAATAGAAATAGTTTAATTTTACTAAGAAAAAAAAAATTAAATGATTTAATATTTAAAGTTTAAATTATTATTTTTTAAATTTAAAAACTACATTTTAAAGTTACAAGAATTCACATTGTGTTACAAATTATATGATGTTAATTTTTATTTTCCTTGATCTAATATATGATAGCACACAAATTATACCAATAAAGTTAACCAAATTAAATGACTAACAATATCATATGAGTTACCCAAAAGAAATATATAATATTATCACATAAACAAATTTAATTTTATATTTATTATTTTAAATTTATTTAATTTTAATTTTATAATAAAATAAGATAAAATTTTATTATTATTATTATTATTATAATAGAGTTTTAAAAAGGGGAAAATTACAATTCAAATGACTCAATTAAATGTATAGTATCTAATATATTAGAATTTAAATGTGAACAAAATATTCCCATACATATATTTGCTTTAAGAAAAAGTTGAATATCAATTAATTTATATTCAAATTTATTTCAATTTTATCTAAATTTCTTAGATTAATATATCAAATTTGTTTAACTTATACCATTTCTATCATGGCCTATGGCCTATTCACATCTATGTGCATTCTGAATTATAACTGAATTTAGCAGCGCTAACAAAATGACAAACCCTAAATATTTTGTTCAGAGAAGTGATCAACCAAATAATTTTTTCATATATATATATATATATATTCTACTTTATAATTACGCCGTTAGGCGTTTCTTCTTTGAAAACAACTCCCCATGTTGCCACTTGGTACTGGTTTGAAAACAAATCCCCAAGCTGGTGTCAAATTAATAATTAATAGTTAAGAAAAAAACTAATAGTTAGAATTGCTTCTTGCTAAACTGTTTCTTGATGGTTTCTCCATAAGAGTGTTTCTCCTGCACTGATTTTCAGTGTTGAGTGCAAAATATATTTTTGGGAGATGGACTCTTCAAGGAAACCAACAATATTTCAGTGTTCAATCCATTTTTAGACAATTTGGGTAGATGCCACGATCTCTTGGAAGTGAAGTTTAAGAGTGCAATGGTAATTATTAATGCCCAAATATTAATTTCGGTATGATTTATTTAGTGATGGATTTATTGTTCAGATCCACCCTTCTCGATAATGAAACCATTGGATGGAATGTTAGACGATTGAATATTTTTAGGCCGTTAGATTAATAATTAATAGTTAAGAAAAAAACTAATAGTTAGAGTTGCTTATTGCTGAACTGTTTCTTGATAGCTTAGCAATTTTTTGATAGCTTAAAAATTTCTTGATGGTTTCTCCATAAGAGTGTTTCTCTTGCACTGATTTTTAGTGTTGAGTGCGAAATATCATTTTGGGAGATGGACTTTTCAAGGAAACCAACAATCTTTCAGTGTTCAATCTATTTTTAGAAACTTTGTGTAGATGTCCGGCTCTCTTGCAAGGGAAGTTTCTGAATTCAATGGTAATTATTAATGCCCAAATATTAATTTCGGTATGATTAATTTAGTGATGGATTTATTGTTCAGATCCACCCTTCTCAACCACAGTTACGTCAGCTACAGAAGGCAACAACTGCAATTATGGATATGTGTTCCTATTTGAAAACAACTCCCGGAGATGCCACTTTGTATTAGTCTGCACCATTTGATGGAATGTTAGAAGATTGAAATTTTTAGGTCATCATATTAATAATTAATAGTTAAGAAAAAACTAATAGTTAGAGTTGCTTCTTGGTGAACTGTTTCTTGATAGCTTAACGATTTCTTGATGATTTCTTCATAAGAGTGTTTCTCTTGTAGTGATTTTCAGTTTTGAGTGCGAAATACCATTTTGGGAGATAGGCTCTTCAAGGAAACCAACAATCTTTCAATGTTCATTTCATCAAATGTAAAGCCTTCCAGTGAGAGCGAGGACATGATCTACTTGGTCTAATGAAAACAAACATATGAAACAAAACCCATTGGATATGGAAGAGGCGTGGTGGCAACATTCAATTGAATATGAAAAATCTATTTTTTCTAGCCAACATGGTATAAATAGGGGAAATTTGATTAACTGTGCACATTTAAACGATCCAGTGACAATTGTTTGTAACAGAGTAAAACATACAGAAGAAAGGAGACATGGTGAAGAAAAGATGCCAACCTTACAACAAGCCCTCAAAAGGGATAATGTTGAATGTGTGGAATCCATTTTCCTGATACAAATGAGAATTGCAATGAAAAATCATGGAATTTGGCAAATGTCACGAAGCTTATCTCAAGTTCCATTCATTTATATCTAAATTATATCGAAGAAGAAAAGCATGCCAAAGGAGACCTATCAAGAACATATGCCTATTTAGAAGCAAATGATGTTGAAAAGGCTGAGGAGGACCAAATAGCATATTTAAAAATAGAAGAAGACTCTTCAGAAAATAGTCGAGGATTTTGGAATCCATATGAGCTACATTATCTCACTGATTCAAGAAGGCACTCAAAAAGAGAGAGACAATAGTGATATAGAGATTGCAATGTATTCAGAAACAAGAGAAATTTGGAATTATAGCACGAGATAGAGCTATGGGAAGAGAAACATTCAAGTTGTAAGGTGGAGTCATAGTTCCATGAGTAGTAGTCTACTCAACATAATTCTCCACCCCTTATTCTAGAGGAGTTGGAGCTGAGAAAGTTCCAACTACCTCATCAGTTGAAGAAGGCACACATGAAAAAATATGAAGAGATTCCTCAATGCTATTTTCATTTGACATTTAGTCACTCTAATATTTTTTGTCTAGTAGTCTCTTTACCTCTGCCCTTAAATTCAATGACTTAGAAAGCACTAGACAAAAGAAACTTACCTATTTCAATCAGTTGAAAAAAAAGGTATTTCTAAAGGGTCTCTTTAGGAGGAATCTATTATTTAAAAGATCAGGAAAATACTTTCCTTTCAAAACCAAAATGTACTATCACTAGGAAAGGGAGTTCTTACATTTAAAATTTGTTACCATTATTCTCACTACAAAATTTGATTGTTGCTTTCTATTTGATGGGAAAATAAATAATCTTTAAAATGTAATAAAATCTTGAATTATAATCCTTAACCAAGTCACTAGATTCCCTGATTATGCGCTAATTTTTTATTCTTACTTTTGGGTCTTGATGATGTTTGTTATTATGACTGAGGTGCAAAGTTCGAAAGAAGTGGAATATTGGTCGTTTAAAGAGTAATTATGGAAATATGCTTGTATATAATTTAATAATATAAATTTATCTAAACTGAGATTTATTAAGCATCCCCAAGGGTTAAAAAATTCCCAAATGTCCCTTATCCATAAAAATTGACGATTAAGATAACTCTATGCTCTATGTTCAAATGACAGGTGAAGGTGGATATACCATACTTAAGCTTCTTAGTAGTCTCTTATGAAGCACAACCTATCATACTGATAAGCTATTATGACATTAAATAATTCTAGCTGTAAAGCAGAGTCAGAGTTCCATGAGTAGTATTAGAGGAATTCAACATCAGGAATGTGATAGAAGCAAGTCATTTCCTGGAAGAGTGAAGTTTGCCCAACCTAGTCATAAAAACCAAGTGAATCCTTCATGCGGAAAAAAAATAAACATGCAGATTTCCTCATATAGAGGTCTTGAGTACTTTGGCCAAACTGTCTCATCCATTATGAAAAATCGCATCTTACATTCAGTTAATAAAAAATAAGTTGTTCCATAACAATTACAAAGATGGATATTTCAATTTAAGGTCCAGTAGTTCAATAAACATAATTCTCCAACCCTTATTCTAGAGGAGTTTGAGCCGAGAAAGTTCCTACTACCTCATAAATTGAAGAAGGCCCACATGAGAACATTTGAAGAGATTACTTAATGAGATAGCCATTTGACATTCACTCACTTTGCTCATTTTTGTCTAGCAATCTCTATACACGATCCCTTAATTTCAATAACTCGGAAAGCACTAGACAAAAGAAAGTTGCCTATTTCAGTCAGTTGAATAAAATGGGTCTTTCTGAAGGGTTTGTTGGAGAGGAATCAATTATTTAAAGATCACAAAAATAAGTTCCTTTGAAACCGAAATGTACTATCACGAAGGAAGAGAGTTCTTACATTTAAAACTTTCTACCATTCTTCTCACTAGCATATTTGATTGTTACTCTTTGTTAGATGGGAAAATAAATTATTTTTGATTTTTTTTGTAGAAAAATGCCAATAAAGAAACAAAATTGCACAATTTTTTAACCTCTTTCATTTATGTTATTCTTTCCTATGCTACAACGTTACGACGTTTCCTTTGCAACATGTGGTGCAATTGCTAGTTATATTTCTCTAGCAATAAACATGGCTACATAGCATTGGGATGCTTATTGCAATATGGAGTTGAGTAGTGGAGTATGGGTGATGTGAGGGAGCAATAAACACCTGCCCAATGAACATTTGGGTGACTTGTTCCTCTGATTGCACAACATTGTACAACATATGGAGCGATGTCCAGGTTATTTGCAGCAGTGCAAATATGATCAATGATTAGCGTTTAAGTGCAGAGTATGGAAACTCTACATTTTAGGCTCTACGCCATTATCAAAGTGAAACATGCTTAATTTTTTTTAATTAAATCAGGCATGTGGTCACGCACCAAATCTCTCAAAATAAAAGAAATATATCCTCAACCTGATTTCCAGCAAGGGACATCTATCAACCTAATCACCTAATTTACAATAGAGGGATGTCTCTTAGCCTAATTATAAATTACATGTTTGATAAAGTAATTTGATGATTACAGTGGATGAGGAATGAAGTATAAACTCACTAGCTAACTAAAAGAACCTATCCTCTAGTACATGGTTTCTAATAGGTGATGCATATGTTCATATGATGAAATAATGGAATGAAATTGGATCCAAGTATAAAATTATTTCAAGAAGTAATGAAACTAGAAAACATACTTTCCTCCACTAAATGATTTCTAATGGGTGATGTACATATGTTAAATAAAATAATACCATGGAATGGAATTGAATCCAAGAAAAAAATTGTTTTTAGAAGTAATGAGACCATAAAATAGTAATGAAACTAGAACCCTCGAAACATTCGTTTATTCTTTCTATGCCTTTGGATAGAGCTTCAGTTTTTGAACTTCCCTGTGCACCATATAATTGCCTTTCTGCTCAAAAGATGCTAGAAAAAACAAAAAAACAAACAAACAAACAAAAACAAAAAAAAAGGCCTCTGTTTCACAAGAACAAAGTGGTGTCTATTTATTTTCTAACCCCATAAAATTTGTGAATTAATTCATCATTTTGTACTTCAAATATATATATATATATATATATATATATATATATATATATATATATATATATATTAAGCATTGTACTTTCAAGGGATGACAATACTGACCTCCACAGATTTCCTTAGTGGAAACATTATAAAATATCTACAAATCCATCACCATAACATGACTGAATGCATCTCTCTCCCTCTATTGTGCATGCATTCAAAAACGCACCTGCACTGCACATTTATAGAAACATAAACCATATGCTAACAAGGTTTCAATAGTATTACATGGGCTATGGAGCTAAATGCATGGGCCTCAGAGACGTATAGGGCTACAATAGGTTCAAATGAAATGAAATTTATACCTCCCCTCTGCTTTCGTCCTCTGCGTGGGGGAGATGATCAACCATAGAGTTCAGAAAATGTTGTGCCAAATTCATCTATAGATGCTCTGCTTTGTACACAGGGATAATCCCATCTATTTTTCCTCAAAATAGTTTCCCATGATTCAAACCACTTCGGCTCCCATTTCTCAAGCTACAACAATAAAAAACATAAATATAAAAGACCCAAACACAAATGTGAGATACCCAACCTAGAATTAATGTATTTTTCATGGGTTTAGTGTGACTTCAAAATAAGTATATCATAAATTACCTACCCACCTAAACTCAATTGGCAAAGACTTCGCAGACGGTTAGAGAAATAGACCTAGGAACCACCGTGTGGAGCTTCCACATGAATGCAACCATATTGGAAAAACTCACTGCCTCTGCTCAATTTCAATCTCCCAGCCTATCAAAAATGCAAAAGAAAAAGGAAAATAAAATGTTAAACACTGCCAACAAATCCATATTCCATTACATTATACAAACGAAGGAGTCGCCCATTGCAAAGGGAGTATTAAAATCCAGTTGAAGCCGTTATTTTCTCGAAACCCATGACATGTACACCTTGGACATCTTAACCCCATCTTTTGTTCTACATTTTCATTTTCAATTCCAAACACAAAATTTAAATAAACATAAATTCTCACACAAAGAAGAAATTGTAAGCATGATAAAATCAAATAATGTTGACTCCAACCAAACTAGACAAAAAGGAAGCGATACAGGTTTGTCATTTCCATTCTTTGGATGCTCTGTCTAGGTTTTTCATTTCCATTCTCTATATTCTTTATCACATTTGTAGATCGCACATGGCCCTTTTTTTCCCTCAATTATGTTTGGAATAACGATGTCCTTTGTCCCCTATTTTGTTCTGAGTCAATCTTTTTACGTAATGAGATCATTTTGTTGAATGCTTTGTTAGCTCTCCTTTTGGCACTCATGGGTTGTTGTATAATGGTGATATATGCAACAACTTTTGAGTAAATAAAAGTCTGCTATTTTTTCTTGTGGAAAAGGATTCCAACCAAATCAAAGTATATCATTTCCATGCTCAATCAACTTTACAAAAAATCATAAATCATCGAGCAAAATAGAGCAAGGCAAGTGAAAACGAAGGAAATGGGTAGAACAATGGAGAAAAGAAGCTATGAGTAATTCTTCCTTCTTTTCTTCAAATGTTTTTTTTTTTTTTTTTTTTTTTTTTTTTCAGAGTAAAAAAATACTTAAACTTTATTTCATAAAGAAAATGTTTACCTGTATCAAAATGGATCCACATCATGTAATCTATATGATGTGGATCCCATCTCCAGAGACCTTATATCGTGGAATGTTCCTCAACATTTTTATTCACAACAAGATATATATATATATATATATATTATAAAATAAATGTATAAACTATATAATCTAAACTACTCAAAGTATTCATAGTTCTATATACAAATTGTGTGATATGGAAATTCTAAAAAATGCAAAGTAAATCAAGTCCCAACAAACTAAGTAGAGAAGGAAGTCCCCTTGTCCTGCAGAGACTCTCCACTACGCAAAGAAGGAAGTCCCCTTGTCTTGAAGAGACTCGCAATAAATTCTTCGTGATATACAAAACCAACAACAACATTAACTCATTTTTTCAAAAGTTGATATGCCTATCTATTTAACTCAAACAGGTGAAAATAAATTTGCCTGAAAAATGAAATAGTATCCAAAATCTTGCTTTTCCAATTTTATTTTGCTGGTGACAAAAGAAGTTTTATTTTAAAATTGACCTTTTTTAAAAAAATTTAAATTCATTGTAATTAAAAAAAAATCAATTTTTTATAATGAAAACTATAATTTTTTATATTTTTTAATCATAATAATTTAATCTAATTTATTATAAAATTAAATAAAAATGTTTATTATAAGATTAAGCAACATAATAATAGAGATACCTCAACTAATATCTTGTTTAGTTTGGACATTTTAAAAATTCATCATATTAAATAAGTTTCTTTCTATGATAGAGAGACCAAAGACCAAGTTTTACATAAGGGTCAATGGTTTTGGGAAATGCAAGATTATTTATCATATCATGGTTCTCATATTTTGATGTTAATTCAATGATTGTCTAGTTTTACATAAGGGTCAATGGTTCTGGGGAAATGCCAGATTGTTTATGATACCATGGTTCCCATATTTTGATGTTAATTCATTCACTGTCTCCAAAATATTGGTCTAGGTAAGATTGCATAATTTACCCATTCATTTTTGGCATCCAATGGTTCTCGAAGGAATAGGTAATAGACTATGGAGATACATCAAGATAGATACTCAGAGAACTGAAAAATAAATTTATGTTTTTGTTAGGATATGTGTTGAGATATACCTTAGTAAAAGACTACCTATGACAACTAGTGCTAGACCAAGTTATTAGATTATTTGGGCACCACCTTCTTAAGTGGTTCACGAATACACATTATGCATCTACATATGTAACTTTACTTTTTATAATTTAATAGGAAGTTAATATTAACTTTTTATAATTTACTAAGAAGTCAATATTTTTCCAAGGGAAAAAAAAGTTTCTATTATAAATTAAAAGGAGGCGAGCATTTTGTTTGGTTTAGATGTTTTAAAAGTTATTCGTATTAAATAAGTGTCTATTATAGATTAAAAGCATGTGAATATGAGCTTTTTAACATAAAGACAAATACCAGAATCAACCATAATGTTAATAGGACATCGCTCTCTTATGGTTATCCATTAGCATAAAAAATAAAATATTGATATCTTTGGATTTTTCTATATTGCATACTATCTTTTGAGTCAATCAAAGTGTATGAAGTATTTTTTTTTTTTTATAAAGAGTGAAGCACTATTTTCTTATAGTTGCTAATTAAAATAAAAATCATCATATATTAGTATGTAGATTATTTTATATGTTATGGCATACAATTTTCACACTTAATATTAAAAGAAATTGTTTAATTTAAAAGAAAAATATATTTTTAATACAATTTAAAAACACATAAATTTTAATTATTAATATTTTTTTAATAAACTATTTAAGTAAAATAACAATCATTTTTCGGTAAAAATCACATGTAAAAGAAGTTTAGATTCCAAATATTCACTTTATTATTATTGTTACTTACACCATTGTCATCTCCAAGTAGTAGAACGTACTAAAGACTTTGGGCCTATGTATCAAAATGAACATCCTTTATTTTCATTATTCAATCCAAAAAATACTATTCTTAAATATTCACTTAATGAGATTTATCGCACTTCCCAAAATATAACTTTCTTTGTGACGGCATGTAAGCCAAGTTGGGGTGGAGCTTCTCCGTAATACATGTCTCCTAGCTTTGAAAGGGATTTTCCTAAATCTTTGTGTATCATTATTAAATATCCATTATATCTAGATTGTTACTATAAATTGTTCGTAGTATCCTTCCAAAATTCTTCTTCTAGGGTATTTTTTGCAAGGTTTAATATCTCTTTAGCAATGGAGATTCACTATTCCATTATTGTTTCTTTAAAGTTTAGATGAAAATGCATCTAACTCTTCCAATAAATGGTAACACACTTTGGTTTTGGATGAGTTATAATTTGAAATTAACAACCTAAAATGATCTTTGAACCAATTCCCTCTCATGATGGTGTTACATACTATGTTATCTTCAATGCACTATCCAATGGTCATTTTTTTAGATTATTGGGAGCCACATCTCAATTGTCATATTCCTCTTAATTTAGTTTGACATTGATATTAATATTAATGCTTCCTTGTAAATTTACCACCTTCTTTTCTTTTTCTTTTAATAAGAAAGAGTTCCACTTTCCATAAAGCTTGCAACAAAAGTCAAGCTTCACCAACTATCTCCATCAAATTCTAGTCTTGTGTTATTGTCAATCATAATTATTAAATTTGTTAATTATAACACTACTTTGTCTTTTAACTTGTGATTAAGTAACACAAATTATTCTTGTTCTCTAAATTTTTTTGATATTTATTACATAATTTTTATTATCAGATTATCAACTTATGTCCTATATTTATAGGCTAGTGATAGAAAGAAGAAAAAAAACACATTATTTCACATTGTTGGTCCCAAGACAACTTCCCTTAAAAGATGCGTTGTAATGCCCTACCAAATATCAATTTTATTGAAAGAGTTTTTCTAAAGTTAACCATTTCCAACCTTAAAATATTTACTTTATGATGAGGATTTTCCTCAAATCTCTTATCTATTCATGTCTCTTCATCTATACTTTATGATGAAAGGCTAATATTATTTGAATTGTTTCACTGTGTGTTGAATTCCGTCGGGTGTTGGTTGAACTCCTCTCAATTTTCAACCTCGCTTTTAGAATTGAATTGCTCACCATATTCTTCGAACATTTTAAGAGGAATGAAAGATGCGGCTGAATAGAATCGTACAGTGGAGAGGCAGTTGGTGTAAGCATGCAAAAAAAAACAATAAAACATTCGGTGGCGTGGTGTATGGAGATTGTACGATAGATTAAAAATGAATCATTGGTTACAATGGCTGGGTGCAATTCGAGGGAGAAGTAGAAAGTCGGCTACAGAGCATCGGCGTGCTCATTGCGATATTGAGTTGGTTGGGTGATTTGTGAGAGAAATAAACAATCTCCTGTATAGCACCTGGGTGCCTTACAACATATGGAGTGGTTTGTACGGGGCCTCCAGGTTAGTGGCAGCGGTGAAATACGATCGATGATTGGTGGCTGCATCACTGCGAAGTATGGTGGCTCCCCTGTTTAGTCTCTAAGGCTAATTCCAAAGTGAAACGTGTTTATAAATTTTTAATATAATCGGACCCCGGGCCACACACCATATTTCTCCCAATAAAAGGAATCTATCCATTGCAACCAGGGAACGTCTATGAGCTTAATCATAAAGTACATGTTTTATATTTTATTAAATTACTCAGAGTAAGGAGTCGTCCATTGCAAAAGGAGTATTAAAAATCCAGGTGAAGCCCTATTTGGGATTTTTTCCTTAGAAGTCATGAAATGTACGCTCAGAACATCTCCTCTTTTCCTTTCAGTTTCATTTTCTGTTATGCATTTTCATTTTGAAATCCAGACAAGAAATCGAAATAAACATAATCATTCACTGATAAACATAATCAAATCAAGCCCCGCAGCAGACTCCAATCAAGCCCAGCAGAGCATGGGCATGCTCAATCAACTAAAAACCAACATATAGTCGTCAAGATAAACAAAGGCAAAGCAATGAAAACGAATGAGATGGACAGAACAGAACAGAGGAGAAGAGCAGCGACTGAGTAAACAAAACAAAACAATTCCCTCCTCCTTATATACCCAACGCCAAACCACCATCCGCTCTCTGTTTGCTTTTTTCATTCTAAGGGGTAAGTACTTTTTCGTTTCTTGCTATCCAAGCTACCCACTCCTCCAACATTCACGAAGACAGGACTTCTAGTACATCCCGTGGCCCATTCAATATTGTTTTTCTCAATCTTAATCAGCAGAAATTGTTTTGTTTTTGTTGATGTTAATCAATCAAAATAGTAAGAGTATGTTAATTTGATGTCTTTTCTAACGAGTAGAAATAGTAACAATATGTTACTTTAAATATTATTTATTTGATGTATATGATAAACGGTTTGAAACAAATTTTACTTATTTCCAGAATTTTATTTTAAAATTTTAAGAGATTAATTATGAATTAATGGTAATGTTTTAAAAAATTATCATATTTTACATAATGAAAATTATTAATTTTTATATTTCCAAATTATAACAATAGAGACATGGTGACAATGTGGGTTTTTTTTTTTTTCGTTTTCAGTAGAGAAATAGTTGTTGGAAACAATGAATAGGAAAAACATAATTGGAACAAATAATCTAATTTTAATTTTTTAAAGAAATAATGAATAAATTTAAATCATTTAATATTTAAAATTTAGATTAAAAATTTATAAATTCAAAAACTACATTTTAAAATAACAAAAAATCACATTGTGTTCATAAAATTATATGATGTTAATTTTTATTTTCCTTCATCTGATATATGATAACACACAAATTATACCAATAAAAATAACCAAACTAAATAAGTAACAATATCATATGAGTAAACCTAAAGAAATAAATAATGTTATCACATAAACCAATTTAATTTTATATTTATTATTTTGAATTTATTTAATTTTAATTTTATAATAAAATGAAATTAAAATTACAAAAGTTAAAAAAAAATGCTTTAAAAGGGAAAAATTATAATTCAAATGACACAATTAAATGTATAGTATCTAATATATTAGAATTGAAATGTGAACACAATATTCCTATAGATATATTTGCTCTAAGAAAAAGTTGAATATCAATTAATTTATATTTAAAGGATATATGTAAATATATGTGTAATTAAGGTAAATTGGTAATTCTTTGAATAATTTAGACAAAGCCCAAGATTAAAAAAAATAAAAATTAATATATTAGCAATATTTATTTTTATTGAGAAAAATGCATATTTTTAAGAATCAAATTACTTTGAAGTGCAAGTTAGTTGTGAAAATAATTTCAATTTTATCTAAATTTCCAAGATTAGTCCGTCAAATTATTCACATCTATGTGCATTGTAAATTATAAATGACTTTAGTAGCACTAACAAAATGAAAAACCCTAAATCTTTTGTTCGGAGAAGTGATAGGGCTGTTTATAATTTTTATAATTTTCATGAGTAAAATTGCAATTAAGTACATACATTACTAGTTCCAAGGATATTGAAATTTTCATCCAAGGGCTCCACAGTAATGAGTACTATGGAAGCCCCCTAGCTTTTAGGAGAATTATAGAATTATCATCTCTCATTCCATAATGATAGACCAGACTTGCAAGAGAATTGTTCTTCAAGTGTTATATACTCTTTATTTAATGAAATGAAAACACAAATTTTTGAAATCTGAAGCCTGGCCATGGTAAAGTGGTGGGCCTAAAACCATAAAGATGGATTTTGACGTTTCCACTTTGAAAATGTCTTGGATTCAAAGTTAGCTTGCAGTTTTCACTAATCATTTTTTCTAAAGGATTGTTATTTTGTATTGGCAAAGGTCTACATTTGATTTTGAAGTTATGGAATAAATTTCTTGAGCACCTAGTACTCACATACAAAAATCGAAGTTATGGAATACATTTCTTAAGCACTTGGTACGCATATACATAACAATGGTTGTTAAATACAGGAAATGAGTGTCAGTCATATCTTGCATGTTTTATGAGCAGGGCATGATGATGAGTAGGCTTCCCCAAATGGGCACCGACATCGCCAAAATTGACCCTCACTACATAATAATAAATCCTGTGAAAAAGTAATTTAGGAAGGGACATTACACCTGGGGTGGTTCTTTGTCCCCTCAGTTTCTCTATAGCCTTGAGGAATGTTGTGAGTTATCAATTAGTGGTCAGTTTTAGGACCCACTTCCTTAATTGGAGCTAGGAGGTTGGGTCATGTCATAGTAAATCTTGTCTCAATTTTACCCTAGCAGGGTAGTGAATTGGGTAAATGTGCGAGGGGTGGTTACAGGTTGGTATCAGAGCCCTCAGGTTCAAGCACATGGACCGGATGGGCAGAATGTGTTTTTCATGCATGCATGTGAGTTGTCTATGTGTTCTTTATGCATGCATTGTGATGGTCATTGTTGTAGTAGTGTCGTCAAGTAAAGGTTGATGATGTTGATGTTGAGATGATCGATATTTTGATTTCATTATATATATATATATATATATATATATATATATATATATATATATATATATATATATATATATATATATATATATATATATATATATATAGTGCTAATCTATATTGATTTTGTAGATGAGATAACCTCCCCTCAAATTCACTAAGGTATGATGATTATGTTTATATTTGGTTTTTATGACATGGTATGTTTGTAGGAAGTAGAAAATAAAGATGAAAAGAAAAAAGGTGGACCACAATTAACGTGATTCTCTCTACATATCAGATGAAAAAAATGGTGATGAGTAATCCCCTGACATAGAAAATACATTGAGAAGTTTGAAAACAAATATCAAAAGTTATAAGGGAGATAATGACAGGATCTTTTAGTCACATGAAATACTTGTCAAGGCATGGAAAAAGTAAGTGGAATTTAATGTAGTCATCCTTAAGATTTTGTCATGTTTTCAGAGACAAGGATCGCTTAGGATCAGTCAATGACAAGAGGAAAGGACTAATGGTACATATGGCAACAGGTCTCAATCAGGATATAGGTTTGACAGGGATGCCATAGTCATAGATGGAGGTTCTTGGATACACCTCACAAGATGGGTAATGATTCTAGTTCTGGTTTAGATAGAGAACATCGTCATCACCTCCACCATCCGTATAGGAGGAATGAGAAGTAATACTTTCCATAGGAGTTCAAGAAATAAAATCCTCCTACATTTGATGGAGAAATGAAGAAGTCACAATATGCAAAAGCTTGGTTTCTTGGTATGAATAAGTTTTTCAAATTGCATGATTATTCAGAAAATATGAAAGACATAAATTTGGTGAGAAGACGTGAATAATATTAGAGGCATTCGAGAAGAGGAGGTAAATTGGAGTGATTTAGAGAGGATTTTAAGGAATACGTATCTATCTGAAATATATTATGAAGAAAATACAAAGGATTTCTATGAGTTGAAGATGGGATCTATGTTCGATGAGGAGTATACTAGCAGATTCTTGGAGTTGTTGAGATATGTGCCTTATCTTAAGGAGGAGAAACCAAAGATTCAAAGATTCATGAGTGGGTTGATAATATCATTCAAGGACATGATTGAGTTTGATGATCCTATACCACTGGAGGAAGCCATAAAAAAGTTGAAGAACTATTATGAGAAATCGAAACGTAAGCATGAGTCTAAGAAGGATTGGAAAGTTAATGAGAAGAATATAGGAAAGTTGGTTAAGAAGAGAGGAAAACCTCAGGATACATATGACAAGGAGAATGGAACATTGCATAAGAAATTCAATACAGTTGATAAAGGACATGGTTTTCAATCTAAGGAACATAACAAGGGTGATGGCAGGAAGCCTTTATAATTTTGGACTTGTAGCAAGGTTCATCATGGGAGAGATTGCCCACAACATCAGGGTGGAAGACCACAGATCTAAAATGCTCAGGAGGCACAAATAGTTGGGGATGTTGGACAGAGTATTCCTATGATTTATACAACATTGGATAATAGGCGAGCTTATCATCAAGCATCTATTATCAAGATGGAAGGTAAGATTTGTGATCAAGTTGTTTCTATTTTGATTGACCCTGGATCTAACTATACTTATACCAGTCTTGACCTAGTGGATAAATGTTGCTTGAATAAAGAATTGTATGCAAGTCTTGGTTGGTGTAGTTGGCTACAGGTACTAAGAAAGGAGTTCGTCATTGGGTAAGATCTTGTGCATTTTAGTTGAATAATATGTCTACATCAATCCATATAATGTGCTTTTGTTGGGATCATACAATATGATTTTGGGTATGGATTAGTTATACATTCACAGGACCAAAGTGGATTGATATGGTAAGGCTATTGAGTGTTTGGATGATGATGGATAAAATAGAATATTGCAAGGTGAGAAGAAACCTACATCAATGAGAATGGTTACAACTATCCAGGAAAGGTGCAATAGTAGGAAAGCATGTGTATAATTTGTAGTTCATGTTTCCAGTGATAAAGGGAAGGATGTTGAGGATGTTGAAGTCTTGAAGAGGTATATGGTTTTGCAACAGTCTCAGGATGTATTTCCAGCAAAGATATCATAGTTATTGCATCATAGGGAAGTGGACTTTTCTATTGAGTTGATGTCAAGAGCAACACCAACATCAAAGGCACCTTACAGGATGAGCACTCTAGAGTTAGTGGAACTGAAGTTATAGTTGAAGTAAATGCTTGATAAGGGATACATTAGACCAAGTGTGTTTCCTTGGGGTGCACTAATGTTGTTTGTAAAGAATAAGGATGATACTCTTAGGTTGTGCATTGATTATAGGAATTTGAAAAAGGTGACATTTAAGAATAGGTGCCCTCTGCCATAGATTGATGACTTGTTTAATCAGCTGAAGGGAGAAAAAATGTTCTCGAAGATAGACTTGAGATCAGGATATCATCACGTACACATCAAAGAAGAGGACATCTACAATAATTATTTCCGGACAAGGTATGGGCATTATGAGTTTTTTATGGTTCCTTTTGGTTTGAATAATTCTCTGTTGAAAATGGCACCAAGAAAGATTATAATTTAATTTTCCCTCAAATTGAATTAGAAGAAAATTGTAATTCCACATCTCATGACAACTTGTATGAGTTAACGATGTTAGTTTGACTTATTTGGTTTAGTTAATTTGAATTGAGGGTACAACTTGAGTCATGCAGAGTGGTTACTACTTTTTAGGAGCCCTAATTGAGTTTATTTTGAGTTGTAATTAATTAATTCAGTTTATCTAAGTTAAAGTCAGTTTAACTAGTTCAAAGTGTTGGAGGAACTACTAGAAGTGGAATTTCAACCACACTTAGTGATCAACTAGATAACTGATAAATAAACCATAAATAACTCATCCATGTGTGATATGAGAGTTAGCTAGTTGACATTGGAGTTCAAGAGTAGTGTACTATCAGTTGTATAATCATCTAAATTTCACAGGTGGTGCATGTAGTTAGAAGAAGAACAATGATGGATTGTGCAACATTAGATGGGGATGTCCCTAATTAATAGGGGATAATTCCCAAGGAAGCAGCGCAAGGAAATAGGGACTTGGGTAAGACAAAATTTGGTCAAGTATTGGCTTAGGCTTGTCTAGGAAGGAGTGAGACAGATAGAGATAGTGTCGAGGTTTCTCAGGCATGAGCAAATCATTGTAATATTCTCATATTTTCTAGCTAATGCAATATACAATTAGCAAGGTTTTTAGCTGTGGCTTTCCCCAGGAAATCATTATGTAATGTGTTGATTTAATTCTTTCTCTTGTAGGCTTCATGATTTCACGATTGTTTAAATTAGTTTCCACAATTAGTAGAGTAGATTCAAGTCTATTTTTTTAGAAAATTAAAATTAGTAGTTTGAATATATATGGTATCAAAGTTGAAATCACAATAGAAGAGAATAATACAAGTTTTTCTTTGCAGGTGAATCAAATTTGAAGTATCATTATTCAGGGTCAACAGGATGTCATTCTATGGATTGATACTTGAGTATGCCCTTGAGGGAAAATCGAATTACATAGCTTTGAAGGATAGGATGGAGGAAGTGTTGGAAGATAACGAGATGAAGGAATTCATAAACAATGATATTCCTAAGGCTCCAACAACTGATTCTTAAGATGCGATGGTCTGGAAGAAATGTATGGCAAAGGTAAGAAGGATCTTATTGGAAGGAGTTCAAGATCATATTGTCTTGAACCTCCACAAGAAGGAAACTCCATATGCAATGTGGAAGGCCCTGTCAAAGTTGTATCAGAATATTAATGACCACGGGAAGGTGGAATTGAAGGATAAGCTTTGGAAGATCAAGATGGAGAAGGGAGACACAATACCACAGTACTTGGGACAAGTTCACCCAATGTCAGGATAATCTTGGGAGTGTTGGTGTTACAATTTATGAAGATGATCTAGTCATCCTAGCACTTCTATGCCTTCCCAAGATCTGGCACAACTACCAGGATTTAGTAAATGGGAGGGAGAAGCTACGAGAGTGGGAGTGTTTGTGGTCTAAATTGCTGTAAGAAGAGATAAGGAAAAACACTAGAGATGGATCCTCACCCAAGCATGATGATGAGGATAATTGTGCCTTGGATGGAAAGGAAAAGAAAGGGAAAGTGAATAAATCCCAATGTGAAGGAGATTATGGTCATACAGGAAAGAAGGAATTATCGAAGATTAAATTTTTTCAATGTCGTGAGTTGGGACACTATGCCACAAAGTGTCCGCAAAAGAAGCTTGTCAAGAACCCCTTAGGAGGAGCAGCAGGTGAAGATGTTATTTCACAATTCGAGTTGGATTTCACCCTCATGACATTCATGGTGACATCGGTGATGGGTAGTGTGTAGTACCTGGATAGTGGAGCCTCATTCCATATTACCAAAAACAAAGAATTATTCAGCGACTTGAAGAAGAAGGACCTCCAAATGCACATCGATATGGGAGATGATGGAAGGTATAGCATGACCGACATCACTATTGTTACTTTTCAGAGGGAGTCTGGTTCTCCTCTCACATTGAAAGATTTCATGTATGTTCTAGGTATGAAGAAGAATTCAGTTTTAGTTGCTATGTTGGAAGACTATGGATACGATGTGATATTTAACAAAGGAAAGGATTTCCTTTGTCAGAGAGCCAAATGACAGGTGAAGCAGATTGGGGTTCGGGTGAAGAACCTATACAAATTGGATGTGGAAGACTATGCTGCTTTGAGCATGAGAGTAGAGAAGGTGCAATAATTTAAGAGAAAAAGGATAATGAAACAGAGTCGAAGATAACTTAGTTAATTTGAGCATTTTAAATATAAAAAATGTTATAATTTGAGTAAAATTTTATTCAAATCAGTAAAAATGAATGATTGTTGTTCCCTCAAGATATTGGAGCAAGATATTGGATTAGTCGATGTCGTATTTGTGGCAGATTACAACCCAACACCTGAGCATGGTCAAGAGTGAAGTCAAAGAAAACTGATTATTACTATTCGAGGGCCTTATGGTTAAAATAGAAATCCTGAGAATCTTCCGATTATCAGGATAGCTCCATATTCAATTTTTATATGTAATATATAAGACAGCAATTAAAAAGACAAATGTTATTATTTTCATTATTACACTTTCACTGTATATTACATACAACAATCTAAGTTGAACCTTCTTGAGGTTATTTTGTAAAACACTTTGAAGTTAATGAATTTGCGGAAAATCTTACCTTAATCCCTTCGTATTGAGTTTATATAAGGCAGTACTTTTGGAGACTGTGGGCCCAATCACCGAAGGTTCTACTCTCTGTTATGTGTCATTATTAGTTGGTTACTTTTCTACATTTGCATTAATTGTGTTAATATTTGATTGCCTTATTTTGTGGTAGATAATCAATTGAATTATGTATCTTGTAATTATGTTATGCATCTCCTGAAATCAATAATTGGATATCGTTACATAATTGTAAGGTGTGAGTGTGTGAATTCCTTAAGTTATATGTGAGAAGTAAGACATTCAAGCGTTCATATGATTTACTAGTCTTCCTTATGCGTAGGATCTCTTGAAAGATAGATAAAAAAATTTGTGAATTAGAATAGTTTTCTTCCAAAGAACTGTAATTGTAATAGTAATTATTTGTTGTTATCATTTATCTCTGCAATGATTGAATTAGGATGTTGATTCATGTAACATGTGAAAAATAGTAAATACTGTATTGAGGAAGAATAAAATTAATCATTATAATATTTTCTATAAAAGGCTAGCCTCTCCTTATTACAAATTTTTTGTTTTAATAGGAATTGAGGCATCTAGAGCCTTCCAAAAAAAAAATCTAGGAAACTTATATAATTGCCACAGATGGCATTCACTAGAAATTTTTGGGCATTTAATAATAAAAAAACATCTTAGTTAAGAGTCTTCACTGACCTCCAAAAATTGTAATAGTTTCTAGATTCAACCAAAAATGCCCTTCCCTAAATTTTACATAAAAACCAACACAAATACAAGTAAATAGGTTTTATTAACACAATGCAAACATAATTTTCAATTACGTAACCAACTTTCTTGAAACGTAACTAAAACATGCACCTAAAATTTAGACTTTGTGGTCTACGCCATGTATATGAATAAATAATTTAATTAGCAAAGCAAGGAAAAAATATTAAATATGTTTTAAAGGCTCATTACCTTGTCGGGATGCCCACCTTTTGGATTGGTTTTCTAGACTTTATGAATAGATGGGAACAGTGCATCAATATTCTTTTTTAAATTTCGCTACATTCCAAGTCGAAAGTTCAATCTTCGTACTGGTCAAAAATCAAAGGAAAACGCAAGTTAATTTGAACATGATCAATTAAGTAAAAAAATGATATACATAAATCCATATTACATGTGATTAAAGGAAATATCAATATGGGACGGGACTCGACTCTACCAATATGAAATAGGAGTCAAGGAAAATGGAGCATAGGAAGATCTAGTTGAAGATTGTATTTGGCCTTTGCTCCTCAAACCCATAACAAAGACACACATAGAACTTCACCTTTTCATGTCTTCTCTATCCGATTATTGTATTTCTCTTATATGCTACATTCCCATTTTTCATTTCTAAACAACAAGAATAAACAATCATAACATAAATATCTACGCAAAATAAATTACAATAAACTCCAATGGACACGAGAACAAACTAAAGGATGTTCCTAAGTCAAGTTAATGGACGTGATGATCTCTTTCGTCCCTCTTCTCTTGCGCCTAATTCATCCATTCACGAGTAATATGTGCTGCTCTATCCATGTCGAGAGAGGGACCAATGCCAACTTTGTTCTCGTCCCTTCATGTCACTATTCCAACTCATGGATGATCTATTTTTCACAATAATATGCAAAAACATAACACAACGGCTATATAGTATTTAGTGGTTGTTATTTAGTTTAAATATAATTAAATCAAAGTAAAAATATTAAATTTAAGTTAGTATGGTTTGGGTTAATTTAGATTTCAGCGATTAGTAAAATGAGGTATTTGGTTATCTATAATTTAACATTATTTACTCAAAGCAATAAGTAATCAGCCTATTAACAAATGCCTAGTAGTTGCTAGTGACATTACAACCATAGACTTTAAAATCATATTAGAAGTGTTTTCTAGAATGTGATCATGCAATTTTGTTTTGTACGATATTGTATGACCTTTTGTCATGTTGGAAAAAGTTGTGTTTTATTTTATTTTCTAAAATTTAATATAATAAATAATAGATTAATTTATATAATTCAAAAAACTAATAAATAAATCATTATAAATAATATAAAATGTCTTTTTTATTAATAAAATTTAAATCAATTAAATAATCTGATGGTGGATGGTGTTACCATCAGAAACATTGAACTCATCATAAATATTACAACAATATGAAAAAGTGTGGAAGTGTCCAACTACTTATAATATAATGAAAGTTTATCAGAAAATTGAAAATAGATGGAAGTATATTTCCAATATAAAAGTTTTAAAAGCAAATTGGAAATATTTTCTAGAATTTGACCATACAATCTTACTTTTATAAAAAATAGTATAACAATATAAATTCTAATAATATAAGAATTTTTAATATATATATATATATTAATATATATATATATATATATATATATATATATATAGATATATATATATATATATTAAATTAATTTATATAATTTAAAAGATAATAATTTAATAATTTAACGGATTTTTATTAATGAAATTAAATTAATAAAATAATATTAATTCAACTTAATATTATATTTAATTGAATCCAAAACTAAAAAAAATGTTTAAATATTTTAAAATTAAATAATTTAAAATAATTATAAAAAATTAAATTTAAAATAAGTAATTATTATGTTGATAGAGGTTTTTATTTAATGTTAAAAATAAAAATTAAATATATATTTATTTTTTTATTAAATAGTAAAATATATATATATATATATATATTAAATGACATCAAAATATAAGAACTAATACAAATCAAATAATAATGAATTTGTATATATATAAACCAATATTATAATAAAATCTAAAAATTAATAACATCTCACCATAATAGCATAACATTGATCCATACTAAGGGGCGCATTGATTTATCTACATCGATATACTTTGCTTCTCTAGCGAAAATGCACAGCTTGGTCGGGCATACGTTCCGAGAATGGCATTTTTTATCTGAAAATCCAACTTCTGTGCCATTGTTTTTTAATGAAGTATAAAATCCTTTGTTGTCTATGTGCGTTAGAAGTAATAAGCGAATATAAGGAGTAACATGTCAAATCTAAGTGTTTAGTGTAAGGTAGGGCTACGTGCTCTCATCGGCCTAACGAAGCTACTAGTGAGACAAGGTGGTGAGGAGCAACCCAATAATAGACAAGGTGTTGAGAGAAAAACGGAGCAGTAATAGACAGAGCAATAAGGTAAAGACACGAGTGGTTTCCATGCGTAATAGCCAGTTATAGAGCATCAATGGCAAAATACTTGGAAGTTAGATTCCCATCGTCGTGTAGAAGTTAGATTCCCAATAAGATCTTTCAAATTACAACCAATAGTATATATATATATAGTAAATAAAAAATTAATTTCTAAAATAAAATTTTGTAAAATTGAAAATTATTTATTTTATTTGAACAAAATAATAAGTGGTCAAACTATTACCAAATACATAATACATTGTAAGGCAAGCACAATAAGTTAACGCCATATAAAGAAATGCCACTTAGAAAAACAAAATGAACTTCTTCTAAGCCAGACTACTACCTCAAAACACTTTAAGTTAACGACATGCAAATGCAATTTCGAAAAACAAAATAGACTTCTTTTAAGCAAGACTAAAATACCCACCTCAAAAAATTCGACCTTACAACCTATCCTATTTAGCTTGTTCTCAATTACGAGTTTGAATCAACGAACCAATGAGTGAATGTGAAATTTTTGCTACACATTACCTCAGCTTAGATACTGCCTCCAAATTGGTTTTCTATGTATAGATTAGACTAAGTTGATCAACCAATCTTATTAGCCGCAACCAACCTATATCTCAGTCTCAATGTCCCTTCCCATCATAAACTCAAACTAAAAATGAGAAAGAAAACCAAGTTAAAAGAAGCATAAAAAGATCTAGCAAAGGCTTCTATTTCGCATTTTATCCTTTGGACCCATAACCGTGATAAACTCAAAGCTTCAAGTTAACTATTATGTTTCCTCCCATTTTCATTCTTTGTTTCCAAACGACAAGCATATGCATCCAGAACAAAACTAAACACAAAAAAAAAAATCTGTGGAAGAAATTACAATATTTGGTTCCAATAGACACTAGCTAATCCAAAGTAGAGCAAAGCTTTGTTGGAAATTTAATTCCAACTACAAGATAGAGCAGAGGATGAAACTTAGTTTCTGATTTGACGGTGAATAACAGCAGGAGAAGAAAACTGTTTTTGTTTGCACGACATGTCTCATTTAATTTTTAAACCCTGCAAACCCAATTTTTGGTTAAAGGTCGTAGGCCTGTGTTGCTGTGCGAAGCATGGACTTTCAAAGCTTTCCATCCCGCATTTAAACATTCACCTACCGCATTGAACACTGACCAACCACATTCAACGTGCAGCCAGCAACACATTCCATGGGGCAGCAGACTTGAGCAGCGAAGGGGGAAGATGACTCACCGAAGAAGGTGACGTCATCATTTCTCCAAACCAACTAAAGGAGTTCCATGGGGTAAAAGAATCAGGGAAAAGTTTTTGCAAGCACTCCACGGAATACATGATGCACCAAGGTTTTTAAACCTTGGTTTATTTTAAAATGCCGCGACATATTTTATGGCATATGTTTTGACTTAGGATATATATATTTGTTCCAAATGGTATATATATATATATATATATATATATATATATATAATATGATAGTTTGTTTTTAAATTTTATTTTGTTATGTCATATAAAAGGAAAAGGCCCGAAGGCTGAGTATGAGAATTGACCGTGTATTGTAATATATCCGAAGGTAGAAGAAGAAAAAGACAGAAAGCAATATACAGTGAGTGAGCACTGTGTGAGGATGTGTGCCCAAATACACAGAGAGTTTGATATTCATTGTGTTTTGTAGCAGCAGAAGTTTCTTTTGTTGTTGTGAATCCAGAACACGGAAGTTCTGAGGAAGATTTCATTTTGTAATGGTTTTTTTATTAATGAAATATATGCTCTGCACATCTCTATTCGCATTTTATTTAAATCTCTGTGTTTAAAAGAGAGATTTTTTTTCTATTCCTCTATGTGTTCGGAATTGTTCAGAAATTCCAACATGGTATCAGGGCTAGTCCAAGCTCTTTGCATTTGACAAAGAAGCTGAACGAAGGAAGAAGATGCTTGTTGAAGATTTCTCTGGTAGCATGAAGATTCAGCAAAGTCAGATATTTATCAAAAACATAGTTTATTGTTTGTTGTTAAGATTACAGTCCAGACAACTATAAAAGAGAAGTCTCAAGAGCTTTAGAGACAAAGTTTATTTCTCAGTAGAGATATAGTTTGTTGAAAAACACAGTCAAGTTTCTTTTAAAAAGCATAGTTCAATGAGCCAGCTATGACAGAAGCCAGCACAAGCATGAGTATAGGAAATACTCAACTCCCACAGTTCAATGGGAAGAACTATGACTATTGGGCAATCACAATGAGAGCCCTGTTTTCCTCTCAAGATTTATGGGAGCTAGTTGAAGATGGTCTAGAAGAACCAGCAGATGAAAATGCTTTTAATGCCTTAACACAGGCAGAGAAGGATTTGCTGAAGAGTAATAGGAAGAAGGACTCAAAATCCATCTTCTATCTCTATCAAGCAGTGCATGAAAGTGTATTTCCAAGGATTGCAGTAGCAAAGAGGTCTAAGGATGCATGGGATACTCTCCACACAGCCTACCAAGGTATGGAAAATGTAAAGACAACAAAGCTTCAATTAATGAGAAGGGGTTTTGAAGTCATTTGCATGAAAGAGTCTGATACAATAGACTCATTATTTGCTCTATTGATTGGGTTGGTTATCCAAATGAGATCTCATGGAGAGACAGTAGAAAAGAGAAGAATAGTGGAGAAAGTGTTGAGGAGCTTACCCTTAAGGTTTAATGTCATAGTCACAACCATTGAGGAGACAAAGGATCTCTCAAAGTTTACAATTGATGAGCTACATGCATCACTGATGACACATGAACAAAGATTGGGAAGAACATCAAACTCATATTTGGAGCATGCCTTCAAGACCCAAATGTCCTTTGGAAGAGAAAGAGGTCAAAATAGAGGAAACTATAGAGGAAAAGGAAGAGGCAGAAGCCAGAACCAACGAGCAAGAAGCAGCCCAGAAAATACAAATGGAAGGGGCAGCAATCAAAATCAGAACCAAGGCCAAGGCAATAACCAGCAAAGTGGACAAAATCAAGCACATGGACAAAGGTATGATAAATCCCAAGTCCAATGTCATTACTGTAGGAAGTATGGCCATTATGCCAATGAATGTAGAAAGAAACATAGTGACATGGGTAGTAGATCCAGTGCTAATTTTACTAAAGAAAATATTAGTCAAGAAAAAATATTTTTAGAATGTAATTTGGCTGAATAAAAGAGTGAAGATATATGGTTCCTAGATTCAGGATGTAGCAATCATATGACCGGAAACATTTCCATGTTTTCCATATTAGATGAAAACGTAAAGTCTCAAGTAACATTGGGGACAGACAGTAAGGTCTGTGTCATGGTAAAATGCAGAGTAAGTGTTTTGACAAAAAAAGGAGATAGAAAAACCATATCGGATGTTTATTATGTGCCTGGTATGATGATTAAGTGATCATATCCTAAGTTGAAAAAATGTTCAAATATGGAATTGCTCAGAATTGGTTGAAACCTAAACAAAAGGATAGGCCTCATCACTGTGATTTTGGCGCTGCAAATGGCACTCAATTCCGACATCGTATGAGAAAGTTATGCAGGTTTGAAGTTTACACTAACCTTCAAAAATCCAGTTTGACCAGGGTTGACTTTGACTTTGGAAAATATTAAAAAAAAAATATTTCAAAGAATATTTTGGGAATATTCCTTGAAATATTCCTCAAAATATTCCCTGAAATATTCCCTGCAAACCTATCACATTCAGACAAATGGCAAGTGCAGATTGGTTTATGGCTTGACTTTTTACTGGTAGACCAATCATGGGCTGCCATGTGGCAGACCCGGAGGCCGCCACGTGGCCCTAGACCACATTTGAATGGCATATTAAAATTTTGCAAGTCCGCAAGGTTTGAACCCCAGACCTCCCGCCAGCTAACACACGCGCCTGCCGTTAGGCCACAAGGGTGGTTCTTAATATCAATGGAATGCACGTTATATTTAAAGTTTAAAGTTTGAAATGTTGGCGGCAAAAGAGGGCCAGCCCCCTACATATGAAGTGACCCCGGGCCGAGAACCGTGGCCTTACAGCTTTAAACACTCTGCGGCTTATGTGGCCGGCTTATTGGCGGTTAACGTGGGCCATGTGGCCACATTCTTCAAAGTTTTTTAATATGTTATGCCACGGTTTCATAAAAATTTTGTTAAATGGTTATTCCGGCGAGTTGGGCGATGGTCCATGTGACCCCACCCACCAAACATTTAACTTAACATAAACCGTTACCGCTAAACTTGGCGCAGTCCGACATTTTCGGATTTTTCTCCATATTTGGCACTCCTATTTGCAGTTAGCCCACATTTAGTGGGGTTTTTACTTGAAATTGGGCATAAATGTTGTTTTAGTCATAACTTCTTCAATATTGGACCAATTTGGACGAAATTTTGGTCAATTTTGGGTTTTCTGAGCATTATGGAGCCATTGGGATAGGTTGCAGAGCCAACAGAGATGTTTTTCAACCATTTTAGCTTCATGGAAGCTTGGAGAGCCATAAGGGCCATGAGGGAAATGGAGCTGCATTGGGCTACACTTCATTTTTTTAGGTGAAATAAAAGTCATTCTTAGCTTATTTCTACCTTTTGAATTCATTTTCACAGCTGGTTTTGCCTATTTAGGCCTTTTTCTCACTGTATAACCAATTTGAGCATCATAATATAGCAAGGACATGCCCATTGGGAGCCTTAGACCCGACAGATGTAGCCCAAGAGGGGTGAAATGCAACATCATGTTGTTGTGTGTTTATGGTGAATTTATTCTGCTGTGTATTTCAGATTCAAGATGTTAAACAGTAATTTTAATTAACATTCCCTCATACATAAGCTCATAAACAGTTACCAAAAACACTTTGTTTTACTTGCAAGACATTAAAAACACATTGCACACTTAATTTAATGGAAATGAATACTTTGAACAGCAGTACAAATACTTTCATTTTCAGTTCAGATGGTATCAGAGCTCAGGATTTTAGTATTAAGAGCTAGATTTTTACTCAGCATTTGTTTTGTGAAAAGATATAGTTGATTGTTTGCAAGTTTTGATGCTTACTAGGCTTAAACTCAAGAGAGGTGAAGGACACTTGGTTAGTGTACAAATTAATCCAAAACCAAGAAGGGTTAGAGAGCCACCTCTAAGAGCCATAGAAGTAGCTGCAAGCATGTCTTCAAGAGAGGGAGAAACTCCTGAAGATATGGATCCCAAAGAAGAGGAACGGGTATTTCGAAAATATTTCCTAGACATGACAGAGATGGTAAGGATACTCTACCAAGAAAGGAATGATAGGCTTGTTGGAGAAGGGTCTAAGAACCATAAAGAAGGAGAGGGTTCTTCAGGAGGAAAGAAAAGTGATGACAAGTCAAAGAAAGGGCAATGAGGAAATGGTGATCCACCATCCCCATCTTCATCCTCTTCATCTACATTGTCATCCTCAACTTCGGTGAATCAATCTCACAAGTCTAAAACCACTGGTAAAAGTCCATTTTTAAAGCTTGATGTCAAATTTGTGTTGCCTATGTTTAATGGTGAAGTCAATGCAGAGAAACTTGACAATTGGATAAGATAGTTGGAAGTTTACTTGAGGATACAAAACTTTCATGAAGATGACACCAAGATTCAGTTAGCCTCTTTAAGAATGGAAGGAGAAGCATTGGTATGGTGAGAAGCCAAGACCAAGGATGAAATTAAACAAAAGACTATCATGAATTGGCAAAGTTCTAGACAACTTAAAAGAAAAATTGTTCAAGATTACACTCAAGAGTTTATAAGAAGGGATTTACTACTTGGAATTGATTTTCATAGTCAAGATACCTTGCTGAAATATATAGGTGGTTTACACACTTATCTTATACATACTATCCTTATGTTCAATCTTACTAGTCTAGACAAAGTTTGTGTGCAAGCTATGCATTTAGAGGCTAGAGGTAAACAATCTTTTGATGGGAATATGGATAGTGAATTCAAAGGCAAAGGGAGGAAAAGAAATGCAAACTCTAGGAAAGAAAAATGAAAGTTCTTTTGTAAAAACTATTCCAAAACAAGCCACGATGAAGACCATTGCTGGAAGCTTCATCCGGAGCTGAAACCAAAGATAAAGCCAAAGAAAAGGGAAAAAATGTTGCAACTGTTGAACAAGACTTAAGTTTTGAATGAGGTGACGAAACTAAAAGCTTAGCCATGGTACTAAGGAACATAAAGGGAAAAGAGATTGTTAAGGAAAAAAATCCTAGTTCTAGCACTTTAAACTGTCACATAGAAGCTCAAAATGAAAAGAGGAGGATAGAGCTATTTCACATAAGGATAATCTCAAATCACAAAAAGATAGACACACTATTTGATAGTGAGTCTCAAGAAAACTTCATCTCAGAAGACTTAGTTAAGAAGCTGAAACTTGAAAACATACCTCATCCAAAGCCATATCCACTTGGATGGATTTGCAAGGATGCCAATTTACAAGTTTCAAGAAAGTGCATGTTGTGCTTCGCCATAACAGCTCATGATGTTGATTTGGTTGAACTAGATGTAGTACCTCTTGACATTACAGGTGTTGTTTTGGGTAGTCCGTATTTATATGACAGAAAAGCAATTTTCCATCTCCATGAGAACAAGTATCATTTTTTCAAGGATGGTAAAGATTTTATTGTGAGAGCACATCGGAAGAAGCTAGAATATTCTTTAGTCCATGCAGGGCAATTGAAAAGGCTTGTCAATGCAAGTCAAAATTTGAATTTGTTGATGGTTAAGCAAAAATATTTTGTACATTCTCCTTTTAATGTTATTGCTGATATAAATGATGATATGTTTCAGCCTGAAAGCAATTCGTATTTTGAAGATGCCAAGATGTTGCAGAAAGTGGTGTCAATCACTGCAAAGAACAAAGTGTCGGTGCAGAGTGGTGCAAGAATCCAAAAGGTGGAAAAGCATGCAAGCAAAGAGGACACAAATTTCAGCATGGGTCAATGCTGGTTTCAAAATGGTAGGTTGGTATGGCGAGAAAATTTTTTCGGGATTCGACGCAAGTACATGGCTCAGCGGTCAAAAATTCGCCATGAGGACAGTTGGCAAGGTGAATCTTATTTTCAGTCTCCTTTGAAGTTTGAACATTGTAGAAAAAGTATGCTTTCTGCAAATTTCAGTTACTGTTATGTAAATTTCAAAATTTTGCATCATGACTCAGTCAATGTTAGCAACAGTCAGTCAGCAAATTCAAGGAAGAATTTGTCATTCTATGAGAAGCTCAATTTGATGAAGTCAGGAAGATTTCAGTGGTTCGAGGTTGGAAGAGTGGAGAATCAGTCTCCTCGTCTTCAATTTCTGTAAATCAGAGAGCTTTTGGGGTCCAAAAGCTTCCTGTTTGGGAGGTGTGATCAGGTGATCATGTCCTAAGTTGAAAAAATGCTCAAAAATGGAATTGCTCAGAATTTGTTGAAACCTGAACAACTGGATAGGCCTCGTTGATGCGATTCTAGCACTATGAACAACACTCAAATCCGACAGTGTATGAGAAAGTTATGCAGGTTTGAAGTTTACAGTAACCTTCAAAAATCCAGTTTGACCAGGGTTGACTTTGACTTTGGAAAATATTAAAAAAAGAATATTTCAAAGAATATTTCGAGAATATTTCCTAGAATATTCCATGAAATATTCCCTAAAATATTCCCTACAAACCTATCACATTCAGACAAGTGGCAAGTGCAGATTGGTTTATGGCTTAACGTTTTACTGGCGAACCAATCATGGGCTACCACGTGGCAAGTTCAGAGGCCACCACGTGGCCCCAGACCGCATCTGAATAGCATATTAAAATTTTGGAAGTCTGCGAGGTTTGAACCCCGGACCTCCCGCTAGCTAATACATGCGCCTACCATTAGGCCACAAGGGTGGCTCTTAATATCAATGGAATGCACGTTATATTTAAAGTTTAAAGTTTGAAATGTTGGTGGCAAAAGAGGGCTAGTGCCTAAGGGCCAGCCCCCTATTTATGAAGTAACCCCGGGTCGAGAACCATGGCCTTACGGCTTTAAACACTCCGTGGCTTATGTGGCCGGCTTCTTGGTGGTTAACGTGGGCCATGTGGCCACGTTCTTCAAAGTTCTTTAATATATTATGCCACAGTTTTATAAACGGTTATTTCGGCGGGATGGGCGGTGGTCCATGTAACCCCACCCACTAAACATTTAACTTAACATAAATCGTTACCGCTAAACTTGGCCCAGTCCAACATTTTCGGAGTTTTATCCATATTTGGTGCTCTTATCTGAATTTAGCCCACATTTAGTGTGGTTTTTACTTGACATTGGGCAGAAATGTTGTTTTAGTCATAACTTCTTTAATATTTGACCAATTTGGACGAAAGTTTGGTCAATTTTGGGTATTCTAAGAATTTTGGAGCCATTGGGACAAGTTGCAGAGCCAAAAAAGGTGTTTTTTAGCCATTTTTGCTTCAAGGAAGCTTTGAGAGCCATTAGGGCCATGAGGGAAATGGAGCTGCATTGGGCTACACTTCACTGTTTTAGGTGAAATAAAAGTCATTCTTAGCTTATTTCTGCCTTTTGAATTCATTTTCACAGCTATTTTTTCTTTTTTAGGCCTTTTTCTCATTGTATAACCAATTTGAGCATCATAATATAGCAAGGACATGCTTATTGGGAGCCTTGGACCCGGCAGATGTAGCCCAAAAGGGGTGAACTGCCTCATCATGTTGTTGTGTGTTTATGGTGAAGTTATTCTGCTGTGTATTTCAGATTCAAGATGTTAAACAGTAATTTTAATTAACATTCCCTCATACATAAACTCATAAACAGTTACCAAAAACACTTTGTTTTACTTGCAAGACATTACAAACACATTGCACACTTAATTTAATGGAAATGAATACTTTGAACAATAGTACAAACACTTTCATTTTCAGTTAATATGAAGTGTAACCTTTTGAGCATTGGATAGCTCATTCAGAAATGCTACAGGGTGAAAATGTGAAGTTGGGAAACACTTTTTGCCCTTTTTTGACGTTGAAAATTGTAATTTTCTATGATTTTCAACTTCAACTCCACTAAACTCATATTTTTATTGCAAATTATGCTTTGACATAAAAACAAGAATTGTAGAGAATTTTCTTACCTCCATACCCATATTTTTTTTTTTTTAAAATATTGACATATAGAGGGGTAAATTTCTTGTTTACTAACTGCATATACTTGAAATTTTCAAGCAAACATAAATAGTCACTTTATTATCCTTTACTTTTTTTAGGGAAGGTTATTCATTTTTTGGAAAAAAACCATAGCATCATAATCTGCATATATTGCACTAGTGCACAGACTATTTTTCGGTAATTTTCGGATTAAATCACTATTTTTTATTATTTTTTGAAATGGACGAAGACAAAAAAACAGTGATTTTTCAGTACATTTTATTATCCTTTGATTTTCTTTTCAATGTGATCATTAATAAGAAAAATGAGAGTACCCTTTTGAAGTAGACAGGGAGAGGAAGTGCAGTATGATTTTTTTGAATTTTTTGGTGTCCTCATTTGCAAGTTATTGAATTTTCATTTAGTGCAATTTTTCGAACAATGAAATTCCAGAATGACACAGTTTAGTAAAAAATTAATAAAAAATTGAATTTTTTAATGAAACTCCACAAATCTCATATCATCAGAAACTAGATTCAGAGATGAATCTAATGGTACTTTGTCCGACATATAACATTATGTTTTTGTAGGTGTTATGCCCCTCAGAAGTTGCAGGTTCCTGAAAACTGCAGAATTTTCTGTGTTTTTCGTTGACCAGAAACTCTCGGCCGAGATAATGTCTCGGACGAGAAATTTATAAAACTCTCGACCGAGAGTTTAACCCGCCTACAGTTACATTTAAACTCACGGCCAAACTCTCGGCCGAAAGTTTAGCTTTCTCGGACAGTTCTTGAAAGTTGAGATGTAAGAGCCTACTAAAGTAGAGGTTTTGAAAACTCTCGTATGAGAGTTTTGAAAACTCTCGTATGAGAGTTTTGAAAACTCTCATCCGAGAGTTTTATTCCTATAATAAAACACAAAAAATTTTAAGTGTTTAGAATTGGTACATTATATAATTTAAATAGTACTTTATTAAAATTAAAAAATGATATAAAATAATAAAATAATAATTTTATTTTAAATTATTTTATTATTATTAATGATAAAAAATACATGAAGATTTAATTAAATAAAATTTGTTACAATATTTTGTAATATCAATGTTATATAAAAAACTAAAAATATTTTTATATAAAACTAATTGATATATTAATATAAATAAAATAAAATTCTAAAACATAAATCCAAATAAAAACAACTATATATAATTTATATAATATTTTTTTTGAAATTAATGAATAAATTTAAATTTAAAAAACAATTGACTAAATGCAATGAGGTGATAAAGGAGACAATGCATAGCACCTTAATATCGTTGTAAATTCTTGGAAATCTCGAGAAGTTTTTGAAGTGAGATGAGCTTCTTGGAATGGGTCACTTTATCTTCCACTTCAGTTTCACACAATTAACTTGAAAGGAAGTCTATTTTCCTAGGTATGGATGTAAGGGAATGAACAATATTATTTGAACATTGAGTGAGATGCCCTTCTTGGAATGGGTCCTCTTATATTCCACTTTAGTTTGACAAGATTAAATTGAAATGAAGTTTATTTTCCTAGGTATGGATGTAAAGGGATAAAGAATATTATCCAAAAAGGAAATGAATGTTAAGTGTGACATTCCAAGCAGAAGTGTATGGGATTGGAGAATTATGTTATTGCATAAAACTAACCCTTGACCCCTTAACCCTTGACCCATAACCCTTGACCCCTTAAACCCTAATTCCTAACCCCTAAACCCTTAACCCCCTAAACCTTAAACCTCTAAACCCTTAACCCCTAACACATTTACCCCCACTAAACCTCTAAATCCCTAACCCATTTAACCCCTAAACCCTTAACCCCTACCCCTAACACGTTAACCCCTAACCCATTTAAGCACCTAAACCCCAAAAACCCTAACTCCTAACCCCTAAAATACTTAACTGCTAAATCCCCTAACGCCCTAAACCTCTAAACCAATCCTAACCCATTTAACCCCCTAAACCTCAAAACCCCTAACCCCTTAAACCATAATTCCCAACCCATAACCCTTGACCCCTTAAACCCTATTTCCTAACCCCTAAACTCTTAACCCCTAACCCCTTAAACCCTAATTCCCAACCCCTAACCAATTCAACACCCTAAAACCCTAAAAACCTAACCCATTTAAGTGTTTATTCCATTTAACCCCCAAAACCCTAACCCCTAACCCCTAAAATCCGTCACTGCTAAATCCCCTAACCCCCTAAACCTCTAAACCTGTAACCCATTTAACCCCCTAAACCCTAAACCTCTAAACCCTTAACCCCTAACCCCTTAAACCCTAATTCCCAACCCCTAACCAATTCAACACCCTAAACCCCAAAAAACCTAACCCATTTAACCCCATTAACCCCTAACTTCTAACCCCTAAAATCCTTAACTGCTAAATCCCCTAACCCCCTAAACCTCTAAACCAACCCTAACCCATTTAACCCCCTAAACCCTAAACCCTAAACCTATAACCCCTTAAACCCTAATTCCCAACCCATAACCCATTCAACCCCTTAAAAACCTAAACCTCTAACCCATTAACCCTTGACCCCTTAAACACTAATTCCTAACCCTTAACCCATTTAACCCCCTAAACCCTTAACCCCTAACCCATTTACCCCCACTAAACCTCTAAACCTCTAACCCATTTAACCCCTAAACGCTAAACCTCTAAACCCTTAACCCCTACCCCTAACTCGTTAACCCCTAACCGATTTAAGCCCTTAAACCCCTTAAACCCTAATTCCCAACCCATAACCCTTGACCCCTTAAACCCTAATTCCTAACCCCTAAACCCTTAAGCCTTAATTCCCAACCCCTAACCAATTCAACACCGTAAACCCCTAAAAACCTAACCCATTTAAGTGTGGATTCCATTTAACCCCCAAAACCCTAACCCCTAACCACTAAAATCCTTCACTGGTAAATCCCCTAACCCCCTAAACCTCTAAACATGTAACCCATTTAACCCCCTAAACCCTAAACCTCTAAACCCTTAACCCCTAACCCCTAAAACCCTAATTCCCAACCCCTAACCAATTAGACACCCTAAACCCCTAAAAACCTAACCCATTTAACCCCATTAACCACTAACTTCTTACCCCTACAATCCTGAACTGCTAAATCCCCTAACCCCCTAAACCTCTAAACCAACCCTAACCCATTTAACCCCCTAAACCCAAAACCTATAACCCCTTAAAACCTAATTCCCAACCCATAACCCATTCAACCCCTTAAACACCTAAAACTCTAACCCCTTAACCCTTGACCCCTTAAACCCTAATTCCTAACCGGGCTAACCCATTTAACCCCCTAAACAAAACCCATTTAAGTGTGGATTCCATTTAACCCCCAAAACCCTAACTGCTAACCCCTAAAATCCTTCGCTGCTAAATCTTGTAACCCCTAAACCTCTAAACCTATACCCCATTCAACCCCCTAAACCCTAAACTTCTAAACCCTTAACCCCTAACCCCTTAAACCATAATTCCCAACCCATAACCCTTGACCCCTTAAACCCTAATTCCTAACCCCTAAACCCTAAACAGCTAAACCCTTAACCCCCAAACCATTTACCCCTACTAAACCTCTAAACCCCTAACCCATTTAACCCCTAAACCCTAAACCTCTAAAACCTTAACCCCTACCCCTAACCCGTTAACCCTTAACCCATTTAAGCCCCTAAACCCAAAAACCCGTAACCCCTTAAACCCTAATTCCCAACCCATAACCCTTGACCCCTTAAACCCTAATTCCTAACCCCTCAACCCTTAACCCCTAATCCCTTAAACACTAATTCCAAACCCCTAACCAATTCAACACCCTAAACCCCTAAAAACCTAACCCATTTAAGTGTGGATTCAATTTAACCCCTAAAATCCTTCACTGCTAAATCCCCTAAACCCCTAAACCTCTAAACCTGTAACCCATTTAACCCCCTATACCCTAAACCTCTAAACCCTTAACCCCTAACCCCTAAAACCCTAATTCTGAACCCCTAACCAATTCAACACCCTAAACCCCTAAAAACCTAACCCATTTAACTCCATTAACCCCTAACTTCTAACCTCTAAAATTCTTAACTGCTAAATCCCCTAACCCCCTAAACCTATAACCCCTTAAACCCTAATTCCCAACCCATAACCCATTCAACCCCTTAAACACCTAAACCTCTAACCCCTTAACCCTTAACCCCTTAAACCCTAATTACTAACCCCTAACCCATTTAACGCCCTAAACCTTAAATCTCTAAACCCTTAACCCCTACCCCTAACCCATTAACCCCTAACTTCTAACCCCTAAAATCCTTAAACCCCCTAAACCTATAAACCAACCCTAACCAATTTAACCCCATAAACCCTAAACCTATAACCCATTAAACCCTAATTCCCAACCCATAGCCCATTCAACCCCTTAAACACCTAAACCTCTAACCCCTTAACCGTTGACCCCTTAAACCCTAATTCCTAACCCCTAACCCATTTTTAACCTCCTAAACCCTAAACCTCTAAACCCTTAACCCCTAACCCCTAAAACCCTAATTCTGAACCCCTAACCAATTCAACACCCTAAACCCCTAAAAAACTAACCCATTTAACTCCATTAACCCCTAACTTCTAACCTGTAAAATTCTTAACTGCTAAATCCTCTAACCCCCTAAACCTATAACCCCTTAAACCCTAATTCCCAACCCATAACCCATTCAACCCCTTAAACACCTAAACCTCTAACCCCTTAACCCTTGACCCCTTAAACCCTAATTCCTAACCCCTAACCCGTTTAACGCCCTAAACCTTAAACCTCTAAACCCTTAACCCCTACCCCTAACCCGTTAACCCCTAACTTCTAACCCCTAAAATCCTTAACTGCTAAATCCCCTAACCCCCTAAACCTATAAACCAACCCTAACCCATTTAACCCCCTAAACCCTAAACCTATAACCCCTTAAACCCTAATTCCCAACCCATAACCCATTCAACCCCTTAAACACCTAAACCTCTAACCCCTTAACCCTTGACCCCTTAAACCCTAATTCCTAACCCCTAACCCATTTAACCTCCTAAACCCTAAACCTCTAAACCCTTAACCCTAACCCATTTACCTCCACTAAACCTCTAAACCCCTAACCCATTTAACCCCTAAACCCTAAACCTCTGAACCCTTAACCCCTACCCCTAACCCGTTAACCCCTAACCCATTTAAGCCCCTCAACCCCAAAAACCCTAACCAATTCAACACCCTAAACCCATAAAAACCTAACCCATTTAAGTGTGGATTCCATTTAACCCCAAAAACCCTAACCCCCAACCCCTAAAATCCTTCACTGCTAAATCCCCTAACCCCCTAAACCTCTAAACTTGTAACCCATATAACCCCCTAAACCCTAAACCTCTAAACCCTTAACCCTTAACCCTTTAAACCCTAATTCCAAACCCATAACCCTTGACACCTTAAACCATAATTCCTAACCCCTAAACCCTTAACCCCCTAAACCCTAAACCTCTAAACCCTTAACCCCTAACCCATTACCCCCACTAAACCTCTAAACCCCTAACCCATTTAACCCTTAAACCCTAAACCTCTAAACCCTTAACCCCTACCCTTAACACATTTAAGCCCCTAATTCCCAACCCCTAACCAATTCAACACCGTAAACCCCTAAAAACCTAACTCATTTAAGTGTGGATTCCATTTAACCCCCAAAACCCTAACCCCTAACCCCTAAAATCCTTCACTGCTAAATCCCCTAACCCCCTAAACCTCTAAACCTGTAACCCATATAACCCCCTAAACCCTAAACCTGTAAACCCTTAACCCCTAACCCCTTAAACCCTAATTCCAAACCCATAACCCTTGACACCTTAAACCATAATTCCTAACCCCTAAACCCTTAACCCTGTAAACCCTAAACCTCTAAACCCTTAACCCCTAACCCATTACCCCCACTAAACCTCTAAACCCCTAACCCATTTAACCCTTAAACCCTAAACCTCTAAACCCTTAACCCCTACCCCTAACACATTTAAGCCCCTAATTCCCAACCCCTAACCAATTCAACATCGTAAACCCCTAAAAACCTAACCCATTTAAGTGTGGATTCCATTTAACCCCCAAAACCCTAACCCCTAACCCCTAAAATCCTTCACTGCTAAATCCCCTAACCCCCTAAACCTCTAAACCTGTAACCCATTTAACCCCCGAAACCCTAAACCTCTAAACCCTTAACCCCTAACCCCTAAAACCCTAATTCCCAACCCCTAACCAATTAGACACCCTAAACCGCTAAAAGCCTAACCCATTTAACTCCATTAACGACTAACTTCTAACCCCTAAAATCCTTAACTGCTAAATCCCCTAACCCCCTAAACCTCTAAACCAACCCTAACCCATTTAACCCCCTAAACCCAAAACCTATAACCCCTTAAACCCTAATTCCCAACCCATAACCCATTCAACCCCTTAAACACCTAAAGCTCTAACCCATTAACCCTTGACCCCTTAAACACTAATTCCTAACCCTTAACCCATTTAACCCCCTAAACCCTAAACCTCTAAACCCTTAACCCCTAACCCATTAAATGGGGGTAAATGGGTTAGGGGTTAAGGGTTTAGAGGTTTAGGGTTTAGGGGGTTAAATGGGTTAAGGGTTAGGAATTAGTGTTTAAGGGGTCAAGGGTTAATGGGTTAAAGGTTTAGGTGTTTAAGGGGTTGAATGGGTTATGGGTTGGGAATTAGGGTTTAAGGGGTTATAGGTTTAGGGTTTAGGGGGTTAAATGGGTTAGGGTTGGTTTAGAGGTTTAGGGGGTTAGGGGATTTAGCAGTTAAGGATTTTAGGGGTTAGAAGTTAGTGGTTAATGGGGTTAAATGGGTTAGGTTTTTAGGGTTTTAGGGTGTCTAATTGGTTAGGGGATGGGAATTAGGGTTTTAGGGGTTAGGTGTTAAGGGTTTAGAGGTTTAGGGTTTAGGGGGTTAAATGAGTTACAGTTTTAGAGGTTTAGGGGATTTAGCAGTGAAGGATTTTAGGGGTTAGGGGTTAGGGTTTTGGGGGTTAAATGGAATCCACACTTAAATGGGTTAGGTTTTTAGGGGTTTATGGTGTTGAATTGGTTAGGGGTTGGGAATTAGGGCTTAAGGGTTTAGGGGTTAGGAATTAGGGTTTAAGGGGTCAAGGGTTATGGGTTGGGAATTAGGGTTTAAGGGGTTAGGGGTTTTGGGGTTTAGGGGCTTAAATGGGTTAGGGGTTAACGGGTTAGTGGTAGGGGTTAAGGGTTTAGAGTTTTAGGGTTTAGGGGTTAAATGGGTTAGGGGTTTAGAGGTTTAGTGGGGGTAAATGGGTTAGGGGTTAAGGGTTTAGAGGTTTAGGGTTTAGGGGGTTAAATGGGTTAGGCATTAGGAATTAGGGTTTAAAGGGTCAACGGTTAAGGGGTTAGAGGTTTAGGTGTTTAAGGGGTTGAATGGGTTATGGGTTGGGAATTAGGGTTTAAGGGGTTATAGGTTTAGGTTTTAGGGGGTTAAATGGGTTAGGGTTGGTTTAGAGGTTTAGGGGGTTAGGGGATTTAGCAGTTAAGGATTTTAGGGGTTAGAAGTTAGGGGTTAATCGGGTTAAATGGGTTAGGTTTTTCGGGGTTTAGGGTGTTGAATTGGTTAGGGGTTGGGAATTAGGGTTTAAGGGGTTAGGGGTTAAGGGTTTAGAGGTTTAGGGTTTATGGGGTTAAATGGGTTATAGGTTTAGAGGTTTAGGGGATTTAGCAGTGAAGGATTTTAGGGGTTAGGGGTTAGGGTTTTGGGGGTTAAATGGAGTAAACACTTAAATGGGTTAGGTTTTTAGGGGTTTAGGGTGTTGAATTGTTTAGGGGTTGGGAATTAGGGTTTAATGGGTTAGGGGTTAAGGGTTTAGGGGTTAAGAAATAGGGTTTAAGGGGTCAAGGGTTATGGGTTGGGAATTAGGGTTTAAGGGGTTAGGGGTTTTGGGGTTTAAGGGCTTAAATGGGTTAGGGGTTAACGAGTTAGGGGTAGGGGTTAAGGGTTTAGAGGTTTAGCATTTAGGGGTTTAGAGGTTTAGTAGGTGTAAATGTGTTAGGGGTTAAGGGTTTAGAGGTTTAGGGCTTAGGGGGTTAAATGGGTTAAGGGTTAGGAATTAGTGTTTAAGGAGTCAAGGGTTAATGGGTTAGAGGTTTAGGTGTTTAAGGGGTTGAATGGGTTATGGGTTGGGAATTAGGGTTTAAGGGGTTATAGGTTTAGGGTTTAGGGGGTTAAATGGGTTAGGGTTGGTTTAGAGGTTTAGGGGGTTAGGGGATTTAGCAATTAAGGATTTTAGGGGTTAGAAGTTAGGGGTTAATGGGGTTAAATGGGTTAGGTTTTTCGAGGTTTAGGGTGTTGAATTGGTTAGGGGTTGGGAATTAGGGTTTAAGGGGTTAGGGGTTAAGGGTTTAGAGGTTTAGGGTTTAGGGGGTTAAATGGGTTATATGTTTAGAGGTTTAGGGGATTTAGCAGTGAAGGATTTTAGGGGCTAGGGGTGAGGGTTTTGGGGGTTAAGTGGAATAAACACTTAAATGGGTTAGGTTTTTAGGGGTTTAGGGTGTTGAATTGGTTAGGGGTTGGGAATTAGGGTTTAAGGGGTTAGGGGTTAGGAAATAAGGTTTAAGGGGTCAAGGGTTATGGGTTGGGAATTAGGGTTTAATAGGTTAGGGGTTTTGAGGTTTAGGGGGTTAAATGGGTTAGGATTGGTTTAGAGGTTTAGGGGGTTAGGGGATTAGGGGATTTAGCAGTTAAGTATTTTAGGGGTTAGGAGTTAGGGGTTTTGGGGTTTAGGTGCTTAAATGGGTTAGGGGTTAACGTGTTAGGGGTAGGGGTTAAATGAGTTAGGGATTTGGGGATTTAGTGGGGAGTAAATGGAGTTAGAGAAATTAAGGTTTAGGGGGTTAAGCGTTTAGGGGTTAGGAATTAGGGTTTAAGGGGTCAAGGGCTAGTTTTCTGCAATAACATAATTCTCCAATCCCATACACTTCTGCTTGGAATGTCACACTTAACATTCATTTCCTTTTCGGATAATATTCTTTATCCCCTTACATCCATACCTAGGAAAATAAACTTCATTTCAATTTAATCTTGTGAAACTAAAGTGGAATATAGGAGGACCCATTCCAAGAAGGGCATCTCACTCAATGTTCAAATAATATTGTTCATTCCCTTACAACCATACCTAGGAAAATAGACTTCCTTTCAAGTTAATTGTGTGAAACTGAAGTGGAAGATAAAGTGACCCATTCCAAGAAGCTCATCTCACTTCAAAAATTTCTCGAGATTTCCAAGAATTTATAACAATATTAAGGTGCTATGCATTGTCTCCTTTATCACCTCATTGCATTTAGTCAATTTTTTTTTAAATTTAAATTTATTCATTAATTTCAAAAAAAATATTATATATATAGTTGTTTTTATTTTGATTTATGTTTTAGAATTTTATTTTATTTATATTAATATATCAATTAGTTTTATATAAAAATATTTTTAGTTTTTTATATAACATTGATATTACAAAATAGTGTAACAAATTTTATTTAATTAAATCCTCATGTATTTTTTATCATTAATAATAATAAAATAATTTAAAATAAAATTATAATTTTATTATTTTATATCAATTTTTAATTTTAATAAAGTACTATTTAAATTATATAACGTACCAATTCTAGAAACTTAAATTTTTGTGTGTTTTATTATAGGAATAAAACTCTCGGATGAGAGTTTTCAAAACTCTCATACGAGAGTTTTCAAAACTCTCATACGAGAGTTTTCAAAACTCTCATACGAGAGTTTTCCAAACTCTCGTCCGAAAGTATTCCCGAGAGTTTCCGTCAATAAAACTCTCGGACGAGAAAATGCATAACTCTCGTCCGAGAGATTTTTAACTCCGGTTAAACCCAATAAAACTCTCGGACGAGAGTTTTTAAAACTCTCGGTCGAGAAATAGAGTTGACTATTTTCTCGGACGAGAAATTAAAAATTTCTCCCATATTCTAGCCATCCGCCAAAAAGTGTTTCCCAACTTCGCGATTTCACCCTACAATGTTTTCTTCGAAGATGTTGTATGCACCATCATGGATAAACCACCAAGCAAGCAATGTATTACACAAGTGAAGATGACAAGAAACAGAATGTTCCCTCTCAAGATGAGAGCAGATTTGAAGAAAGGAGTTGAAATGGCAACAGTGACACAAGAGACATTCCAAAGAGAAGCAAAAGATGAAAATTAGTTATGGCACTTGAGATTTGGACATATCAACTTTGGAGGTCTGAATTTGTTGCATAGGAAAGGTATGGTAAAGGGATTACCATTGATTGAGAAACCGGAGAGCCTATGTGAAGGCTGCATCTTGGGCAAACAACACAGAGAAAGTTTTCCATCATGAAAGAGCATAAGGGCGAAGGAACCCTTAGAAATTGTCCATTCTGATTTGTGTGGACCAATGCAAACACCATCATTAGAAAACAACCACTATATGCTGACTTTTATTGATGATTTCACAAGAAAAACATGGGTTTATTTTTGAAATTTAAAAGTGAAGTGTTTGAGAAATTCTGCCACTTTAAAGTTCTTGTAGAGAATCAAAGTGGACAGCATATCAAAGTCTTAAGAACTGATAGAGGAAGATAGTATATCTCAAAATAATTTCAGCAATTTTGCAGAGAAAATGACATACACAAGCAATTTACAGCAAGGTATACACCACAGCAAAACGGAGTTGCTGAAAGGAAAAACCAAACCATCATGGATATGGTAAGAAGTATGTTGAAGGCAAAACATTTGCCAAATGAATATTGGGCTGAAGTTGTACATTGTGCAACATATATTTTAAATAGATGCCCAACCAAATTTGTCATGAACATAGTTCCGGAAGAAGCGTGGAGCGGCATAAAGTAGCATATCACCCACATGAGAGTATTTGGTTGTGTGGCTTATGCACACATTTCGGATCAACGAAGGAAGAAGTTGGACAGTAAGGGGAAGAAATGCATATTTATTGGATACAGTGAAGAATCAAAGGCATACCGACTGTATAACCCATCCACCAAGAATTTTGTTATAAGCAGAGATATGCAATTCATTGAGGAAGAAGCTTGGGATGGAAGCATTGAGAAAACAATGAATGTTAAAAGATGTTTGTTTCATGATGATAATGAGGAAGAGATGGCTAAAATACATCCCTCATTAGCAGCACCACCTCCACCAACACAAGGATAACAAGGGACACCACAAGCAGGTATGAGAACACCCTTGAGAAGTGATGACAGTGCTTCTCCAAGCACATCACAAGGAGCAGATTTGAGTGCTTTTACAAGCACAAGTACACCAAGTGAAAGAGGAACCAGATTCAGAAGTTTGAATGAAATTTATGAGCAGGAAGAAGGTATGAACTCTTTATTTGCATTATATTGTCATGTAGATAATCCTATTCATTTTGAAGAAGCAGTAAAAGATAAGAAATGGATAGATGCTATGGATGAAGAAATTAATGCAATAGAAAAAAACAAGACATGGGAATTGGTTGATCTCCCAAAAGGTAAAGAAGTGATTGAAGTGAAATGGGTCTATAAAACCAAAAGAAATGCTGAAGGTAATACTGAAAGGCACAAGGCCAAATTTGTTGTTAAAGGCTACAAACAGCAACAAGGAAGAGATTATGAGGAAAATTTTTCATCGGTTGCAAGAATGGAAATAGTAAGAGCAGTGTTGTCCATAGCAGCACAACATAAGTGGAAAGTTTACCAAATGAATGTGAAATCAACATTCCTAAATGGAGTATTGATGGAAGAGGTATTTGTTGAACAACCTCTGGGATATGAGAAAGCAAGCCAAGAGCACAAGGTATGTAAATTGAAGAAAGCTCTGTATGGGTTGAAACAAGCACCAAGAGCATGGTACAGTAGGATAGACGCCTATCTACTGGAAAATGGGTTTGAAAAATGTGAAGGAGAACCCACATTATACATCAAAGAGAAAGATGGTAAGATGCCCATTGTTGTTTTCTATGTTGATGATGTGATCTTTACAGGTAATGATGCTTAGCTCATTGAAAATTTTAAAACAATCATGAAGGATGAATTTGAGATGACTGATATGGGATTGCTGAAATAGTTCTTAGGAATAGAAGTAGATAAAAATGAAAATACAATTTTTATTTCTCAAGCAAAGTATGTGAATGAAGTTTTGGAAAGATTTAATATGTAGGATTGCAAGGTAGCAATTACTCCTACAGTGATGGGATTGAAGTTAAGCAAACAAGACAATAGTAAGGATTTTGATCCTAGTTTGTACAAGAGCATAGTTGGCAGCCTCATGTATTTGACTACCACTAGGTCGGATATTATTCATGCTGTGAGTTTAATTTCCAGATTTATGGAAAGGCCAAAGGAGACACATTGGAAAGCAACAAAAAGAATTCTGAGGTATGTGAAAGGAACAAAGAGGTATGGAATTTTATACACCACTTCAGAAAATTTTGAATTGATTGGATATACTTACAGTGATTGGGTTGAAAATATAGATGACAGAAAAAGCACCTCTGGATATGTTTTTCATATGGGTTCAGGAGCCATTTCATGGGCTTATAAGAAACAGCCAATTGTGGCTTTATCAACGACAGAGGCAGAGTATGTGACAGCTACAATAGCTACATGTCAAGCAGTTTGGATGAGGAGAATGATGAGGAGTTTGTATCATGAACAGGTAAAATGCACAGCAATTTATTGTGATAATAGCGCAGCAATAGCATTGTCAAAGAATTCAATGTTTCATAAAAGAACGAAACACATTGATGCCAAGTATCACTACATCAAAGAGCTAGTAAACAATGGGAAAATTGTTTTGCAACATTGCAGAACTGAAGAGCAGTTTGCTAATATATTGACAAAACCATTGGGGCAGAAGAGTTTTAATTATTTGAGAAAATGTCTGGGTATGGAAGAAAATCCAGCAGTTGAAATTAAGGGGGACTGTTGGAAATTGAATTCCAACTGCAAGACAGAGCAGGAGATGAAACTTAGTTTTTTATTTGACGGAGAAGGACAGCAAGAGAAGAAATTTGTTTTTGTTTGCATGACATCTCTCATTTAATTTTAAACCTTGCAAACCCAGTTTTTGGTTAAAGGTCTTATGCCTGTGTTGTTGTGCGAAGTCATGGACTTTCAAAGCTTGCCATCCCGCATTTAACCATTCACCTACTGCATTGAACACTGACCAACCACATTCAACGTCCAGCTAACAACACATTCCGGGGGGCAACAGACTTGAGCAGCGAAGGGGGGAAGATGACCCACCAGAGAAGGTGACGTCATCATTTCTCCAAACCAACTAAATGAGTTCCGTGGGGTAAAAGAATCGGGGAAAAGTTTTTGCAAACACTCCATGGAATACACGATGCATAAAGGTTTTTAAACCTTGGTTTATTTTAAAATGCTGTGACATATTTTATGGCTTCTGTTTTGACTTAAGATATATATATTTGTTCCAATATGTATATATATTTATTATAAACATAGAATGTTTATAATATATATAATATGATAGTTTGTTTTTAATTTTTTTTTGTTATGTCATATAAAAGGAAAAGGCCCGAAGGCTGAGTATGAGAATTGACTGTGTAGTGTAATATGCCCAAAGGCAGAAGAAGAAAAAGACAGAGAGCAATATATAGTGAGTGAAAACTGTATGAGGGTGTGTGCCAAAATAGCCAGAGAGCAGAAAGACAGAGTCTGATATTCTTTGTGTTTTGTAGCAACAGAAGTTTTTTTTGTTGTTGTGAATCCAGAACACAGAAGTTCTGAGGAAGATTTCATTTTGTAATAGATTTTTTTTATTAATGAAATATATGTTCTGCACATCTCTGTTCACATTTTATTTAAATCTCTATGTTTAAAAGAGAGATTTTTTTTATTCCTCCGTGTGTTCGAAATTGTTCAGAAATTCCAACAGTATTTGCTAAATCAAGAAAATATAAAAATATAAAGTAAGACATGAAAATTTGTCCATTTAGAGACAATTTAATGGGGTTAATAATCTCCCACATCAGTCTCATCTATAGCCCAATTCATTCAATCAAGGGTGTCCTTCTCTGGTTTGTCCACACAAATAAAAAGAATTGCCCAAATCCAATTATGTTCTTGTCTGATCCATGTAACTATTCCATATCAAGGGAGTATCTCCTCTATTTGTATAGCACATGCATAAACACAGAAAGTGAATGAGATATTAACGCAATGAAATTATAATTTTTAATGACATAATATAATTATGTAAAGCAAATTTAAAAATATAACTTTGTAGCCTATTTTATACAGCGTTTCAAATTAAGACTCGACATTTCTTCCACTTTACTTGTGATAAATTCCCTAAGTGTCTCAACATTTGCAGCAAAATACAAAACTAAATTGAGTTGATCCTAGTAATCTCCCATCAGCGCTTCTTTGTCGTAACTAACAAAAAACAATTGCACTTCAATGAAGTCTTGCACCTTCATCTATCTTCTACTCTAATTGTTGTGATTTATACCTAAATGATGCAATCTACCAATAACTGCCATACTTTCTATTAAATTACACTCCTCATCTGCTCTAATTGTTGTGATTTATACTTAAATGATGCAATCTACCAATCACTACCATGCTATCTATTAAATTATGCTCCTCATCAACAATCTGTAATGGATCACGAATGAAATGCATTTTTTCTAATCATGTCATTTAATCTAAACAGAATAATCTAACTACATTTCCTTTCTTTTTAAATGAATCTTTCATATATCTTTGCAAAAAATAATTCACTTTTGATCTTTAGTTTCTTTATGGTAGCGATAAGCTGACGTATTCACTTTAAATATCATTAATTTTGATGTTTAGTTTTTTTGTGGTAGCTATAAGCTGATGTTTTTCTCTCTCACCCTCGTAAAAGGGATTCCACTAACCTCTTAAAAGGGATTCTACTAAGTTTCCCATTATCTCCTCTCAAGTTAGACAATTCTTTCAATGCAACTCCAAATACTTTTTTTTAAGGTAGCTTTTCAATTATTGATTTGTATTCTTGATTTTTTTCAACTGAATAATCAATCTTTGAGTGGTTAAAATAATGAATCTTTGAGCCGTTCTTAACTTGAACTACATTTTTAATCATCTTTAGTGTTTAATGGTTTTTAATTTCTTTAACTTTCTATATTGATGAATTATTAATTTTTTTCTTTCTTAATTATTAATAACTATTTGTGGAAATTTAATTTTATGGAATAATTGTAAAATAGTGGTATATACAAATTAAAAGTTAAATTTATCTTCAAAATAATTTTATTTTTTTAAAGTTTCATAAGACTACATTTTCATCATGTCCAATACATCACTTAGATAGGAGCAGGGAATTGAACCCTTGACTTCACATCAAGGAGTTCTTTAACATAGCACTTGATCATAGTCTATCAAAGACCGAATTTATCTCCAAAGTAATTATGTCCTTTTTGTCTTCTTAATTAAATTGATTAACAAAAAACACTTCATATAAACAAGTGTCATATGCACTCGGTTATGGTTTTGGGTTAAGGGATTTTTGGGCAAAGACACTGATAAGCCATGTTATTGTAACAAAGCTTACAAAAATCTCCATAGTTAAGAATATTGTTTGGTGTCTTATTAACTATATATGTTCATTTTATTTTTATTATTAATAATAATTTAAAATAAAATTATAATTTAGTTAAATTTTAATATTTTTAAATTTTAGCGATCTGAAATGTATTTTATAGCATATTATAATTTTAATTTGAAAATTATAGCCATATTAAACATTAAATTGATGTAAGAGATTCCTTATTTATTAAAAATAAAAATAAAAAAAAATTGTGTATTATAAACTATAAAAATATACATACCCTATTCTTTTTAAATCTAAATCTATAACATTTTTGTATATAAAATCATTAAACAAATTATATGATAAATATTAAACAAATTATATTATAAGTATAAAAAGTAATTAGTTTTATAATTTTACGGTGTGCTTCCTTATAATGTGCTTCCTTATAATGTGCTCTGTTATTTGAATTGTTTCATGGTATTTGAAATTCTCTTTATATTAGAGCTATTTGAATTTTTTCATGATATAATCAAATTTCTTAGTAATTTTTTGAAATTAACTTTATTTAGTATGTTATTTTATTATGAAGAAATCTTTTGGTAATAATCACATTATCATGAACAAAGTCAACGCGTTTCGAATCAACCAGTGTGGTTCATCATCAGGACTAGGTGAGAGATCAGATTAGTCGTTGAGTTTAAATAGATGTAGGAAAGGCAAAGAAAACTGTTAGAATAACAGCTAATTTGACTTTGAAATCCATAACGATTAGTTCTATTAATTTAATAATTTAATTAAAAAATTGAAACGGCTAGAATTGAAACGCATCGACTTTGTTCATGATAATGTGATTATTACCGAAATATTTCTTCATAATTTATTGATGGATCACAGAAGCCAAAAATCTATTAATGCTATTTTATTTTTTTAAAACTCTATGCTAATATTTTCAATAGAATTGAATTGCTCATTATAAGATAGGAATTTCAAATTTGAAACGAAGTTGATAGGAATTCAAGTCTCAAGTAATTCTAATGCCCGTTTTGATTATTTTATCATGTGATTTGAGAATTTTTTTAACTATATTTAGTATGACTAGCAAAATACTCTTATCAAAATCCACCCTTAGCTTACCATATTCTTTGTTCCCTGGCTAGAGCATCGGGGTGTTTATTGCGATATGGTATTGGCAGGTGTAGTACGAGTGAATTGAGGGAGTAATAAACACTCGCCTCACTTATACAACATCTGGTTGCATTATTGTCTGTTGCATCAATGCAGAGTATGTCAGCTCTACACAAATGTCAAAGTGAAACGTATTCACTAGATCTCCAACTAAAAAATATCTTCAGCATAATTATGAAGGACATGTTTGATAAAGCAATTTGAAGATACATGAACAAAGTATGAGGTCGCTAATTAAAAGAACCCATCCTCCGTTACCTTATTTCTAACAGGGTGATGTAAATGTTCAATAAAATAATCCAATCAAATAATGGAATGGAAGTGGAACCAAGTATAAAAATATTTCAATAGGTAATGAAGCTAGAAAGCAAAAAAAAATGTATTGGAAATCGAGGAACATCTATTCAGTGTTTTCATTCCTTATAAAGCTTCAATTTTGTTATTGTTTTTTTTTCAATATCTAAACCTCCATTGAAGGATTTTGACAAAATTGGTGTAGAATCCGAAAATGGCCACTGCAGCCAACTAATAAACCAGAATAATTATGACATATAAAAATACAATGAAAGACAAAAAAAAAGAAAAGAAAACAGATCAGATCACTGCTCAACTTGTAAATCTCACATTGAATTATGTATGTTCATATATTCTTATATAATAAACCTATTGCTAATTCTATTATTTATCATCTACTAATTATTCATTCTGACCACTGCCAATGATTCTGACCACTGACCATCCTAATAATTTGCTGCACTAATTTTTAATAACAAATAATCATAAAATCCGCTGGCTAATGTGAGCAATTACATGGAAAGATTTAAGCATTATTCTCAACACTCCCCCTTAATGCTTAATGAGGGCTTACTAGCTTATCTCTTAGTGTCAAAAACTGATCTTTTGCAACTGCTTTGGTGAAGATATCTGCTAGTTGATGCTTAGTATTTATGTGCTTTAATTCAACATCATTCTTCTGCACCAAATCCCGAATGAAGTGATATTTCATGTCAAAATGCTTTGTCCTGTTGTGATGAACTGGATTCTTTGCTAGCTTGATGGCGCTTACATTATCACAATAAATCAATGCAGGCTGAATTTGTTTCTCCCCAATTTCTTCCAAAAATTTTCTAAGCCAAAGAGCTTGTGTACCTACTGAAGTAATTGAAACATACTCCGCTTATGTGGATGAGAGGGAAATAATGCTTTGTTTTCTTGAGCTCCAAGTAATCAAACGAGAACCATAAGAGAAACAATTTCCAGATGTGGACTTACGGTCATCCACACTACCTCCCCAATCTAAATCACTAAATCTAACAAGATTTAACTTTTCAACAAAGTAGTAATGAATACTAAAATTTAGAGTGTCTTTCACATACCTTAAAATTCTCTTGGCTGCCTTCATATGTATTTCAGATGGGTTTGTCATATACCTTGAAACAAGTGAAATTGAAAATGCAATATCAGGTCTTATGTGGGTTAGAAACATCAAGCTCCCCACAATACTTCTATAATTTGTCTCATCAGCTAAATCAGCACCATCATCTCTACATAATACAACTCCATGAGCACTTGGAGTAGGGGATCGATTACAATCAAACATATCAAATTTCTTCAACATATCATGTGCATACTTTGTCTGGCAAATGAAAATTTCATCCTTATTTTGATAAACCTCCATTCCTAGAAAATATTTCATGAGATCTAGATCTTTCATCTCAAATTCATTCATCATAGAAAATTTGAACTCATGATTCATTTTGGAACTACTACCCATATACAGTAGATCATCAACATACAAACTTATGATCAAAATATCAATACCTTCTTGTTTGTAGTAAAGGGGAGGATCATTCTTACTTCTTTGGAAACCTTTTTCCTGAAATTATCCATCAATTCTAGCATACCACGCTCTTGGCGCTTGCTTGAGACCATACAAATCCTTCTTCAACTTATAGACATTATTCTCTTTTCCTTGCACTTCAAAACCTTGTGGCTGCTCCACATATACTTCCTCTTATAAGTACCCATTCAAGAAGGCACTTTTCATGTCCATATGATGTATGCTCCACCTTTTCTGAGCTGCTAATGAAATCAGCATTCTAATGGTCTCCTGTCTTGCTACTGCTGCAAATGTCTCTTCATAATCAATTCCATACTTTTGTGTGAATCCTTTGGCAACTAATCTTGCCTTGTGTCTTTCAACACTCCCATCACTGTTAAATTTGTTCTTGTAGACCCATTTGGTGCCAATATTTTTCTTTTCATGTGGAAGCTCTGTCAATTCCCAAGTGTCATTCCTATGAATGGAATCCATCTCTTCTTTCATAGTTTGCACCCAAACCTCATTAGTACATGCATCTTCAAAACATGATGGTTCAAAATCAGCCTTGGCTAATAAAGAAAAATTCACTGTCTCACCTATTGGATTATCTTCATGTGCTTGATTTTCACTCCTCTGATATATATCACTCAATCTCCTTACCTCCCTTGTAGAACTTGGAGAAGAAGTTGGGCTTGAACTTGATGTTGAAGAAATTGATGAAGGGCTACTTGGTGGAGTTAAACCACTAGATACATAATCATTAGTTGGCTACTCAATATCATCAATTATATCATCATTCAAAATAGATTTTGTCTTCCCAACATGGCTTTTTTGATGACCATAAACTCCCCCTTCATCAAAAATGACATCTCTTGATACAATAAGCTTGTTAGTGAGGAGTTGTAAAATTTATAAGCTTGTCTCACTATACCCAATGAAAATGCATAACTCACTCTTTGCATGTAACTTTTTTTTATTTTGATCAGGTACATGCACATAAGCAAAACAACCAAAAACTTTAAAATGATTAACATTAGGCTTTTTTCCATACCAAGCTTCATAAGGAGTCATCTTCTCTAGTGCACTGGTGGGGCTACGATTGAGGATGTACACTGCTGAAGCAACTACATCTCCCTAATAAGAATTTCTCAATCCCTTAGTTTGTAACATGCACCTTGCCATTTCAACCATAGTGTGATTCTTCCTTTCAGCTATGCCGTTTTGTTGGGGTGTGTATGTTGTAGTATGTCGCCTCTTGATGCCATTCATATCACAATAACTCTGGAAAGATTTTGAGAAAAATTATCCTCCACGGTCAGTCTGCAAACATTTGATCTTGCAGCCTTTCTCATTTTCTACAAGTGCTTTGAACTTCTTGAATGTATCCAGGGCTTCACTTTTGGCCTTTCAAAAATATACCCAACAATTTCTTGAGTAATCATCAATAAAAGTGATGAAATATGATGACTTACCCAAACTATTAGTCTGCATAGGACCATAGATGTCTGAATGAACAAGCTGAAGTGGGTTGTGAGCCCTCCATGCATTTCCCTTTGGGAACCTTTCCCTTGCATGCTAGCCTTTAGCACATCCTTCACAAACCTCCTTATGCTCCTCTACCTTGGGCAAACCAGAAACTAATGAATTTTAGGTTAGAAACTTCAAACTGTGAAAATTTAAATGCCCATACCTGAGATGTCATAGCCAACTTGAATCCTCATAAGCCATATTTGCAAGGTTGTTGCTATGTTCATCAAACTTCAAGGGAAACATCTTATTTCTTGTCATAGGCACAACAGTGATCACCCTATTTCCCTTATTCTTATCATAGATAGTACATGTCTTATTCTCAAAGACTACTTTATATTTTTTCTCACATAGTTGCCCAACACTTAACAAATTGTGCTTCAATTGTGGAGTATAATAAATATCATGAATACTCTTTAGACCTTCTTTTGTTTGGATCTCCATATCTCCTTTGGCAGCAACCTCCAAAGATTTATCATCACCAAGCTTGACCTTGGATTTAAAACTTCCATCCTTGGCTGAAAACAATTTCTCATTCCCTGTCATATGGTTAAAGCATCTAGAATCTATGTACCAAACATCTTTATTAGTATTTTCAGCTTTGGCATAAGATAAAAATAAGTGATCTGGAGGATACTCATTACTTTCTTGAGCATAGTTAGCATTTTTACCTTCTTTCAATCTGCATTCTCTTTCGAAGTGGCCATACTTGTTACAACAGTAACATTGAACATTTCTCTTATCAAATCTACCTCTATCTCTTCCTCTTGAGCCACCTCTGCCTCTGCCTTTAGAAATTTTTTGGCTTTGCCATTTACCTCGATCTTGATTGGTTTTGGCACTACTGCTGCTTGCATCTTCATTCCGTGTGATTTGTAATTTAGAGGAAAAAGCTTTCTCTACAACTTCAAAAGTGTCTTTCAATCTTTCTTCATGAGACATGAGAGATCCAACGAATTGATCAAACTTTAATTGTGTCAAATCCTTGCTTTCTTCTAATATTATGGAAACATTATTCCATCTAGGTGTTAAAGATCTCAATACCTTTTTATTAAAACTTCATTACTTACCATTTCCCCGAGTGTAGCCATTTTATTGACCACATCTTTGACTCTCACACAGTAGTCACTTATACTTTCAGCTTCTTGCATCTTCAAATTCTCGAACTCTCTCTTCAATGTATGAAGCTTGACCACCTTAACTTGATCACTACCCTGGTAAGCTTCTTGTAGAGTCTTCCAGGCATCTTTGGCAGTTTTTGCTCCTGATATTCGTGGAAATAAGCTCTTATCAAGAGCTATCTGAATGTGAAACAAAACTTGAGCATTCTTCTTCCTTGCTTCCTTTCTTGCTATTTTTTCATTGTCTGTAAGGACATTCCAATCATCCGGCTCATCATAACTTGATTCAACAATCTCCCACAAATCTTTTCCAATAAAAAAGGCCGACATCTCAATGCACCAATAATCATAATCATTTCCATCAAATTCTGGAAAAGGCATGTTAGAATTCGACATTTTAACTTTGGCAAAATTCCAACAATAAAAATTTAACCCAAAATAATTTTACCAGCTCCGATACCAATTGTAGAATCTAAAAATGGCAACTGCTCTTTAAGCCAACTAATAAACCATAATAATTATGACATATAAAAAAAAAATGAAAGACAAAAAAAAACACACAGATGAGATCACTACTCAACTTGTAAATCTCACATTGAATCATGTATGTTTATATATTCTTATATAATAAACCTATTACTAATTCTATTATTTATCATCTACTAATTATTCATTCTGACCACTACCAATGATTCTGAGCACTGGCCATCCTAATAATTTGCTGCACTAATTTTTAATAACGGAGAATCATAAAATCTGCTGGCTAATGTCAGCAATTACATGGAAAAATTTAAGCATTATTCTCAGCAATTGGGCACTTCTTGATTAACTTCACTCTTCACCGTAAAACTGTCTCTTTAATGCAAAAACAACAAATAAAAACAAAGAGGCGTCTGTTTTATTTCGAACTTGATAAAATTTTCGAATTAATTCATCAATTTGATTAAGCATCACACTTTCTTCAGGGGATGACAATACTCACCTCGGCAGAATGGCTTAGTATGACCTGTGAAAATTTCATAAAATATTTACACCCATAGCATCGCTAAATGCAACTCCCTCCCTCTATTGTGCATATATTCAAGAATGCATATGCACTGCACATATATATAAATATAAAACATCTGCTAACAGTACTTCGACAGTATTACATGGGATATGAAGTTAAATGCATGGACCTGAGAGATGTATATGGCTACAATAGATTCAAATGAAATGAAATTTATACCTCTCCTCTCGTCCTCTGTGTGTGGGAGATGATCGGTCATAGAGATCGAAAAGTGATGAAATGTATACCTCTCCTCTCATCCTTTGTGTGTGGGAGATGATCAGTCATATAGATCGAAAAGTGGTGTGCAGGATTCATCTATAGATTCTCTACTCTGTACACTTGACCATAATGCAAGGATAATCCCATATAATTTTCCTCAAAATGGTTTTCATCTCGTCCCGATCCCCATGATTCAAACCACTATGGTTCCCATTTCTCAAGCTACAACAATAAAAACACAAATATAGAATATCAAACACAAATATGGCATAACTAGACCAGAAAGATTGTTTCCATCTCATCCTGATCCCCATGATTCAAACCACTTGGGTTACTATTTCTCAAGTTACAACAATAGGAAACACAAATATAAAATATCCAATCACCAATATGAGATACTCGGCCCGGAATTAACGTAGTTTTCATGGGTTTAATGTCACTTCAAAAAAATATAAAGTAGCCAGCCACTAAGCTTCAATCGGCAAAGAGTACACTAGAACAGAAAGACATATAATTAGACCTGGGGACCACTCTGTACAACTTCCATATCAATGTGCATTCTGACTATATGAGCAAAATAAACTGCATCTGCTCAATCTCAATCTCTTTGCCTGTAAAAAAAATGTTTAACACTGCCAATAAATCCATAGTTCATTACATCACACAAATTAAGGAGTCGTCCATTGCAAAAGGAGTATTAAAAATCCAGCTGAAGCTGCTATTTGGCATTTTTTCCTCGGAACCCATGACATTTAAACCAAAAACATTCCCTTAACCTCATCTCTTTTTATTTTCAATTTCTTCCTCCGTTTTGCATTTTCATTTTCAATTCCAAACCAGAAATCAAGTATCCGTTCTGCATTTTCATTTTCAATTCCAAACCAGAAATCAAGTAACAGATTCCAACGAGAGCCACAGAAAAGCAGAGCATGGCAACGACCAATCAACTAAAAACAAGCATAAAATCGTCAAGCAAAACAGAACCAAAGCAAGTGAAAATGGATGAAATGAGAAGAGAAGAGAACAGGGGAGAGGAGCAACGATGAGTAACTCAACTCTTGCCTCCTCCCTATATATACCCAACGCCAAACTACCATCCCCTCGTGCCATCCCCACTCTATCTTTTTTTTTTTTTTCCATTTGAAATGTGAATTAATGTTTCTTTGTCTTTCTATCCTCTCCTCCAACATTACGAATCAGGTTAGTTATACATGATTTCTAGTACATCCTATGACATATTTATTATTGTTTTTGTTATGATGTTTATGTTAATGGCTATAAATAGTACATAACACATATATTAATGTTAATGTTTTTTCTATGATGTTTCTATTAAAGAGACTCTATTAATTTAAGTAGATTTTATTTTAGGTATGGATAAGAGTGTGAAATCAATAGGATTTTTTAATTTAATTTTGAATTATTTATAATTTTTAAAAAAGTTATAAAATTTAGGATAATGAAAATGATTAATTTTTATATTTCAAATTTTACAATTAAAAAAAAATTATTATAGAATTAGATTTTAATATATATATATAGAGTAATATTAGGTAACATAACCAGGGAAATTTTAACTAATATTTTGTTTAAATTGAATGTTTTAAAAATATTTTCATTTTAATACATTTCTATTATTATAGATAAAAAGATGTGAATAAGATTCTTTAAGATAAAGAAGAGGGAAAGCAACCATATTATTATTATTACTATCCAATTGGTGTATGAGGCCCCCTGTTTGTGGGACAAGGGGTAACATAACTAGGGACATTTTAACTAATATTTTGTTTAAATTGAATGTTTTAAAAGTAGTTCCATTTTAATACATTTCTATTATTATAGATAAAAAAATGTGAATACGATTTTTTAAGATAGAGAAGAGTTGTTATTATTATTATTATTATCCAATTTATGTATGAGGGCCCCTTGTTTATGGGACAAGGGACCCAACTGACTGCTATGTCTAGCAAGGCATACATACTCTACCCCCCTCTGGTTTTGAACCTACATGCTCTTAACCATTAGTCCCACTCAAGCTATATAGTACATCACTCTCTTATTGTTATCTCTTATAAACAAATCTTGGTATGTTTTGGAATTGCTTTATGATGGGATATATTCTCAATCAATAGAATGCATAATAAATTCTGTGAAATGACTTTTTATTTTTATTTTTTTGCATAAAGGAGGGAAGCCCCTCATAATCAATTAAACATTATATTAATAAAAAATTAGAATATATATATATATATATATATATATATATATATATATATATATATATAGTTGCTAATTACATAAAAACCATGATATAATAAAATCTAGATTATTTTATATGTTATGGCATACCATTTTCACACTCAATGTAATCATTAAAATGAATTATTTAGATAAGAAGAAAAATATATTGTAAATACAATTTCAAAATACTTAACTTTTAATTAATAATATATTTTTTTTAAATAAACAATTCAAGTAAAATAGCAATCCAAAAAAGTATTCACTCTCTATTTTTTTTTTTTTGAACCATTGTCATGGCCAAATAGTAGAGTGTATGAAGACTTCAACCTAATGATGCCAGGATACTGGGTTAAATCAGATCCTAGCATATTTAAAAACTCGTGTGCTTTCTTCCCATCTAAAATTCTAAAAAAAACTCTTCATTAAACAAACATTTGCAACTGCTTAAAACGTACATAATAAAAGAGAGCTTATACAAACACAAATATACTGATATATAAATACACAAGAAATTCCTTGGCCAAATATTACAGTGGATGGCCCCTCGACTCTCGGCCCTTTACAAAAGCTCTCAACCCATTCCTCACTTTCTGTGTATTTCTTACTTCCTCACTTGTTTTTCTTCCTCACACAACCCTCCTATTTATACATAAATATGAATTTATTCCAGTCCATAAATTCCTCCACACAAATCTCAACTAAAATCTAGATTAGATTTATCCTTTTTTTGGACTCAACTAAGTCCCATTTATAAAATTCATAATCCCTAGATTATCTACCTAATTCAACTCCACTCATATCCTTAATTATTTAAGGAATATTTACATTAATCCTCACATTTATATTTTTCTCTCTTAATTTATTAAAAATGAGAAAATAATTAAAAATCATCACCCCCCTAGTTATACAAATGAATAATGAAAATTTAGGTTTGATGCTCCTGCATCAGACTCCCCATGTAGAGAAGTTTCCATAGACTCCTATCTATGAGGTCCGTCGCTTTTCTGTAATAATGCGACAGCCACAAGTCCTGATGACTTGCTCCCTCCAGGATTCCAAACTCTATTCTACCGCTGGTCCTTCAAAGTATCAAATCGATTTAGTAACTCATCTCTCACTCTGTCAATCGGATTCCGTCGGTTTCTCCAACACTTTATTTCGCTAATTCCTCGGAGTAATTCCTCTTTGTTGAATTCTTTCGTCTCCAACTGAGCTGAATACTCAACTTTTTGCAATGAAGAATAATCAAGAACTCCTTCTTGATTACAACTATAGTCTTTCATTGCTTTTATAGCAACAAATTTCTCGTCCAGTGTTGTACCTGCATTCACCAACAAATTGTTAGTTTTAAAAAGATAAGACCTTTCGGTCCCTTTGATGCTTCAAGCACCAATCTCCCATTATCGACTTTCTGGATTTCAACATATTTTGTTTTGAACTGCTGGCTGCTTCCATCTTTATCCTCCCAGTTCATTATTTTTGTCTCTGTTATGTCTCTACAGACATAATTTTCTTGTTGTTCCTGATTTTTCATCTCAATGCCAAATAATTTCTGCTCAATTTCTATGATTTTGACATCATATCTGTTAATGTCGTTTTCTGTACCTATAGCTACATCATTATTTGAAAAGTCATAACATTCATTCAACTCCATATATGTTAAAAACATTTCATCCTTATCATGCATAGTAACTGCAATTTCTTCTGGATCAGGTTCTGCAATCTTTACTTCTCCCTCAGGTTCCTTAAGCCATCATTCCAAGAACTCGATTTCCATATGAATTCTTTCTAGCACTTCATCACAACTTTCCTTCCCAACTTTATTCTTCTTCTGGCAATCTCCCTGAGTTGTCCTGGTTTCAGCATCATTATATTGTAAACTTCTGTCAGCAAATTCACTAAAAAAATACATTTGTTTACCTCCTTGGAATATTTCTTTGGCATTTCCATTTTGCTTCTACTCCATAACAGCTTCAACTGGTTGTCTTACCCCAAACAAGAATTCATTTATGATTTCTTCCTACTGCAACAAATCAGTACCTTCCTTCTCTGAAAGGCATTCTCCATTAGACTTCACCTCAAGAGTTTCCTTCATCTCTGTGACAGTTTCATCAGACTGTCCACCCTCTTTTGCACATCCTGCAAACATACATAAACTGTGAGATTTAAAAATGCAAGGCTTCATAGCCTTATCTACTTCTCTCACCAACACATCTTTAGATTCTTCCGAACTATCCCAATAGTTCATGAGATCGTCCTCATTGATCTCTTCACCCAGAATTTCACCCTATTCTGGGCCACAAATAGAAACATCCATTTTTAACTCAGCCTCTCTGAGTTCTTCACACCTTATCATCTGCTCAAGCTTCCTCAGCTCTTTTTCCAACTGTATGTTTACCTGCCTTTCCCTCTTTGCATGTAGTCTCTGCCACTTCACTTTCTTCCTCATGGTCCATCCATGTGTCTAGTCTTTCATATTTCTCTGCAACAATTTCATCAAAAATTCAAGGTGAACTGTTATCTCAGCCTTCTCCCGCTCATACTCTTCATCAGTCAATTGCTCACATATGCCACTTACCTTGGCATTTTCCTTCTTCCTTCTGTTGTGGTCTTCATCAAATCTTCTGAAATGACTATCAACAGTCATCTTCGCCTCCTTTGTGAACTTCATCTATTCATGTGTGGATTTCATTCAATCCACTTCTCAGCAAGCCTCCATACTTTCCATTCACCGATGCAAGCTCCCTTATGCGCTTGATCACTTTCAGATCTATGTCTTGGAATCATCTCTAGGCAACTCTCTTGCTTCAAATTGCTGCAAACAACACTTTAGTAATGCTTGTGTTACAATGACCAAACTCTTTGGGTGTCGGGCTCTGCCGATCATACACCCAATTACATTCAGACCTGTGACTTAGCTTATGACTCTTTGACTTCAGACTTACATCAATTCTTCATCTTGGATGAAAAATACTCAATCTTAGCTCAAACTATCCAAACTTTCATTTGACTCTAACATCTGTTTTGACTTCAAGGCTTGTCCCAATAATCATAATAGTGGATATTTTGACTTAATTCAAGTTATACAATTTTCCAACAAACATACACCCCTAATACATTTTTAGGATGTAAAATATTCACTCTCTCTCATTATTTATGAAAAATCATCAGTTTCCCATTATCATTTCACATGATACTGAAGTCTTTAGTTGAAATGCAATCCATGTTTTCCAAGATTTATTTTATGGTGAAAATAAATAAACCATTCAATCTTCAATATTCAAAAATATCTTTCTGAATTATCATACCTTATGCTCTTGTTAAGGTTATTAACAAACCTTCTTTTCGCAATCTCAATTCTCTGGCCTCCACTCTTCTGTGTTGTTTTTGTTACTGTGAATACTCGCATGCCCATAAGTTCCTCATCTTAATGCAAACATTTTCCCTGCACTTTTATGCACCATACAACATCAATTCACATCTCTTCACCTGTGTACAGAGAACAAACTATTCATATTTCAACCTCTTCGATGAATGATGTACATCTCGTACATTGTGTCCATCCTAAATATCACCTCCTTAGATACCGCCACAAAGATTTTACAACATCGAGAAATTGTGTTTACAATCTTAAAACACAAATCAAAAGAATTCTCCCTTTTCCAACTACAAGCTTTGGTCCAAAATGATTTAACCAAAACTACGAAGAGTCCACATTATGCATAATAAACAGGCTCTCATATAAAAATGCATGTTTCTCTTTATATCACCCAGGATAGTGTATTTTTATTCATTTTCCATTCATTTATACCTCCGCATTTGCAACATTTTCACTATTTCATAACATTTACAAAAGATCAACTTCTCGAGTATGGGAAGGAAATCTAATCATCCCAATTTTAAAATACCTTTACTCAATGAGTACTTACCTTGAATCTTCTTGTGGTTGAAATGATCCAACCCTTCTCTTGCGTATTCTTTTAGGAATACATTCAAGCCTCTACAGACTTACTTTGAACGTGCAAGGTCCATTTTCTCCCCAGAAAATAAATCTCTTACCAGCAATTTTCTAACATAAATCTTTTCCCAACAAATAATGTTAGAAACCTTCAAAGTATGCACAATCTCCCCTCTTATTTTAAGCCAAGTTCCCTTGTCTCAATCTCTTCAATTTCAATTTCTTGCTTTGAAAACATGAAATCTTAATGTAATCGAATATCCTTTCAAGATTACATTCTCCCAAAAAAACGTACATGAATTTTTTTCAAAAACTTTACCTCGATCAATCCCAGTGACCTTTTCTTATGTTGGAAGGTTGTACCGTGGAAATACTAGATCCATACCTTGAATGTTCTATTGGAGCCACACCTCTTTCACAAGCCCCACACATGCTTTTTTTAAGCGCATTGATCCGACTAGCTTCCAAAATTTGATGTAGAAAACACAATTTCTACTTCAGAATTTAGTATAGTAAAATGTTCAATTTTACTAAAACCTGGATTTACTCTTCAACATGATGGAATTGATGTATCCGTATCACTTAGTATACAATTCCGACTTCCAGTTTACTTAATACAATGATATTTCAGCTTTATGCAAATTTCACTCCCCTAATAATCAATGGGTCCTTAAAGGACCATTGTTATATCTATATTAATGACAAACTAAAGTTTCATTTTTAAGCATGTAATCCAAATAAAAAAAACATCAATCAATGAAATATTTAAGATTTGATCCCACGGTTCATACGAATCCCATTGTTATCACCCAAATGACATAATAGAGTCCACAAGCCACTCATAACAATTGGCTCCACCTTCCAAGCAGTTGTGGCTAGGTCGTGAGGTTGCCTGCTGTACACAGTCATATGTTATAATAATTAACCCACGCGGTGATGTTGTCACAGTGATTCGATGTGATGGCATTGCATTCACAATTCGCAACTGAAATTATTATCTGCATTAAGCCGGGGTGTCAATGCTCACCATCGGTTAACAATCTTTGTCGCACGAGCTCCCAATTCACAACCTGCAGCCTGGGTTGTTGCCTCCGCCAACATTGTTGCAGTCTCCATAGCGCATACGTGATTGTGGTGTTGTCTACACCAAATGCATTAAGGCCTAACACAACCTCCACATGCATATGGGCCTGGGATGTTGCCTCCATAGCGCATTCAAAATCCACAAACCTGCGCTCTTACTTCACCCATTGTTGCACGCATTGTTCTCACCTGTTGCGATTACCTACGATATCTCTTGGAATGAATATCTCGTGCCTATTTACCACATCGTTGGTGGTGTCTACACCTGCACGTTCTGCACCTCAACACTAATGACATGCCACTCTGCAATACTGGAAAGTCGAACTACATACGCTAAAACATGAACCCATGAACACGGTGACTGCATACCCATCTTAATAGCATTGCATAGCTATATAGTTATGTTAATAAAGCCCGCACAATCCAATGCTTCCAACATTTTAACATATTGCCTGTGTGTCTTTGACTGCGTCCACACCAAGGCTGCACTCCACTACAATGCTTTAAAACTGTGCATCACCTCTCCACAACGAAAATCGTCTCCTTGCAATCATACACTCATATACAGCAGAAATATATAAATTGCATACTCAATGTGCCACAATATATTTTAATCAAACGTAGGTGAGACTCATCCTCCAACTCATCTCCTTCGCTCTGATACCAAAATGATGCCAGGATATTGGGTTAAATCAGATCCTGGCATATTTAAAAACTCATGTGCTTTCTTCCCATTTAAAATTCTCAAAAAAACTCTTTATTAAACAAAAATTTGCAACTTCTTAAAACATACATAATAAAAGAGAGCTTATACAAAAACAAATATACTAATATATAAATACACAAGAAATTCCTTGGCCAAATATTACAGTGGATGGCCTTTCAGCTCTCAACCCTTTACAAAAGATCTCAACCCATTCCTCACTCTCTGTGTATTTCTCACTTCCTCACTTGTTTTTCTTCCTCACACAACCCTCCTATTTATACATAAATATGAATTTATTCCACTCTATAAATTCCTCTACACAAATCTCAACTAAAATCTAAATTAGATTTATCCTTTTTTTGGACTCAACTAAGTCCCGTTTATGCAATTTCTAACCCCTAGATTGTCTACCTAATTCAACTCCACCCATATCCTGAATTATTTAAGGAATATTTACTTTAATCCTCACATTTATATTTTCTCTCTTAATTTATTAAAAATGAGAAAATAATTAATAAAATAATTAAAAATCATCACCCCCCTAATTACACAAATGAATAATGAAAATTTAGCGTTGATGCTCCTGCATCACCTAAATATAAAATAGCTTCTATTATTATTTCTTTTTGAACCATTCTGGTGGCCAAGTAGTAGAGTGTATGAAGACTTGAACCTAAATATCAAAATAACTACAATTTATTGTTGTATTTCAATTTTAAAATATCTTATCCTTCAACATTTAGCATAATAGATTGTATGGAGACTTTGGGCCTAAGTGTCAAAGTGAACATCCTCTATTTTTATTATTAAAAAAAATACTACTCTTCAATATTCATTGAATGTGAGTTATATCACTTTTGAGAATAGATCTCTGGTTGGTTGTGGAGGCATGTAAGTAGGGTTCTAAATAATACTTTAAACCCATTGCCATTAAATTTGGTTGAAGACTTTAAAATAAGTCTTTGAAATTCTTATAAAAGTTTTTATTTATCTATGTTAATTTTGGCTATATTGGATTAATATGTCATTTTAAATGTAACTATATAATTGGGAGGTGAGATTACTAAAATTATTTAAAAGACACATTTTAAAAATCTAATTGCTATTTGTTAAGTTTAAAACACTTAATTTACATTTTAAATACAAAACATCCCAACATAAAATAGACTAGAATGAGCTCCCAATTCACAACCTGCAGCATGGGTTGTTGCCTCCACCAGCATTGTTGCAGTCTCCACAGCGCATACGCGATTGTGGTGTTGCCTACACCAAATGCATTAAGGCCTAACACAACCTCCACATGCATATGGGCCTGGGATGTTGCCTCCATAACGCATTCCAAATCTACAAACCTGTGCTCTTACTTCACCCATTGCTGCATGCATGGTGCTCACCTGTTGCGATTACCTACGATATCTCTTGGAACGAATATCCCGTGCCTATTTACCACATCGTTGGTGGTATCTACGCCTGCACATTCTGCACCTCAACGCTAATGACATGCCACTCTGCAATACTAGAAAGTCGAAGTACATACACTAAAACATGAACCCATGAACACGGTGACTGCATACCCATCTTAATAGCATTGCATAGCTATATAGTTATGTTAAGAAAGCACAAACAATCCAATGCTTCCAACATTTTAACATATTGCCTGTGTGTCTTTGCCTGCGTCCACACCAAGGCTGCACTCCACTATAGTGCTTTAAAACTACGCATCACCTCTCCACAACGAAAATCGTCTCCCTGCAATCATACACTCATATACAACAGAAATATATAAATTGCATACTCAACGTGCCACAATGTATTTTAATCAAATGTAGGAGAGACTCATCCTCCAACTCATCTCCTTCGCTCTGATACCAAAATGATGCCAGGATATTGGGCTAAATCAGATCCTAGCATATTTAAAATCTCGTGTGCTTTCTTCCCATTTAAAATTCTCAAAAAAACGCTTTATTAAACAAAAATTTGCAACTGCTTAAAACATACATAATAAAAGAGAGCTTATACAAACACAAATATACTAATATATAAATACACAAGAAATTCCTTGGCCAAATATTACAGTGGATGGCATTTCAGCTCTCAGCCCTTTACAAAAGCTCTCAACCCATTCCTCACTCTCTATGTATTTCTCACTTCCTCACTTGTTTTTCTTCCTCACACAACCCTCCTATTTATACATAAATATGAATTTATTCCACTTTATAAATTCCTCTACACAAATCTCAACTAAAATCTAAATTAGATTTATCCTTTTTTTGGACTCAACTAAGTCCCATTTATGGAATTTCTAACCCCTAGATTGTCTACCTAATTCAACTCCACTCATATCCTGAATTATTTAAGGAATATTTACATTAATCCTCACATTTATATTTTCACTCTTAATTTATTAAAAATGAGAAAATAATTAATAAAATAATTAAAAATCATCACCCCCCTAATTACACAAATGAATAATGAAAATTTAGCTTTGATGCTCCTGCATCACCTAAATATAAAATAACTTCTATTATTATTTCTTTTTGAACCATTATGGTGGCCAAGTAGTAGAGTGTATGAAGACTTGAACCTAGATATCAAAATAACTACAATTTATTGTTGTATTTCAATCTTAAAATATCTTATCCTTCAACATTTAGCATAATAGATTGTATGGAGACTTTGGGCCTAAGTGTCAAAGTGAACATCCTCTATTTTTATTATTAAAAAAAATATTACTCTTCAATATTCATTGAATGTGAGTTATATCACTTTTGACAATAGATCTTTGGTTGGTTGTGGAGGCATGTAAGTAGGGTTCTAAATAAGACTTTAAACCCATTGCCGTTAAATTTGGTTGAAGACTTTAAAATAAGTCTTTGAAATTCTTATAAAAGTTTTTATTTATCTATGTTAATTTTGGCTATATTGGATTAATATGTCATTTTAAATGTAACTATATAATTGGGAGGCGAGATTACTAAAATTATTTAAAAGACACATTTTCAAAATCTAATTGATATTTGTTAAGTTTAAAACACTTAATATACATTTTAAATACAAAACATCCCAACATAAAATAGACTAGAACGAGCTCCCAATTCACAACTTGCAGCCTGGGCTGTTGCCTCCGCCAGCATTGTTGTAGTCTCCACAGCGCATACGTGATTGTGGTGTTGCCTACACCAAATGCATTAAGGCCTAACACAACCTCCACATGCGTATGGGCCTGGGATGTTGCCTCCATAGCGCATTCCAAATCCACAAACCTGCACTCTTACTTCAACCATTGCTGCACGCGCGGTGCTCACCTGTTGCGATTACCTGCGATATCTCTTGGAACGAATATCCCGTGCCTATTTACCACATCGTTGGTGGTGTCTACGCCTCCACGTTCTGCACCTCAACGCTAATGACATGCCACTCTGCAATACTGGAAAGTCGAACTACATACGCTAAAACATGAACCCATGAACACGGTGACTGCATACCCATCGTAATAGCATTGCATAGCTATATAGTTATGTTAATAAAGCCCGAACAATCCAATGCTTCCAACATTTTAACATATTTCCTGTGTGTCTTTGCCTGCATCCACACCAAGGCTGCACTCCACTACAGTGCTTTAAAACTGTGCATCACCTCTCCACAACGAAAATCGTCTCCCTGCAATCATACGTGCCACAATATATTTTAATCAAACGTAGGAGAGACTCATCCTCCAACTCATCTCCTTCGCTCTGATACCAAAATGATGCCAGGATATTGGGTTAAATCAGATCCTAGCATATTTAAAAACTAGTGTGCTTTCTTCCCATTTAAAATTCTCAAAAAAACTCTTTATTAAACAAACATTCGCAACTGCTTAAAACATACATAATAAAAGAGAGCTTATACAAACACAAATATACTAATATATAAATACACAAGAAATTCCTTGGCCAAATATTACAGTGGATGGCCTTTCAGCTCTCAGCCCTTTACAAAAGCTCTCAACCCATTCCTCACTCTCTGTGTATTTCTCACTTCCTCACTTGTTTTTCTTCCTCACACAACCCTCCTATTTATACATAAATATGAATTTCTTCCACTCTATAAATTTTCTACACAAATCTCAAATAAAATCTAAATTAGATTTATCCTTTTTTTGGACTCAACTAAGTTCCGTTTATGGAATTTATAACCCCTAGATTGTCTACCTAATTCAACTCCACTCATATCCTGAATTATTTAAGGAATATTTACATTAATCCTCACATTTATATTTTCTCTCTTAATTTATTAAAAATGAGCAAATAATTAATAAAATAATTAAAAATCATCACCCCCCTAATTACACAAATGAATAATGAAAATTTACCTTTGATGCTCTTGCATCACTTAAATATAAAATAACTTCTATTATTATTTCTTTTTGAACCATTATGGTGGCCAAGTAGTAGAGTGTATGAAGACTTGAACCTAAATATCAAAATAACTACAATTTATTGTTGTATTTCAATTTTAAAATATCTTATCCTTCAACATTTAGCATAATAGATTGTATGGAGACTTTGGGCCTAAGTGTCAAAGTGAACATCCTCTATTTTTATTATTAAAAAAAATACTAATGTGAGTTATATCACTTTTGAGAATAGATCTCTGGTTGGTTGTGGAGGCATGTAAGTAGGATTCTAAATAAGCCTGAACCCATTTCCATTAAATTTGGTTGAAGACTTTAAAATAAGTCTTTGAAATTCTTATAAATTTTTTTATTTATCTATGTTAATTTTGGCTATATTGGATTAATATGTCATTTTAAATGTAACTATATAATTGGCAGCCGAGATTACTAAAATTATTTAAAAGACACATTTTCAAAATCTAATTGCTATTTGTTAAGTTTAAAACACTTAATTTACATTTTAAATACAAAACATCCCAACGTAAAATAGACTAGACATATAAACTAAATTAAAAACTCAATTAACATAAAACTTAAATACGAATTTAAAAAATCAAATAATAAAAAATAAACAATAACTCACCAAAATTCAAATATAAAAACTCTTTACATAAATGGAATGCCTTTAAAGAATTAAACACAATGTCTAGCAAATGCATAGTGTGATAGGATGACATTATTTAATTAAAAACAAGTACATATACACAAGGTTATTATAACAATCAGCAAAGATATTCTCCTTTTTATAAACTTGTGCATAATTAATTAATAACATCTAGGGTAATAATCACATTCAAATAAAATATCGTGATCAAGGGTAATAACCACATTCGAATAAAATATGGTGTGTTATAAATTAGTTTGTTATTATTTTAAGGTATATGTCAGTGATATTTTTAGAACCGAGGGAACTGACCAAAGGTTAGGGCAAATCACAATTTAACTCGCGATGTGTGCCCTCAGGGCAAGTCTAGAGCCAAGCGCGTCAACGTCGGGCGAACATAGAAAACTAGCGTCGAGTTTCGGAGTCTAGGAGTGGCATTCAAGAAATCCAAATGAAACCCGGGATAAAGCATCGAGGGTGGTCATTGCGATATGGAGTTGGCTGGGTGCAGTACAGGGTGCCTTATTGCAATCATATAAGCAATCTCCTATAGAGCACCTGGGTGCCTTATTGCCAGTGGTTGTACAACCTATGGAGTGGTTTGTACTGGGTCTCTACGTTAGTGGCAGCGGTGCAAATACGATCGATGATTGGTGGCTGCATCAGTGCAGCGTATGGTGGCTCCAGGGTTTAGTCTCTAGGCCAATTTCAAAGTGAAACGTGTTTATAAATTTTTAATTAAATCGGAACCGGTGCCACGCACTATGTCTCTCAAAATAAAAATAAAAAATCTATCCTCTACGCGATTTCCAACCGAGCCTCGTCTATCAGCTAAATTAAAAAGTAATTTGATGATGCAGTGGATGAGCACACGAGTATAAGCTCGCAAACCTTTCCTCCGGTACCCGATTTCTACCAAGGTGACGTACATCTTCAATAAAATAATATGATGAAATAATGGAAGGGAATGGAAGTGGTTACAAAAGTATAAAAATATTACTAGAACTAATAAAACTAGAAATAATAGAAAATATACTGAACCCTTTTTCTATCACTAAGGATGGAGTTTCAGATTTTTCCAAAAAAATCTAAACCTACATTGGAGGATTCGGAACGGTATTGCGAGGCCATTACCGATGAATTTTCCTTTTCACCATAAAACTTTCTCTGACCCTAGAAATAACAAACAAAGAGGCATCCATTTCATAAAGAAACAAAGAGTCGTCCGTTTCATTTCGAAACCCATAAAATTTTTGAATTAATTCATCAATTTGTATTGAAAAAGAAAACACATAAATTAAGCATTTCGAACCCATAATACTTTTTAATTAATTCATCAATTTGTACTGATAAAAGCAAAGATATAAATTAAGTATCGGACTTACTTGAGGGGATTATGGTACTCGCAGAGGGCAGATTGGCTTATTGTGATGGAAATTTTATTAAAAAATTGCACCCAGAAAAATCCATCCCTCTACTGCGCATATAATCAACAACGCATCTGCACTGCACATTTATAGAAGCATAAAACATCAGCTAACAAGGCTTTAACCTTTGACCGTAATGGATGGCCTATGAAGTTAAATGCATGGACCTACGAGACTTCTAGGGTTGCAAAAGATTCAAATAAAACGAAATTTAGACCTCTCATCTCTGTGTGGATGATGATCGGCCATAGAATTTGAAAAGTATTGCGCTCGATTCATCCGTAGATGCTCTGCTCTGCTCTGTCCGCTTGATCATAATGTAGGGATAATCCCATCTGTTTTTCCTCAAAATAATTTCCATCCTCCATTTCATCCCCATTATTCAAACCACTTTGGTGCCCATTTTCTAGCTGCAACAACAGAAAACACAAATATAAAATATCCAAACATAAATTTGAAATACCCAACCCGGAATTAATGTAGTTTTCATGGGTTTAACGTGAGTTCAAAGCGAGGATAAAATACCCACCCACCTAAGCTCAATTGGCAATGACTCCACCAGGACAAACAGTTAGAATTAGATCTGGGGACCACTCTCTGCAACTTCCATATGAATGCGACCATATGGGAAAAGCTCACTGCCTCTGCTCAATCTCAATCTCCCTTACTGTCACAAATGCGAAGAAAAAGAGAAAAATAAAATGTTAAATGCTACCAATAAATCCATATTTTATTAAATTACTCAAAGTAAGGAGTCGTCCATTACAAAAGGAGTATTAAAAATCCAGGTGAAGGAAGCCCTATTTGGGATTTTTTACTCGGAGCTAATGAAATGTACGCTCAGAACGTCTCCTTGACCTTATCTCCTCTTTACCTTTCAGTTTCTTCTTCTGTTCTGCATTTTCATTTTCATTTTCAAAGGCAGACAAGAAATCGAAAAAAACATAATCATTCACACAAAGAAAAAATTGTAAACATAATCAAATCAAGCCCCGCAGCAGACTCCAATCAAGATAAGCAGAGCATGGCCATGCCCAATCAACTAAAAACCAACATAAAATCGTCAAAAAAGACAAAGGCAAAGCAATGAAAACTAATGAGATGGACAGAACAGAGGAGAAGAGCAGCTCTGAGTAAACAAAACAAAACTGTTCCGTCCTCCCTATATACCCAACGCCCCATGCCATCCCCTCTCTTTTCATTGTAAAGGGTAAGTACTTTTTCGTTTTCTTCCTATCCAAGCTACCCACGCCTCCAACATTCACGAAGACACGACTTTAGTACATCCCGTGGCTCATAGTAAGAGTATGTTAATTCATGTCTTTTCTAATGAGTAGAAATAGTAACAATATGTTACTTCAAATAGATTTTATTTTATGTATTTGATAAACGTTTGAAATCAATTTTACTTATTTTAAAATTTTAAGAGATTAATTTTGAATTAATGGTAATATATTTCATATAATGAAAATTATTAATTTTTATATTTCAAAATTATAACAAGAGTCAAGTGGTGGGATTATAACAAGAGCCAAGTGGTGCCAATCCTATGTTGTTTTTTTTAAGAAATGTAATAGAGAAATAGTCATGCGAAACTATGGATTGAATAACGAAACAAATAACCTAGAGAAATAATGAATAAATTTAAATGATTTAATATTTAAAGTTTAGATTAAAAAATTATAAATTCAAAAACTACATTTTAAAATAACAAGAAATCACATTGTGGTCCAAATTATATAATGTTAATTTTTATTTTTCTTGATCTAATATATGATAACACACAAATTATATCAATAAAATTAACCAAACTAAATAAGTAATAATATCATATGAATTAACCAAAAGAAATATATAATATTATCACATAAACAAATTTAATTTTATATTTATTATTTTAAATTTATTTAATTTTAATTTTAATTTTAATTTTAATTTTATTTTTTATTTTTTTTCTAAACAAGGCTAATTCTATTAGATCATATAAAATAAAAGGTTACAAGTCACATCCTGAGGATTGAACAAGTTCAATCCACAGGAAAAAGTATAGAGAATTCTATCAAGTGCTGGACTACCCCTACTAGGGAAACCAGTCCCTAGAGGTTCAAAAAATACTGCTACCCATGACGGGAAACTAGCAGAAACAGTTTGCAAAATTATACAGAATAGCCAGAGAAAAACATTTTTAAACATGTGCAATCCGCGAAGAGATGAAAATAAAGTCCTAAGGATGACCTACATGCTTATCACTAGAAGTTGGAAGCTCCTCGAGGATCCTGCACACATAGCCAACATCCTCCATCCCCAAGTGTAACGCATGCGCATCAGACGGCTGGCGCGTCGAAGTAGGAGAGCCCGAATTCACCACGTTATCCTTAGGCTGAGGGACTTCTTGTTGCTAAGAGAAGCCTGTGTTCAAGTCCAAACTGCCGCCCATGTCCAAATCTGGACTGCTACCACTGTTGCCTCCTGTAGCACCAAAGTCGCTACTGCCACTGGTTGCACTTTGCACCAGAAGGGATTTTAGCTTGCTTGGGGTGAAATCAGGTTCAGGGGAGATGGTGGACTTACAGGCTGGTTTTTTGCTGCAAGGGGAGGGGGATGGTGGAGCCGAAGCAGGGAGTTGTAGAGAAAGCTAGGAATTCAAGTTGATAGGGGGAGAGCTAGCAAATTCGTTCCAATCAAGGGAGAGGTTCATTTCACGTCCATGGGAGAGAGAAAGGGGAGGGTAGGGAGGACGAGAAGGCTGGACGCGCCTACTAGCTCTCCGGCATCGCTGCCTGTGGCGCTGAGGTATGATAGTCTAGGGGGGCAAGTCTCCTGACCAGATGGAGACTAAATCAGGCTTCTGAGGAGGGAGATGACTAGAGAGAGCTCCAGGCTTAGATGAGCAAGAGTAGTGCACTAGAGACTAGGGAGCGACAACAGAAAAGCGCACAGTGAGTGGGCGGGCAGGGCTGATAACGCAAGTTAGAGCCAAGGTGGTGGAGTAAATGGTCATGGTTGGCAGCATTAAAGGAATGCAGGCCTGGTACATCGACAACAGGGTGGCGTAGGGTGGAGTAAAGGCGCCCTCACGCTAGGTTTTATGAAGGAGCTCCTCCCAAAGTCTGAGCACGTGGAGCCGTTGAGTGTCCATCCTCATGGCGGCCCCGTGGCACCTCCTCACCTTAATTTTCACCGACATCCGGGGTAAATTTATTTAATTTTAATTTTATAATAAAATAAAATAAAATTTTATTATTATTATTATTATTATTATAGAGGTTTAAAAAAGGGGAAAATTACAATTCAAATGACTTAACTAAATGTATACTATCTAATATATTAGAATTTAAATGTGAACAAAATATTCCCATACATATATTTTCTTTAAGAAAAAGTTGAATATCAATTAATTTATATTCAAAGAATATATATATATATTTATTTTTATTGACAAAAATACATATTTTTAAAGATCAAATTACTTTGAAGTGCAAATTAGGTGTGAAGACGCTAACAAAATGACAAACCTTAAATATTTTGTTCAGAGAAGTGATCAAGGAAATAATTTTGTTCACTAATATATATATATATATATATATATATATATATATATATTCTACTTTGTAATTATGCCATTAGGCGTTTATTCTTTGAAAACAACTCCCCAAGCTGCCACTTTGTACTAGTCTGAAAACAAATCCCCAAGTTGGCAACAAATTGATAATTAATGGTTAAGAAAAAACTAATAGTATAGTTAGATTTGCTTCTTGGTGGACTGTTTCTTGATGGTTTCTCCATAAGAGTGTTTCTCTTGCACTGATTTTCAATTCTGAGTGTGAAATATCGTTTTGGGAGATGGACTCTTCAAGGAAACCAGCAACATTTCAGTGTTTAATCCATTTTTAGACAATTTGGGTAGATGCGAGGATCTCTTCGAAGGGAAGTTTATGAGTGCAATGGTAATTATTAATGCCCAAATATTAATTTTAGTATGATTTATTTAGTGATGGATTTATTGTTCAGATCCACCCTTCTCGATCATGGAACCATTGGATGGAATGTTAGACAATTGAATATTTTTAGGTCATTAAATTAATAATTAATAGTTAAGAAAAAACTAATAGTTAGAGTTACTTCTTGCTGAATTGTTTCTTGGTAGATTAACAATTTCTTGATGGTTTCTCCATAAGAGTGTTTCTCTTCCAATGATTTTTAGTGTTGAGTGTGGAATATCATTTTGGGAGATGGACTCTTCAAGGAAACCAACAATCTTTCAGTGTTCAATCCATTTTTAGAAAAATTGGGTAGATGTCAGGCTCTCTTGCAAGGGAAGTTTTTGAATTCAATGGTAATTATTAATGCCCAAATATTAATTTCAGTATGATTTATTTAGTGATGGATTTATTGTTCAGATCCACCCTTCTTGACCACGGATACGTCAACTATAGAAGGAAACAACTGAAACTACGGATATGTGTTCCTATTTGAAAACAACTCCCCCCAGATGCCACTTTCTATTGGTCTGCACCATTTGATGGAATGTTATAAGATTGAAGATTTTTAGCCTATCATATTAATAATTAATAGTTAAGAAAAAACTAATAGTTAGAGTTGCTTCTTGATGAATTGTTTCTTGATAGCTTAACGATTTCTTGATGGTTTCTCCATAAGAGTGTTTCTCTTGCACTGAATTTCATTTTTGAGTGCAAAATATCATTTTGGGAGATGGACTCTTCAAGGAAACCAACAATCTTTCAATTTTTATTTCATCAAATGTAAAGCCTTCTAGTGAGAGTGAGGACATGATCTACTTGGTGTAATGAAAAGAAACATATGAAACAATACCCATTGGATATGGAAGAGGCGTGGTGGCAACATACAATTGAATATGAAGAATCTATCTTTTCTAGCCAACATGGCATAAATAAAGTAAAATTGATTAATTGTGCACATTTAAATGATCTAGTTGTTAGGAAAAAAAATATTTCTTGCAAACAAGAACGATCTCCCTAGTATCCTAAGGATATCTAGAAACAGATAGGACAAATGTAAACTAATTTCTCTATATTATGTATGATTTAGAATTTTCTATGATGAAGAAAGGACCTACCTGTGATCCAATGCTAGTTGTATTCTTCCTTCCCGTCGCTCCAAAGAAGTCACCTCTTAAGACCTACAATAAAAGACATGGAAGAGAATCAAAAGCACCTCCACAATATACTAATTCATAAATCATAAATCTATCTTAATGATCAAGGAATTTAAGAAATAAGTCATTCAAGTAAAAACATAAACAACTTATTGAGAAAACATGATCCATTTTTATTATCTTTAAATAAAAGAAGGAGTCTTACAACCGCGTTCACCTTGATGTTGTACAGGTCCTTTCGGGGTCCGGAACAAACGTTTTCCTTTGGTCTGACAAGCCCTTCCACTCTTTGAACCAGCCTAAATACGAGTGTATAATCGTTCTCGCATGGATAATGGCTAGCAAAAAGAGTATGTTTCTTCAACAATTCTCTTCTCTAATGTAGTATGAAGTACAAAGCAAGTAATTTTTTACATATCAATAGCTACCCTTGAGACTGAACCATGGCTTCAATTTATAGCAGAAGGGAAGTGGTTTCAGTTCCAAAAAGGAAGGGATAATTCCTCTCATAAAAGTATTAAGCTCCAAATACCAAGGGATAGGCTCCTTTAATGATGGGATGAATGTTCATGAATGGAGGGAGTGAAGCTTCGACCATATAACACCTTCTAGAAGCTTCTAGTTGGGAGAATATTTGACTAGCTGGGCTTCTAGAATTTACATTTTCGCTCATTTTACCTTTTACAGGGGTCCACAGATTTAATACACAAAACATGCAGTAGGTACCGCAATTTTCCTTTACAAAAGGTGCGGTACCGGAGGTAATGGCTATGAAAAGTGCAAAACTAGGTTTTTTATGATTTTTATGAGCTTTTCTCCAAATCCAAGACTTGGTTCGGGAACTTTGGGGTTTTTGACTTCTAAGGGAGCATGATATAGGTGTTGATAGACCCATATGAACAGCTAAATGTCATGGTGACAAATTTTAGTGTAACAGATTGCCCCCTAAAGTGCGAAGTCTGAGATAATTCGAAGTGTGAAGTGCTTTATCATTCCGAGGATTGGCTCATGGACACATTGGTTGAGACCTGTAAAAACATTCAATGCAAATATATATATATATATATATATATATATATATGTATATGTATATGTATATGTATATGTATATGTATATGTATATGTATATGTATATGTATATGTATATGTATATGTATATGTATATGTATATATATATATATATATATATATATAGATATATATGTATGTATATCATCGCTGAGGTAGGCATTCCCATTCTCAGATCAAAACTAACTAAAATGTTCTGATATAGAAATGATTCTAATATTACATCGCTAGTAGACACAGTATGGACACAGCCATCTGTTATGAATAGTCTACTGCATAATGAATAATAAAACTCCTCGTAGCCTGGATGGTGGAAACTAGATCCAGGGTCTTGATTTCCACTACCTGAACTAGTACGATTCTATCCATGCGATTGATTGTGTCGAAGTCAAACATGGTAGAAACCACTTGATTACCAATCAATGATGTGAAATGTTAACAAGTGTGAGAGAAAGCACCAATAATGAAAATGGCTCTCAAAGTACTCAGTACAATCCATGAAGTGTGAATAAATGATTTGAAGTTGAACACTTCACGAAATCATTCGATCGAAGGTCAATGATGCAACCTATCATCGAAGGCGAGAAACCTGCAATTAGGGCATGCAGATTCCAAGGTATTGATAGGATTCTAGATCAACTTCCTAGATGATGAGCTGTCGTTGATAGAAAGTGACTCGTCGTAGGAAAGCCGATGACACGAAACCATTAGATAAAGTTTTGTAGAAATATTTTGCAAGGACTGACTCAGGGATGGTCAACGCGAATGGAGACAAATGTTTGCAATGAATGTCTTATTTGAATTGTCTTCTTGAACACATAACGACACTGCAGATGGTTTGATAGCAATTGACCTAAAGCTAATACCCAAATACTGGTTGAAGACTTTCAATATGGTTTGATTAACTGATAGGCAAATGATTTTCCCAACCCAAGACAAAAAGTGTCGTGTTCAAGAGTGGTATACTTCTTTTAAACAAAGTTTACCAACTAGATCCATTTTCTCTCTTTTTCCCCCACCATTTCTGGCGAATACCTCTTTATTTTTAACAAGCTTGAGGAGGATAACATTTTCTTGTTATGTAAGCTCATCCTTCGGATGAGTCCAACTTAGTATAGAATCAAACCCTAAGAAGGAGTGGTTCGTTCCTGTTTTTAATTGACAGGTCCTTTACTGTTTAGTTTTAACGAGTCCAACATAGGAGAAACTTGGTGTTTTTCAATTTTAGGGAGTCAGAAGAAAAACTTAAGGAAACTCCGTGGGTGTACGTTTTCGTAAATTTAATCTCTGAAGCCCGAAAAAGGATAAAATAATATAGGAGAGAACTTTATTGACCATGATTAACGTATACCTTTTTTGTAAATAGTCCATTTCAGTCTAGAAAAGGGGTAAACTTATACTGAAGGGACGATAGTTCATTTCCTTTAACGAGTTTGAATAGTCAAGTACTCGGCAATATTTTCATGTTTAGAGAGTCTGAAAAGGGCTTAAAAGAGAACTCCAGGGTTTCGCTTTTTTGTAATTTTCAAGAGTCTGAAAAAGTGATAAAAGTATACTCATCTTGTTTCGCTTTTTCGTAAGTTTTAACGAGTTCAAAAAACGGATAAAAATGTACTCATGGTTTTCACTTTTTCATAAGTTTTAATGAGTTTGAAAAAGTAATAAAAAGTGTACTCATATGGTCGACTTTCAATTTGATTAACGAGCAGGAAAAGACGGAAAGAACTTGGCATTTTCATGTACGTTTTATGAGCATGAAAAGAATAGCAAAAGAAGCTCGGGATTTTCATGAGTTTAACAAGTCTTGAAAATAATAACTGAAATTGACTCAAGATAGGTTTCATTTTTATACAAGCTTGAAACGTAGGAAAACTATGCTTGAAAATGGTTTGTTTCATTTTTACACAAGCTTGAAACAAAGGAAAAATCATTCTTGAAAGTGGTTTCATTTTTACACAAGCTTGAAATGTACGAAAACTGTGCTTGAGAATGGGTTTGTTTCATTTTTACACAAGCTTGAAACAAAGGAAAAATCATGTTTGAGATAAGTTTGAATGCCCCCCAAGCATAACTTGCTAGAGAACATGCCCCCCAAGCTTCATTGCATTCAACTAAGCAAACTACTAGTTACTAATAGCTGGATGGAATGAAGGTGCATTTACAAGATCAAGTGAAAGACTTGACTTTGGCTAGGAGAGGATTTGTTTCATTTTTTAACGAGGTTGACACAGGAAAAGAACCATCCTCATGATGACCTGTTTCATTTTTTAATGAGGTTTCCACAGTAAAAGAACCATCCTCATGGGAATCTTGTTTCATTTTTAAATGAGCTCGACACAAGAAAAGGAACTATGCTCAAAAGGATCTGTTTCATTTTTAACGAGGTTGACACAGGAAAAGAACCATCCTCAAGGTATTTGTTTCATTTTTTAACGAGGTTGGCACAGGAAAATAACTATCCTCAAAATGATCTGTTTCATTTTTTAACGAGGTTGATACAGGAAAAGAACCATCCTCATGGAATCTATCAATCTATTCTCTACAATCTACCTATATAACCTACTGATTCATTTTTTAATGAGGTTGACATAGGAAAAGAACTGTCCTCATGGGTCTGTTTCATTTTTTAACGAGGTTGACACAGTAAAAGAATCATCCTCATGGACACTTGTTTCATTTTTTAACGAGGTTGACACAGCAAAAGAACCGTCCTCATGGACACCTATTTCATTTTTTAATGAGGTTGACACAGTAAAACAACCATCCTCATGAACATGTTTCATTTTTTAATTAGTTTGACACAGTAAAAGAACTTTCCTCAAGGACACCTGTTTCATTTTTTAATGAGGTTGACACAGGAAAAGAACTGTCCTCATGAACATGTTTCATTTTTTAATGAGGTTGACATAGTAACATGAAATTTCCTCTAACCAACTGACTCATATTTTAACGAGTTTGAAACAATAAAAGGAACCATCCTCATGACCCACTGATTCATTTTTTAACGAGGTTGACACAGTAAAAGGAACTTTCCACTTACCAACTAATTCATTTTTTAATGAGGTTGATACAGTAAAAGGAAATATCCTCATGACCCATTGATTCGTTTTTTAATGAGGTTGACACAGTAAAAGGAACTTTCCTCTTGGACACCTGTTTCATTTTTTAATGTGGTTGACACAGTAAAAGAACCATCCTCATGGTCACCTATTTCATTTTTTAGCAAGGTTGACACAGTAAAACAACAATCCTCATGAACTCTCCTCAAGGACACTTGTTTCATTTTTTAACGAGGTTGACACAGGAAAAGAACTATGCTCATTAGGGACTGGTTTCATTTTTTAACGAGGTTGACACAGTAACAGGAACATTCCTTAAAAGGGCCTGTTTCATTTTTTAACGAGGTTGACACAATAATAGGAACATTCCTCAAAAGGGCCTATTTCATTTTTTAACAAGGTTGACACAATGACGGGAACATTCCTCAAAAGGGCTTGTTTCATTTTTTAACGAGGTTGACACAGTAAAAGGAACTATCCTCATAGACATGTTTCATTTTTTAACAAGGTTGACACAGTAAAAGGAACTCTCCTCATTACCCACTGATTCATTTTTTAACGAGGTTGACACAGTAAAAGGAACTTTCCTCTTGGTATCTGTTTCATTTTTTAACAAGGTTGACACAGGAGAAGAACCATCCTCATGGAATCTATCAATCTACTCTCTACAATCTACCTACATAAGCTACTGATTCATTTTTTAATGAGGTTGACACAGGAAAACAACTGTCCTCATGGGTCTATTTCATTTTTTAACGAGGTTGACACAGTAAAAGAATTGTCTTCATATCTACTCTCTACAATCTACCTACATAACCTACTGATTCATTTTTTAATGAGGTTGACACAGGAAAAGAACTGTCCTCATGGGTCTGTTTCATTTTTTAACGAGGTTGACACAGTAAAAGAACTATTCTCATCTAAGACATGTTTCATTTTTTAATGAGGTTGACACAGTAAAAAGAACTTTCCTCTTTAATCACTGATTCATTTTTTAATGAGGTTGACACAGTAAAAAGAACTTTCCTCTTTAACCACTGATTCATTTTTTAACGAGGTTGACACAGTAAAATGAACTTTCCTCTTTAACCACTGATTCATTTTTTAACGAGGTTGACACAGTGAAAGGAAATTTCCTCTTGGTGACCTTGTCATGGCTTCCAACTGGAAGAAAGACATGTCAAGGGACACTCCTCGATCATGGCTTCCAAAAGGTCTTCATCAGATGGAAGAAAAATTCTTTGGAAGGAACACATGTCAAGGGACTCAAAAGGGATATGAACATTGCATCCTATAGAGTTTTCCATGTCAATTACCGGATCTAAGTCAAAGGAAGTCGAGCAAACAGTGAAAGGCTTGCTTACATTGGTAATTGAAAACATGGGACTGGTTGCCACATAATTAACCTGTGGCAGGGTAGATACCACTTCCATATAAGGAACATTTAGGGGTGTCAGATTATTGGTAGTCAAATCAAGACTAGCGAATGAAAGTTTGTCAACAGTCACAATGTTTCCATTGTGAGGGAAAGACATCACACGAAAGAGTGTCGATACGACAACTTTCATTGCATAGACATAGTCTTGCCCAAGGAGTAAATTGAAATCCAAGGCACCTCAGACTACCATAATATTAATACAAACAGTTTTACCTTCCAAGGTAATAGGAAACTTAGGAAGGATCCCTAAAGGTTCACTAATGGTTCTGTTAAAAGCTGACAGATTCTGCGTAACAGGCACAAGCTAAGGGGAACCCAAAGCTTGCCAAGCAGTTGAGGATAAAATACTAACATGAGCACCTTCATCTACATGTGTGCGATGCACATTCTTACCACAAACCTTCACAATGATTTGGAAAGGGATGGAGGAAGGAAGGCGAGGTTCTGTCAATCTATTCCAATCAAAGGAAAAGACCTTAGTACTTGGAGGAGGTGCTGTAGAAATAGGTGAAATTCCCCCTGGCGTAGAAGAATTTGATCTAACAAGAAGAAATTGAGCAGTATGAAGTTCACTCTCTATAGGGAGAATGGGATCGACCAAATGTGAAATTGAGTCAACCACTTGATCAACTAATGGATCATCAACTTGAGTGATATCATTTTCACTCTCTAATGGAAGAGTGGGATTGACTATACTTGAAATTAGATCAATCATTCCATCAGTTGACGGTAGGTTGGGAGAAAGTTGACGGTAACCAGTTGGAAGTTTTTGTTGTGGAATAGTAAGGTTTTCCAACAATTTTGAGGCTTCATCCATGTGAGGGAAAATGTGAGTTTGATGACTTCCTTTGCATAACCTACAAGGAAACCTAACTTTACCCTTTTTCCCAGGAACCTAACTATCACTAGTTGATGGATCAACAGTAAGTTGATGGGATTTTTCCGACCATACTTCCAAGACCTTTGGAATACCAGGACAATTGATAAGGAAGTGCTCACCCTTACAAAGCTTACAAGGGAATTTGGGTTTACGATGCATGTTGGAGGTTTCCTCAACACTACTAACACTTATAGCCATGGTTGACTGGTTGACTTCTTTTTTATGTTTTTAAAACAAGCATAAAAACATGTAAATTCAAATCAAAGAAACTGATCTAAATCTATTTATTTTTCAGAATGTAAACTATGCAGTTGTAATCTATGCACAATTCACTTGACAAGTATGTAAATGTAATCTATGCAAATTTTTCATTCATATTCTGAAAATGAGAAATCTAATTATGCAAATGTAATCTATGCAAGAGAATTCTCAAACACAAGATGATTCTAATGTAATCTAAGAACCAATCAAGTGTAAGTAAAGAAAATTGGGTGAGAGTTCCAAAGATCAAAAAATAAAAACACTCAAAGGCGATTAACACTCAGACACAAAAACAAAAGCAAAAAGATGCAAAATTGTTAAGAGACTGAGACAAACCTTGAATTAATGACCAAAGGAAATCAAAATAAAAATTTCTCCAAAAAAGAAACTCAAAACACTCAATTAACTTAACGAAGACCGATGAGATTGTAAAATTGATGAAAAGAAATTCACACAAGGCTTTTGATAGTCAAGACAAGTCTGGACAAATACAGAGAATCATGTAAGCTAGTTCCAGAAAAGAGAATTTTTAGTTTTTCAAAAATTCTCCTTAAGTCTGCAGGTTTTAATACAAAAAGGTGTGGTACCACACATAATGGATAGGAAAAGTGCGAAACTAGGGTTTTTATGATTTTTATGAGCTTTTCTCCAAATCCAAGACTTGGTTTAGGAACTTTGGGGTTTTTGACTTCTTAGGGAGCATGATATAGGTGTTGATAGACCCATATGAATAGCTAAATGTCATGGTGACAAATTTTAGTGTAACACTAGTGACAAATGTTTGTATAAGAGTAAAACATACAGAAGAAAGGAGACATGGTGAAGAAAATCTGCCAACCTTACAACAAGCCCTAAAAAGAGATAACGTTGAATGTGTGGAATCCATTTTCTTGATACAAATGAGAAGTGCAATGGAAAATCATGTAATCTGGCAAATGTCAAGAATCCTATCTCAAGTTCCATTCATATAGATCTAAATTATATCGAAGAATAAAAGTATGCCAAATAAGACCTATCAAGAAGATATGCTTATTTAGAAGCAAACGATGTTGAAAAGGTTGAGGAGGACCAAATAGCATATTTAAAAATAGAAGAGGACACTTCAGAAAATAGTCGAGGATTTTGGAATCCATATGAGCTAAATTATCTCAATGATTCAAGCAAGAACTCAAAAAGAGAGAGACAACAGTGATATAGAGACTGCAATGTATTCAGAAACAAGAGAAATTTGGAATTATAGCATGAGATAGAGCTATGGGAAAAGAAACATTCCAGTTATAAGTGGAGTCATAGTTCCATGAGTAGTAGTCCACTCAACATAATTCTCCACCCCTTATTCTAGAGGAGTTGGAGCTGAGAATGTTCTTACTACCTCATCAGTTGAAGCAGACCCACATGAAAAAAATCTGAAGAGATTCCTCAATGTTATTTTCATTTGACATTCAATCACTCTGATATTTTTTGTCTAATAGTCTCTTTACCTCTACCCTTATATTCAATGACTCAGAAACCACTAGATAAAAGAAACTTACATATTTCAATCAGTTGAAAAAAAATATGTCTTTCTAAAGGGTCTCTTTGGGAGGAATCTATTATTTAAAAGATCAGGAAAATACTTTCCTTTAAAAACTAAAATGTACTATCACTAGGGAAGGGAGTTCTTACATTTAAAATTTTTTACCATTATTCTCACTACACAATTTGATTGTTGCTTTTTATTTGATGGGAAAATAAATGACCTTTAAAATGCACTAAGGTCTTGAATTATGATCCTTAAACAAGTCAATAGATTCCCTGATTATGGGCTGAATTTTTATTCTTACTTTTGGGTCTTGATGATGTTTTTTATTATGACTAAGGTGCACAGTTCGAAAGCAGTGGAGTATTGGTCGTTTAAAGAGTAATTATGGAAATATGCTTGTAGATAATTTACTAATATAAATTTATCTAAACTGAGATTTATTAACCATCCCCAAGGGTTAAAAAAAGCCCAAATGTTCGTTATCCATAAAAATTGATGATTAAGATAACTCTATGATTTATGTTCAAATGACAGGTGAAGGTGGATATACCATACTTAAGCTTCTTAGTAGTCTCTTATGAAGTACAACCTATCATACTGATAATATGTTATGACATTAAATAATTGTAGCTGTAAAGCAGAGTCAGAGTTCCATGAGTAGTATCAAAGGAATTCAACGTCGGGAATGTGATAAAAGCAAGTCATTTCCTTGAAGAGTGAAGTTCACCGAACCTAGTCATAAAAACCAAGTGAATCCTTCATGCAGAAAAAAAATAAACATGCAGATTTCCTCATATAGAGGTCTTGAGTACTTTGGCCAAACTATCCCATCCATTATGAAAAATCGCATCTTACATTCAATTAATAAAAAATAAGTTGTTCTATAACAATTACAAAGATGGATATTTCAATTTAAGGTCAAGTAGTTCACTAAACATAATTCTCCACACCTTATTCTGGAGGAGTTGGAACCAAGAAAGTTCCTACTACATCCTAAGTTGAGGAAGGTCCACATGAGAAGATATGAAGATATTACTTAATGAGATAGCCATTTGGCATTCACTCACTTTGCTCTTTTTTTTCTAGCAATGTCTATACATGTTCCCTTAATTTCAATAACTCGGAAAACACTAGACAAATTAAACTTTCCAATTTCAATCATTTGAATAAAATGGGTCTTTTTGAAGGGTCTGTTGGAGAGGAATAAGTTATTTAAAAGATCACAAAATAAGTTTATTTGATAACCGAAATGTACTATCACAAAGGAATAGATTTCTTACATTTAAAACTTTCTACCATTCTTCTCACTAGCATATTTGATTGTTACTCTTTGTGAGATGGGAAAATAAATTATTTTTGATTTTTTTCTTAGAAAACGCCAATAAAGAAACAAAATTGCATAATTTTTTAACCTCTTTCATTTGTGCTATTCTTTCCTATGCTAAAACCTTACAACATTTCCTTTGCAACACGTGGTGCAATTGCTAGTTATATTTCTCTAGCAATAAACATGGCTACATAGCATTGGGATGCTTATTGCAATATGGAGTTGACTAGTGGAGTATGGGTGATGTGAGGGAGCAATAAACACCTGCCCATAGAGCATTTGGGTGACTTGTTCCTCTGATTGCACGACATTGTACAACATATGGAGCGATCTCCAGGTTAGTTGCAGCAGTGCAAATATGATCGATGATTGGCGGCTAAGTGCAGAGTATGGAAACTCTACATTTTAAAAGAAATCTATCCTCAACCTAATTTCCAGCAGGGGACATCTATCAACCTAATCACCTAATTTACAATAGAGGGGCGTCTCTCAACATAATTATCAATTACATGTTTGATATATTAATTTGATGATTACAGTGGATGAGGAACGAAGTATAAGCTCACTAGCTAACTGAAAGAATCTATCCTCTAGTAGATGATTTCTAATAGGTGATGTATATGTTCATATGATGAAATAATGGAATGAAATTGAATCCAAGTATAAAATTATTTCAAGAAGTAATGAAACTACACAATAATAAAGAAACTAGAAAACATACTTTCCTCCACTACCTGATTTCTAATGGGTGATGTATATGTTAAATAAACTAATATCATGGAATGGAATTGAATCCAATCATAAAATTATTTTAAGAAGTAATGAGACTATAAAACAATAATGAAACTAGAAAATGTACTAGAAACATCAGAATATTTGTTTAGTCTTTCTATGCCTTTGGATAGAGCTTCAGTTTTTGAACTTCCCTCTACACCATGTAATTGTCTCTCCACTCAAAAGATGCTAGAAAAAACAAACAAACCAAAAAACCAAAAAAAAGGCCTATATTGCATAAAGAACAAAGTGGCGTCTATTTATTTTCTAACCCCATAAAATTTGTGACTTAATTCATCATTTTGTACTTAAAAAACAAATATATAAATTAAGCATTGTACTTTCAAGGTATGATAGTACTCACCTCCACATATTTCCTTAGTGGAAACTTTATAAAATATCTACAACCAGAAAAATCCATCACCATAACATGAATAAATAGATCTCTCTCCCTCTATTGCGCATTCATTCAAAAATGCACCTGCACTGCACACTTATAGAAACGTAAACCATATGCTAACAAGGGTTCAATGGTATTACATGGTCTATGGAGCTAAACGCATGGGCCTCAGAGACGTATAGTGAAATGAAATTTATACCTCTCCTCTGCTTTCGTCCTCTGTGTGGGGGAGATGATGAACCATAGAGTTCAGAAATTATAGTTCCAGATTCATCTATAGATGCTCTGCTTTGTACACAGGGATAATCCGATCTATTTTTCCTCAAAACAGTTTCCCATGATTCAAACCACTATGGCTCCCATTTCTCAAGCTACAATAATAGAAAAACATAAATATAAAAGATCCAAACACAAATGTGAGATACCCAACCTGGAATTAATGTAGTTTTCATGGGTTTAGTGTGACTTCAAAATAAGGATATCATAAATTTCCTACCCACCTAAGTTCAATTGGAAAATATTCCGCAAACAGTTAGAGAAATAGACCTAGGGGCCACCGTGTGGAGCTTCCATATGAATGCAACCACATGGGAAAAACTCACTGCCTCTGGTCAATCTCAATCTCCCTGCCTCTTAAAAATGCAAAATAAAAAAGGAAAATAAAATGTTAAACACTGCCAAAAAATCCATATTCCATGACGTTATACAAGTTAAGCAGTCACCCATTGCAAAGGGAGTATTAAAAATCCAGTTGAAGCTACTATTTGGAAATTTTTTTCTCAAAACCCATGACATGTACACCTAGGACATCTTAACCTCATCTTCTATTTTTCATTTTCATTTTCAACTCCAAACATGAAATTTAAATAAACATAAATTCTCACACAGAAGAAATTGTAAGCATGATAAAATCAAACAATGTTGACTCCAACCAAAGCAGATAAAAAGGAAGCGATACAGGTTTGTCATTTCCATTCTCTGGATGCTTTGTCAAGGTTTGTCATTTCCATTCTCTGTATGCTCTATCACATTTGTAGATCTCACATGGCCCTTTTTTTCCCTCAATTATGTTTGGAATTGGGGTGTCCTTTGTCCCCTATATTTTTCTGAGTCAATCTTTTTATCTGATGAGATCATTTTGCTGACTGCTTTGTTAGCTCTCCTTTTGGCACTCATGGGTTGTTGTATAATGATGATATATGTAACAACTTTTGATTAAATAAAATTCTGTTGTTTTTTCTTATTGAAAAGGATTCCAACCAAATCAAATTAGATCATTTCCATGCTTAATCAACTTTACAAAAAATCATAAATCATCAAGCAAAACATAGCAAGGAAAGTGAAAATGAAGGAAATGGGCAGAACAGAGGAGAGAAGAAGTGATGAGTAATTCTTCCTTCTTTTCTTCAAATGTTTTTTTTTTTTAAAGTAAAAAAACCTTAAACTATATTTCATAAAGAAAAATATTTACATATATCAAAATGGATCCACATCATGTACTCTATATGATATGAATCCCATCTCCAAAGACATTATATCGTGGAATGTCTCCAAAGACATTTTTATTGACAACAAAATATATATATATATATATATATATATATATATATATATATATATAACTTCAATGTATAAACATATTAAAAAATAAGTCTGTATATAACTATATAATCTAAACTAAAAGTATTCATATGTGATATGGAAACTCTCAAAAATGCAAAGTAAATCAAGTCCTCGCAAACTACTTAGAGAAGGAAGTTCCCTTGTTACTTGAAATAAATTCTTCGTGATATACAAAAGCAACAACAACATTAACTCATTTTTTCAAAATTTGGTATGCCTATCTATTTAACTCTCAGTAAACAAGTGAAAATAAATTTGCCTGAAAAATGAAATAGTGTCCAAAATCTTCCTTTTCCAATTTTATTTTGCTGGTGACTAAACGAGTTTTATTTTAAAATTTAAAGACATTTTTAAAAATTTTTAAATTCATTGTAATTAAAAATAATAATCAAATTTTTGATAATGAAAATTATAATTTTTTATATTTTTTAATCATAATAATTTAATTTAATTTATTATAAAATTAAATAAAAATGTTTATTATAAGATTATGCAACATAACAATAGAGATATCTCAAATAATATTTTGTCTAGTTTGGATATTTTAAAAAATCTTCATATTAAATAAGTTTTTGTTTTTACTATAGAGAGACCAGAGACCAAGTTTTAGATAAGGGTCAATGGTTTTGGGGAAATGTTGGACTATTTATCATACCATGGTTCCCATATTTTTATGTTAAATCAATGACTATCTACTTTTAGACAAGGGTCAATGGTTTTGGGGAAATGGAGGACTATTTATGATACCCTGGTTCCCATATTTTGATGCTAATTCAATGACTGTCTCCAAAATACCGGTCTGGGTAAGATTTCATAACTTACCCATTTATTTTTGGCATCCAATGGTTCTCGAAGGAATTGGTAATAGGCTATGGAGATACATCAAGATGGATACTCAAATAACTGAAGAAGAAATTTATACTTTTGCTAGGATATGTGTTGAGGTATACCTTAGTAAAAAACTACCTATAACAACCCGTGCTGGACCAAGTTATTAGATTATGAGAGCACAACATTTCAATGTCATCTATGTCTTTAGATTGGACATTTACAAACCACATGTCCTTTGGCAAAGAAATATCCCAGGAAGAAAAAAACCCAGTTAAAAATCCTAAGGGATGGAAATTCCCAACAACAAAACCTGACGCTGAAGAGGAAGATGAGGAATTAGGACCACCCATCACTAAGGACAATCCAAATCCACAGACATCCCCATTGAATGAAGATTTAAACCACGAAGGAATAGTGGTATCAGTTCCCCAAAATCCAAGTGAGGATGGAGACACAGGCCAGGAAAGGCAAGGAGAAGGAATTAAGAGGATTTAAACGTCCTTATACATAGAGTTTTGACTCAAATAAGGAGCATGTGAGGAACACATGAGAGAATCAACTAATTATTATTTCAACCACTTTTAATTGGCTAAAAGTAGAAAAAAAACAAAAGGATAAAATAGTGATTATTTGGGCACCACCTTCTTAAGTGGTTCCAGGAATACACATTGTGCATCTTAATAGGAAGTTAATATTAACTTTTTATAATTTAATAGGAAGTTGATATTTTTCCAAAGGAAAAAAAAAAAAAAAATCTCTATTATAAATTAAAAGGAGGTGAATATGAACATTTTGTTTGGTTTATATGTTTTAGAAGTTCTTCATATTAAATAAGTTTCTATTATAACTTAAAAGCATGTGAATATGAGCTTTTTAACATAAATACAAATATGAGAATCAACTATAATGTTAATAAGACATCACTCTCTTACGGTTATCCATTACCATAAAAAATAAAATATTGGTATGTTTGGATTTTGCTATATTGCATACTATTTTCTGAGTCAATAAAAGTGTATGAAGTACTTTTTAACCTTTTTTCATAAAGAGTGAAGCACCTCATAATTAATTAAACATTATCTTAACAAAAAGGTACACTAGGTACATTATTTTTTTATAGTTGCTAATTAAAATAAAAATTATGATATATTAATATGTAGATTATTTTATATGTTATGGTATACCATTTTCACACTCAACATGAAAAGAAATTGTTTAATTAGAAATAAAAATATATTTTAAATACAATTTCAAAACATATAAATTTTAATTATTAGTATTTTTTTTAATAAACTATTTAAGTAAAATAATAATCTCGATAATATTCACTCTATTACTATTCTTACTTACACTATTGTCATCTCCAAGTAGTAGAGTGTACTAAAGACTTTGGGCATATGTATCAAAATGAACATCCTTTATTTTCATTATTCAATCCAAAAAATACTATCCTTCAATATTCATTGAATGAGATTTATCTCACTTCCCAAAATATAATTTTCTTTGTGAAGGCATGTAAGCCAAGTTGGGGTGGAGCTTCTCCCTAACACATGTCTCCTAGCTTCGAAAGGGATTTTCCTATATCTTTGTGTATCATTATTAAATATCCATTATATCCATATTTTTACTATAAATTGTTCCTAGTATCCTTCCAAAATTATTCTTCTAGGGTATCTTTTGCAAGGTTTAATATCTCTTTAGCATTGGATATCCATTATTGTTTCTTTAAAGTTTAACTGAAAATGCATCCATCTCTTCCAATAAATGGTAACACACTTTGGTTTTGGATGAGTTATGATTTGAAATTAACAACCTAAAATAGTCTTTGAACCAATTCCCTCTCATGATGGTGTTACATACTATGTTATCTTCAACGCACTATCCAATGGTCATTTGTCTAGATTATTGGGAGCCACATCCCAATTGTCATATCCCTCTTAATTTAGTTTGACATTGATATTAATATTAATGCTTCCTTGTAAATTTACCAACTTATTTTTTTTTCTTTTTAATAGGAAAGAGTTCCGCTTTCCATAAAGCTTGCAACAAAATTCAAGCTTCACCAACTATCTCCATCAAATTCTAGTCTTGTGTTATTCTAGATAGATCATAATTATTAAGTTTGTTAATTATAACACCACTTTGCCTTTAACTTGTGGTTAAGTAACACAAATTATTCTTGCTCTCTAAATTATTTTGATATTTGTTACATACTTTTGTCAGATTATCAACTTCATCTCCTATATTCATGAGCTAGTGACAGAGAGAAAAAAAAACATTATTTCAAATTGTTGGTCCCAAGCCATCCCAAGCCAACTTCCCTTAAAATATGCCATGTAATGCCCTACCAAATATCAATTTTATTGAAAGGGTTTCTCTAGAGTTAACCATTTCCAACCTTAAGATATTTAATATACTTTATGATGAAAGGATTTCCTCAAATCTCCTCATCTATTCATATCTCCCCTTAGTTTATGATATCTAGTTAGTTTCAAAAGTGAGTGTTGAGGATGAGAGTAAGGATGGGGCTACCAATATGCAGTGGGCCTAATGCATATTTTGAGCTCAACAAATGCACATCTTCATGCCCAATCCCCATTGTCACCCTAGTACACATTTTCAGCTCCAACCCCCGCATCCATGCTACAAATGTGAATTTTTACTTATTACCTTCTAAGCCTTTTCATGATATATTTTTTTTCTTATGAATCAATATTGTATTATATTTTTAATATGTATTCATCAAATGCTTCTGCTTCAGTACTTCTATCATTGAATTAGTTTAACCAAGCATCCATCTTCAAAATCCTTCTTCAACAAAACTTCTTTTTCCTCTTGCACATAGGGGGATGTTTAAAGTTTTCATCATTTTATCAAAGAAGAACAAGATAATTAGAAAAAGAAGAGAGGAAGGTTGGTGGAAATTTTTAGCTAGAAAAATGCACAAGGTTATATGGTTTAAAGAAAATGGGTGTTTTTAGTGTCCCTAACCTAGAGTAGAGTTTCATATTAGTGTTGAAACTTCATATTCATTTGTTAAATAATTTCTTATTAAGATGTATTCAAATTTTCTATATGTTATTATATTAGTATTTAAGCCTCTACAACAACATCACTAAAGGGTGTGTATTGTGTTCAAAATAAGACGTTGTCTATAATGAATCAATATATCATTTTAGGTGTAAGTTATAGTTAGGTGGTAAAATTACTAACTTCATTTTAAAGAGCACATTTTCAAAGTTTAATTCCTATTTGTTGAGCTTAAAAAACTAATTTACACCTTAAATACAAAACATCCCAATATAAAGTTGAGTAGACATATAAACTAAACTAAATAGCAGAATTGAAAATGAAAATGCATAACAAAAGATGAGGTTAATATATCCTAGGTGTACAGGTCATGGGTTCCTAGAAAACAAAATCCAAATAGCGGCTTCAGCTGGATTTTTAATACTCCCTTTGAAATGGAGGACTCCTTCATTTGTATAATGTAATGGAATATAGATTTGTTGGCAGTGTTTAACATTTTATTTTCCTTTTTATTTTGCATTTTTGACAGGGAGGGAGATTGAGATTAAGAAGAGGTAGTGAGTTTTTCCCATATGGTTGCATTCATATGGAAGCTCCACATGGTGGTCCTCGGGTCTATTTCTTTAACTGTCTGCGAAGTCTTTGCCAATTGAACTTAGGTGGGTAGGTATTTTGCGATATCCTTATTTTGAAGTCACACTAAACCCATGAAAAATACATTAATTCCGGGTTGGGTATCTCATATTTGTGTTTGGATATTTTATATTTATGATTTCTATTGTTGTAGCTTGAGAAATGGAAACCAGAGTGGTTTGAATCATGGGAAACTATTTTGAGGAAAAATAGATGGGATTATCCCTGTGTACAGAGCAGAGAATCTATAGATGAATACATCACAACACTTTTTGAACTCTATGGTTGATCATCTCCCCCACGCAGAGGACGAGAGCTGAGGAGAGGTATAAATTTCATTTCATTTGAATCTATTGTAGCCCTATACGTCTCTGAGAACCATGAATTTAGCTCCATAGCCCATGTAATACCGTTGAACCTCTGTTAGCATATGGTTTATGTTTCTATAAATGTGTAGTGTAGGATTGTTTTTTAATGCATGTGAAATAGAGGGAGAGAGATGCATTTAGTCATGTTATGGTGATGGATTTTTCTGGGTGTAGATATTTTATAAAGTTTCCACTAAACCGTATACAGAGGTGAGTACCATCATCCCTTGAAAGTACTATGCTTGATTTATATATTTGTTTTTTAAGTACAAAATGATGAATTCATTCACAAATTTTATTGGGTTAGAAAAGAAATAGACACCACTTCGTTCTTTATTAAAAATAGGCCTTTTTTTATTTTTTTATTTTTTCTAGCATCTTTTCAGCAGAGAGATAGTTATATGGTGCACAGGGAAGTTTAAAACTGAAGCTCTATCCAAAGGCACAGAAAGACTAAACAAATGTTCCGAGGGTTCTGATACATTTTCTAGTTTCTAGTACATGTTTTTGTAGGTTCTAGTACCCATGATATTTTTCATTTAATTTATTTGAAACATAATGCTTGAAATTATTTTGGACACTATCAAAGGGGATGAATAAAAAAACAATAACCTAAAATATAAAAGTGAAAAAATTTCAAAACATATCAATATCTTCATTTATCAGGTCTCTTGAAAAGAGTACTCTTGGTTTTTTAACTTATTTAAATAGTGGAAAAAAACCTTACGGTTACACGTGTCTAAAAAATGCAATTGAAATATTAGTTCTCCAACTTTAGAAAACAATAAAAAGACATAATTTTGCAAATAAAAAATAAAGTTTTAATATGCATAATTTAGTTCTATTTGTGTAGATCATGCTTGTATCTCTCTCCCCCCCTCTCCTCCTCTCCTCTCTATTATATAACATCCTATTAAGATATGTGAGAATTTGTAAGGGAAACATTTCATTTAATGGAAAATTGACATATTATATGACACTTTTTTTTTTGCAAAAAACATCACTAGGACAGCAACATAATTTTCCACAAATGTATTTTTACTCTGAATCAAAATTCACTAGGATTATATGAATTTTTAAGGATTCAATTCGATTAAAGAGTAAAATTTTGAAATTTCATCGCCATATGTGTCTCAAAAGTGTAACCCATATTCATGCATTCACCCCACATAATATTATGCTCCAGTGTTATAGGTATAGAAGATGGAAGACAATTGCAACATAAAAATGTCCATATCTAAACACCATTAGATTTTCATGAGAAACTAAGAAAGTTCAACAACTGGCTCCACCTTGTTATTAGTAAGATATCATTGCATGAGGGAAACATCAACTATTTCCATCTAAATCATATTCAACTATCTTGTACTAGGTTGACATCAATGCCAACACAATTCCATCACAAATCTCTTTCGAAACTAAGAGACATGTATGAGGGAGAAGCTCTACCCCAACTTGACTCACATGCCTCCACAAACAAAGACATGAGAATTGACATAAATTATATTCAATGAATATTAAAAGATAGTGTTTTTTTATTTATTGAATAATGGAAATAGAAAATGTTAATTTTGATACTTTAGTTCAAAGTCTTCATACCCCATATTACGCTAACTGTTGAAGGGATGGGTATTTTGAATTGAAATATAACAATAAAGTTTAATTATTTTGATACTCAGGTTCATGTCTTCTTACACTCTACTACTCAGTGATGACAATGGTGTAAGAAAAAATGATAATAATGAGTGAATAGTTTTCTAAATTGTTATTTTACTAAATGGTTTATTAAAAAATTATTTAGAATTAAAAGTTATGTGTGTTGAAATTGGATTTATAATATATTTCTCTTTTTATCGAAACAATTTATTTTAATCATTTTATATTGAATGTGAAAATAATATACTATAACATATAAAATAATTTACATTTTAATATATCATAATTTTTATTTTAACTAACAACTATAAAATAATAATATATCTTGTTGATAATATAATGTTTAATTGGTTATGAATTACTTCCATCCCTTATGTTAAAAAAAAAACATTTCACATATTATCATACACATCCATTGATTGAGAAGATATTGTGCAATAAAGTAAAACCCAAATATACCAATATTTTTATGTTGAGCGACAACCATAAGATAGGCATGTACGTTTAACATGAAGGATACTTTTCATGGACTCCTTTGTGTTAAAAAGCTCTTATTCATGTGTTTTTTACCTATAATAGAAACATATTAATAGGGAAGGACATATAAAGCATCCAAAATATTAGTCGGAGTGTCTATTGGTTATGTTAGTATTGTGTAATCATATAATAAGCTTGTTTCTTTTATTTTCTAATAAATTTATTTTTTTTTCTAATTTTTATAATTTGGGAATATAAAATTTTATAATTTTCATTATTCGAAAATTTCTATTATTTTTTAAATATTATTTAACTATTTCAAAATTAAACATAAATCTTTTAAACTTTCAAAATAAAATTATTCTTTTACTTAAAATTAATTTCAACTTTGATCAAATACATAAAATAAAATTAAAATATTGCTAATATTTCTACTCATTAATTAGTTATTTAATTATAAAAAAAAATCTCTTAATATTTCTCGCCATTAAAAAAGAAATATTAAATGTGTTATGGGTTATTTCTAATTAATAATATAAACCTTATAATAAAAAGGCTTTCTACTGAGGCTATAATTTTTTCTTTCAAGAAATTCAATCATGGAAATATTTTAATTGTTTTTTTCATGGTGGAAATAGATTCAACACCATCAAACACACCTTGTTTCAGGACGTCGAGTCGGGATCATCGTTCTTGGGCGAGTCGGGTGCACTTGACACTTAAGCGAGTCGCGGGTATGGGCGTGCCTGTGATGCACAATAGGCGTGTGGGCATAGTGGCAGGTGCATGGGGTGCCCACCCGACTTGTGTTTGGTTAAATATGTGAGGATGGAGAGTGTGTCTAGTGAGGTTCGGTTAAAGGCGACACGAGGAGCGGTGGTGGCGACACGAGTTTGACTAAACGCGACGAGGTAGTGTGCGACCAAGGGTGCACACCCGATTAGGGCGCCCACACCTGGGCAAGGGTCAACCGAACAAGGTTGTCACAAGACACTGGTGAGTCAGGTAGCAGATGACCGAACGATGAATTGCGACGGAGTTCCGACGATACACGTTGGTGGGCAAAGTGCGATGAACCAACACGGCGGTGAGCGAAGTGCGACGAGTCAACACGGCGGTGGGAAAAGTGCGATGAGGCAACACATCGGTGGGAAAGTAAGACAGACCGATACAAAAAATTAAACGAAGTGGTGTGTTTCGTATTGGTGTGAGGTCGGCTTGGTGGGTTGACGCCCTAACCAACGCGTTCGAGGAGAAAACATAACTAGCGGAGGCATATAAGTATGAAATGGTTGCGTAGAGGTGATCATCATCAAACCACAGAGCTACACGAAATAGTTGTTCGAAAAATTCGCAATGCAAGGGTCAAGACAAGTGAAGTGAGGTCACGGGTGGTTTGGGGCAGTGATGTGCCCACCCTACGGGCAGAAAGAGTTACAATTTGACAGCATGCAACAATGACACTTCGACAGTGTGCAGCGGAATTGTTCGGCAACATGTAGCAGGGTGAAAATTCGATAGAGTTAAACTATGGTGCCACAGGATATGCGTTGTCAGGTGACAGGAAGCACATGTTGTGGCTTGGGCTACTGGTGAACAATGGTCGGGCGAGGGCTGCACTTGAAGAGCAATAGCCTCCCTGATCAGGTGCTCATTTTTATGCTCAAAAATAAAAGTTCTTAGAATGGCGTGAAATATTAATGACCATGTAGTGCTCGTTGTTCGGAATCATGTGCACTTTGTTTCGTGAAAAATGGATTTCGTATGCTCCCGAAAATGAGTTCTATTTGCTTTGCTAAACAGGCAAAAAAAAAGGATAGACATATGCCCAATGAGCCGTCGGTACTATTGATGTGGCATGCTGATTGTGTAGGGTCAAATTTTTTTCATCTTCCTCCAGCGAATGATGGTCTGCAAAGTGGCATCATGGTATTGGTTGAGAAATTGTGGTATGTGGTAAGTTTTCATTAGTTGAAGTCTGGCCAATTGGGTGAGGACACGTGGTGCAGCCTAGGGCCGCCACGTGCCCCCTCCCCCATGGTTGCATGTTGGAGTAAAAGTTTTGGTCCGACTCTAGGTAAAGGCATCCGGGTTTGACCCCGCGAACACCCATGCAACACACACACGAAATACCACCACACCAAACCAATAGTTCATACAATATAATGTTTCCATATGTATTTATGTTTGGTAATGTAATATGGTGAGGGAGAGGGGGCCAACCCCAAAATCATATGACCCAGATCATAACCACTAGTGAGGCGCTTAAGCAGAAATGTGGATTTATATATTAAACCATGTTTAATTAACATTAAAATTGTATTAATTAATGCTAATCTATGTTATTATCCCTAAAACAAGATTAACACATAAAGCATTGAAATAAGGGCTAAAGTAGGGTTAATTAGCACTAACCGCGGTTAACTAATTTAATGAAGATTAGTTTGGTAGTTCACCAAATCCGGCAGAACTGCCAGTTTAACTCCAGTTAGTCAAATTTAGCTCCAGCTAGCAAAATTTAGGCCAAAAATTGTGGGGAAATTTGAAAAGGCCATAAATTTTGGAGTTTTCGACTAATTCAAGTGCAAAAAGAGGCTAGATGACCATTTTTGGGCATTCAAGACTCATTGGTGTAGGTTTTGGGAGAAAAAGAGCATTTTAAATAGGCCAATTTGTTAATTTTAGCATAATATAAAGGCTCAAGCCATGGAAGTTGGACCAAGAAGATGTAGCCCAGGAGGGGTGAACTCCTTCATCAAATCCCCGTGTTGATGTGTTATATGGTGATGTTCTATACTTTATTTGCTAATGTTCAGCCTTTGTTTTTATGTTAAAATTTTCATTAAATTTACATAAAAAATACTCATGAGACTTGATAATTTGCAAGAGAACTTGAACCCTTAAGCACACATAAAACATTGAATTTAGAATCTGAAAGAGTATTTCGCACATCAACACTAACATACTCAATTCAGATCACTCCCCCATTGTACAATATTGTAAAAACATTTCAAAATTTTATAATGGAAAATTGAATTCGATATATTGTTGTATTTGTCTCAGTTTGGCATTTGTGTGTTGTTGTTATTTTATCTTGCTCATAACTAAATAATGAAAGAAAACACACATAATAATAATGGAAGGCGTAGTCCGAAAAATGAAAAAAATACTAAGTATGGAAGTCTACCTGGTGCTGCATGGTGCCCCGAACGGTGGAACCGACTCGGGGGCATGAAAAATGGTATCGGATCCAGTACAACATAATGCAATAAAGATAAAAGGTGTATGCAAGTTGGAGTTATTAAAGAAAATAAATATTGGTTGCATATTTTAGGGTTTCTTGACTTGGAGATTCATGGAAGAATTGTCCAAGCTTTGGTGGACATAGGTGCCACTCATAATTTTATGACGACAGTGTTAGCAAAAGAAGTTGTACTTTATTATTCCTAAGGATGTGGAGGACAAGGAAATGAGCTTGAGGGCTAAAGCGTAGAGATTGGCAGGTGATGTGCAGTTCAAATTGCAGATTGGAAAGGTTGCTCAGACTTCATAGTGATGGAGATGGACGTCTTTGAAATTATATTGGGGCGGGATTCTCTAAAGGGAAACAAGGCAATTCTTGTCCCATTCTGCGATGAGATTATGCTTATTAGGGACACACAGACATGGACTTTGCCTAATCAACAACAGTGTAGGGAGGTGAAGGTGCAACATGTGTCTACAGTAAGTATGAATAGAGCGATGCAGGATTCAGATGTTGAGACATATTCGAAAATCCTCAGGGAGGTTGACGATGATGATGGAGTGGGGAGGGCTATTCCAACCGAGATTTCTGATGTATTGGCCAAATATGCAGTTCTAATACCCGATGATTTGCCAAAAGTACTACCACCGAGACGTGTAGTGGACCATAACATTGAGCTAGAGTCAAGAAAGGAACCACCATCAAAATTTCCTTATGGTTTGTCAGGGCCGAAGTTGGAGTAGTTGAAATGATAGTTAAAGGAATTGACTGATGCAGGTTTCGTGCGAGCTTTAAGGTCTCTGTATGGTGCTCTAGAATTGTTCCAAACGAAGAAAGAAATGAATGAGTTGCAGATGTGCCATGATTATTGTGCATTGAATAAGTAGACGATAAAGAACAAATACCATTTGATGCAGAGTTATTTGATAAGATTGTAAAAGCCCGAGTGTTTTTGAAGCTCAATTTAAGGCATGGGTATTATCTGGTGCTAATAGTAGAAGGCGATGAGAAGAAGACCACGATAATGATGAGTTATGGGAGTTTTGAGTTCTTTATCATGCCACTTAGGTTGTGCAATGCCACTGCTACGTTTTGCACATTGATGAACGATTTTTTGCATCCATTCTTGGATTTTTTCGTAGTTGTATACTTGGACGACATTGTGGTGTTCAGTGATAACATGGAGGATCATAAGAAGCACTTGGATTTGGCCTTTGAGGCACTTAGGGAGAATCGATTTTTCTTAAAGAAGTCGAAGTGTATGTTCGCTCATACCGAGATTCCGTTCCTTGGACACATAGTGGGTCAAGATCACATACAGATGGAGCCGAGCAGGGTGCAGGAAATCAAGGACTGGGTTGAACCAAAGAATTTCTATGATATGAGAGTCTTCTTGGGGATGACCAGCTACCAGCGGAAGTTTGTAGATGGGTATTCCAAGGTGACTGCACCACTGACATATATTTTGAAGAAGGATAAGCAATGGAATTGGACAAAGAAGTGTTGTGTAAAATTTGAATATTTAATGAGGAGGATGGTTACAACTCTGATATTGAAGCTACCTGACTTTGAGAGACCATTTTAGGTGCACACAAATGCTTCTAATTTTTTGATTCGGGGAGTTCTCATGTAAGATGGGAATATGGTGGGATATGAGAGACAAAAGTTGCAGGATAGAGAGTGACAATATCCTATTCATGAGAATGAGATGAGTGCCATCATCGATTCTTTACAGGTATGGAGACATTACTTGATTGGGAAACCATTTTTTATCAATATTGACAACATTGCAATGAGTTATTTTTTATCCCAACCAAAGTTTTCAGCGAAGCATGTTCATTGGCATGACTTCTTGGCAGAGTTAGACATGACTATTGAGTACATGCTGAGTAGGCTCAATGCAGTTGCAGATACACTCAAAAGGAAGGGATAGTTAGCTGCACTTGGGGAGGAAGAAGACCATGTAAAACATAGTAGGAGTTAGGTTCATATAACCAATGAGATGCATAGTAGACTTTGTGCTAGTGTGGAGACAAATATTTAGGCGAAGATCATTCTCAAGCAGGTGAAGGAGGGGAAGACTCAGAAGTTTTTCCTATGTGATGGACTCTTGTTCTATTGGAACTGACTCTACATTCTGAAGTCATCTGAACTTAGGAGGCACCTCTTGAAATTTTGTCATGATTCTCCATGGGCTGGCCACCCAAAGAAGTGTCGTTCTTTGACATTATCAGAGAGAGGTTACCTTTGGGAGAAGATGAGGGAAGATGTGGAGGAGTATGTACATAGGTGCATAATTTGGACAGGGAGGATTGTTTAAACCTTTTCCTATTCCGGAGAGACCTTGGATGAGTTTTGTTATGGAATTCATCACTCAGTTACCATAGGTGCAGGGGTGTAATGGGATTATGGCTGTTGTGGATCATTTTTCCAAGTATGTCGTCTTAATTTCGATGAAGATACCATGTGAGGCCGAGAATAATGCTGAGCTATTCTTCAAGAATGTTATGAAGTATTAGGGACTTCCCTTGAGTATTGTTTCTGACCAAGATCGCATTGTACAAGAATTGTTTGGACCACTTTGTTCAAGTTGGTCAGGACAGAGTTGTTGCAGAGTTCGAGTTACCATCCACAGAAAGATGGGTAGACTCAATGGATCAATGCAATGTTGAATGACTACTTGAGACATTATGTGAGGGTTGATCAGAAAAATTGCCCTGGACTCTTGGATCTGGCTCAGTTTAGCTACAATTTGTAGAGGATTTCTGCAACCGGGTATATTCCATTTGAGGTGGTCAATGGATAGATGCTAGTTGCTCCACACATTGTGTTATCCAGGGGATTTTTTAGGAGCCTGCATGAGAAGAAATTTTTGTGAGCATGGGAGAAATCTTTGGAGTTAGCAGGGGTGCACCTGCGTGATGCTGCAAGGAGAATGAAGAAATGGGCAGATAAGGATAGAAGGGATGCACACTTTGATGTTGGGGACATGGTCTTATTAAGGATCATCAGAGATCAGTTTGAGCCACTAAAAGGGATTGCAATATCTTTGACAGGGAAATATGAGGGGCCATTCTGAGGGAAGAAGCGAGTTCACGAAGTTGCTTACAAGTTGGAGCTTCCAAACCACATGCATTCGAAACATCCTATGTTCCATATGATTAAGCTCAAGAGATGTAGACTTGATGCACATCATCCTGAGAGAGTAGCACCACCGAAGGGACCAACCATAATTCTAGATAAACCGAACTTGGTTCTGGACAAGATCTTGGATCTCAGGACTACAAGTGTCAGGAGTGCTGCACGGAGGGAGTTCTTAATTTAGTGGAAGGATGCAACGAAGGAGAGTGGTTGGGACACAGAGGATTCGTTTTGGAGATGGAAAAATGATATTTCATAGTACAATGAGGATTTGACATGATCGATTGGATTTCTGAGGACAACAATGACTTGTGGTGGGGGAGGATGTCAAGACCTTGAGTCAACATCACCGTTCCTGGGTGATTCGAACATCCAACTGGGCACACATGACCCTTAGGCGAGTCACGGGTACCAGTGCGTCCATCATGTGTGACGACTGTGCGATGGAGAGCGCGCCCGATGAAGTTTTGTTAAAGGTGACATGAGGAGCGATGGTGGCGACACAAGTTTGGTTAAACGTGTAAGGGTAGCATGCGACAGGGGGTGCACACCCGAGCAGGGTTCCCACACTCGAGTGCGGGTCAACTGAACGAGGGAGACACAGCACATGGGTAAGTGAAGCAGTGGATGAATAAACGAAACAATGAAGTGTAGTAGAGTTGCAATGACACATGGCAGAGGGAGAAGTGCGATGAGCCATCACAACGGTGGGAGAAGTGTGACAAGCCAAAACGACGGTGGGAAAGTGCGACGCGCTGACACACAAAATTAAAAGTAGGGTTGTGTTGTATGTTGGTGGTAGGGCGGCTTGGTGGGCCAACGGCCCAAGCTGCACATCTGAGGAGAAAACATAACCGACAAAGGCATATAAGTATGCGATGGTCGCGTGGAGGTGATCATCATTGAATCACAGAGCTACACGACACAGTTGTTCGATATAGTCGCAGTGTGAGTGCTGAGACAGGTGAAGTGAGGCCACGAGTGGTTCAAGGCGGTGATGCGCCCGCCTTGTAGGCAAACATAATTATAGTTCAATGGGATGCAACAATGACAGTTCGATAATGTGCATCGGGTTGAACATTCAACAGAGTTAAATTATGGTGCTGCGGACAACGTGATACACACTCTCGGGTGACAAGCAGCACATGATGTAGCCCGGGCCACTAGTGAACAATCTTTGGGTGAGGGTTGTGCTTGAACATTGATAACCTCCCCTATTGTACAATATTGTAAAAATATTTCATAATTTTATTATGGAAAATTGAATTCTATATATTGTTGTATTTGGTCTTGGTTTGACATTTGTGTACTGTTGTTATGTTATTCCACACATAACTAAATAATCAAATAAAACACACATAATAATAATAATAATGGAAAGTGTAGTCCGGAAGATGAAAAAAATCCGAAGTATTATGGAAGTGTAGCTGGTGCCGAAAGGCACGATGAGCAATGGAACCGACTTGAGGGCATGACACCTGGGACTTAAAATCTTGATGTTTGACGGTTGTAACTCGGATTTCTGAAAAAATTGCCAAATTATTTTCAAAATCATTCCCAAAATTTATATTCCTTAAAAAATCGTGACCTCGTTACACCAAGGCTAACAAAAACAATATTAAATATTGAAGCACTAGTAATCATGTATCATGTCTAACCAACCTGATTCGTGAAAGTTGGAGGAGAGATATCTTGAATAGGAAGACAACGAAAAACTACATACAATTTAGAATTAAAAAAAAAAAAAAGATCTTGAAGTTTGACAATTGTAACTCGGATTTCCAAAAAATTGCCAAATTCTTTTCAAAAACATTCCCAAAATTTCTATTCCTTGCAAAATCGTGAACTCGTTACACCAAAGCTAACAAAAACAATATTACATGTTGAAGCACTAGCAATCATGTATAATGTCTAACCAACCTAATTCGTGAAAGTTGGAGGAGAGATATCTTGAATAGGAAGACAACGAAAAAGTACTTACAATTTAGAATTAAAAAAAAAAAAAAAACAAAAAGATAAGTGGGGGGAGGATAGCTTAGATAGAAAGACAACGAAAAACTAATTACTGTTTAGAATGAGAGAAAGGCCAAAAGATAGAGAGGGAAAGGTGAGGGCGGATGGTGGTTGGGCGCTGGGTATATAGAGATGAGGGAAGAGTTTAGTTTTTACACTCTTTGCTTCTCTTCTCCTCTGTTCTGCGCCTTTCATTAGTTTTCACTTACTTTGGCTCTGTTTTGCTTGCCGATTTTGTGTTGGTTTTTAGTTGATTGATCATGGCCATGCTCCGCTTTGGCTTGATTTTATTATGTTTACAATTTCTTCTCTGTGTGAATGTTTTTGTTTACTTCCATTTCTTTTTTTTTTTGTAAATTTCGTAGTACCTTTATATTTTCTATTTTGTAAAGAGAAAGTTGCTATACACATTTTACTGAGATTGGTAGCCTTAATCTGCCCGAAGGAAACTAGGTCTGTTGGCCACCTCAGAGAGTTATAACCCAACCAAAATTGGTATTGTTTTTTCCTTCTACTCATAGCTAAAATCCCTTTACTATGTCCATAAAAACTACAGATAAAACATAAAATATACTTAATATCTTTAGGAAACATACAAAACTAGATACATAAAAGTGTCAACCATCTAAAGGATCCATAGGTGCTAGGTCCTTTGCAGTTGACCCTGGCATCTCAGCGTGCTGCATGTTCAGGAGATGCTATTCAATTCTTCCTATTCGTGCATTTGCTTGTATTTGAGCCTTGGTCATTTCCTACATATCCTGTTTCATCTGCTGGAGTTCAAAAAGCAGTGAAGGATTGGCTTGCTTTTCTTGCATACTCAGCATCGCCTTTGCTAAAACACATTTGAATTTCCAGTATGTCTTAACTAATTGTTGGAATAGAGAAACTTTTCCTCTTGTATTCCCTGGATCAGAGATAAAATCCATTCTTTCCTTTTGATCTGCAAGATCATCATCTTTATCATCACCATCCCTCTCCCAACCCTGAATAGTTTTACGAATGTACATTGGAGTACCTGTGTAATAAATATTTGCTATATTTTATAGAGACTGCTTATTACTCTTTCTTCCTCTTTTGCTTGGACCAACTGCCTGAGGTGGTTGAAGTTTCTTCCCTTTGCCTTTTGTCATTCTGCCTTGACTGAGACTGTTTGATTTTATGACTGACAGAGACCCTGTATAGCGAAAGGTAGCAATTATATGAAACTTAGGTTCAATAGTAAACTCCAAATGATTCTGTTTTACTCGAGCAGTGAAATATGGATTGCGTGTTGCAATATTTCGAAAATTAACATAATGTTCCCTCAATTGCTTCCACCTTTGAATTAACAGTAGAAAGGTTTTCTGGAGAGAAAATAAAGTATACGCAGTGCCACGAAAATTTGGACTAACCCAAGGAAATTGAGACTTAAGAGAGGAGTAAATTCAAATTTGTAGAGACCTCCCTTTCCAGACGCAGGAAAAGAAATTGAGACAACAAAAATTCGTAATGCAATCCGAGACCCTGATAAAGTGTAGGAAAAAGTTGGAATGGAAAAAGACACTAAAGAACCAACCACCTACTCTACCCTTAAGTTTCTGAATACAAAGACAAAGCTTAACCAGACAATTCGAAACCAAGATAACAGAATTCCAGAGAAAACAATCAATAGACTTTGCAAAGCACAGATTTAACCCATACCAATTGATATGGCTGAGGTGTTGGAAATGCATCCCGAGAAGATTACTTAGGACCATACTTTCATAATCATAAAAAAAGGACAAAATTAACCCATGCAATTTGACATTACTGAGATATTCAGGTAAGGAGGATGGGCAGGGCTACGAAAGCAGCGCTGAATTTTGAAATGAACCCCCTCTACCATTACATGCAAACCATAAAAAAAGAAAAAGCTAACCGAGAACGGCAAATGCTCTGCAGGACCCGTAAAAACTCCTGTTTTCATTGTCGGGATGCTAACAGGAAAATCTAATTTTGAAAATAGAGTGATGAGAACCAGAACATACCCAGAAATCCTCCGCCCGCTATGCAGAGCTTCCTGATCCTGCAGTTCCCCTGTCACTGCTCTTGTCTAAGTTCTAGCTGATGTTTAAATTAATGTTCTACGACAACGAGAACTTACCCTATTCATTCTCCTATCCCGCAGCCGGTGTACCTTCACATTCTCTACCGTGCATTTATGAATTGGACCAACTTGCATTGGGATCATTTACTAAGGCTCGTGCAAGGTCGATTACCACCGAGCAGTGTAATTCTAGTGCATGATGAGCTGACAAGCCCCACCGCGTGGCATTTTTATGCTGCCATCCTCCATTTGCTGGCACTCCTATCAGGGATGTTTACTTCCATTTATTGTGTGAATGTTTATTTCAATTTCTTTGTTTGGAATTGAAAATGAAAATACAAAACAGTTGAAGAAACTGAAAAGAAAAGTGGAGATGAGGTTAAGGAGATGTTTTGAGTGTAAATTTCATGGGTTCTGAGCAAAAATGCGAAATAGGGCTTCAGCTGGAATTTTAATACGGTCATTGCAGTGGACGGCTCCTTATTTAGTGTAATTTAATGAATTATGGATTTATTGGTAGTATTAAACATTCTATTTTCCCTTTTTCTTCGCATTTTTGACCGGCAGGGAGATTGACATTGAGTTTTGTCCATATGGTCGCATTCATATGGAAGCTGCACAGAGTGTTCAGCAAGTCTAATTCTCTAATTGTCCCTCCTGGCGGAGTTTTTGCCGATTGAACTTTTAGGTGCGTGGGTATTTTATCTTAGCTTTGAACTCACAATAAACCCATGAAAAGTACATTAATTCCTGTTGGGTATTTCATATTAGTATTTGGATATTTTATATTTGTGTTTTCTGTTGTTGCAGGTTGATAAAATGGTTACCGGAGTGGTTTGAATATTGGGGATGACATGGAGGAGGGAAATTATTTTGAGCAACAATAGATGGGATTATCCTTACATTATGATCAAGAAGACAGAGTAAATATCTATGTATGAATCAATCAGGCACAAAACGTTTCAAAGAGGAGAGGTATAAATTTCATTTCGTTTGAATTCATTGAAGCCCTAGAAGTCTCTCAGAGCCGTGCATTTAACTTCATAGCCCATCTATTGCTGTGAAAGGTCAAAACCTTGTTAGCGGATGTTTTATGCTTTTGTAAATGTGCAGAAGTGCAGACGCGTTGTTGAATTTATGCGCAGCAGAGGGAGGGAGCTGAGTCATGCTATGGTGATGGATTTTTCTGGGTGCAAATATTCTATAAAATTTCCATCACAATAAGCCAATCTGAAGCTGAGTCATGCTATGGTGATGGATTTTTCTGGTGCAAATATTGTATAAAATTTCCATCACAATAAGCCAATCTGCCCTCTGCGAGTACGATAATCCCGAAGTAAGTGCGATGCTTAATTTATATGTTTTTCCTTTTTCAGTACAAATTGATGAATTAATTCAAAAAATGTATGGGGTTCCAACTGAAACAGTGCGGATGCTTAATTTATATGTTCGTTTTTTCAGTACAAATTGATGAATCAATTCAAAAAATTTATGGGGTTCGAGATAAAACGGACGTCCTCTTTGTTTCTTTATGAAATGGATGCCTCTATGTTTTTTGTTTCTTGCATTTCGGAAAATTTTATGGTGAAGAGAAGAGTTCATGAATAAGGGCCTCGCAATGCCGTTCCAAATCGTCCAGCGTAGGTTTAGATACTGTTTTGGAAAAATCTGAAACTACATTTAAGTGATAGAAAGACCGAATAAATGTTCCCAGGGTTCTAGCGTATTCTCTAGTTTAATTGGTTCTTGGAATATTTCTATACTTAGTAACCACTTCCATTCCATGTATCATCAAATTACTTATAAAACATGTACTTTGTCACTAAGCTTATAGACGTCGCCCGGTTGGAAATCGGGTAGAGGATAGATTCCTTTTATTTGGATAGATATGGTGCGTGGCCCCGGATCCGATTTAATTAAAAAATTATAAACACGTTCACTTTGAAATTGGCCTACAGAACCGTGGATCTACCATACTCTGCACTGATGCAGCAACCAACTATCAATCGTATTTCACCTCTGCCACTAACCTGGAGACCCAGTACAAACCACTGAAACACAACAATAAATTGAAACACACCAATAAGTTGAAGGATAAGATATTTACAATTGAAACATAACAATAAAATGTAGTTATTTTAATATTTAGGTTCAAATGTTCATACATTCTACTACTTAGTCATGACAATCATTAAGGAAGAAATAATAATAGAAAGTATTTTTGGATTGTTATTTATTGTTTTTCTGAAATATTATCACTTAAAAATTAAGTGTTTTAAAATTTTATTTATTATACATTTTTCTTATTATCTAAATAATTTATTTTAATTATTTTATATTGGGTGTGAAAATAGTATGTCATAGCATATAAAATAATCACATTTTAATATATCATTGTTTTTATGTAATTAGCAATATAAAAAAATAGTGTACTTTTTTTAATATAATGTTTAATAGATTATGAGGTGCTTCTCTCTTTTATGGAAAAGAAAAAAAAAAATCATTTCACATAATTTCTTATACATTCATTGATTGAGAATATATTATGTCATAAAGCAAATCCAAAACATATCAAGATTTTTGGTAAGACATAACCATAAGAAAGTGATGTCCTATTAATATTATGATAGCTTCCCCTTTTCTTTGTCATAAATTTAATTCACAAATTTTTATTTATAATAGAAATGTATTACTTTTTATCTATAATAGAAATGTATTAATATGGAAAGACTTTTAAAAGATCCAAATTAAACAAAATATTAGTTAAGATGTCCTTAATTATATTGCCTTAATCTTATAATATAATTTTTTATTTATTTAATTTTATAATAAATATATTTTTAATAATAAAAATAAAACACATAGAAATTTATAAATTTCATTCTTAAAATTTTCAATTTTTTTAAATTACAAATAATTCAAAATTAAATAATTATAAAATTCTATCGATTTCACACTTTTAACTCTACCTAAAATAAAATGTAAATTTATTTAAATAAATAGAGTCTCTTTAATAAAGAAAAAACAATAATAACCGCATTATGTACAATTTATAATCATTAACATAGATATCATAACAAAAACAATACTAAATACGTGACTATAAATCAGGTATAACCACCCACATTCGCGAATGTTGGAGCTTGGAGGAGAGGGTAGCTTATAGAAAGACAACGAAAAAGTATTTACCTTTTTAGAATGAAAAAAAGCAAAAAGATAGCGAGGATGGCAGTTTGGCGTCGGGTATATAGGGAGGAGGGAAGACTAGATGAGTTACTCATCGCTGCTCTGCTCCCTTGTTCTCATCTCATTCGTTTTCACTTGCTTTGGTTCTGTTTTGCTTGACGATTTTATGTTTGTGTTTAGTTGATTGAACGTTGTCATGCTCTATTTGGCTTTGGCTTTGTCTTTGGCTTGGTTGGAATCTGTTACTGCTTGATTTTATTATGTTCATTCTTTGTATGAACATTTTCTGGTTTGGAATTGAAAATGAAAATGCAGAACTGAAGAAATTGAAACGAAAAAGAGATGACGTTAAGGGAATGTTCCAGTGTACATGCCACGGGTTCCGAGGAAAAAATGCCAAATGGTGGCTTCAGCTAAATTTTTAATACTCATTTTGCAATGGACGACTCCTTAATTTGTGTAATGTAATGAACTATGGATTTATTGGTTGTGTTTAACATTATATTTTTCTTTTTTCCTTTGCATTTTGGACAGGCAGGGAAATTGAGGTTGAGCAGATGCAATGAATTTTTCTCATATGGTCGCATTCATATGGAGGTTGCTTCGAGTGGTCCCTAGGTCTAATTCAATGTCTGTCTGTTCCAACGAACTCGTTGCCGATTCAACGTAGGTGGGTGGGTATTTTATCTTTATTTTGTTTTTCCAGTCACATCAAACCCATGAAAACTACGTTAATTCCGGCCTGGTATCTCATATTTGTGCTTGGATATTTATGGGGTTCGAAATGAAACAGACGCCTCTGTTTTTATTTGTTGATTTTGCATTAGAGAGACTGTTTGACGGTGAAGAGGGAAGCTAATCAAGAAGTGCCCCATACTGTCAAAATCCGTCAATGCAGGTTTAGATATTTAATGTTTAATTCGCTCATCATTTTTAAATTAAATTTATATTATATTACAAAATACATTTCAAATTGCTAAAATTTAAAAATATTAAATATTAACTAAATTATAACTTTATTTTAAATTATTATTAGAAATAAAAACATGAACTAATATATAAGTTAAAAATACATATTTAATAAAACACTAAACAAGACTCGTAACTTTGGAGATTCGTGTAAGCTTTGTTACAATAACATGGCTTATCACTCTCAGTGCTCAAAAAACCTTTTAACCCAACGATAACCCACCGTATATGACACATATTTATATGGATTTTTTTATTAATCAATTTAATTAAAAGAACAAAAATGATATAACTACTTTAAAGATAAATTTAATCTTTAATTTGGGTATACCATTATTAATATTTTATAATATTCCATAAAATTAAATCTCCACAAATAATTATTAATAATTAAATTAATAATTGAGAAGAGTAAAAAAAGTAATAATTCTTCAATATGAAGAGTCAAAGAAATTGAAAAACATTGAAAACTATTTTCTATATAAAGATGATTGAAAATCTAGATTTGAAATTAAGAAGGAAAGAACCGCACAAAGATTGATTATTGGGTTAAAGAATAAAATTACAAACCAATAATTGAAAAACTACCCAAAAAAAACAAAAAAACGGAGTATTTGAAGTTGTATTGAAGGAATTGTCCGACTTGGGAAGATAATGGGTCACCCACTAGAATCCCTTTTAAGAAATTGAGAGAGAAAAACATCAAATAAACTAAGACCAAGATTAATGATTTTTAAAGTGAAAAAAAAGTTTACAAAGATATATGAAAGATGCATGTGAAAAGGGATAGATTATAGATTGTTGAAGAGGAGCATAATTTAGTAGATAACATGGTAGTGATTGGTAGATTGCATCACTTAGTTATAAATCACAACAATTAGAGTAGAAAATAGATGAAGTTGCAAGACTTCATTGAAGTGAAGTTGCTTCTTGTTATTTCCAACAAAGGAGTGCTTGGTTATGCGAGATCACAGTCATCAACTCATTTCAGTTTTTCATATTTTTACAAATGTTGAGACACTTAGGGGATTTTATCACAAGTAGGTTGGGAGAAATACCGAGTTTTAATTCAAAAGCTATATAAAATAGGTTACAAGGTTAAGTTTGCTTTATGTAATTATATTATGTCATTGAAAATTATAATTACATTGTGTTAATACATCATTTAATTTTGTGTTTATACATGTGTTGTACAAATGGAGGATGTACTCCATGAGATGGAATAGTTACATGAAGCAAACAAGAATAGAGTAGGAATTGTGCAATTCTTTTTATTTGTGTGGAAAAACCAGAGCAGGACACCCTTGATTCACCCTTGATTGAATGAATTGGGCAATCGATGACACGGGTGTAGGAGATTATTACCCCATTAAATTTTATCTCTAAATGTATGAATTGTCATGCTTTATTTTATTTGTTTATTTTTTTCCCTTGATTTAGCAAGGCCTTGCTCTAGTTTGGTTTGGCTAGTGTCTATTAGAGCGTGATATTGTAATTTCTTGCACAGACATTTTTGTTTTTGTGTTTAGTTTTGTTCTGGATGCATATTCTTGTCACTTGGAAACAAAGAATGAAAATGCAAGGAAACATAATAATAAAACAAGAGATGAGGTTAAGTTGAAGTTTTGAGTTTATGATTGTCATTGGTCCCTACTATTGATATTTGGGTAGCATTGGATGTGATATAGCTCCAAAACTTTGTGGAGGGGCTAAAACACATGAGATCTCCAAGACCCAGAAATCGTTTGAAGAAATTACACCCGAAGCTTAAGTTATTCAAATAATTAATTATTTTAATGAGGACCCTAAGTCTAAACTTAGGGAATTAAATAATTAAAGTGAATTAATTTAACATGTGGGTGAGAATGTTCTAAGTGATGTAGATCAATTCATTTCTAATCTTAGTCATTGGTTAGAGATTAGATCATGGTCATTGATTCATCAATAGGAAAAGTAAAAAGGAAAGGCTTAGGGTCAGTTGGAGAACACACATAGAGACAAAATTTAGAGATCGAATTCTTCTGACGGAGTAGTGCTTGGACAAAAATCATATCTGAGTAATTCAGTGTAGTGATCGGCAACGAGATTTTCATCCAAGGCTGAGAATATAATAACAGAGATGTAAATCAACACAAGGAGGGACATAGCATCTCAAATAGGGTGACGCAGAGCCAACAGGGCTCATGTAGGGGTGACACAGAGCCAAAGAGGGTGACACAGTCACTTGAGCAATTGCATTGGGGTCTCTGTGGGATAGATCTGGGAGTCATCTAGCAGATCGATTTCTGAGCTAGGAAGGCTCATAGAGAGGGTGACATAACCACTAGGAGTGGTGACGCAGTCTTAACACAGAGCTAGCTATAGCCACTTCTGCGCGGAATTGGGGACTACGCAATCACCTGTGGGGTTTCTTCATTCTATTGCTGGATTTGGAAAAATATATATCTCTGGGTAGAGGTACTTATGTCGAGGATTTTTCTTCTCCTTTGCTCTGTGTCGACCCAAGTCTATGTGCTTGCGTTTAGAATTTCTTCCATTATCAAGGCGTTTCACCGGATTTACGTTATAATCCTCCTTTCTTCCTCTGATGTGATTTAACAAAAGAAATGCCTTACCTCCGAATTTGAAAACCTTTGGAGTTCACTTTTGAAACCACATCACATCTGCCCGCAAATCACAAATCAGGGATTTTGTTCTGAAAGATGGGACGTAAGTGTTAAACTTTGTGATGTGCGAAGTGTGAGGGGCGGAAGGTGACATGGCAGGCGAAGGTGGGACCACCCGCAGATTGCATATCGCAAGTTTTATATGGGAGCAAGTGGACGTTAAAAGTTAGGTTTTGCGAAGTGCGAAATGTGGGGGCGGGGAAGGTGACGTGGCACGGACGGAGGTGGGACTGCGCCAGCAGATCACATATCACAAGGTTTATATGTAAGTAGAGGATGATAAATGTTAAAAATCACGATGTGTGAAGTGCGATGTGTGAGAGGGATGACATGGAAGGGTCGAGGTGGGACTGCCCGTAGATCGCATGTCGCAAGTTTTATATGGGAGCAAGCGGAGGGTAAACGGTAAGATTTGCGAAGTGCGATATGCGATGGAACCTATGGCTGACATGTGGTTTTTCTTCACAATCTCCGATCCATTAACTCTCATGCATCTTTATTTTCAATATCCATTCTTGACCACTTATCTCTAACTTAGATCTCGCGATCTAATCTTGTCCATCCATCTGACTTACGTTCCTGTGCTATGATCTCCATCGTCCATCTCTTCGCTCCAATTATGCGCTTTAATCCTGACCGTCTATTTTCCCTTTTGTGCCTCCTCCAAAACCCTTAAGTTCTTTTAAAGTAAATACACTATTTATCTTCTTTCTCTAATTTGAAAGTAAAGGGCATGGGCTCTAGCTATCACCACGTAATGTCCTTTATTGAAACCCAAAACCACTTGCGGGGGCACTTAAGCGGTTTTTTGGAATTTGAAGAGAGTGTTCTCGCAGTTAATGTCAACCGTTGATTTTCAGGTGAGTGGATTTAACGAGACTATTTGCGGGGGACACTCCTTGGTATAAACCTCGTGCAATTTGTGCTCCCGGGTTATCGTTGGATCTGGGCACAATGAATACGAGCCTTTGTTGTGCTCGAACTTGGAAGAATGATAATATTGTTTAATTTTAACTTCAAGACATATTAGTATTAAACGGTATTCTATATCGCTAGTCTCTCCTGAGCTTGCGAATAAGCCCGACTCGACCTTGACCTGTATGTAATGTTCTGCATGCTTCAATTAGCCCACCTCTTGAATTGTTCTGCATGCGAATAAGCCCAACTTGACCTCTCCTACACGCTTTTCTCTTTGCTTCTCCTCTAACTTAGATTACATCTCCAATGTTGCTGCTTCCTTGATTTTGGTTTTGGTGCACATGTGATGAAAAATCTTCGTTGAGCTTGTGGTTATCCTTTCGAGCATATTACAGGTCTTCTTGAAATTTTAACAACCATTCCTAAATAACCTTGAATTGCTCAGAACCTCTCTTGGCTTTTAGCTAAGTCGAATTGGGCTACAACATGATGTACTTTCTAGAAAAATAAATTATTTACAATGCAATTTCAAGACCAGTGTTTTTCTCTCTATTCAATTGGTAGTGGTGTACTCGATTTTTTTTTGCATTTGATTACTATAAAAAAATATATTTGTATATACACATGTTTGATAATAATAACCTTGAAAAGGGTATCTGAGAGATAATTGAGGTTATAGATATTTGTAACTAAAAAAAAGTATTATGTACAAATATAAAATATCTATTAAATAAGAGTTACTTTTATTAAAATATGTAATAAGAGGGAGAAAAGAGGAGTTCAACAAAAGATTTTGATAATTTTTATTACTATATATTTTAATTAAAAGTATTATAAATTATATAAATTAATTAATATTTGAAATATGACATAATTTTTTATATTAATAAAATTAGTTATAATAAAAAAACATTAAAAATAATAATTAGATAATGGTAAAGAGAAATATATTTACTTATTAAATTTTTCAATATATATATATATATCAAATAATATGAAGATATATTTATCTTTTAATATTTAAAGTAATTTTATAATAACAAATTTTATTTTATTTTTATTTTATATTTATGTTGAGTTAAAAAAAGCACTTTGTAATTGAGCCTGAAGGTTCATTCTACAATCCAGTATGAGAATTGTGTGTAATTTAGTCCAGCTTTAAGTTAATTTCATTCTCAGAAAAAGAAAAAGATGTGAAAAAATTATTTCAATTTCACTTGTTAAGTTATAATAAAATATTTCCATGTCTATGTTAAATAATATAATTTTATATAAAATAGTTACAATTTTAAAAATTAACTTATATTTATTTTATAAATATTTTAATATAAAACATAAATAAACATTTGTTGACATTAGTAGAATCTTTCATTAGTAGAAAGAAAAACGTAATTATAAGTAAAATAAAATAATATAGTTAAGGCACTCGTCACAGGTTAAATTCCCTTCCCCTATCGGGGTGATGTATGTGGACACATTAATGAAGATGTAGTCCTAGTGTGACAACTACATTATTACTAACTAGCTGAATTACTAGTTAAGTAATTTTATGTTGTTGTTAAATGAAAAACTGAGACAATTAATGTTATTTTAATAATAATAATAAAACTGTTATGAAAAATAACTGGATAAGAAAAGTAAAAAGTTGATGGTAAATGTTTCCAAGAACTAAAAAGAGGTTGGGGAACAGTTAGAAACAGTTACCTACTCCTCTAGGATAAAGCACTGATTCCAGAGAGGAGTAGGGGTTCTGTGAATGGAAAAAAAATGAAAGAGTGAAAAATTCTTGAGCTGGTATTAATCAGTGGAATTACACTCAAAAATTTCCTAAAACTTCTGGTTCTAACTGGACTGGGTGTCTTGAGGTCACAGCAGAAAGAGTATTTCCACTATTAACCCGAACCATTTAGTTTGGAGCATGGGGGCAAGGAGGACGTAATAGCATTACTTGATGGTTGGGAGGATCACAGCTAAATAATTTACATTCAGATAAGTCCGGGTGAAAATGTGAAGTTGGGTTACACTTTTTGCCCTTTTTTGAGAAAAAAATTTCATTTTTTTCAGTTCTTCAACTTTCTGCAAACTATAACAATTTTTCTGTGTAGAATTTCATTTTGCGATAAAAACAAAAGTTGTGAGAAATTTTGTTAGCTTTCTATTACTTATTTTTTGAAATTTTTTTATGTAGATTTGATATGTCAAATTAGCGTTTCTTTGAGTGTGTGTTTCTTAACAATCAAAGGATTCATAAGAAGTCATGTTATGATGCAATGTTGTATTCATTGAAAATTTGTGTTTTGAAAAAACAAAATGTGTTACAACAATCTAGACAGAGTCTACTTTGTTTTCGTCATATTTACAAAGCCAATGGATGCATATCATAATTACTAGAATTTTTTGAACTGGTCCAATACGAAAAAACTGCATATTTTGGATATGTTTCGCGTTGCAAGAAATTTCTTAACATATAAGTTATAAACTAAAAATCTAAAAGCTACCCATTAGAGACGACGGACCAATGTAATGCCCCATATTTTTTTCAATTTTTTTTACAATGTATTTTGGGAGATATAAAATTTTGATTTCACTGAATCACAATGACCCTCAGAAATTGTTTGCACCCATTTTATTAGAAAAATAATTAAAATTAATAAACGTTTATGAAATTCCATAAAAGTTATATTTCCTGAAAGTAGATTCAATTCTGAAAATGCTTGTCTTGGTTCCGATAGTTAATTAACAACCTTTCATGGAGTTTAATCAGTCCAAAGTTGCAGAACCGTTTTCAGAGCCTGGTTTTTGCGTAATTGGTGACGCGTTAGTTCGGCCGAACTATGTTTTCCGCTTAAGGCTCGTTAAATCTAACGTCTTAATAGTTCGGCCGAAATTTTGACCAGAAGTTCGGCCGAACTATTGTATAACTCTCCGCCGGCCGGAAAATTTTGCGGAGCCCCCTACTAAAACACATTTCGCGTCAATATAAATTGCCGCGAAATGATTCACAATTTTCGCACATTTCGCACACTTCATCTCATTTTACAAAGATTTTGGTTTGGGTTCAAAAACTTTTCTTCAAATTTTGGGTTTAAGAACATTTCTTGGAAGCAAATTGATTTTTTGGAAGACATTTCTTGGAGGTTTCTTCAAAGTTTGGGTTTAAGAACATTTCTTGGAAGAAAATTGATTTTTTGGAAGACATTTCTTAGAAGTATGTACGTGTTTTGAGTTGAAGTAAATATTTTGAGCTTCGTTTCGTTTTTATAGAACACTTTTCTCTCGAATTTTTTAAAGTGTGTGTTTTGGATTGGAGTATGTATTTTTTACAAAAAATTTACACTGAATTTTTTTAAATTAAATCTTTTGTGATATTTTTTGTAATTGAGTTATTGTCTAATTTTTTTAAGGAAATTTTTTGAACTTCATACCCTATTATCATGGGAAATCGAAGAACTTGTGCGAGAAAATATGATCGAAAAAGAGACCCTGAGGAACATAGAGAAGAGACGAGACAATCTCGCAAAAGGAAGTTAGAAGCCCTCTCAAATATTGAAGAGGAAAATCAACCTCAAGCAGAAATTGAAGCAAGTATGTAAATGTAAATATTATGATCTATTGATATATTTAAAATTTTCCTAATGTAAAATGTGAAGCTTAATTTTTATTTGATGAACTAATTTGAAAAATATTTTGTTTAATGTAAACAGACAGAGATATTCCTCGAAATATTGAAGAAGAAAATCAACCTCAAGCAGAAATTGAAGCAGGTATGTAAATGTAAATATTATGATCTATTGATATATTTAAAATTTTCCTAATGTAAAATGTGAAGCTTAATTTTTATTTGATGATCTAGTTTGAAAAATATTTTGTTTAATGTAAATAGACAGAGATACTCCTCAAAATATTGAAGAAGAAAATCAACCTCAAGCAGAAATTGAAGCAGGTATGTAAATGTAAATATTATGATCTATTGATATATTTGAAATTTTTCTAATATTTATTGACATATTTATTAATTTAGTGATTTATTGAATATGTACTATTTTTTCGAATATGTACAGATGAAATCACTATCGATAATGAGATGTTAGAAAATGTTGACACTCACACATATGGAGATAAAATACCTGACCATGTTATACGATATCGTGTCAACCGCATTTTTGAAGAGTATTTCTTAAATGAGCAAGTGACAGTTCAGGCTCAAATGTTGAAAGGTCTCCTATCATTAAGGAAATTAAAAGAAGTGACGACACTATTGGGTATTCGAAAATCAACCAAAGATAAAAAAATGAATGAAGAGGTGATAAAAAATATGAGTAGTGCTATAAATTCAATTAAGAGATCTAGAGATAAAGATGTTTCAAATATACGTAGAGGAATACAGATGGCAATAGTTTCACCAAGTACTCAAGAGAATCGTTTGATAACATCTATGGCACGAGCAATGGGAACCTCGAGAAAAACTCTACACAAACATCGAAAATTTCAACTGCAAATAGATGTAAATGATGAACTCGCTTGTTGGAGAGCTATTTCTAGGCAACCATACAAAGATAGACTTGGAGAAAATGTTAAAAAAATAATATATGAATATTGGAAGAACAATTCGCGTGTTTCACCAACTGCAAGACATGTGATGCGAAGAAGAATAGCACGAAATCAGTACGAAGAACATGAAAAACATCTCTTGGAAACCACTCAAATAGAGTTATTCAACAAGTTCAAAAAAGAGAATCGTCAAATTCATGTTTCACTCAGTGCTTTTTTTCAACAAAAACCATGGTATGTAAAACCTATCACCGTACGCGACACTTGTTGTTGCCGTTATCATGTGGAATTTGAGTTATATTATGACACATTCCTTGATTTTGGTAGAACATTATGGAAGGATTCACCTCCTCCTTCCACTGTCCGTGAATTCATATCCCAAATTCTATGTGAAAGAGAAAGCGATGAACTATTTTACAAAAAAAATGTGTTGGTGGTAAAAAATGTGATGATTGTGGAAATTTGACTAAATTTCAAAACAAATATCGTATTGATATAAATGATCAATCATTGTCCAACATGAAAGTGAAATGGAAGAGATATGAATATATCGGTACATCGATTCAAGGTGAAAATAGTGTTAAAAGAATCAAATTACGAGAAGACGAAATTTTTCTGATAGACTTTTTGAGAAAGTTTGAGGCAGAAATTTACAAATACACCAAGCATTCCCATAGAGCTCGATGGAAAGACTTGCAATTCAAAAAATCTCGTGAATTTTTTCCACCAGGGACCATTTTGTCAGTGATTGATTTTGCAGAAAACTACACATTTGTTCCACAAAAAGAAATTCAGAGTGAATACTATCATTATGACCAAGTCTCCATGCTCGTCCATATTCTATATAGACATGCTAAACAAAATGTCGATCATATAGAAAGCACGAGTGAAAATCGACATATAATTAAAGAATATCACTTTTATATCAGTGACGATCGTACACATGATACATGTTTTGTACAACATTGTTTTGGAAAAATTTATGATTCATTGAAAGATCGTAGAATAACATTCAAATAACATTGGATATGGTCAGACGGATGCGCAGGTCAATTCAAATCTGCACGATCATTCTTTTGGTTGTGTTGTCTTCATAAGAAAACATGCATTAAACACTGTTGGAATTTCTTTGAGACTGGCCATGGAAAAGGAGAACATGACGGTGCAGGAGCATGCATAAAACGAGTACTTCGAAGATATCAAATGAACCACTTTGCACGCCGACTTGTGAACGCTGAAGAAGTTGTTGAATGGTGCATCACTGCTCTAAGCCATGAGAACAACCCATCAAGAGAAGTGCGAAGGTACATTCAATTTAAATTATATTGGAAATCTAATTTTAAACATTGTACATTTATCATGCAATGATTATTTTTAATTGTATTTTGATATCATATTTACAAATTCTTTTTCCAATTTTCCATATAAAGGTTTTTCTAGCATATTGGAATCGGAGACGTAGATAGATCAATTGGAAATGACGTTGAAACAATAAAAGTGACTCGAAAATTGCATTCAATTCAAACAAAGTTGTCCACAAATGTGTTTGCATTGAATAAAAGAAAATATTCTTGTTTTTGTGATGTTTGCATAGACAACACAAAATCCAATGACGTTTGTGAAAACAAAATGTACGTGAACGATTGGAAACATACAGAGCTAAATACAAAGGGAAAAATTTATGTTGCAATGTTTGAAGAAATGCAATCAGAGGAAACTACAATATCATCCGATGGTGATCGAGTTTCTGATCTTGTTAGAGAAGGTAACATTTGAATTACTTTCTAATGATTTAAAGATCTAGAAATAAATTTAAATATGCATAATTAAATGTTAAATTTATTTTATTGTGCAGGAGATGTTTTTGCTGTAATTGCACCTATTGACAACGATGAAAATGTTAAGTATTATTTGATGCGTTGCACTGAACGAAAAATGAAATTATTACAAGACTATAATGATCACGGATTTTAGTATGATAGAGGGTCTATTATACTGAAAGGTTATTTTTTCAGACAAACTCATCAAAGTGGAGACTTTGTTTACTTTGAAGACTATGAACCTGATTCCATAAGTTGTCAATATAGTCACTTGGTGTGTGCAGCACGCATAAAGTCGATAGAAGTTCAATCAAAGAAAAAATCTAAAATTAAGAAATGGAAAATGTCAAAATCCAATCATGAACGGATTATTGAAGATGGAATTCCATTAGAATTTTTTTGAGTGAAGTGTCCAACAATTTATTATCTTTGGATTAAATATGTTTTAGAACTTCCAGTACTCAACTAAAAATTGAGCTGCTTATGTTATTTGTGGTTTGCACATTTCACAAATTGTTTGGGTACAAGCACGTGCTCTAGTATCAATTGAAAGTAGTTTTTCTATACATGTGCATTGATGAAAAATGTTATATATATATATATATATATATATATATATACATATATACATATATTCTAGAATGAAATTAATTGTTCTTGTATATGTTTTCCGACCGTATGGTACAAATTATTTCACTTTATTTTGTAAGGTCAGATTCGGTCCCCATATGGCCTAGCCTCCAAGGGACGAGATAACAAGTGGTTGTCCCCACTTGCCTGAATCTCAGCTGTTAAGTACAATTTTACTGTTTATGATATGCATCTTACATGATGTCCTAGCCAAGGATAGATTCTCTTTGTTTCAAGTTTCTGGTAGAAGTTGTCACCGAATGACCTACTAGAATATTATAAATACTAGCTTTCTAAGATCATTTGGCATTCGGAAAAATTCGAAAGTCTTAGACTGTCAATCAATTTAAAGTATCATTCACCCTAGGGAGTGTAAAATATTCAACGTAGGTTGGTGACGAAGCTCACTCCTAGCTTGAAGCAGCTCCAATGACCAATTCTTTAATGAATTCCAATGCACTAGACCAAAGTTGGTGACCTACTTGGTTTTTCACCCAAGAAATTCCAAGGTAATCTTCTTACCTTTGGCCCCCAAAGCTACAATGGAGTTATAGGAAGGTGAAGAAATTTTTTTTCACTGATAGGAATTTGGTCACTTCCCTAATCTTCCCTTATCAAAAATTTCCTATCTACTACATTATCCAGCATGTACTCAAGATCACTATTTCGTAATTGGAATATCACAATATCATAAGTTCTCACAAAAATACATGGAATGCCATTACGACACTCATCTAATAATGGGGAGCTCAAAACCTAGAAAGCTCCTTGTCCCCTTAATAATAATGTGTTTAATTTAGTCTTTTAGGTGAGGATTAGGTGTGAATCTTGTTTTCACATACAAAAATAATTAATTGTTTAATTCCATAAATTTGATTATTCACCAAAATATATGTCATATCCACTATTTGTCTCTCCTACAAATTCCCATTATTTTATTAAAATATGATTTTATCTCACCCAACTATCACATGTTCCTAAATTTACTCCTAATTGTTCCCTATGACCTAAATCTACTCCTAATTGTTCCCTATGCTGCTTTTCCCTTACTTATTTTTAGAAAGTTATTTTCCTAGATCCATCATAATTATGGATCTATCAAGCACCGAGAGGGATCAAATATCTAGAGGTGCAAACCTCTTTTTTGAGTGCAAAACTTGAGGAAAGGTTTGCAACCCAGAGATTTGATCCCTCTCGACACTTGATAGATCCGTAGTTAAGATGGATCTAGGTTGGTTTCAGTCATGTGCAACCAAGGAAAAACTATCGATAATATGAGGAACATATGATTAATTTTATCAATAATATGTAAATACATCTAATATTAATATAACCATTTTAAATATGCTAAATATGTTTGAGATTTATCAAGTCATTTAAATTTTAAATTTTCTTAGTTACCTCAATTTGTTGAGATGATAAATATTGTAGAATAACTTTAATAATGGAAAATGATCAAATAAAATTTTTGAATGCAAAGTGACAATGTAATAATATTGAATGATAGAATGTGAATAGTTAGAATGTAATCAATTACAAATAACATTTATTGTGAGATCAATCTTAAACTATTTTCTTCTTCTATTCTTATTGTCACCCTTATTAGTTTTGTCATCTTTCCGTATTGATTATATTAAAAATAAAGTAAAAATCATAAATCATAAACCATTTAAATATTTAGCTCTAACTCTTGTAGTAAAGACCATACCTTGTCTCTCTTGCTCTCCAATATTATTAGGTTTAATTATTATAACACAAAAATCGTTCTACATTGTCAATAATTATTTGTGCTTACACTGAAATCAATGAACACTATTAATCCAATGAATTTACAAGTAATATACCATCATACATGCAATTATATCAAATCAGAAATCAACATATACAATGAAATCAATGGCGATTGTCTTGTTACAAGTAACATTTCAATTTACCACATGTGAAAATGTAGGTTGAAACCATCCAAAACTTTAAGTTATAGATTGAAACCATCCAAAACTTTAAGTTTTAAAATCCTTTTGATTATATATTGTGCAACATTAAAACATTAAACATTTGAAGTTCATTAAATATCACATGCAAAATGTAGATTGAAACCATCCAAAACTTGAGTTTTAAAAACTTCACATGCCATGCCAATTATAATTCAACTATCCAACAAAAACATTTAACATTAAATAGATCACATGCCAAATGTAGTTCAGATGACAACATTACTTCACATTCACATGCAAAAAGTACTTAAACCATCCAAAAATTAAATAAAACAAATTATATATAATAACAATGTAATAAAATATGTCCAAAAATTGTAAATCTCACAAGTATCAAACTGTATCAAGTTTAACAAATTTTAAAACCATCTAAATTTTAAAATCAAATCTACTGTAAATCATGTCCATCAAATGGAGGATCTAGCGTCTGGGTCTCAGTCCGCGCCCTATCCTGTGAATAGGAAACCTACATACACAATGCACATGTACTTGAACATTAAAATTTGAAGTTTTAAAGATGAATGAGAATATATATATCTAGAACTTCATGTAAAAAACAAAATATAACAAAAAAATCATGCAATACCTCGTAAGGTTCCCTCTCCATTTGATGAACAGGTTCTTCCATAGAAACATCTGCAGTGGTAAACTGTACAATATACATGTACAGTTAAATGTGTATATATATATATATATATATATATATATATATATATATATATTAAAAACTTTCAAATGAAAATGCACGTGTACATATATAAACTTATTTTCAATAATATTAAAAAAAGGAACTAAAGACAACTTGTTCAAATGCTGTGGATGTTCCTATCTCTGTCGCTAGAGTCCCCGGATTAAAGAAATCTTCTATACGAACCTAAATTCAAAAAATTTTAAATAACTCAAAATATATATATATATATATATATATCTCAATTTTTAATGGAAATTTTAGAGGTAGAATATATATATATATATATATATTTTAAACATAAATTTTAAACTTGTGAAAAATTGTCCATACTTGTGGCTCATCTCCCAATGAAGTAGAAGGTATATCTCCTAAAGAAGAAGAAGGTACCGCCATCCCAAAAACATTAGACGGAATCGATACCTGTTAAAACATTTTATCAAATTATATATATACATACATGTACATGTGTGGCAACAATTATTTACTTTAGAGCCACTTAAAAAACACTAACATACATGTGCCAACATATCATGATGGTCAGACCCATCTGCATCATTTGAACAGGAGGTCCCGAACGTAATATTAACATTTTCATCATGCATCATGCCTGAGAACTGCAAATGGTGTTTTAACATATAATCATACATTTTTGTTAGATTAATGTACACATACAAATAAATGTATACATGTACATACACATGTATTTATTACAAATTTTACACATGTATATGTAAATATAATTTCAAACCCTAAGGTCACTAACACATACCGTTCCGGTGCCCTCTTCCTCATGAAAAATTAGGTCTTGCAGACCATTGCGACAATTTATTTCATATGTTTGGAGATCTTCAACATTCATGTTGTAAATCTCCTCATCTGTACGATAAACAAAATTGGCACATGCATTTTCATGTTCTCTTTGTCGATTTAAACAAAGATCGACTCCACTCAATCTGCTATGAACATTGTCGATCATAACATCTCTTGCTTCTTGACTTATTTGAGAAGTCGCATCCATCTCTGATCGCAGAGTTTCGACTCGAAATGGTCGACTCACCAATGGCGGCTCAGGGCGAGGTAACTCCACATCTCGCTTAGCGCCCTTACGTTGATATAATCGACCTCTTCTTGGGCCAAAAAATTCTGAAGGAAGGTCATTGTAGTCGGGTTTCATACCCAAAAAAAATTCTACATAAAACATTTGTGCAAAATAAATAGGAACCTCATCGTTCCATGGAAGCCTTCCAAAGGCCGCAAGATGTTGATCATACAAATAACTAGCTTTGTCTGGGTGCTTGAAATACTGCACCTTCAACATTTTTCTTTTTGGCCCTTCCTTATAATTAAACATTGACTTGGCCTTTGCTCTTGTAACTTTTTGTTTTATGTCCTGCCATTTATCGGGACCTATCATTGTTTCTTTTCTCTTTCTCATCAGTTCTACAAACGAATCAGTCATTGGCCCCAAATTTCTGTACACATTTACCATTTCATCCAATGAATGTGTAACTATTTCAAGTCTTTGTCTACTCTCAGCAGGTAGAGACAAAGCCATGAGATCTCTTTGTAATTTTGCATGAAGGCTTTCACACCTTTGTAAGGTGCATTCCGCCATGTTGGTTTCCCATGGTATATCAGTAATCTCAGCCGGATAAGTTGTGCTAGGTTGACAGCCTTCTTCTTGAATGTAGCGAGTTTCCTTGCGTCTATTCTGACCACTAGCTCGAACATTTTCGGCCTCTGCATCAATATACATAAAATTTTGTATATTAGAAAAAACACGTGTAAAAAAAGTTGTACAAATTTAATGAAAAATATTGAAATTGATGGCAACCTTGATGTTGTTGGTTAACATTTTCTCCAACATGACCCTCCTGAGAACCAGACCCAGAATGATGCTGCTGAGAACCAGACCCACAGTGACCCTGTTGAGAACCAGCAGCCGTTGATTGGCCTTCGGGGGAATAAATATCACCCCCTTCCCACAACCTGCTACCACTCATACCTCGACCAGTTGAACCTTGGCCACGCTCCATGGATGGAGTAGAAACCCTTCTCCTCTTACCTCCTAAAAATTAAAATATGAAACTTATTAACAACTAATTTCACTCACAAAGTTAATAAAAAAATCAATTCCTTATGTACACACATGTATGGAGATTTAAGATTATATTTAAATACCATGAACATTCTCCGATCCCTGAACCTCCATATGGGATTCAGCTGATCTTCATCTTTCATCCTCCATGATATATATCTATTGGTCGACATTTAGAGAAAATAGATTTCAAAAAATCAATTTGTAATTTAGTGTACACAAATTATGTAGAACACAACTTTCAAAGCAATAATTGATCATGTGTGAAACTAAATTTAATCGAAAAAGATATTATAAAAATGATAAGTTCACCAAATTGCGCTTTACATGGTGGGAGCACGCTTGGTATAAAATTTCCTACTTATACACTTTAGTTTGTGGAAGAAATGACACATGTACATAGTTTACCTTAAAGTAGTTGTGTTTTACGGATATTAAAATGAAGAACTTCTATTTAGATCCATTCCAGAGATTGACTGTAGGGGCATTTACTAGATATGTCACCTTTCATAAAAGATGAGATCCAGAGGCTACCTGGCCCTTTACAGACTCTGCCTATAGAACTTGTAGAAGTAAACGTTAGAGGCATTAACATATCAAAGAACATTTTCATGCTCAGACATGGGAATGTGTCTCTTTCCCTATGCAAAAAAATAGTTCAAGGTAGTTAATCTTCATAGACATGTCATCAAGCAAGTCAATGTGATCATCCCCAACTTACTTAATATGAAATTAGGCTTGCAATCCTCTACAACCTGGTGGATGGAGTTGAATGGGGATGGAGAACTGCATTTTATTTGTACACGAGTTTTTAAAAGCTAATTAACTCGTAAATTTCTCACAAAATACACTTAAAGCTTGACACAAACCCCTTCCCAATTGGCTAACTTGTGTTTTAGGGATATTAAAATGAAGAACTTCTATTTAGATCCATTCCAGAGATTGACTGTAGGGGCATTTACTAGATATGTCACCTTTCATAAAAGATGAGATCCAGAGGCTACCTAGCCCTTTACAGACTCTGCCTATAGAACTTGTAGAAGTAAACACTAGAGGAATTAATAACATCAAAGAACGTTTTCATGCTTAGACATGGGAATGTGTCTCTTTCCCTATGCAAAAAAATAGTTCAAGGTAGTTAATCTTCATAGACATGTCATCAAGCAAGTCAATGTGATCATCCCCAACTTACTTTTTATGAAATTAGGCTTGCAATCCTCTATAGCCTGGTGGATGGAGTTGAATGGGGATGGAGTTGCATTTTATTTGTACACGAGTTTTTAAAAGCTAATTAACTCGTAAATTTCTCACAAAATACACTTAAAGCTTGACACAGACCCCTTCCCAATTGGCTAACTTGTGTTTTACGGATATTAAAATGAAAAACTTCTATTTAGATCCATTCCAGAGATTGACTGTAGGGGCATTTACTAGATATGTCACCTTTCATAAAAGATGAGATCCAGAGGCTACCTAGCCCTTTATAGACTCTGCCTATAGAACTTGTAGAAGTAAACACTAGAGGCATTAACAATATCAAAGAACATTTTCATGCTCAGACATGGGAATGTGTCTCTTTCCCTACACAAAAAAATAGTTCAAGGTAGTTAATCTTCATAGACATGTCATCAAGCAGGTCAATGTGATCATCCCCAACTTACTTTTCATGAAATTAGGCCTGGAATCCTCTACAACCTGGTGGATGGAGTTGAATGGGAACTAGGATAAGGCCTTTACAAAATACATGCTAGTGAATAATACTTACTAGGTTATGCCAACAAATAAAGTGGGAGAAATGTTTTCTCCTCGAGGTTGTCCAATTGGGTGTGTAATACCAACTTCACCCATTTCCTAACAGGTTTCTCTATTAGGTTACAAATGTCTTCCACCTTATTAGTTATATATTTTTCAATTTCCCGTGGATTCCTTGATTTTTTTCTCCTACCATCTCCCTCTCTCACTCCCCAAATTATTGTCATCAAACATGCCCCATTGAGGATCTGGAGCAATGTTTGCACAATACTTAGACTGTCATTGCTGCTAATTGAAATTGGAGTCATGTATACTAGATTGCTTGCTTAAGTGGATCTTACTTGGAAAATATCCTGAGATGAGTTTGACATGATGGTCATATGAAGTTGGAAGCTACTTGGTGTAATTTTCCTTAAATCTTCAAAAAAACAGAGCAAAAATGTCAATTTCGAAATGGTTTGCTAAGATATGGTTAGATTTCTTATCCAATTAAGGCCTTGCATGTATTTTGATGTTTCATGAATTTCTTTACAAATTCAAAGTATGGTGCATGTTGCATGAAGCAAGACGTTGAAAGTAGAGTTACGTTAACACACTTAAATGCAACAAATATGGAAATTTGTACATGAGCTCTATTATTTGACTTGAGAGTCGGTTGTTTGAAGAGGCATGTTGTGAACTTGTTTTTGGTTGAAGGTTTTGTACACCAATATGTAAGAGTACATGGAGATATTCACATGATGTTAATTTTTTTTCTTTGAAGGAGAAAAATGATATATGTCAACGAGCTATGTTTCTTGCATGATGTGTTTTCAGTTTGATGGTTTTGTTTGTGACAAGACGTCACAATATTTTGGGAAGGTCCACTCTTCAGCGAGAGCCTCATGATTACAACCTAATCATGAGAATCAAATGGGAGTGCATCCTTATTTTGAAAACAAATAGGATTCTCAGCTACCTAGGACTCAAACCATTATTTTTAAATTTGAAATATCATGGTGTGTTGTTTCAATGCCTAAATCCATAACCCTAACATAAATTGTTTTATTCATTTTTTGCAGGATTTAGTTGGTTATATTAAAATTTAGTTGAATTTAAAATTATTGGCTTAGTGGCATGAACCAAACATATTGTACATGTATTAAATTCAAGGAATTTTGCTCTCCCAATCATTTCTAAATCACCCATATCACCAAGAAAACATGTTTTAAAAGAACATACTTTGGTATGGGAAAGACCTTCGATTTCAAATATTATAAGAAGGTTTTTGATATGGTTGAGAGAATGTGGAAAATAGAATCCATAAAAAAATTATTTTTCAAAAAGTATTACTTTCAAAGTATCAACAAGGAACATGTACAAGGGTGTTCAATGAATTAACGCTATTTATTTAAATTCCATTATGTATATCTTACTCATAATTTTAACAAATTATTAAATAATGATCTAGATTGGATAATTATATTATTTGTCATATATTTTGACGCTTATAGAGTGAAAAAACTTAAAGAATCAACTTGTAGGGTCATTTTAATGGTGGGTGGAGAATTGGGGTCTAAAACCTTTTGGAGTCATTTTGAGGCATTAAATGACATTTCTGGGGGTCAAACAATTATCCCTTGTGCCAAAATCTTGACCATTATTCTACACTTAAAGACATATCCAATGGTGCAAGAAAAACATCAAACGAAGTTCATTCAAAATTTATGCCTTTAGTAAGTTGACCTATCATGTTGACCACCATGGTACGAGAGAATGACATATTAGCCCCATTACTCATGCATGGCAAGCTAGCTACATGTGGAATTTTAACAAGACTCTAAAAGGTCTAAAATCACAAACCTCGTTAATGGTTGACAGAGTCAAATCTTACACCTAGTTGGCTATGACACTAGGTTAAATACTTGGCCACTAGGAGGAATAAGAGTTCCATTTTGTGTTATTGTATTTTGTTCCATAGTTGAAAATACAACTAGGAGTGTGAAGTTAGAGAGAAAAAATGTATGAAGTTAAGTTTTTATAGCAACCTTACACGCTAAAAGTCTTAGCTAACTCTAGAGAGATTACCTCTGTCTTTGTACTCACATATTTTCCATACCAGAAAAGAGAGAGTAGAGCATGTTTACATTTTAGTGTTGTTTTTCTCCCATAAGGATTTCCTAGGGAAAAAGGAGTCTAGAGCATCATTACTTTTTAGAGTTGCTTGTCTCCCATATAAGGATTTCCTAGGAAAATAATTGTGTTGATTGTCTAGAGATATTTATGTGTGTGTTTCATTATGTTCTCTATTTCTTACGTTGTGTTTAATTATGTTTTATATTTCTTACATTTCTGCCCTCCTATTTTTCTTTCCAATCAAGGTTTATAAAATAACATGAGAAGCAACATGAGACTTGGAACAATCATTTTCATTATCTATATGGAAGGCAAGAAGGATTATATCCCCTTAAGCTTAAGCTTATGTAGTTTGTAAATTTTTATCATATATTTTTTAGTAAGGGTACAAATGTTTTTTTATCTATAGTACAAGTCACGAGTTCCCCAATTTTACCTCATGTAAAGCATGATTCTAGGATTACTACAATTTGTACTTGGTTTTTTATTGTGATGATGCCCTGTCTCAATCACTTGGCCATCTCTTGATGGGTAGTTAAATCTTTATAACAATACTTAATTAAAATTTATCTATTTGTATTACGTGAAATTATGTTAAAAATGATATACTACTTTTCATAAAATTGGGTTGAGTTTATCATATATTTCAATGAAAGTTGATTAAATATGTTTTCTTTAAAAGGATCTAACAATTTTGGTAAGGTATGAATTTGCAATTTTGTGTGGCTCTCTATCAACCTTCACTTCCTCATTTCTAGAAAAAATCTACTTGCTCATTCGTATACCCACTTTCTATTCAAATGCATGAGTTTTGAACTCTCAGTAACTATGTTTTTCCACGCAGGAAAATTATGTCACATTTTATCCCAACTCTAAATATTATTTTGAAGTTTGAATTACTGTTATTATTTTATATAATTTAACATTAGATATAAGTTTAAATTGAAAGCTACTTAGATGAAATATAGCTTAGATATGGCATTTGCAAATTATTATCTATTTATTGAACTAAAGGACATAATTATTACACATGTTTAATTTACATTCAAATGCTTCTTTGATTTATCTCCTATAGCTTAATGTAATGCTAGATATATAATTTAAGTTTAAGGCCCATAGATAAATATGACTTCTATGTGACATTTGTATTGAATCATCTATTTTTTGTGTTATATGAACATAATTGGTACGCATATCTAATTTGTATTACTAATATTTCATGTCATGCTTCTTTAATTTATCTTTTATAGATGACCAGGGCATCCCTTTTTAATCTATCCCTTTTGACTTCGAATATGTGGGTAATACTCATCCGAATATTTTTCTATCATAAAGCAATGAGTAAAATTGTATTCCATTTGTGTCAATGTTAAGGTTAAGCACATGGATTAAATTTTTATATAAGATACATTGCCACGGTGTACATTTATATATAAAGAGTCCAAAACCTCATTCAAGACCATATGTTTTGTTGGTGTAGTTTGATTGGTTATATTGCATTGCTTTTGCAGTTGTTGCTGTGGGCCTCACCATCTAGTGATTTTAGGTAAAAAAAATATTTCCATGGAATTTTTATGTATTCTAGAATGTTTATTATTTATCACTACTAGCCTTGGTGATTTAATTTTTTGTTTTCATGCTACTTGGTTACCCATATTTAATATTTGTTCATGTTTAATTCATTGTTAAGGCTTTTTATTGGCCTATCAGGATGTATTTTTCTCAAATCCATAATGGCTAAAAGAATGAAATTTATCTATGAAAAAGAGAGGTCATATGGAAAACAAATTGTTTGCAAGTGTTCTTTTGAACCCATAGAACTTGCAACCCCAATATGGATACAACACTAAGTAATACATAGCCTCCTCATCTAACTTAGTCAGGGATTTGCAATACTATATTTGAGTTGGCTAGCTCCATTTCAAGATATTATAATGTTAGATTATTATTTCTATAGATTTTGATTATGGTAGTAAAATGTTACAAAATACTAGAAACTACAAATAATATTATTCTAGATATATGTAAAAAGGACATGGTAGAGAAAATCAAACAATATTAAACTTTTCATAAATAGTTTCTAAATATAAAAACATTTTCTAATTTTGATTGTAAATTCCAAGGCTTAAAGCAATAATTTTTCTAATATTTTTTTTAATTAATAAATAAAAAAGAAGCATTTTCAATCAAAATCACATCCAACATATAATAAAAATAATAAAAACAATTTAAAACTTCATACACTGACATTACTATATGGCAAAGAGCATAAAAATATACAAGCATAAAATCCTTTTATATAATAATGGAGAGCTTCAAATATACAAGAAAAAAAATCTTTCAGTTTTAAACAATCATAAATTGGAGAAAATCATCTGTTTTTGAATTTCAATTATATAAAAAATTAGTCAAATATTTCAAATATGTTTTTTGGCTAGTTGCAGAGTGTAGGTGTAGTTCTAGCTAGAGAGAGACTCCAAGAAGGGGTTTCAAGACAGAGCAGGTTTCCAACATTCCAGTCAAGAAGGGAGGCAAATATTTCCAACAAAAGATGATGTCTGTGTTTTCTTTAGTACTCAATCGAGCCTGTATTAACCTGCAAGCAAGCCTGATGTTTCTTATATAATCACAAGGATTATTAAAAATATTGCTGCAATTTCCTCAACGGACTTGACAGTCCTCAATATAAATGGTATCCACATGCTCTGTTTTTGGACGTGGTACATAGTAATGGTTTTCAAATGAGCCTAATGTCTTTTCAAGCGAGCCTGTACTCACTTGTATGCTGTTCCATAAGGGTTCGTCTTTTTACTAGACTATTATCAGCACAACAAGCCTGTCAATTGCATACTACTCATTGTTGTTGATCAAAAGATGCTCTCTAGTACTCAATATGAATGGTACCCACAAGGATCTGTTTTTTTTGGACGTGGTAGATTGTTACGGCCAGCAGGCGAGCCTAATATATCTAAAACAGTGATACTGCGTAGACTGTTTAGGCCAGCAAGCGAGCCTAATATTTGGTAGACTGTTTCGCATCCTCTACACTTGTTGTTGCCTGAAAGGCTTGCAAAAGTGGTGTATTTTCAAGGCCTCATGTACAGAGAAACATCATACCATTTGGGCTAAGGTGGGGTATCTTCTCTTTGTCGGCCAAATTTGTGGAGGTAACTAGAACGCATTTTTGGGCACTATTTTTAACACTAATAACAAAGAAAAAATAACATTACATGGTTCAAAACTGAGATTATTTAGAGGGAATTAAAGCCCAATGGAAAAGGATTTCAGGGATAATCTAATAGTCCTCTCAAGTTTGACCCTTCTGGAAAACAAATCGCAGACTTTTTGCACCTCCATTATCCCTTAAGAAGCGATAAGAAGGGATATTTTGAGTATAAGAAAAAGTAAAAAATTTATGAAGCATAGTATCACTGTTAAGCGAAACTCATAGCATACATCTGTAAATTTATGAAGCATAGTATCACTATTAAGAGAAACTCATAGCCTGCATAAGGTACTAGCATAATTATCGTGAAAGTGAAAGATAGAAAAGACAAAACCTGTTTCTCCTCTTGTTATGAGCATAAACACATTTCAAAAGACTGAATTCGAGCCTTACCTGCGCGGACGACAGGAGCACCAGGGCGGCGACAGGAGCACCACGGCGTCGGCAGCAGCAATAGCGCGAACACGATAAACCGCAATAACAACGCGCGAAAAATGAAACAGTAAACCGTCAAGATTCGCGGGTGATTTATTTATAGAAAATAGTTCGGCCGAACTTTAATTGCCGGTTTTCCAATCTCCGGAAAAAATTATGTTTGCCAGCGCCGTCAGTGTGACGTCATTTTAAACGGAAACTGGAGTTCGGCCGAAATTTATAAGAAAGTTCGGCCGAACTTGTAAAAATTTTCGGGCCCCGATTCTCACAAAAGTGTAACCCAGCTTCACATTTCCGCCCTACATGTAGAACTAAACCTGATAGTTTCATGTGATTCTCATTTGTTAGAAATATTTTATCAGAATGGTAGGTACAGTAATGTATAAGCTGCTACATTTTCAATTGTTTATACACTAGTAACAATATTTTTCACTATTAGTAGACGAATTACATTCAGAGTTAGATTACTGTGATGGTTCTTTCCTAAAAATCTCTGCTATAAAAGAATGCAGTAAATCTAGAAAACATTAGCAGTATTTCATGAAACAGGAATTAAATATCAGAAAATAGAAAAGTGAAGCTAAGCATATATTTTTGGATTATATGTAATTTTCAAAGTAATTTGACCTACCAAGAAGAATCAATTCAATCTTAAGAAAAACAGAGTACTATATATTGCAAAAAGAAAACATTTACTGTTCAAACCCTTATCATCTTACATATAAGTTACACTATGTCAATAATTCCTGCTAATGAATGAGAAAGATAAAATAGTAATGTTTACAATTATTTCAAAGCTGCAAGACTATTATAGTTAACTATATAATGGTAGAAACTAGCAATAACAACGGAAGACTGTCAGGTGAAGGGTTAGGGTAAGCAACCCAATCCCAAAACCTAGTTTTCTTTCACCTATATAAATTAGAAATACTCGGACATTGAAAAGAATGGTGGTATGGACACCTGGGAGAAACAATAGAGAAATTTATACAGTATTTTTCATACAAAATATACATATTCAGTATAAGCAATATATGCATGTAAGAGTAGCGTTAAACTAGGGTTCATTCAAGTAAGGTTGCATGAGATAGCTTCGTAAAAGTAAGCCATAGCAAACAGCTGAGAAAGCATTTCATAATTCGGCCTTGAAACCAAATAGACAACCCAGTAAATGCATCGAAGAACATGGTCAAAATTTTAGGAGATTATACACAGATTCAATTAAACAAAGTTATATATTTTAGAAAGGAGAAAATCGAGCTAAAATTCATCAGTTCTTTTGATCTTAAAAACATTCGGGATAAACCCAGAAGTTTCGCACTGTGGTATCAATCTGAATTAAAACAAAACGAAAACCCTTTTAAACATTTACAAGTTCCATAGCTAAATGTTCCATCTATTTCCATCAGAATATATTACAACAATGTTTCCGTGAGGAACCATAATTTTTTCTGAAAGGATTAATCGAACTGCCAAGACCAAACAAGAGAGCTTGTATGCATAAAACATCCTAAGGGCCGTTTGGGCAAGACAATAAAACCCTCGAGCATACATGAAGAAATCCTAAATAGGATAAGTGGAATGCCGAACTTTGTAATCGAAAGCTTTCCGCAGAAGAGAAATTGCTACGAGGCTTCGAAAGCCTTACCTACCAAAATAAAAAGGATAAGCGAAATGATTTTTTTTGAACAGGAAGGATGTAATATGGATAACATAGTTTTGAAATTGATAAAATATTAAACCCTACATTCGAACAGCTTACCTAAGAAAAGCGCTGAAGAAATTATGGTTTCCATTGCTCTCGTAACCCTACATCACAGAGAAGAAAAAGGGATAAAGATCCATAACCAACTTAGCAATTAAACTATAAGTTAAATGAGTAAAACGGAAAACATAGGGTTTGCAATCAAAAACAAATATTACAGGGAAGGAGTGAGTAACCTGAAGACATAGCTAAATGGACGACCGGACGAAATATAGCATGGAAAAAATCTTCTTTTGCAAGCCAATTTATAAGAGGTAAGTCTCCTCCAAATCTTGAGTTGGGCTCGGCATTGCCATGGGCAGCCAAATCGACCATTGAAACGGATACTCGGCACGGTGGTGGAAAAACCCCAATGAATCATCACTTCACTATAGAGAATGACATGCAGAGTAAACCCAATGCGTGGATCTAGGGCTTGGCGGAATTACCTAGGCCCAGTTCTCGCCTTAGCCAGATGTCATCGAACCAATACAAGCAATCAACGGCGTAGATTGGGTTTAGTTACCTCGTGATCATCGCAGGCTGTGTACACCGCATAGGTGTCACCGAGAAATCCGAATGCATATCAATATGTATAAATGCCAGTACTATAACAACTATTATTGCAATAAAATGAAATGACAAGTATGGTAGAGGAGCATTAAACCCATTGTGGTTGATATTTATTTTCCGATAGTATTGTTGATTAATATATATATATATTTCTGTTGATTATATATATATATATATGAACTATTGAAATTATAAAGTCAATATGTTGCAGGACGAATAAAATTAATACAAATATGTTATATAGATTTGTAATCTCTTCTTATAGAGATATATTGCATAGTTTTGAATATTTACCATATGATAAAGTTATGAAGGAATTTTTTTTTTTTATGAAGTGTGAGTGTATGTGACAAGTGGTATCAAAGCAGTGTTCATACGCTGGGACCTTAAGGGTCAACTAACGATGAAGCTGTGTGTAAATGACGCACAGAGAGAAAGAGAAAAGAATTTATCCATCTAGCAGAAAACACTATGAGAAGACGAACCCCAATGCAGCCCCCTCAAGACACAGAGGAACTTGTTGAAGCCTCAAAAATCGCTACAACAACATTGGGGGATAACCACTTGGTCCGGAGCTTAAAGCAGCTCCTTTTCCGTTTGGAGTAGTGGCTCCAACTAGTTTAACTAGGTCCAGTTACCTTTTCCCTATCGCTATTGGTCTATGATGTATCTTTAACTACCAATAGACATGGATATCAGATCACTTCTTCTTGCTGATGGGGCAAGAGAATGACCCTTTAAGCTGATTTGGGTTCAGCCAAACCACAACTAAGATTTTACCTCTTTGAGAAGAGGACTTAAAAGAATATATAACTTAATCTAAATGCAAACTTATTCTATAATGGAAACAAAAGAAACTAATCTAAATCCTATCTCAATTAGGTAGATATAGATCTAACCCAACTAAGAGCAAGATAATTAAATGATGAGAGTTTAAATATGGTTGGATTTTAATTAATGTCAAGCTAACGAAGAAATTAAATTAGCTGATATTTGTGAATACCAAAACACATCCTATTGAGACCTTTTAACTGAAATAATAAATCAGCAACACTCAGGAAGAAATTCACAAAAATGATATTGATTGTTAAATCAGTCAAGCCAACAATTAAACAATAACATGTGGAAGAAATTCGCATCACATTACTATTTAATAAATCAGTTTTATAAGACAGATTTATGAGTAAATATTTACTCAGAAATCAGAGTTTAATCCATAAGAGCAGAGATACATAACAATATTGAGACAAATTATCCATATCAACAGAAATTCATAAACATGAATAAAATGAAACAACAATTTTATTATCATAAAAATGAAACTGGTATTTGAAACAGAAATGTCAAAAATATCAATTAATTGAATCCGTTTCTCTGATCCTGGGCTCTAACAGTTATTTACATTACTTGAATTTCTGCTTTCAAAACTAGAGCTGCAGAAATTCAAACTCTGCCCATCATACATAATTCAATATATAAAAGAAAACCCTCAATAATGTTCAGATCTGAAATTTTCTCTCCTCCCCCCTACAACTCTAAATTCCTATTACATAAATGCTTTTAGAAGTCCAAAATTGCAGAGGAGAGCAGCCCCTATTACATTCTACAATCTGCAATTTATAATATTTCCAAAAGTATTATTTGAGAGGAGAGTTTGTTGAAGAAAAATCTGCCCAATCCAATTTTATTTGCTCAAAAATTCCAATTTTTAATTGCTAGAGCCTTCTCATTGATTGAGATATTTTTCTCCATATCCCTTCTACTGTTTTTCCTGCAAAAATAAATCAAAATGAATTAATATGCAACAATAAAATTAAAATATCATTTCTGGCATTAAAACAAATCCAATCAAATTCTATTTAAATAAATAATTGAGAATAAAATATAAGCTCTCTATTGATGTCTGGGATGGTTTAATTGGCCAAGGATATCATTTATGAGCGAATCTACAATTATAAGAGGATTTGGACAAATGAAAATGGAGAAAATAAAACTCAGAAAATTGATTTTGTTTTAGAAATTCGGAGCTTGATTTTCTGCCTAATTTTAGACGTAATAAATGACTAAATATGTTAGTGAAACCTCCTCAGAAATGTTCTCCTTGATTTTCTCTTTCCAATGAGCCATCTTGGGCCTCATTTGGCCAAGTAAAACTCAATCTATGAGCCTCCAAAGTTGATAAGTCAAATTTGATATAAATCTGGAAATTCTGATGCTGGGCTGAAAATTAGAATTTTAATTAAAAATTTAATCCTAGATTAGACTTTAATTATCTAATAATTAATCCTAATTTAATTGTTAATTATAAACTAAACTAATTATTAATATTAATCTAACTAACTAATATAATTAACTAAACAAATTAATCTAATTAATAATTAATTATGATTTAATTAAATTAATTAGATTCTACATATTAATTAATTTAATTAATCTAAAATTAATTATCTAAATATTAAATATTAAATCTATTATTAAATTAATACTAAACTAACACTACCTAACTTACCACTAACACTAAACTATACTAACACACTAACGTAAAACTAACTTTATACTAACCTAAAACTATACTACCAACACTCACGTGAGTTAGTTTGAAATTAGAATAAAGTGACTTTTAATTGCAATCGAAATCGGCATATCAGGAGGGGAAGATCATCGGGTGTTTTTAAAGATGCATACCTTGCAAAATCTCAATGCGATGTTATTTAATTTTTAAATCTCTGATGCGATGTAATTTTTTTTTAATTAATTTAATTTATTTTTAATATAATTAATTTAAAATTTAATGTTAAATATCAAGTTTTTTTTGTTTTGATTTTATTTTAATGATGTTAAGTTAAATTATGAAATTATCTAAAGTTTATTTTCTTATCTAAACTTTAGCCACTTTGATAAAAATGAACTATAGCCACTTCGACATTTTGAGTTTTCGAGATTAGTAATTTATTGGAATAAATGACTGAAATCTCGATGCTTTATGATTTGGCTGTAAAAGTGAAAAATAAATAAATAAATAAATAAATGTTAGTAATAACTAACTAGGGGTTAATATTTAAACTAAATGCATTATTGAACTAATTTAATTACAAAAATGGAATGTTGTACATTTTACGCATTTTTAACCCAAGCGACATAAATGATTAGACTTCAAAGGAGTGCCATTTACAAACCAGTTGACCAAATGAGGCGAAACAAGTATCAATGGGAAGCTTGTCAAAAATCGATTTCAACAAAGAAATCAAGAACGAAAGTCTAAAAAAAAATGAAAAATAACAAAATCATAGGATAATCAACTTAATAAAAATCCTAAAAGGCGTTTAGCCAAAATTTTTATAGAAAGGGTCCCCAATATTTGAAGTGAACAAGTAAAAAATGGGGGGGGGTTTGTTTTACCACAACAGAACCCCAAGTACAACCAGTGATGAACCCAGAGATGTGGGTCCAACTAAGTGTCGAACAACAGCAGAAAACTAGTAGGCTGTAAGAAGAGCAACAACACCAAACCAGTTTCCTATTAAATACTATTCAACAACTGCATGAGGAGATGGTGCGCGTTCGAAAAGATATTGAACGATTACTGCAAGACCAGGAAAAGATTTTAAAAAGTCTGTCAGATAAACAAAACCAGGAGGTGGAACATCCCGGTACTAATAGAGGTGTGCAGGAAGAAAATGAGCAGCAAACAAGAAATAACACTACAGAAAGGGTGGAAATGAGCCCCTCTCAGCGAAGTAAGAATAAAAATTTTAACGAGGCAGTATCTGGTAACTTGTCTGATCTGCAAGAAGTCAAGAGATAGAAAGTAGAACTTCAAGGAGAATTTCGTAAAATAAAACCACCAACATTTGATGGTGAGGTTGAGGAGGTGGTAGAGACATGGTTAATAAATATGAATAAATATTTTCAGGTGTATGAATATAACAACAACCTCAAGGCCAAGTTAGCAATATACCAGCTAAGAGAGAAAGCCACTCTGTGGTGGGAGGAGGTGAAGAATGTACGTAGTATTGAAGAACAAGACGTCACCTTGGAATCATTCCAGCAATAATTCAAGGACAAGTACCCGACTGAAATATTTTATGATGAAAAAGCTAAAGAATTTCATGATCTAAAGCTAGGACAGATGACCATGGATGATTATATTACTAAGTTTACCTCCCTATTACGCTATGTTCCATATCTTCGAGAGGAGAAGACTAAGGTGCAGATATTTTTGAGCAGTTTGCCAACACACATGAAAGAAAGAATAGAATTTGTAAATCCTCAAACTATGGATGAAGCCATTCGTAAAGCTTGAATGTGCTATCAACAATCCAAGGCGAAAGGGGAGGTTGGCAAGACTTGGTAGCCAAAGAAAGGACAAAAAAGTAATTCAAATTTCAAGGGTGCCAAAAGTGGCAACTTTAAGAATTCTGCACGTAATCTTGGCAGCAAACAATTTGGCAGAAATCATCAGAGGACTAGATGGCCAGCAGAAGAAAAGCCTACAGAAGCATCAAGCAAGCCTGATCAAGGGCAAGTGACAAAACCACATTTACAATGTTAGGGTTGTGGTGAAGCGCATTACTACAAAAACGGCCCACAGTGAGCAAGAAATGATGTTGTAGCAAACTTACAGGAAGCTTCTATTGTGGGTGATGTAGCAAGAAATATTCCCCGTATTAATGCGGCATTGGAGGGTCAGCAAGCGGATTATCATCCCACGATGATTGAGCTGGAAGGTAAAATACTAACTCAGTCTGTTTCTATTTTAGTAGATCTCGGCGCAGGTCTAATCTATATTAGTCCCAGAATGGTAGAGTTGTGTAAATTGAAAGAACAGAAATTTAAAAGTTCATGGCTAGTGCAGCTAGCCATAGGGGCAAAGTGTAAAGTGACTGCTAAAATTTCGGACTGTATATTAGAAATTTCGAATCAATAGTTACAAGTAGATTTGAATATTCTACCATTAGGATCCTACGATGTGTTGTTAGGCATGGACTGGCTAGAAAATCATTGGACCCTAATATATTGTAAGGAAAAAGTTATTTATTATAGAATGCAGGACAGAACCTAGAAGGAAATTCAAGGAATCAGAAAACCATTACAGCTATGCCCAATAACAACATCCCAAATGAATAAATTTATAAGGAAGGGATGCCAGCTATATGCGATTCAGGTGGGGTATGTAGATTCTAAGGAGAAATCACCTGCGATAGACAGTATTCCGGTGGTGCAAGAATTCCTAGATGTTTTTCCAGAAAACATACCTGGATTACCACCAAAAAGAGACATTGATTTTACTATAGAATTAACGCCTGGAGCTTCTCCTGTGTCAAGGGCTCCTTATAGAATGAGTGTGCCGGAATTAACAGAGCTGAAGATGCAGTTGCAGGAACTGCTGGATAAAGGTTATATTTGCCCAAGTGTGTCACCTTGGGGAGCACCCATTTTGTTTGTGAAAAAGAAAGATGGGACCATGCGGATGTGCATGGATTACAGGCAGCTCAACAAATTAACAATCAAGAATAATTACCCTTTACTAAGAATTGATGATCTATTCGATCAAGTGAAAGGGGCCATGATGTTTTCCAAGATAGATTTGAGATTAGGCTATCACTAGATTCGAATCAAGGAAGAAGATATTTGCAAGACAACATTTCGTACAAGGTATGGTCACTATGAATTTGTGGTGTTACCCTTTGGATTAACAAATTCACGAGCAACCTTTATGAGGTTAATGCATGGGGCCTTCTATCCTTTTCTGGATAACTTTGTGCGTATCTTTATAGATGATATCTTGATCTATTCCAAGAACTAGGAAGAGCATAAAGAACATTTGAGGATTGTGTTAGAATTGCTAAGAAAACATCGGTTGTACGCAAAGTTCAGTAAGTGTGATTTATTTAAATCAGAAATCCATTATTTGGGACACATTATTTTTGCTGAGGGAATTTTTGTTGATCCTGAAAAGATCAAAACAATTATGGAATGGCGAGTACCCCAGAACGTGGCAGATATTAGATCCTTTATGGGGCTAGATAGATACTATCGAAGATTCATTGAAGGTTTTTCCAGAATTGCTTTTTCTATTACTTCCTTGCAGAAGAAAGGAAAAGTTTTCAAATGGACCACATATTGCCAAAGGAGTTTTGAAAGGCTAAAAAAGCTATTGACTACAGCTCCTGTGTTAAGGGTAGCTGACCCCAACAAAGAATTCAAAATATGTACGGATGCAAGTAAAGAAGGTGTTGGGGCAGTCCTATCTCAGTAAGGCAAAGTACTAGCTTATGAATCTAGAAAGTTGAAGGATCATGAGCAAAGATACTCTGCATATGATTTGGAATTAACAGCAGTATTTCATGTGCTCTGGGTATGGAGACACTACTTGCTGGGCAAAAAGTTTGTATTAAAAATAGATCATAGTAGCTTGACGAGTTACTTCAAGCAAGCAGATTTGAACTCAAGACGGGCAAGATGGAATGCTTTCCTGAGTGAGTTTGACATGGATATTCAGCATGTCAAAGGAAAATAAAATCGAGTAGCTGATGCCTTAAGTAGAAAATTACATGGTATATATGAACTATATTACAATCAGCTGGAAAATAGATTTTCAAAGCAAGTAAAGAAAGAAGCACAAAAAGATTCTGAGTACCAGTTTTTGTGGCATCAAATGGAAGAAAGAAAAAAGCATGGAGGCACATCTGAGTATGGGATAAATGAAGATCAAATGTTAACCTTCAAGGGTAAGGTATATGTGCCTAATCGGTTGGACTTGAAAGAGCTGATGATGAATGAATATCATTGCAGCAATTATGCAGGTCATCCGGGTTACTAGAAGATGTTGACCACAATTAGAAAGATATTTTTCTAGCCTGGTATTCGAAAGAACATTGCTGAATATCTAAGTGTGTGTTTGGAATGTCAACAGGTGAAGGTAGAGCACCAACATCTTGCAGGATTGTTGCAGCCCATACCTATACCTGAATGGAAGTGGGAGGTCATATCTCTAGACTTCAACATAGGCTTACCAAGGACGAAAAGAAAAAATGATTCTATAATGGTTGTGGTGGAAAAATTGAGTAAATATGCACATTTTATACCCGTACAATCTACTTACAAGACTGTACAAATAGCTGACATTTTCATTAAGGAAATTTTTAGATTGCATGGAATTCCAAAGACTGTCATTTTAGATTGAGATGTTAAGTTTACTTCTGCTTTTTGGAAAACTTTGTTTTCAGGATTGGCTATGCAGATAAACTTCAGTACTGCTTATCACCCCAGACCGATGGTCAAACGGAGCGAGTGAACCAAGTTCTAGAAGACATGTTGCACATGTATGTGATGAAGCAGCCAACTAAGTGGGAAGATTACTTGCACCTTTTCGAATTTTCTTACAACAACGGTTATCAGGAATATCTTCAAATGAGTCATTTCGAGGCCTTGTATGGAAGATAGTGCCGCACGCCCATAAATTGTAGTAGCCCGAAGACAAAGCTGATGTTAGGACCTGAAATGCTTGCGGAAATGGAAGAAGAGGTGAGGAAAATAAGACAAAATTTAAAGGTTGCATAAGATCAACAGAAGATCTATGTAGATAAGAAAAGGTCTTATCGTGAGTTTGCAATAGGAGATCATGTGTATGTAAGGATCAAGCCAAAAAGGAGTACCTTACAGTGGGCCTCTTGTGCCAAATTAGCTCCCAGATTTTGTGGATCCTTTGAGATTTTGGAGAGGGTAGGACCTGTAGCCTATCAACTAGCATTACGCAGTCATATCCAAGTACACAATGTATTTCATGTGTCTTTGTTGAAGTGTTATGTACATGATTCGAAGCATGTAATTCATTGGCAGCATAGAGGTAGGATAGTAATGAAATCCTAACTTGTAATGTGATTTCCTTTGCAAGAAATTGACCTGAAAATTGTTATTGTTTCAGGTAGAACCGGACGGAGAATTCCTGGTCGAGCTGCAATGCATACTTGACCAAAGGGAAATCATGCTCCGAAAGTGAGCTATCACCCAGGTGAAAGTGCAATGGAAGCACTTCAGCCCGAATGAAGCTACTTGGGAGGACGGAGGTTTCATATGGAAGGCTTACCCAGAACTCTTTTCAGAGTCAAAGTGAAACACCGAGGACGGTGTTACTTCCAGGGGGGAAGTTGTGACAACTACATTATTGCTAACTCGCTGAATTACTAGTTAAGTAAAATATTGTTGTTGTTAAATGAAAAACTGAGACAATTAATGTTAATTTAATAAAAAAAAACTGTTATGAGAAATAACTGAATAAGAAAAGTAAAAAGCTGATGGTAAATGTTTCCAAGAACTGAAAAGAGGTTGGGGAACAATTAGAAACAGTTACCTACTCTAGGATAAAGGACTGATTCCAGAGAGGAGTAGGGGTTTTGTGAATGGAAAAAAAAGAAGGAAAGAGTGAAAAATTATAATAAGTGGAATTACACTTAGAACTTTCCTGAAACTTCTGGTTCTGACTAGATTGGGTGTCCTGATGTCACAGCAGAAAGAGTATTTCCACTATTAACCCGAACCATTCAGTTTGGAGCATGGGGGCAAGGAGGACGTAATAGCCTTACTTGATGGTTGGGAGGACCACAGTTGAATAGTTTATATTTAGATAAGTATACATGCAGAACTAAACCTGATAGTTTCATGTGATTCTTATTTGTTAGAAATATTTTATCAGAATGGTAGGTACAGTAATGTATAAGCTGCTGTATTTTCAATTGTTTATACATTAGTAACAATATTCTTTACTTTTAGTAGATGAATTACATTCAGAGTTATATTACTGTGATGGTTCTTTCTTAAAAATCTCTGCTATAAAAGAATGTAGGAATTCTAGAAAACATTAGCAGTATTTCATGAAACAGGAATTAAATATCAAAAAATAGAAAAGTGAATCTAAGCATAAATTTTTGGATTATATGTACTTTTCAAAGTAATTCGACCTACCAAGAAGAATCAATTTAATATTAAGAAAAACAGAGTACTATATATTGCAGAAAGAAAACATTTACTGTTCAAACCCTTATCATTTTATAGATAAGTTACACTATGTCAATAATTCCTGCTAATGAATGAGAAAGATAAAATAGTAATGTTTACAATTATTTCAAAGCTGCAAGACTATTATAGTTAACTATATAATGGTAGAAACCAACAATAACAACAGAAGACTGTCAGGTGAAGGGTTAGGGTAAGCAACCCAATCCCAAAACCTAGTTGTCTTTCACCTATATAAATTAGAAATACTCAGACATTGAAAAGAATGGTGGTCTGGACACCTGGGAGAAACAATAGAGAAATTTATACAATATTTTTCATGCAAAATATACATATTCAGTATAAGCAATATATGCATGTAAGAGCAGCGTTAAATTAGGGTTCATTCAAGTAAGGTTACATGAGATAGCTTCGTAAAAGTAAGAATTTCATATTTCGGCCTTGAAAACCCTTTTAAACATTTACAAGTCCCATAGCTAAATGTTCCGTCTATTTCCATTAAAATATATTACAACAATGTTTCCGTGAGGAACCATAATTTTTTCCGAAAGGATTAATCGAACTGCCAGGACCAAACAAGAGAGCTTCTATGCATAAATCATCCTAAGGGCCATTTGGGCAAGACGATAAAACCCTCGAGCATACCTGAAAAAATCCTGAATAGGATAAGTGGAATGCCGAACTTTGTAACCGAAAACGTTCTACAGAAGAGAAATTTCTACGAGGCTTCGAAAGCCTTACCTGCCAAAATAAAAAGGATAAGAAAAATGATTTTTTTTGAACTGGAAGGATGTAATATGGATAACATAGTTTTGAAATTGATAAAATAGTAAACCCTACATTCGAACAGCTTACCTGAGAAGAGAACTGAAGAAATTATGGCTGCCATTGCTCTCGTAACCCTGCATCACATAGAAGAAAAAGGGATAAAGATCCATAACCGACTTAGGAATTAAACTATAAGTTAAATGAGTAAAACGACAAACAGAGGGTTTGTAATCGAAAACAGATATTACAGGGAAGGAGTGAGTAACCTGAAGACATAGCTAAATGGACGACCGGACGAAACAAAGCATGGAGAAAATCTTCATTTTCAAGCCAGTTTATAAGAGGTAAGTCTCCTCTAAATCCTGAGTCGGGCTCGGCGTTGCCATGGGCAGCCAAATCAACCATTGAAACAAATACTCGGCACGGTGGCAGAAAAACCCCAGTGAACCAGCACTTCGCCATAGAGAATGACATGCAGAGTAAACCCAATGCATAGAACTAGGGCTTGGCGGGATTGCCTAGGCCCAGTTCCCACCTCAACCAGATGTCATCGAACCAATACAAGCAATCAACGACGTAGATCGAGTTTATTTACCTCGTGATCATCGCAGGCTGTGTACACCGCATAGGTGTCACAGAGAAATTTGAATGCATATCAATATGTATAAATGCCAGTACTATAACAGCTATGATTGCATTAAAACAAAATGACAAGTATGGAAGAGGAGCATTAAACCCATTGTGGTTGATATGTATTTTCCGATATTATTGTTGATATATATATATATATATATATATATATATATATATATATATATATATATTTCCGTTGATTATATATATATGAACTATTGAAATTCCAAAGTCAATATGTTGCAAAATGAATAAAATTAATACAAATCTGTTATATCAGATTTGCAATCTCTTCTTATAGAGATACATTGAATAGTTTTCAATATTTACTATATGATAAAGTTATGAAGGATATATATATATATTTTTTTTTTAATGAAGTGTGAGTGTATGTGTCACCTACCAAACTTACAAAAAAAAGACTCAAAATATTATGGAGAAATGTGTAATTCATTTGATTTTTAATACAGAATATTAGTAATAATAAATTATTCAAAAACTCAATTTAAACAATGTAAAATTACATTTGGAAAAAAAAAATAATCTAGTTAGAGAAAAGTGTAATTCATTCAATTTTTAATACAAAATATTAGTAATAATAAATTATTCAAAAACTCAATTTAAACGATGTAAAATTACATATGGTGTATGTAAAGGTAAAGACAAAAAATTAGGATATAGATCCAAGTAAATCACATAGTTATCAACACTAAAAGGAATTAAAGTTTAAGGTGTATAACTTTTTTCATGTTTTGTTTTATAAGACGATATTTACTTATAATGATATTTGATCCCTCTTAGTTCTTGGTAGATATATGATTAAGATCTTATTATATAAATAAGAATTTACCATTTTTTAACCATACAAGTAAGTAAAAAAATATAAATACTCGTTTAGAAACAAATAGAAATTAGGAAAAAATGATTTAAAACAAAAATACTACTATTCACTCTATAATAATTATAAATCTCTCCCCCAAAACATCAAATACAATATATGTGATCACAAAATATATACATCATTGCTTTCTGTAGAATCCCTTCCCATAACACACACAACTTTATATCATCATAGGGATCGTTGCTGCAAATTATGCTCCATCTAATAACATACTACACATATCTAAAATCACTTAAAACATACTACGCAACCCTTTCTCATAACAAACACAAAATTTAATTTTCTTTTGGGCCATCAGTACACTTTATGCTAGAGCCCAGAGCTATTCACAAGCTAATAATGAAAATCTCTAAATTGAGTATGGCGTGGATTGGGACTTACTTTGTGGGTTGGCAGATATACTTTGAGATGCTTGTTATTAAATGAAAATGGCATATCGCAGGTTGTCATGAATCATCAGATAATTCCTTTCATGGAAGTGGCTGGTGGTGGGATCTGTTGCTCCAAACGAAATTGATCTCAAATTATCACAATCATCTTGAGCTTCCTCGATGGCCTCATGGGGATGATCAAGGTGGAAGAGATTATGATGGCGGCCTGAAAAACAGGTTAAAAGACCCCAGATACATGGGATCACCCAGGGAGAGTCATGGTTATTAATATTTAATTGAAGTTGTTGGTGATGATTGATTCAAGGTGGAGGTAAAATACATTCATCTACAATACAAGAGAAATCGCTTTGTCGACTGCGCATAACAAATCATAGGCATTTCTTGATACCCGTGATCAACAAACGAGGCATTTTGGGTCTTGAGGAGCCCTTTCTTCAAATGCAACCTTAGATGATTAGGCCAAGTAGATCATGTTCTCGCTCTTACTAAAAGGCTTTACATTTGATGAAATGAACACTCAAAGAGTGTTTGTTTCCTTGAAGAGTCTATCTCCCAAAATGATATTGTTGGACAGTGCGCAGCAAATTGAATAAACACAACAACAGCAAACTTAATCATGCACACAAAGACAAAGGTTTACCGTGGTTCACCCAACCATTCTGGGCTACGTCCACACAACAGGGCATTGGCAATCTTTATTATTCAAACAGGAGATTACATAATTCACACACCCACTCTAAAACAAACGTATGGATACCTGTTATATAGCAGGAGAATCTAACAGCCTCATAAATCCTCTCAACTCAAATTTAGGATGCATTAACTCCCTCCCAACAAACTGGAACTAATCTAGGAACTAATTCCTAATTTTTGTCACCTACTGAGATTTTTCCTATTTTATTTAAAACAGAAAATCTCAACAATCTCCACCTTGACAACAATTAGCCTGATGCCATGTTATTATTATTTTATCTCTTCTGCAAGCCAAGAGAAGCCAAACACCAACGCAGCTTCTCCAACAAAACTGGTTTCGTGAACATGTCTGCACAGTTTTCCTTTGTATGCACTTTTTCAAGAGAGACTCCCCTTTCAGTAATAACCTGTCTTACAAAATGGTACTTAATTGGAATATGCTTTGATTTACTATGATAGGCCGGATTCTTAGCGAAATGTATTGCACTTTGACTATCACAAAGTAACCTGATGTTGTCCTGTAACCTACCAAACTCACCAAGCAAACCTTTCAACCAAACCGCCTCTTTGCAAGCATGAGAAGCAGCAATGTATTCTGCTTCAGTAGTGGATAAAGCAACAATGTTCTGTAGCTTTGACATCCAGCTAATAGCTCCTCCTGCAAGAGTAAAGACATACCCTGAAGTTGACCTTCTCTTATCCAAATCACCTGCAAAATCAGAATCAACATACCCGCAGACAAATTCACTACTCTTATTGTAAGTGATACAATAACTACTTGTGCCTCTCAAATACCGAAGTACCCATTTCACTGCTGACCAGTGTTCTTTACCCGGATTTTCCATATACCTGCTGACAACCCCAACTGCATGTGAAATATCTGGTCGAGTACAAACCATCACATACATTAAACATCCTACTACATTAGCATATGGAATTCGAGACATATAATCCTTTTCTTCATCTGTATTAGGACATAAACTCGAAGAAAGCTTAAAATGGGAAGCTAAAGGGACTGACACGGGCTTCACATTGTTCATACCAAACCTCACAAGTATTTTCTCAATATACTTCTGTTGTGATAGCCACAGCTTACCATTGCTCCTGTCTCTGAAAATCTCCATGCCCAAAATCTGTCTTGCTGCTCCTAGATCTTTCATATCAAATGTCCTTGCCATATGAGTCTTCAACCTGTTGATTTCTTCAATGCTTTTGCTTGCTAAAAGCATATCGTCAACATACAACACTAAGATAATGAACATGCCATTTTTCAATTGCTTGAAATACACACAATGATCATATTCACTTCTAACATATTTCTGACTCAACATGAAAGAATCAAACTTCTTATACCACTGCCGAGGCGACTGCTTCAAGCCATATAATGACTTCTTGAGCCTGCAGACAAATTTCTTATTGCGATGCTGAACAAACCCTTCCGGTTGTTCCATATAAATTTCCTCATCTAAATCTCCATGTAGAAAAGCAGTCTTAACATCTAGTTGTTGTAACTCTAAATCAAACAAAGCAACTAAAGCTAACACAATTCGAATTGAAACTATTTTAACAACTGGTGAAAAAATCTCATGAAAGTCAATGCCTGCTTTCTGAGAAAACCCTTTTGCAACCAGTCGCGCTTTGTACCTGTCCTCCGTATCATTCGCACCTCATTTCAGCTTGAAAACCCATTTACACCCCACAGTTTTCCTGTCTTTCGGAAGCTCAACCAGATCCCATGTGCCGTTCTTACCTAAGGCCATCATTTATTCCTTCATGGCTGCTTTCCACTTGTCACTATTCGAACCTTCTATTGCTTCCTGATAGCACAGAGGTTCATTGTCATTAGCAGTAAATGCAACTGAAGTAACATAATCATCATACCTTCTCGGAGCACGTTTTATCCTTGTAGACCTCCTTAAAGCTGTTTCTGGTTGACTACCATCTGTAGGAACTTCTTGCCGATCAGTATCTGAGACCTGTTCATGATCTAAACTTGAACCCTGTTCATGTTCTGAAACCTGTTCATGACTAGTATCTGAACTATGGTCATCATGACTATCATTAGAAGTGTTGTCAAACTGAATGTGCTGAAAATCAAATACATCATCCTGTTTCAATTTACTACCTACATCTAACTGTACAAGAGAGGATTCATCAAATTTTACATCTCTGTTGATGATGATTTTGCGGGTAGTAGGATCCCACAATCTATATCCCTTTGTTCCAACACCATACCCAACAAAGACATACCTTTTAGACTTTGGATCTAACTTAGTTCACTGATGTTTAGGCACTAGAGCATATGCATCACAACCAAACACTCTGAGTTTAGAATAGTCACAAGGGTGTCCTTTCCATACCTCTTGCGAAATTTTGCAGTCTATCGCTGTTGATGGCGACCGATTTATCACATAACAAGCTGTAGCCACAACTTCCTTCCACAACTCCTTTTGCAACCCGGCGTTACTCGGCATACTCCTTGCTCTCTCTAGAAGAGTCCTGTTCATGCGTTCAGCAACTCCATTTTGCTGAGGAGTATAAACCGTGGTCTTATGTCTCTCGATCCCTGCATCCTTGCAATAGCTATCAAACTCCTTGGAAGTAAACTCACCACCATTGTCAGTTCTTAAACATTTTATTGTTCTACCAGTGATGTTTTCTACCAATGCTCTAAACTGTTTGAAAATTGTAAAAACATCGGACTTCTTTTTCATCATGTAGACCCACACCTTCCTAGAAAAATCATCAATGAACGACACAAAATATGACGAGCCACCATATGACGCTGTAGGGGCTGGACCCCAAACATCTGAATGAATATAATCAAGTATCCCTTTACTAGTATGTTTGCCTGTTTTAAATTTTTGTTTACTTTGTTTGCCAAACAGACAATGCTTACAGAAATCTAACTTTCCAGACTTTAGATTAGGAAGTAACTTGCGATCAGCCAAAATCTTTAACCCTCTTTCGCTCATATGGCCCAACCTTTGATGCCATAGGCGAATGGAACTATTGTCATGTTCAGACACTGTAGACACATGATCTGACCCTGTTCTTCCTTCTAACTGAAACAGATTTCCTACTTTCTTAGCCTTCATTACTAGTAAGATACCTTTATAGATTTTCATAACTCCACCTTGAATTACAGTTTTATATCCATTCGTGTCAAGTGCTCCCAGTGAAATTAGATTTTTTCTTAAGTCTGGAACATGTCTTACATCTGTTAACAATTTAGTTGTGCCATCAAACATTTGCAGTTGTATACTTCCTATCCCAACAATATTAGATGTGACATCATTACCCATGTACACGACTCCATCATTAACTGATCTATATGTCTTAAACCATTCTCTATGAATATACATGTGGTTTGATGCACCGGAATCTAACAACCAATGTTGATCATGATTTGACATATTAACAGACAACACTTCGTCGCTCATACCTGAACCAGATGCCGAACCTGTATCTGTCGCATTTGCCTCCTTCTTCTCTGTCGAAGAGTCTCCTTTCTTCTCTGTTTGCTGTCTCTTCCAGCAGTCTTTCTTCAAGTGCCCCGATTTGCCACAAAACCAGCATTTTACTTTGCTCTTCTTCCCTTTCGACTTTGAACGCGAATCGCTGAGCTTACCAGAGCGTCTTTCTCTTGAACGACCTCTAGCCATCATTGCCTCTTATGTAGAGGTGTCAGCATTCGACCGCTTCCTCGTCTCCTCAAACAACATGGCTCCAACCACATCGTCAAACTCAAGGACAGCTGCATTACTGAAGCTTATGGAAGTAACAAAGTGATCCCACGATTCAGGCAATGTACACAATAGAGTTATTGCCTTATCCTCTGAATCAAATTTTACATCTAGACTTTGTAATTGTACCAATAGAGTATCGAAAACATTCAGATGGTCAGTAACCGAGGTACCTTCCTTCATCCGCAAACTGTATAGCTGCCGCTTCAGGAGAATCCGATTTGTCAAGGATTTCGTCATGTAGAGCTTTTCAAGCTTTATCCACAAGCCTGCGGCGGTCTTCTCTGACACAATGTTGAACAGAACGTCATCTGCCAGACATAACCGAATTGCGCTCAGAGCTCTGTTATCCAACTCATCCCATTCATCCTCCGTCATGGAAGAAGGCCTTTTGCTCCTCCCCAACAGTGCTTTTGCCACGCCTTGTTGAACCAGCAGATCGTGCATCTTTAGCTTCCAGATCTCGAAATTGTTTTTGCCATTGAACTTATCAATTTCAAACCGGGCATTTTGAGTTTTCGCCATCTTGTGTCACAAGAAACACAATAATCTCCAAAAAACCAACTTTAAATCAAGGAAGTTTGTGTTTTTAAAAAAAAAATGCCTTTGCCTTTGTTTATGTTTGATATCTGCCCTTTGTACTTCATATACAAATTTCTGCAATGTGCACTTATATGCCTATACCATATGCAAATGGTATATTCAAATTCAATTTTTTAAATGCCACCCTTCACCTTTAAAAAAAAAAAAAAAAAAGACCTTTCACTTTAAAAACAAATGTAAATGGCATTTACATTATAAAAAGGACTTTTTAATCAAATCGATTTATTATATAATCGATTTCATATTTTTATAAAGTCTCTTTTACATTGATTTACCATATGCCATATCGATTTTCAATATACCCTTTTTTAAAAATATCGATTTTGTTTAAAACGTTTTTATATATATCGATTTCATATTTACTCCAATGTAAGCGTTTTATATTTTTCCAAACTCCAAAGTCGATTTATAAACTCCAAATCGACTTTTTTAGAAAATCGCATAAATGGCATACGATTCATAATCAAACGACTTTATAAAAACGCTTTTGTAAATAAATGGCATACGAACCAGCGTTATGTTGACTGCAGAAACCAGCAATTTCAAACGCGTAACAAAACCTGCGCACCATTATCCTGCTCGGATCATCAACTCCGTTCAACGCTGCCACTTCAAAAACAATGTTCAACGCATAACACAGTTTTTCCTCCATGCAGACCTCCACCCGCACCAGCAGTCAATAGCACGACATTCAATCCATGGCCCTCACAGCTTACGGCGAACTGCAAACGCAACTGCAAATCGATGGCAACAAGAGACAACAAGAGTCTCCACGCACCAGCGCTCCAGTTCAGCACCGGGCAGCCACGCAGTTGAACAGCAGTGCGCTCCACCTCCAACTTCCCTCTGATACCAATTGTTGGACAGTGCACAGCAAATTGAATAAACACAACAACATCAAACTTAATCATGCACACAAAGACAAAGGTTTACCGTGGTTCACCCAACCATTCTGGGCTACGTCCACACAACATGGCATTGGCAATCTTTATTATTCAAACAGGAGATTACATAATTCACACACCCACTCTAAAACAAACGTATGGATACCTGTTATATAGCAGGAGAATCTAACAGCCTCATAAATCCTCTCAACTCAAATTTAGGATGCATTAACTCCCTCCCAACAAACTGGAGCTAATCTAGGAACTAATTCCTAATTTTTGTCAGCTACTGAGATTTTTCCTATTTTATTTAAAACAGAAAATCTCAACAGATATTTCGCACTCAAAACTGAAAATCACTGCAAGAGAAACATTCTTATGGATAAACTTTCAAGAAACAGTTAAGATATCAAGAAATAATTTAGCAAGAAATAACTCTAACTATTAGTTTTTTCTTAACTATTAATTATTAATCTAACAACCTAAAAAAATTCAATCATTTAACATTCCATCCAATGATACAAGCAGTAGAGAGTGACATCTACCATAATTTTTTTCAAATAAAAATGCCTTACAACGTAATTATTAAATATTTTTTTTAATTTTCTAAATTTTAATTATCAAATTATAATTTTTTAATATTTTAATTATTTTAAAATATAAAAATAAATTCAACTAAAAAAACTCCGTAAAATTCAAATTATGAAATTACCTATTTCAAAAAATATGAGGGCAAAACCAAAAACAATAAAACATAACAGTTACAATGCGGGTTTTCCCATATCACACCATGCACACAACCATTGTTATGTACAGTTATTTTTATGTCGTACAATATGTATACACCAGGCCAAGCCACCCACCTTATGTTTTTTAATGCTTTTTTTCACTTATACTAATTACTTTGGTTTTTGGTAACTAATATTTATGAAGCTATAGTTTCATTAATATATTGAGGCAGTATATATCACTTATTATATTTTGTATTTAGTTAAATCCAAAAATTAGAATATATTGCTTTAGTGCATTAATAAAACCATAGCTCTACAAATATGAATATTCTGTCTTTCTGCCTCTCCATAACACCATTATGTTGAGCGACATCTCTCATTCCTCTTAAAAGTAAAAAATAGGTGTACTTTTCAACAAAGAAAATGGTGAGCCATTAAACTCTAAAAACAGTTTCGAAAAAATTAGAGCCCACTATCAAGAAAGCCCCACGTAAAATTATATATGATATAACTTATATACATATATAGGTTATTAATTAGGAATAAGTATTATTTTGAAATTTTATTGAGAGGCACTCTTCTGAGTATAGAATAGATATTTTAATGTCTTGTTTTGTCACATTATGACTCATTGAAATTATTAGTGGTTTTTGAACTCAATTAACCATAGTATTTTTTTTCTAATATATTGAAAATCTACTATAACTTAAATTACATTTTTAGATTCTCTGAGAATGATTCTCTACTATGTCCTAAATGACATTTTCTTATGTAGAAAAATAAAGTTGTTCTTGAGATAAATGGTGGTAATCATGAATACCATTTGAATTCCCTTTCACCTCTTCCCAAACCATGTATAGTTGAAATGAAAAGAAAGTTTAGAACTGCTTCTTTTCATGAAATTTGCTATTGCTGACTATTAAATTTCTGAGCCACATCAAATACTTATTATCGAAGATAAATTAGATGAAAACCCAATTGAAGTCTCATTGCTAACATCTTCAGTTGTAACAACTTTTAAAGTTGCTTCATCTCCTTCTCCAGTTGAAGAACTTTTAGGGGAAGCTCCCAAGCACACTTATGCCTCCATTGTATGTGGGAATTAACAATGATTTTCTCTTATTATTGAAGTTCCATTTGTTCTATTGTAATTAATTGCTTTGATTACAATCAATTTGTAGTCTTTTAGAGATTCTAACTTCTCAGCATTTTTTATTGTTTGAAACTTTTTAAAATTCAAAAGTTAGGGTTTCTAAGGGGTCTTCTACCACTACACAATATTATCAAACACCTACAAACATGAAAAAATTTAAGGATGGAAGTTTATCTTAAAATTTAGAAACCTTGGTGAATCTTACTAGTCCCCAATATGTAAATTGTAAAATTTTGATGATATTTTTGTAAAAATATTTAGGTTTCTAATTATTTTATATCAGTACATATACAATTTTGGGGTTTTTTTATGGTAAAATAATTGTATACTATAAAATTTGGGCTAATCAAATTTCAAAAAAAATGGAAATTGACGAATCTTTTTTTTGGAAAAAGCATGGAAAATTAGCCCACCTGCGAATATTAGCCCCTAAAATTTCCCCTACCTACAAATAAGGTTGTTTTTGTAGTTTAAAATTGTTGTAGTTAAAGAAGGGGAACATGCACCACAAACCCCAACAACTGCTCCAATGGCCTTTGGGTTCAACAATGCATCCCAATGGGGCTAATGACATCGTTGGCTCTAAAAATAAAGGTTTGCTATTTTTATATATGGTTCTACATAACTTACAGTTATGTTTAGCCATATTTTTTATTTTTAATATTCACAAACTAAACTCTAAACACGCTAAACATTTGTTATTGCATTTTCTCTTCCTCATGTGATGGAAGATATACATGAGGAATCTCTCTTCCACTGTCACATCTTCTGAATTAGAAATGGAGTTATAACAAATATAGAAAAATTAAACCTGGAGGGGTCAACGCGGTTAACTAGAAGGTGGGGTTTGGCATTGTCTCTATGAATCTCTTTTTAAAGTTTTGTATGTCAGCTTGTGTAATAGTATACTTTCTTTCATTCTCTATGAGTCTCTTTTTAAAGTTTTGTACGTGGACTTGTATAATAGTATACTTGCTTTCATTCTCTCTAATTCTTCATTTGTATGAGATTATCTCTTGTACTTTAACATGATACAAGAGTTTGTTATGCTTTTATTGATTTTGAAGACTTAAATTATGTTCAAAGGCCACAATAGTATGTATATGTCTATGTTTTAATATTATCTGTTTCTTATTTCTGTGTTTTTATGTTTTAATATTTTTTTCTTTCTTATTTTTGTCTTTATTGGATTTTGATTTATATATCTATTTTTTTTAATAACAATAAACAGTATTCCCCAATACCCTTTGGCAATAAGCAAATATTCATAAAGGCATCATCATCATACCTTTCTCATAAAACATAAAAAATACAATGGGTACTCATTTATTGTGCTTAACAACCATTACTATGTATGTGAGTACTAAGTATTCAAGAAATTTATTCCATAACTTCAATTTAAGTATAGTACTATTTAAATATGTAAGTACTAGAGTACTAGATACTCAAGAAATTTATTTCATAACTTCAAAATCAAATGTAAATGTTTGCCAATATGACTCCTTTAACAAAAATGATTATTGAAAGCTGCAAGCTAACTTTGAATCTAAGACATTTTCAAAGTGGAAACATCAAAATCCATCATTATCATTTCAGGCCCACCAATTTACCGTGGCCAAGCTTCAGATTTCAAAATTTGTATTTTCATTTCATTAAATAAAGAGTATAAAGCTTGAGATTTCAAATTTTGTATTTTCATTTCATTAAATAAAGAGTATATAACATTTGAAGAGCAAGTTTTTTTGCTAAGTTTGGGGCTTCCATACTCCTCATTGCTCTGGAGGGTTTGGACGAAAATTTCAATATCCTTGGGAACTAATAATGTATCTACTTAATTGTAATTTTACTCTGAAAATTATATGCAGTACTAACACTTCTGTGAATAAAAGATTTAGGGTTTGTCATTTTCTTAGTGTCAATAAAGTCAGTTATAATTTGGAATGCGGCCATGGTAGAAATGGTATAACTTGAATAAATTTGATGGACTAATCCTGGAAATTTAGATAAAATTGAAATTATTTGCACATTTAATTTGCATTTCAAAGTAATTTTATTCTTAAAAATATGTATTTTTCTATTAATAATACATTTTATTTTATTTTATTTATCTTGGGTTTTGTCTAAATTATTCAAAAAGTTACTAATTTATCATATATATATATATATATATATATATATATATATATATATATATATTCAACTTTTTCTTAGAGAAAATATATGTATGGGAATATTTTGTTCACATTTCAATTCTAAAGTATTAGATACTATACATTTAATTGTCATTTGAATTGTAATTTTTCCCTCACATTTTTTTAAACCTCTCTAATTTTAATTTAATTTTATTATAAAATTCAAATTAAATAAATTTAAAATAATAAATATAAAATTAAATTTTTTTATGTGATAATATTATATATTTCTTTTGGTTAATTCATATGATATTGTTACTTATTTAATTTGGTTAACTTTATTGGTATAATTTGTATGTTATCATTTATTAGTTCAAAAAAAAATAAAAATTAACATTATATAATTTGGACTACAATGCAATTTCTTGTTATTATGAAATCTAGTTTTTGAATTTATAAATTTTTAATCCAAATTTTAAATATTAAATCATTTAAATTTATTTATTATTTCTCTAATTTGAAATTATTTGTTCCAATTCCTATAAAATAAAAATAAAAAACCACATTGTCACCATGTAGCTATTGTTATAATTTGGAAATATAAAAATTAATAATTTTCATTATATAATATATGATAATTTTTTAAAACATTACCATTAATTCAAAATTAATCTCTTAAAATTTTAAAATAAAATTCTTGAAATAAGTAAAATTTATTTCAAACCGTTTATCATATACACCAAATAAAATATATTTAAAGTAACATATTGTTACTATTTCTACTCGTTAGAAAAGACATCAAATTAACATACTCTTACTATTTTGATTGATTAACATCAACAAAAACAATTTCTACTGATTAAGATTGAGAAAAACAATATTGAATGGGCCACGGGATGTACTAGAAGTCCTGTCTTCGTGAATGTTGGAGGAGTGGGTAGCTTGGATAGCAAGAAACGAAAAAGTACTTACCGCCTTTAGAATGAAAAAAGCAAACAGAAAGCGGATGGTGGTTTGGCGTTGGGTATATAGGGAGGAGGGAATTGTTTTGTTTTGTTTACTCAGGCGCTGCTCTTCTCCTCTGTTCTGTTCTCTCCATCTCATTCGTTTTCATTGCTTTGCCTTTGTTTATCTTGACGATTATATGTTGGATTTTAGTTGATTGAGCATGCCCATGCTCTGCTGAGCTTGATTGGAGTGATCTGCTGCGGGGCTTGATTTGATTATGTTTACCCTTTCTTCTTTGCGTGAATGATGAATGATTATGTTTATTTCGATTTCTTGTCTGGACTTGAAAATGAAAAGATAATGGACCTTCAGAAAATGAGACTAGTGTAATTGAGAGCGATGACTGATAAATGAGAATGATTAAGAAACTGATAAATGAGAATGATTAAGAAACTAAACATATTAGAAAATATATCAGATCACCCATGTTCTGCCCCGTGTGTATTGAAATGCCTTTCCAGTAAACAAAACGCATTGCAGATACATCATCCTTTGACAAATCGGGCTCGCTTGAGAAAGATTGGCAGGCGTTCAAATTATCATAATATATCAATTTGACTGTCATGCGGGAAAGTCTGTATAGGGTCGTTTGAAATGATATAAGTCAGGCTCGCTTGTAATCTACAATCCGGCTCGATTGATGACAAATGAGAGGCACGCATAATACAGTTAAAACGTATCATAGGCTCGCTTGTTGGAGGGAGGCCATAAAGACCCATTACAGATGTTGTGATGCCCGTCATGACCGGAATCTGTTTGTTTAGAAAAGTATTTGACTGATCCATAATCCCCTCAAGTAAGTGCGATACTTAATTTATATGTTTGCTTTTTTCAGTCCAAATTGAATGAATTAATTTATATGTTATACTTAGGTTTGCACCCAACGAACTCAATATCGCAATGAGCACGCTGATGCTCTGTAGCCGACATTCTACTTCTCCCACGAATTGCCCATATTACACCCAGCCATTGTAACCAATGATTCATTTTTAATCTGTCGTGCAATCTCCATACACCACACAGCCGAATGTTTGATTTTTTTTTCCAGCTTACACCAAGTGACTCTCCACCTCTTCACTGTAGGAGTAGTTACTATGAATAATTTACTTAACATACTTGAATTCCAAAAATGATATTTAAAATAATAAATATATTAGTAGTTTTTAGGAGATTTTTTTCCAAGTCTAATTTTTCTAAAATTTGCAGTAATTCATTGAAAACAGAATTTTGATGGCTAACCTTGCACAATGGAAGTGCCTTAAGAGTTTTTTAGAGTGCTGAATCCATATATACAGTCAAAAAACCAATTTAAATAATAAAAATCAAAAGTTTACTTCAATTTTTTTTATCAAATTTGAACATCTAAAACTCCAAAAAATCGCACTAAAACAACTCCATAAATATTTAAAAAATGAAAAATAAATCATAATAAAAAATCTTTATAAAATATAATTAAATAAGAATGAATATAAAAAGATAAAAATAATTCGGTAGATAGGAAAACACGTAAGCCATTGCATTAAACGCATTTTTGGTTATCCGCAGGGTTATCAAACGAAGTTCGGCCTCAGTGCAGAGAGTCTACAGTGAATCCTAAATAGCATTCTCGCACCCTAACTCCAAATTCTCCTATATCTGTGCGGGTTTGTCTTGAACAGATCGAGAATTACATCACGAGTTAAATTGTGATTTGCCCTAACCTTCGATCAGTTATTTCTTTAATAAAAATGCCACTGACATATACCTTAAAATAATAACAAACTAATTTATAACCCCACGATATTTTTATTCAGACATTGGAGCTTATTTCAATATGATTATTAGCTTAGATGTTATTATTGTAATCTCTATATCCCGTTCAAATGCATTTGGCGATGGTTATAATTAGGCTTACATTGTTGAAAACAATATGATATGATTTGAGAGTGTAAATTTTTTAGATTTATATTTAATTTAATTAGAAATCTTTAAGAAAATCACATAATTAATTGAGAAATCAATATAAATAAGTTTAAGTTTTTTTGTTTTTTGTTTTTTTTTTTATTAATGGCATTTTATTACTTTTTTATTATTTATTTTTCAAATTTTTCATTTATATTTAAAACTTTATGTGAATTGACTTTCTAGTTTAGTTTATATGTCTACTTGGATGTTTTGTATTTAAGGTGTAAATTTGGTTTCTCAAGCTCAACAAATAGGAATTCAACTTTGAAAATGTACTCTTTAAAATAAAGTTAGTAATTTTACCACCCAACTATAACTTACACTTAAAATGATATATTGATTCAATACAGACAAAGTCTTATTTTGAACACAATACACACCCTTTAGTGATGTTATTGTAGAGGTTTAAATACTAATACAATAACCTATGGAAAATTTGAATACATCTTAAAAAGAAATTATTTAACAAATGAATATGAAGTTTCAACACTAATATGAAACTCTACTCTAGGTTAGGGACACTAAAAAAAACCCATTTTCTTTAAACCATATAACCTTGTTCATTTGTCTAGCTAAACATTTCTGCTAACCTTCCCTTCTTCTTTTTCTAATTCTCCTATTCTTCTTTGATAAACTGATGAAAACCTTAAACATCCCCCTATGTGCAAGAGGAAAAAGAAGTTTTGTTGAAGAAGGATTTTGAAGATGAATGCTTGGTTAAATTGATTCAATGATAGAAGTACTAAAGTAGAAGCATTTGATGAATACATATTAAAAATCTAATACAGTATTGATTCAAAAGAAAAAATAAATATCATGAAAAGGCTTAGAAGGTAATAAGTAAAAATGCACATTGTAGCATGGATGTGGGGGTTGGAGCTGCAAATGTGTACTAGGGTGACAATGAGGGTTGGGTGCGAAGATGTGCATTTGTTGAGCTCAAAATATGCATTAGGCCCAATGCATATTGGTAGCCCCATCCTTACTCTCATCCTCAACCCTCACTTTTGAAACTAACTAGATATCACAAACTAAGGGGAGATATGAATAGATGAAGAGATTTGAGGAAATCCTTTCATCATAAAGTATATTAAATATCTTAAGGTTGGAAATGGTTAACTCTAGAGCAACCCTTTCAATAAAATTGATATTTGGTAGGGCATTACAAGGCATCTTTTAAGGGAAGTTGGCTTGGGACCAACAATTTGAAATAATGTTTTTTTTTTTCTCTCTGTCACTAGCCCATGAATATAGGAGATGAAGTTGATAGTCTCACAAAAAGTATGTAACAAAAGAATTTAGAGAGCAAGAATAATTTGTGTTACTTAACCACAAGTTAAAGGCAAAGTGGTGTTATAATTAACAAACTTAATAATTATGATCTATCTATAATAACGCAAGACTAGAATTTGATGGAGATAGTTGGTGAAGCTTGAATTTTGTTGCAAGCTTTATGGAAAGTGGAACTCTTTCCTATTAAAATAAAATAAAAGAAGGTGGTAAATTTACAAGGAAGAATTAATATTAATATCAATGTCAAACTAAATTAGGAGGGATATGACAATTGGGATGTGGATCCCAATAATCTAAACAAATGACCATTGGATAGTGCATTGAAGATAACATAGTATGTAACACCATCATGAGAGGGAATTGGTTCAAAGACTATTTTAGGTTGTTAATTTCAAATCATAACTCATCCAAACCAAAGTGTGCTACCATTTATTGGAAGAGATGGATGCATTTTCATTTAAAGTGTTGACACCTAATCCTAAACGATTGGGTGAGATTGTATATTATTGTAATTTAGTAAATAAGGAAGGCCAAGGGACATTGGGAAGTGAATCCCAATAGCCTCATCTCCATGTATAAGTACACACACAATCTCCATCTAAATTCATATTTAGTTTTGCGGAGTTACCTCCATTCATATTTAGTTTTGTGGAGTTACCTCCTCGTCTGACATGGTATCAGAGCCAGTCCCATTTTTGGCATCCCTTCCTTTGGTGTAACTCCCTCATGCTCTGCATTTCTGCAAACTGTCATTGTGCATTTAGTTTTATGTTTTACTGCTACTGAAATTATGGTATTCTAGAATAATTCTGTATTTTTTTTGGCAAATTCTGCCTCATTTTAGCTCTGCACATTTAATTTTACTGTGCAATTTTTTTTTACAGTTTCTCTCACGCTCACCCTCACAACTCTCACACGCAGACCCCCGCCCCCTCACACGCTCCATATCTCACAGCTCACGGCCCTCACAGTCCTCACGCTCACTCCCCACCCGCTCTCCCTATCCCCCTCACCCGCTCTCCCCATCCCCACTCACCTGCACTCCCTCCCCACTCACACCCACCCTCCCCACCCACTCTCCCCATCCCCCCTCACACAACTTTCCCCACTCACCTGCACTCCCTCCCTGCTCAAGCCCGCCCTCCCCACCTGCTCTCTCCATCCCCCCTCACATAGCTCTCCCCGCTCACCTGCATTCCCTCCCTGATCACGACCACCCTCCCCACCTGCTCTCCCCATCCCCCTCACCTACCCTCTCCACCTGCTCATGGCAGCTTGCCCCTCCCAACCCACCCTCCCCACCCAATCGTTCCTTCCCCTCCCCTCCCACGCAGATTTTCCCTGCGTTTTTTTTAATTTTATAATTCGAGCATAATATCATTCTGATTTTTTACACAGTTTGGCCTCCCCCAGTAATCACCTTCCCTAGAAAATACCTCCCCTGGTACAAACCTTCCCCAGAGAATACCTCCCTTATATAATACCTCTGTTTTTTCCCCAATTTAAAATAATAGTAATAATAATAATTGCAGAATTGAAACAAGAATTGAGTTTTTATCGTGACAGAAAAGTACTTTTTTCTTCAAAAGAATGCATTCTCTCATATATATTGTAGGATTTGTTATCTCTGGCAAGGAAAACTATCCTGAATGGTCCCGGAAAATCAAGCACACTCTCATTTTTAATGAGATGTGGAGAGGAATTTGTGAAGGAGAAGGAGACCTTCCACCAACAAAGCCCACTTCACACAAGGAGATTGCCATTTGGGAAAACAAGAACTACAAGGCCTATGCCTTGATTGCAGCTTCCGTAAATGAAGAGGTGAGTCGTCATATTACACCATTTTCAAATTCCTATGAAGCCTTACGCAAGCTAAAAGAACTCTATGACTCACATTCAGAACTTGAAATTGTTCAATTAATGATTAAGCTGTTCAGTCTTGAATTGAAAAATGATGACCCTCTTGCTTTAGCTTCAGAAGTAAGATCTATCATGCATGACATTAAGAACATTGGTGTAGAAGTTGATATACCTCTCATAGCATATGTTAAGGCATTGTATCCGACTTACTCACATTATCTTGAGTCATTGCAAGCAAGTGGAAACCTCGTGAAAATCACCTTTGATTCCCTTGAGAAAAAGTTTGCAGAAAAGAGAAAGCTTTTGGAAAGATGACAGCCCCTCTGTCTTCTGAAGAGGCTGTATGCTTTGCACATAGAGAGAAGAGTCATGCTCAAGATTCTTCCAGAGGAAGAGGTGCCCGAAGAGGAAGAGGAAGAAGAAATTTCAGAGGAAGGGGGGGGCATACAAACTCAAACTGAAAAATTTGATCTTCATTGCATACGCTGCAATAAAAACTGGCATGATGCATCTACATGTAAGCTGCATTGGGATAAAATTGAGTAGCAAAGAAATCAAGAAAAAGGTAAAACTCATGATAGAGACAAAGGTAAAGCACCTGAATCTGCTCATTATGTTGTAGCACATTGTAACAATGGAGTAACTAAAGATGTATTTGATGTTTCATTTACTTCTTGGAGAAATGATTGGTTGCTAGATTCAGGAGAAACATGTCACATGACATTTAGAAAAAATGATTTTTTTGAAGAATTTACTGACAAATTTTATGGAGCAGTATACTTCGCAGATAAATCCAAACTCAAGCCATCAAGGCTTGGCACAATTAGGCTTAAATTTCTTGGTCTTCCAGATCATCTTCTACATGAGGTTCTATACCTCCCTGAGTTGAGGAGAAACTTGTTGTCCTTGGTCCACATTCACCAGCAAGGACACTCCATTCACATGTTTGATGGCAAGGTTGAGCTTAAAAAAGCATCGGATTGCTCACATTTCATGGAGGGAATAGAAGAAGGAAGACTCTTGAAGCTACAGGGTTCCTCTGCTCATGCACAAAACTTTTCATTTAGTTCACATGATGATGAAGGTACATTCCCATCAAGTCTTTTATGGCATGCTAGATTTGGACACTTAAACTATGACAACCTTCGATTGTTGAAGAAAAATGGTGTTAATGGACTGCCTATAATTCCTAGGAAGCTTAAGCAATGTGATGCTTGTATTCTAGGAAAGCATAACAAACAAACATTTCTTCTTGGGGTATTTTAATACCTCCAAAGGATATCGTCTCTATGATGAAGTCAATAAGAATTTTGTAATAGCAAGAGATGTCATATTCCTTGAATCTTCCAAGATTGACAATGTTGTTGAGTGGAAACTTGATCGCCTGGATAGATTCACACATGCAAAGTATTTTCAAGAATTTGATAATCAGATTCCACTTCTTGAAGGGGGGATTCCTATAATGAATCAATATATGGAATCATTTCCCGAAGCACTCTCTCCCCCACATGAAGAACCAACCACGGATGACACCTTGAATGATGTGATTGACAGAATTGAGAGATTGAATCTTGATTCAATTCTAACTCAGTCAAATGAGCAACCTGGGCCATCATAGAAAGGTCCCCCCAAACGGCTGACAAAGACACTAGAAAATGTTCGTCCTGATGAGGTTGGAAAGATAGGAACAAGAAGTTCCACTAGACAAAACGAAGGTGATGTAGATAATTTTGATTCACCTGTTGATATGGATATTTCTTATAACTATGAATTGAGTTTGTCTACAGATCATGAACCAACTTCCTTCAAAGAAGTCGCTTCTCATGACAAATGGAATGAAGTGATGAAAAAGGAGTATGATGCCTTGATAAAGAATGGCACTTGGAAGCTGGTTGATCCTCCTTGGGGAACCAAACCAATTGGCTGCAAGTGGGTCTACAAGAACAAGTACAAAGCAGATGGCTCACTTGACAAGCACAAAGCCAGGCTTGTGGCAAAAGGTTTTACACATAAAGAAGGGGTTTATTATGAAGAAAATTTTGCTCCCATAGCAAAATGGGCCACCATCCCGACACTCTTTGCCCTAGCAGCTCAGAAGGGATGGAAATTCTATCAGATGGATGTAAAAACCGCCTTTTTGAATGGAGTTGTAAAGGAGAAAGTTTTTATGTCCCAGCCAAAAGGATTTTTTGTGAAGGGCCAAGAACACAAAGTATGCAATCTTATAAGATCCGTGTATGGCCTCAAGAAAGCACCACGAGCCTGGTATGAGAAATTAATTGAGCATCTTCTGAAACTTGACTTCAAACATTTTGATCTAGATGATGCAACTTTGTTTGTTAAGAAAGTTGGAAAAACAGTTGTATATCTTGTGGTGTATGTAGATGATCTTTTGATGACAGGGAAAAATGAGAGTTATATTACATCCATAAAGAAAGAATTGAAGAAAGGTTTTGAAATGACTGATTTGGGTTATGTTCATTACTATTTGGGTATTGAAGTAACTCAACATCCTAAATTTATATTTCTTTCTCAAAAGAAGTACATTGGAGATCTTTTGAACAAGTTTGGCATGGATGAATGCAATCCGTTAACCACTCTAATGGAACAAAACTTGAAACTCACATCCATTGAAGGGAAGGAATTCGAGGATGCAACGAATTATAGACAGCCTGTAAGAAGTCTTATCTACCTGACTACCACCAGACCAGACATCTCATTTACTGTTGGAATCCTCTCCAGGTTTATGCAAAAACTGTGTGAAGGACATTAATCTGCTACAAAAAGAGTTCTAAAGTACTTGAAGGGGACTCAAGACTTTTGACTCAAATATACACAGGTAGGCGATTTCAGCTTGATCAGATACTCTGATTCAAACTTTGATGGGGACAAGGAAACTGGGGTGTCTACTTTAGGTTATACCATGAGTCTTGGATCAGGAGCTGTCTCATGGAGATCACGCAAACAGTCAGTTCCAGCAGATTCCACAACCAAGGCAGAATATGTGGCAGTAGCTAAAGCAACATAGGAAATTGTGTGGCTCAGGAAAATCCTAGAAGATTTGTAGATTAAACAAATGCATTCAACACCACTCATGATCAACAACACTTTTGCAATAAAGTTGGCCAAGAACCCGAAGTTCCATGATTGAACAAAGCACATCAATACAAAATACCATCTGATTCGACATCATGTTGAGGCCAAAACCATAAATATACATCATTGTTCCACAAATGAGCAGACTATAGATATCTTCACCAAAGCGCTTGGAAGAGAAAAGTTTGAAAAGTTCAGAACGATGCTTGGACTCACCAACATCCCTTTAGATTAAAGGTGGGGATGTTGACACCTAATCCTAAGGGATTGGGTGAGATTGTATATTATTGTAATTTAGTAAATAAGGAAGGCCAAGATACATTGGGAAGTGAATCCCAATAGCCTCATCTCCATATATAAGTACACACACAATCTCCATCTAAATTCATATTCAGTTTTACGGAGTTACCTCCTAGTCTGACATAAACTTTAAAGAAACAATAATGGAATAGTGAATCTCCAATGCCAAAGAGATATTAAACGTTGCAAAAAATACCCTAGAAGAAGAATTTTGGAAGGATACTAGGAACAATTTATAGTAAAAATCTCGATATAATGAATATTTAATAATGATACACAAAGATATAGGAAAATCCCTTTCAAAGCTAGGAGACATGTATTAGGGAGAAGCTCCACCCCAAATTGGCTTACATGCCTTCACAAAGAAAGTTATATTTTGGGAAGTGAGATAAATCCCATTCAATGAATATTGAAGGGTAGTATTTTTTGGATTGAATAATGAAAATAAAGGATGTTCATTTTGATACATAGGCCCAAAGTCTTTAGTACACTCTACTACTTGGAGATGACAATGGTATAAGTAAGAATAATAATAGAGTGAATATTATAGAGATTGTTATTTTACTTAAATAATTTATTAAAAAATTATTAATAATTAAAATTTATATGTTTTTAAATTATATTTAAAATATATTTTTCTTTTTAATTAAACAATTTCTTTTAATATTGAGTGTGAAAATGATATGTCATAACATATAAAATAATCTACATATTAATATATCATGATTTTAATTTTTATAAGGAACTATAATAAAATAATGTACCTAGTGTACCTTTTTGTTAAGATAATGTTTAATTAATTATCATGTGTTTCACCCTTTATGAAAAAAAAAAAAAAAAAAAAATAATTCATACACTTTTATTGACTCAGAAGATAGTATGCAATATAGCAAAATGCAAACATACCAATATTTTATTTTTTATGGTAATGGATAACCGTAAGATAGTGATGTCCTATTAATATTATGGTTGATTATCATATTTGTCTTTATGTTAAAACTCATATTCACATGTTTTTAATCTATAATAGAAACTTATTTAATTTGAATAACTTTTAAAACATCTAAACTAAACAAAATGCTTATATTCACCTCCTTTTAATTTATAATAGAATTTGTTTTTTTCCTTGGAAAAATATTAACTTCCTATTAAATTATAAAAAGTTACATATATAGATGCACAATGTGTATTTGTGAAACCACTTAAGAAGGTAGTGCCCAAATAATCACTATTTTCTCCTTCTTTTTCTTTTCTACTTTTAGCCAATTATGAGTGGTTGCAATAATACTTAGTTGATTCTCTTATGTCTTCCTCATATGTTCCTTATTTGAGTCAAAACTCTATGTATAATGACGTTTAAATCCTCTTAATTCCTTCTCATTCCGTCTTTCTTGGCGTGTGTGTCCATCCTCGCTTGGATTTTGGGGAACTAATACCACTGTTCCTTTGTGGTTTAAATATTCATTCACTGGGGATGTCTGTGGATTTGGATTTTCCTTAGTGGTGGGCGGTCCCAAGTCCTCATCTTCCTCTTCAGCTTCAGGTTTTGTTGTTGGGAATTTCCATCCCTTAGGATTTTTAACTGGTTTTCTTTCTTCCTGGGATATTTCTTTGCCAAAGGACATGTGGTTTGTAAATGTCCAGTTTGAAGACATAGATGACACTGAAATGTTGTGTTCTCATAATCTAATAACTTGGTCCAGCACCATTTGTCATAGGTAGTCCTTTGCTAAGGTATACCTCAACACATATCCTAGCAAAAGTATAAATTTCTTCTTCAGTTCTTTGAGTATCCATCTTGATGTATCTCCATAGCCTGTTACCAATTCCTTCGAGAACCACTAGATGCCAAAAATGAATGGTTAAGTTATGCAATCTTACCCAGATGGGTATTTTGGAGACACTCATTGAATTAACATCAAAATATGGGAACCATGGTATCATAAATAGTATGACATTTTACCAGAACCATTGACCCTTATGTAAAACTAGACAGTCATTGATTTAACATCAAAATATGGTAACCATGGTATGATAAATAGTCCTGCATTTCCCAGAACCATTGACCATTATCTAAAACTTGGTTTTTGGTCTCTCTATAGTAGAAACATAAAGTTATTTAATATGAAGAATTTTTAAAACATCCAAACTAGACAAAATATTAGTTGAGGTATCTCTATTATTATGTTGCTTAACCTTATAATAAACATTTTTATTTAATTTTATAATAAATTAAATTAAATTATTATGATTAACAAATATAAAAAATTATAATTTTCATTATCACAAATTTGATTATTTTTTTTAATTACAACGATTTTAAAAATTAAAAAAAAGGTCTTCAAATTTTAAAATAAAACTATTTTTTTCAGCAGCAAAATAAAATTGGAAAAGTAAGATTTTGGATACTATTTCATTTTTGAGGCAAATTTATTTTCACTTGTTTACTCGGAGTTAAATAGATAGACATACCAACTTTTGAAAAAATGAGTTAATGTTGATATTGGTTTTGTATATCACGAAGAATTTATTCCGAGTCTCTTCAGGACAAGGGGACTTACTTCTCTACGTAGACTTGATTTACTTTTCATTTTTTAGAATTTCCATATCACACCATTTGTATATAGAACTATGAATACTTTGAGTAGTTTAGATTATATATACACACTTATCTTTTAATATATATATATATATATATATATATATATATATATATATATATATATATATATATATATTTTAAATAAAAATGGTGAGAGACATTTCACGATAAAGTTTTCGTTTTTTCTTTTCTTTTCTTTTTCTTTCTTTTTCTTTTTCTTTTTTTTTAACTTTTTTCATTTTTCTTTTCTCTTTTTTCTTTCTTTCTTTCTTCTTTTTTCTTCTTCTTTTTTTTTTTTTTTTCTTTTCCAAAAAAAAGAAAAAACATTTGAAGAAAAGAAGGAAGAATTACTCATCGTTTCTTTTCTCCTCTGTTCTGCCCATTTCCTTCGTTTTCACTTGCCTTGCTCTATTTTGCTTGATGATTTATGATTTTTTGTAAAGTTGATTGAGCATGGAAATGATCTACTTTGATTTGGTTGGAATCCTTTTCAACAAGAAAAAACAACAGAATTTTATTTAATCAAAAGTTGTTACATATATCATCATTATACAACAACCCATGAGTGCCAAAAGGAGAGCTAACAAAGCAGTCAGCAGAATGATCTCATCAGATAAAAAGATTGACTCATAACAAAATATGGGACAAAGGACACCCCTATTCCATACATAATTGAGGGAAAAAAAGGGCCATGTGCAATCTACAAATGTGATAGAGCATACAGAGAATGGAAATGAAAAACCTAGACAGAGCATCCAGAGAATGGAAATGACAAACATGTATTGCTTCCTTTTTGTCTGGTTTGGTTGGAGTCAGCATTGTTTGATTTTATCATGCTTACAATTTCTTCTTTGTGTGAGAATTTATGTTTATTTAAATTTCATGTTTGGAATTGAAAATGAAAATGCAGAACAAAAGATGAGGTTAAGATGTCCTAGATGTACATGTCATGGGTTTCGAGAAAAAAAATTCCAAATAGCGGCTTCAGCTGGATTTTTAATACTCCCTTTGCAATGGGCGACTCCTTCATTTGTATAACGTAATGGAATATGAATTTTATGGTAGTGTTTAACACTTTATTTTCCTTTTTCTTTTGCATTTTTGATAGGCAGGGAGATTGAGATTGAGCAGAGGCAGTGAGTTTTTCCCATATGGTTGCACTCATATGGAAGCTCCACAAGGTGGTCCCTAGGTCTATTTCTCTAACCATCTACGAAGACTTTTCCAATTGAACTTAAGTGGGTAGGTAGTTTATGATATCCTTATTTTGAATTCACACTAAACTCATGAAAACTACATTAATTCCGGGTTGGTTATCTCACATTTGTGTTTGGATCTTTTATATTTATGTTTTTTCATTGTAGTATATTGAGAAATGGGAGCCAGAGTGGTTTGAATCATGGAAAACTATTTTGAGGAAAAATAGATGGGATTATCCCTGTGTACAAAGCAGAGAAACTATAGATGAATCTAGCATAAAACTTTTTGAACTCTATGATTGATCATCTCCCCCACGCAGAGGACAAAGCAGAAGAGAGGTATAAATTTCATTTCATTTAAATCTATTGTAGCCTTATACGTCTTTGAGGCCCATGCATTTATCTCCATAGCCCATGTAATACCATTGAACCATTGTTAGCATATGGTTTATGTTTCTATAAATGTGCAGTGCAGGTGCATTTTTGAATGCATGCGCAATAGAGGGAGAGAGATGCATTTAGTCATGTTATGGTGATGGATTTTTCTGGATGTAGATATTTTATAAAGTTTCCACTAAGGCAATCCGCGGAGGTGAGTACAGTCATCCCTTGAAAGTACAATGCTTAATTTATATATTTGTTTTTAAGTACAAAATGATGAATTAATTCACAAATTTTATAGGGTTAGAAAATAAATAGACACCACTTTGTTCTTTATGTAACATAGGCCTTTTTTTTATTTTTTGGTTTGTTTTTTTTTTCTAGCATATTTTGAGCAGAGAGACAATTATATGGTGCACAGGGAAGTTCAAAAACTGAAGCTCTATCCAAAGGCATAGAAAGACTAAACAAATGTTCTGAGGGGTCTAGAACATTTTTTAGTTTCATTATTGTTTTATAGTCTCATTACTTCTTAAAATAATTTTGTGCTTGGATTCAATTCCATTCCATGATATTATTTTATTTAACATATACATCACCCATTAGAAATCAGGTAACGGAGGAAAGTATGTTTTCTAGTTTCATTACTTCTTGAAATAATTTTATACTTGGATTCACTTTCATTCTATTATTTCATCATATGAACATAAACATCACCTATTAGAAATCATGTACTAGAGGATAGGTTCTTTTAGTTAGCCAGTGAGCTTATACTTTGTTCCTCATCCACTGTAATCATCAAATTACTTTATCAAACATGTAATTTATAATTAGGCTGAGAGACGTCCCTCTATTTTAAAATAGGTAATTAGGTTGATAGACGTCCCCTGTTGGAAATCAAGTTGAGGATAGATTTCTTTTATTTTGAGAGATTTGGTGCATGACCACTTGCCTGATTTAACTAAAAAAATTTAAAAGCATTTCACTTTTACATTGGCGTAAAGCCTAAAATGTAGAGTTTCCATAATCTGCACTTAGCTGCCAATCATCGATCATATTTGCACCGTTGCAACTAACATGGAGATCTCTCCATATGTTGTACAATTTTGTGCAATTAGAGGAACAAGTCACCCAAATTCTCTATGGGTAGGTGTTTATTTCTCCCTCACATCACGCGTACTCCATTAGTCAACTCCATATTGCAATAAGCATCCCAATGCTATGTAGCCATGCTTATTGCTATAGAAATAAAACTAGAAATTGCACCACATGTTGCAAAGGAAACGTTATAAGGTTCTAGCATAGGAAAGAATAGAATAAATGAAAGAGGTTAAAAAATTATGCAATTTTGTTTCTTTATTGGCGTTTTTCTAGGAAAAAAATCAAAAATCATTTATTTTCCCATCTAACAAAGAGTAACAATCAAATATGCTAGTGAGAAGAATGGTAGAAAGTTTTAAATGTAAGAACTCTTTTCCTTTGTGATAGTACATTTTGGTTTTCAAAGAAACTTATTTTCGTGATATTTTAAATAATTGATTCCTCTCCAATAGACCCTTCATAAAGACCCATTTTATTCAACTGATTGAAATAGGCAAGTTTCTTTTGTCTAGTGCTTTCTAACTTTTTGAAATTAAAGGAACATGTATAGAGATTGCTAGACCAAAAAGAGTAAAGTGAGTGAATGTCAAATGGCTATCTCATTAAGTAATCTCTTAGATCTTCTCATGTGGGCCTTCTTCAACTTATGAGGTAGTAGGAACTTTCTTGACTCCAACTCCTCCATAATAAGGGGTGGAGAATTATGTTTATTGAACCACTGGACCTTAAATCGAAATATCCATCTTTGTAATTGTTATGGAACAACTTATTTTTTGTTAATTGAATGTAAGATGCGATTTTTCATAATGGATGAGACAGTTTGGAAAAAGTACTCAAGACCTCTATATGAGGAAATATGCATGTTTATTTTTTTTCTGCATGAAGGATTCACTTGGTTTTTATGACTAGGTTGGGCGAACTTCACTCTTCCAGGAAATGAATTGCTTCTATCACATTCCCGATGTTGAATTCCTCTAATACTACTCATGGAACTCTGACTCTGCTATACAGCTAGAATTATTTAATGTCATAACACCTTAGCAGTATGACAGGTTATACTTCATAAGAGACTACTAAGAAGCTCAAGTATTGTATATCCACCTTCACCTGTCATTTGAACATAGAACATAGAATTATCTTAATCGTCAATTTTTATGGATAAGGGACATTTGGGCTTTTTTTAACCCTTGGGGATGCTTAATAAATCTCAATTCAGATAAATTTATATTAGTAAATTATCTACAAACATATTTCCATAATTACTCTTTAAACGACCAATATTCCACTGCTTTCGAAATTTGCACCTCAGTCATAATAACAAACATCATCAAGACCCAAAAGTAAGAATAATAAATCAGCGCATAATCATGGAATCTAATGACTTGTTTAAGGATCATAATTCAAGAAATTAGTGCATTTTAAAGATATTTATTTTCCCATCAAGTAAAAAGCAACAATAAAATTTTGTAGTGAGAATAATGGTAAAAAAAAATTAAATGTAAGAACTCCCTTCCCTAGTGATAGTACATTTTGGTTTTGAAAGGAAAGTATTTTCCTGATCTTTTAAATAATAGATTCCTCCCAAAGAGACCCTTGAGAAAGAGCCTTTTTTTCAACTTATTGAAATAGGTAAGTTTCTTTGTCTAGTGCTTTCTAAGTCATTGAATTTAAGGGCAGAGGTAAAGAGACTACTAGACAAAAAATATCAGAGTGAATGAATGTTAAATGAAAATAACATCGAGGAATCTCTTCATATTTTTTCATGTGGGCCTTCTTCATCTGATGACGTAGTAGGAACTTTCTCAGCTCCAACTCCTCTAGAATAAGGGGTGGAGAATTATGTTGAGTGGACTACTACTCATGGAACTATGACTCTGTTAGGAATCTGTAATTTTAGCAGATTGGTAAGACTAAAACTGCAGAAGCAACATCATTTAAACCAACTTTGGGATTCTAGGATCTAGCCCTCCTAAATCTGGAGAGGGATCTCTCCAATAAGTGCAAAGATTTATCTTGTTTGCTTTTATGTGTGATTTTAGGCTAGTTATTAAGGACAAGGGTTTTGTTTGTTTTGGTTGGACAAAGATAAATGAAGGTGAAGGAAGTCTAAATGAAGGGTGAAGATGAATGAAAGCGAAAATTGATTCAGCTAAGAAGATAGGCAAGACACAGCTTCAATCCATTGGGCTATGGAGTCATAGTAGGGTTTTAATTAAAACAACAAGGTTCAAGAGTGGTCTATGGGGCAAGTCATCTATGCCTAAGGATCTCTTTAAAGTTTTATTTATGGAATGAAATGATACATTAAGAAGGGAAAATAAATAGATGCAGAACAAAGAGCAGCCCAGGATCTGGTAAGTACTTTCAAACTAGCCAGCCTTTGACTAGGCACTTAAGAAAGACATGAAAGCAAACTAGGATCTGGTAAGTACTTTCAAACTATCCAGCCTTTGATACACTTTCAATAGAAAACATATAAAAAACAAAGGGAAACTTGAAGGAAAATTTTGGAGTAGAAACTAGCAGGCCGGGCTCACCACAAATCCTCTCCTAGCTCTTCTTTACTTGGCTACTTCCAAGACAATCACAGAGATAACACAGAATAGCCTAAGATCTGGTAAGTACTTTCAAACTATCGAGCTTTTAACACATTCTAAGGGAAACAATCAAACAGTTATGCAAACAAGACTGGGACCAGGGCTCACCATATCTTCCTCAGTTCATCTTCACACAACATATACTGAAAGTAACATTCAAAAATAATATTCAGCTAAGACAACAAGATGAGGGAACGCCAGCATTCCTATGCTTAAACTGGATTAAATCATTTTCAAATAACACAGTTGGAAGAAAACATTTAAATAAAGATTTTTCAGCCAGAGAAGGTTACTGGTATACAGTAGGTCCTAACACTGTTTAAACTGTTCTTTACAGAAGAATATGAAACATAATGAAAACAGAAATAAAGTACAAGTTACAATGAGAAAAACATCACCGTCGACATAGACCAAGATCCCATAAATCAGCTTGTATTGATGCTCCAAACCAGTTACAATCTTCAAGTCCAATGGTTCTTTACAGTTTTAGGCTTCTCAGCTCAACTTAGGTATCTTCACTTACAAACAGAGCATACAGCAGCTTCAGAAAACTATTTACATGCTACAGATATGCGGTGACCAACCCCTCACTCATCTTCTATTGAAGTATTTATAGAAGGATGAGGAGGTGAGATCTGATAAAGATCTCAAATACAATTAATACAGAGTTAATGTTTTTCTTGGCCTTTGGGGGGCTCGATGAAGAAACTGTACAGGTGTTTCACTGCATTAATTGATTTACACTCATGATTTAAGCTTGGTGGGAGCTTTTGTTGACCTTCGAGGCTCTGTGTGACGCTAGGGTTACCCTGCAAATGTCCTTTGCATTAAGTTTCATGGCAGAAGTAACTTCTTGGCTGCGCTAAGGCAAGATCTGATCTTCCTCAATAACTTCGGCCCCTGATTGAGTACTTTGAGGAACAGGTGGCGTTTATGGTAGCTGAGGAATCAATTCGCCTCAATTGAAGCGGTGGAAGTCTTTCCGTCTGTTAAACACTTATGATTTCTCTTTAACTGTGTTTAATTTGGGGGGATTAGGCTTTTGATAATCATTCTTAGCCGTGATCCCCACAAATCTGTCTTCAATATTTATCTGTTGTGCTTTATCTTCAAACTTATACTCTTTAACTGTTCTTTTGAATAGAACAGTGTCTTGTCGATGTGCAGGGCCACGCAGGGCTTTTTATGTTATCAATGCGCATGAATCATTGATAAATCATTTGAATTTAACCTTGTGAATGGTTCTCTTTAATAGCTCGAAGGCACAGGAAACGCCTTTCCCAACCCTCGGCTCTCCTTCATTATATAATGGAAAACCATTAAAACACCTGAAAAACAAAAAAAACAATTAAGAAATCCTGCAGAATTGGGTTTAAACTGCTTAGAAGGCGGGGAAGGAGCGTATCCGTTGGATCTTGACACGTGGACGGTCCAGATTTAATCGGGGAATCGCAATCGGCGAGAGGAGAAAAGGGGTGCGATTGAAAAACTCCGATGTGATTGCGCGATCGGGAGGGTCAAAGCGATTGAGTGATGACCATCGATAAAAAAACGAGATCAATGGTGGAGGATGGATTGGGGGAGTTGTGATCAGGGGGCAGACAAAATGTATGCGATTAAACTTTTGCGATGCGATTATGTGCGGACCGTCGATCTAAAATTCAGATCAACGGTGGGAATTGAATCAGGATAGTCGCAATCGGGGGGGAAACAAAATGTATGCAATTGAAAAACTCTGATGCGATTGCACGATTAGGAGGGTCAAAGCGATTGAGCGATGACCGTCGATCTAAAAAACGAGATCAACGGTGGACAATGAATCGGGGATCGGCAATCGGGGGTGAAACAAAATGCATGCGATTAAAACTTTGCGATGCGATTGAGCGCTGGCCGTTTGATCGGCTGTAGATGATCAACGACGGAGATTTGTTCTGAGAAGAACACGCGGAAACCCTTATAATATACCAAAACCCAAAGCTTTTAATATAAACAAAGGTTTAATGGATCGGGAAAAAAATAAAATATATATAAAGGATAGGCGCCCGCCTGCGGGGCCTTTCGGTGTATGAAATATGACGGACTCAGGGATTTATATATAACAAGGGCCAAATCGCAATCAGAACCACGGGCCTGGTCTTTCCGATCAACCCATTGTGAATTCTCCGATCGCGATTGTGCGATCGGTCTTTTTAATCTAACCATTTTTCATTAACACGTGACTTTAATACATTAGATTAAAAGCTTGGATAAATGGGTTTTTGTATTTACAAAGGGAAAAATGGATCGGGAAAGGGTTTTTCAATGGATTTGGGGGTTTCGGTAAGGTTAAAGAGTGAGTCTTTAACTTTGGGAAAATGACTTTCATAAATGGAAGAAGAGGATTTATGAAAACAAGGAAGTTTTGATGGGGAAAAAGGGGAGAAAATGATGGTTTGAGAAGGGGGAAAATGAAGGTTTTTCAGCAGTCTTTCATTTGTAATTAGCAGAATTTTCTGAGTATAAAATGGAAATAGTAATGAAGATTTCTGGACAGAGGCATGAGGCCTTCAAGGAGCCTTCAAGAGCCAACAATTTTTAGTGATAAAATTTGTTCCTTGGAGGCTCAAAAAGTCTTAGCCACCTTTTGGTATAACAAAATATTATAGGTGGCTAACAGTGGCTCCACTTGGGGATGATTCCTTCTTGAAGGCATCAAGAACTTCAGACTTGCATTCTCTGGGAGGCTGACCTGTTGCTTCATCCATTATATTTTCTGGGATGCTTACTAGTGCCTGATCCATTGAGCTGCTTTTCCTTTGCTGAGATGACTTTCTCTGAAACATATTAGCAGCCATAAAACAATGGTTCTTCATCAATACAAAATTTCTACCTACCCAATCCTACTGATCTAACATTTTTTCTTCATCAGAGTGCACTTGGATTGGAAAACTCTTTTCACAACATTTTATTCTTTTGAAAGCAGGAAAAACTAATCTAATTCTACTCCTTATTTCTCCCTGAACTCAGATTAAATAGTTGAGCTCATATATTTCTCTACCTAATCTACTGTCTGTTGGGATTAAGTTGTCCAAGTAGACTTTCATTCTCTATATTCTACAACAGAAATTTAAAAACAGCCAAGTCAAGATTAGGCTGTGTGACTTGCTGTGATCTATGGCATAAAAACAAGCTGCACATAGATTATTATTTGCAGAAAATTAAAATCAAAATGGGAGGCTTAAGATCTGAAAGTTTCTCATCATGGCCTTCTCTTTTCCTCACAGCTCTGTTTTTTGCTTTGTTTTCGAGCTATCTTTTCTTTCCTTCTGGTTCAGATTTTGAGTTTGTTTCAACCTTCAATTTCTATCCTAATCTATCTACTGATAAGCCAAGATTGAATAGTTTGGAAAATCAAATTCACTATCCTATCAGCAGAAAAATTTAAAGCTAATTAGCCAAGATTAAACAGTTTGACTAACTAGAAGTGTGTTTTTGAGGAGTGGCATTTGAGCTTGCACACTTTCAGATTTACTTCTCTTTTTTGGCATGGGGCTTTGCCTTTCTTGTTTTCATTTCTGCCCTCTTTTCTTTCTTTTCTTTGTTTTTGTATTTTTGAATTTTTTGATTTTTCTTCAAAGCAGAAAACAACAATTAACTACATGCTCAGAAGTGAGCTTTATTGACATTCCTATCTAACCTATTCTAAACATGGAGTATTTACATATTCATATGATACAAAAGTGCAAATGAAGCCAGCTGAGTAATGTTAAGAAGAAGAAGAAACTTTGGCTGCTTGTCAGGGGTATCCATAGTATATTTTGAAGATTAATCTTCAAAATAAAAGCTATCACAGAAAATGACATCTCTTCATGTCTCTGGCTCTTGCAAAGGATTACTGCTTGATAATTCGAGCCAGTTGGAATTTCCACACACTCTTCCATAGGATCAACAAAGAAAAGATGAAGATTCTCTTCTTTTCGGTCCCCCATGTCTGGTATATAGTTTGCTTCCAAGGCTTCAGCTTTGAGGAACATATCTTCAGAAAGTTGCTTGGAAGCCTCATCATTCTTATCAGAAAAGGAAGAAGATTCTTCTTGAGAAGATGGTATATCCTTAGTAGGATAGTCTTTTATTTGTTTCTCTCCTCCTTCTTCATCATCATCTGAACTAGAGGACTCATCATATTTGGCAATGTTGTCCTCTTGCAGCCCTGGTATGCTTGGAATCAGTGGGCTGAACTCTGTGAAGAGGTTATTATATTCTTGAGTAGGGGTGTATTCAATGGTTCCCTCTTGCTCAAAAATTTCTCCATTGCTCTTCTCTTCACCTTTTGAGTTGAAAGGCTGCTGATTCCCAATCATGTGAAAGCCATTTATGATGGATCGAAATGGATGATTGTGGCTTTCAAGCTGACGATGGTGAAACTCATAACACCAATCAAATGTTGGTTGCCCTGCATGATTAGTTTCCGCTTGGGAATCATCATCATCATCAGACTGATTAAAGTTTGAAAATTTATCAGAAAAAAAACATTTTCATCAGTCAAACATATTGGGGTATCAAATTTCCTTTCTTCTAACTGATCTACAAAAGAACTTTCTAAATTTGTACAACAAAGTTCTCTATGTGAATGGGCAAGAGTGTTTGTTTTGCAAAAACTTTCAGAGACTAAATGTTTATAAATAGCCTGATCTATTTCATTCTCTGTCAAAGGGGAAGATGTTTCCATGTCCCTTTGAACAGAAGTACAACAGTTCTCTGTCTCTTGTGAAGACTGATTTTGAGGCTGAATGTCTTCTTGAGCCTCAGCTACAAGGGATGATGAATCAATATTTGAGTTTTCAGGGATATCTTGAGGAATGTTCTTTACTGCTCGGATCATCTCTTCCTCAACTGATTCATCTATGTTCTTAAAATTTTTCAATAGGATATTAAACTCATGAATGGCTGTTAAAAGATCTTCAAGATACATCTCTTTCAAAGCTTCCTCATTATCTATAATGTGTTGGGTGATGTTTTGTGATGGATCGTAATATATTGCACCCAATGATAATGATGTAGTGTTTTCTTTATAGTTCTCATAGAACATATATTCAAGGTCTCTTAAAGAAAACAAACTACTAGATCTTAAGCATTCATACCAATCCCTAGCTTTTCCTTCTAATGTTAACATGAAAATTTTCATTAGGCAGTCTTCATGCCATTCAACTTTCAACCTCCATACATGTATGTGAAATTTGATAAGATGTAATAAAGGGTCATCAAACTTTTCACCTTGAAAAACAGGCAGGTTTTCATCCCAATTCACCTGGGTCATCTTATGTGGAAACCCAAGGATATGATCTCTACTCATTGGGGCATATCTTTGTTGTATTCTTGGAATCATGTTTGTAAATCAAGAAAGAGGTCACTGTGTCTGGCCAATCAGTTCAGGGTCTTCTACCAGTGGAGTCATTTGTTCTTCTGGGAGTTTCAGAGTGTGGAGTCGCCAGGTGGAAAATTTTTAGCTCGTAAGGAGGTAAAATGTTTTATGGTTCCACCACCGTGTGTTTCTTGTAGAGCTGCGAGATTTTCAGGAACTGAATTAGCTCTCAAGGGTGATCTGAAAACAGTTGATAATTTTATCTTAGGAGACTTCCTAAGGATACCTTTTGGGCTATCAACTATCTCAGGTGGTTCATGGTCTGAGTGGGCTCTAGTGTGAATCTTTATGGGAGCCACTATGTTGTGTTTTTTAGACCCAAATAAACAAGAAAAGTTCAACCAGATCTGACAATCTTTAAAAGGTTAACTAGTCTGTTTTATACGAATTTTAATCCTGCAGTCCTCTAACTGAGTTTGAATGATATTACAATGATAAGGGTTCTTCCCAGTGGAGTCTTAAGGTCTGTTCAGGATTGTGGAGTCGCGAAGTGGAAGTTTTTAGCTCCTAAGGAGGTAAAAGGTTTTATGGTCCACCACCATGTTTATTGGATACCAATCTGAAATATTTTTTGGTTTTTCTGAGTTTTCGTGGTTGTATGGAAAACTAAAGTCTATAAAAGCTGGCTAAGCAACTATGAACTCAAAATTCCCCAGTGGAGTCGCCACAAATGTTAGGAATCTGTAATTTTAGCAGATTGGTAAGACTAAAACTGTAGAAGCAACATCATTTCAACCAACTTTGGGATTCTAGGATCTAGCCCTCCTAAATCCGGAGAGGGATCTCTCCAATAAGTGCAAATATTTATATTGTTTGCTTTTATGTGTGATTTTAGGCTAGTTATTAAGGACAAGGGTTTTGTTTGTTTTGGTTGGACAAAGATAAATGAAGGTGAAGGAAGTCTAAATGAAGGGTGAAGATGAATGAAAGAGAAAATTGATTCAGCTAAGAAGATAGGCAAGACACAACTTCAATCCATTGGGCTATGGAGTCATAGTAGGGTTTTAATTGAAACAACAAGGTTCAAGAGTGGTCTATGTGGCAAGTCATCTATGCCTAAGGATCTCTTTAAAATTTGATTTATGGAATGAAATGATACATTAAGAAGGGGAAATAAAAAGATGCAGAACAAAGAGCAACCCAGGATCTGGTAAGTACTTTCAAACTAGCCAGCCTTTGACTAGGCACTTAAGAAAGACATGAAAGCAAACTAGGATCTGGTAAGTACTTTCAAACTATCCAGCCTTTGATACACTTTCAATAGAAAACATATAAAAAACAAAGGGAAACTTGAAGGCAACTTTTGGAGTAGAAACTAGCGGGCCGGGCTCACCACAAATCCTCTCCTAGCTCTTCTTTACTTGGCTACTTCCAAGACAATCACAGAGATAACACAGAATAGCCTAAGATCTGGTAAGTACTTTCAAACTATCCAGCTTTTAACACATTCTAAGGGAAACAATCAAACAGTTATGCAAACAAGACTGGGACCAAGGCTCACCATATCTTCCTTAGTTCATCTTCACACAACATATATTGAAAGTAACATTCAAAAATAATATTCAGCTAAGACAATAAGTTGAGGGAACGCCAACATTCCTATGCTTAAACTGGATTAAATAATTTTCAAATAACACAGTTGGAAGAAAACATTTAAATAAAGATTTTTCAGCCAGAGAAGGTTACTGGTATACAGTAGGTCCTAACACTGTTTAAACTGTTCTTTACAGAAGAATATGAAACATAATGAAAACATAAATAAAGTACAAGCTACAATGAGAAAAACATCACCGTCGACATAGACCAGTATCCCATAAATCAGCTTGTATTGATGCTCCAAACCTGTTACAATCTTCAAGTCCAATGGTTCTTTACAGTTTCAGGCTTCTCAGCTCAACTTAGGTATCTTCACTTACAAACAGAGCTTACAATAGCTTCAGAAAACTATTTACATGCTACATATATGCGGTGACCAACCCCTCACTCATCTTCTACTGAAGTATTTATAGAAGGATGAGGAGGTGAGATCTGATAAAGATCTCAAATACAATTAATACAAAGTTAATGTTTTTCTTGGCCTTTGGGGGGCTCGATGAAGAAACTTTACAGGTGTTTCACTGCATTAATTGATTTACACTCATGATTTAAGCTCGGTGGGAGCTTTTGTTGACCTTCGAGGCTCTGTGTGACGGTAGGGTTACCCTGCAGATGTCCTTTGCATTAAGTTTCATGGTAGAAGTAACTTCTTGGCTGCGCTGAGGCAAGATCTGATCTTCTTTAATAACTTCGGCCCCTGATTGAGTACTTTGAGGAACAGGTGGCGTTTATGGTAGCTGAGGAATCAATTCGCCTCAATTGAAGCGGTGGAAGTCTTTCCGTTTGTTAAACACTTATGATTTCTCTTTAACTGTGTTTAATTTGGGGGGATTAGGCTTTTGATAATCATTCCTAGCCGTGATCCCCACAAATCTGTCTTCAATCTTTATCTGTTGTGCTTTATCTTCAAACTTATACTCTTTAACTGTTCTTTTGAATAAAACAGTGTCTTTTCGATGTGCAGGGCCACGCAGGGCTCTTTATGTTATCAACGCTCATGAATCATTGATAAATCATTTGAATTTAACCCTGTGAATGGTTCTCTTTAATAGCTCGAAGGCACAGGAAACATATTTCCCAACCCTTGGCTCTCCTTCATTATATAATGGAAAACCATTAAAACACCTGCAAAACAAAAAAAAAAATTAAGAAATCCTGCGGAATTGGGTTTAAACTGCTTAGAAGGCGGGGAAGGAGCGTAGCCGTTGGATCTGGACACGTGGACGGTCTAGATTTAATCAGGGAATCGCAATCGGCGAGAGGAGAAAAGGGGTGCGATTGAAAAACTCTGATGCGATTGCGCGATCGGGAGGGTCAAAGCGATTGAGTGATGACCGTCGATCAAAAAACGAGATCAATGATGGAGGATGGATTGGGGGAGTTGTGATCGGGGGGCAGACAAAATGTATGCGATTAAACTTTTGCGATGTGATTATGTGCGGACCGTCGATCTAAAATTCAGATCAACGGTGGGAATTGAATCGAGATAGTCGCAATCGGGGGGCAAACAAAATGTATGCGATTGAAAAACTCCGATGCGATTGCGCGATCGGGAGGGTCAAAGCGATTGAGCAATGACCGTCGATCTAAAAAACGAAATCAACGGTGGACAATGAATCGGGGATCAGCAATCAGGGGTGAAACAAAACGCATGCGATTAAAACTTTGTGATGCGATTGAGTGCTGGCCGTTTGATCGGATGTAGATGATCAATGGCAGAGATCTGTTCTGAGAAGGACAGGCGGAAACCCTTATAATATACCAAAACCCAAAGCTTTTAATATAAACAAAGGTTTAATGGATCGGGCGGAAAATAAAATATATATAAAGGATAGGCGCCCGCCTGCGGGGCCTTTGGGTGTATGAAACATGATAGGCCCGGGGCTTTATATATAACAAGGGCCAAATCGCAATCGGAACCGTGGGCCTGGTCTTTCCGATCAACCCATTGTGAATTCTCCGATCGCGATTGCGCAATCGGTCTTTTTAATCTAACCATTTTTCATTAACACGTGACTTTAATACATTAGATTAAAAGCTTGGATAAATGGGTTTTTGTATTTACAAAGGGAAAAATGGATCGGGAAAGGGTTTTTCAATGGATTTGGGGGTTTCGGTAAGGTTAAAGAGTGAATCTTTAACTTTGGGAAAATGACTTTCATAAATGGAAGAAGAGGATTTATGAAAACAAGGGAGTTTTTATGGAGAAAAAGGGGAGCAAATGATGGTTTGAGAAGGGGGAAAATGAAGGTTTTTCAACAGTCTTTCATTTGTAATTAGCAGAATTTTCTGAGTATAAAATGGAAATAGTAATGAAGATTTCTGGACAGAAGCATGAGGCCTTCAAGGAGCCTTCAAGAGCCAACAATTTTCAGTGATAAACTTTGTTCCTTGGAGGCTCAAAAAGTCTTAGCCACATTTTGGTATAAAAAAATATTATAGGTGGCTAACAGACTCCACCTTACAGTTGGAATGCTTCTCTTCCCATAGCTCTATCTCGCGCTATAATTCACATTTCTCTTGTTTCTGAATACATTGCAGTCTCTATGACACTGTTGTATCTCTCTTTTTCAGTGCTTTCTTGAATCAGTGAGATAATGTAGCTCATATGTATTCCAAAATCCTCAACTATTTTCTAAAGAGCCCTCTTCTATTTGGTCCTCCTCAACCTTTTTTCAACATCGTTTGCTTCTAAATAGGCATATCTTCTTGATAGGTCTCCTTTGGCATGTTTTTATTCTTCGATATACTTTAGATCTAAATGAATGGAACTTGAGATAGGGTTCACGACATTTGCCAAATTCTATGATTTTTCATTGCACTTCTCATTTGTATTAGGAAAATGGATTCCACACATTCAACATTATCCCTTTTTAGGGCTTGTTGTAAGGTTGGCAGCTTTTCTTCACCGTGTCTCCTTTATTCTGTATGTTTTACTCTGATACAAAAAATTGTCACTGGATCGTTTAAATGTGCACAATTAATCAATTTTCCCCTATTTATGCCATGTTGGCTAGAAAAAATAGATTATGCATATTCAATTGTATGTTGTCACCATGCTCTTCCATATCCAATAGGTTTTTTTTCATATGTTTCTTTTCATTAGACCAAGTAGATCATGTCCTACCTCTCACTAGAAGGCTTTACATTTGATGAAATGAACATTGAAAGATTGTTGGTTTCCTTGAAGAGTCCATCTCCCAAAGTGATATTTTGCAGTCAAAACTGAAAATCACTGTAAGAGAAACACTCTTATGGAGAAACCATCAAGAAATCGTTAAGCTATCAAGAAACAATTCATCAAGAAGCAACTATAACTATTAGTTTTTTCTTAACTATTATTTATTAATATGATAGCCTAAAAATCTTCAATCGTCTAACATTCCATCGAATGGTGCAAATCAATACAAAGTGGCATCTGGGGGAATTGTTTTCAAATAGGAACACATATCCGTAGTTGCAGTTGTTGCCTTCTGTAGCTGACGTATCTGTTGTCGAGAAGGGTGGATCTAAACAATAAATTCATCACTAAATAAATCATACCGAAATTAATATTTGGGAATTAATAATTACCATTGAATTCATAAACTTCCCTTGCAAGAGAGCCCAACATCTACCCAAATTTTCTAAAAATGGATTGAACACTCAAAGATTGTTGGTTTCCTTGAAGAATCCATCTCCCAAAACAATATTTCGCACTCAACACTAAAAATCATTGCAAGAGAAACACTCTTATGGAGAAACCATCAAGAAATTGTTAAGCTATCAAAAAACTGTTAAGCTATCAAGAAACAGTTTAGCAAGAAGTGAAACTAACTATTAGTTTTTTCTTAAATATTAATTATTAATCTAAAAACCTAAAAATATTCAATCATCTAACATTCCATCCAATGGTTCCATGATCCAGAAGGGTTGATCTGAATAATAAATCCATTAATAAATAAATGATACGGAAATTAATATTTGGGCATTAATAATTACCATTACACTCATAAACTTCCCTTCCAAGAGATCCTGACATCTACCCAAATTGTTTCAAAATGGATTGAACACTGAAATATTGTTGGTTTCCTTGAAGATTCCATCTCCCAATACGATATTTGGCACTCAGCACTGAAAATTAGTGCAAGAAAAACACTCTTATGGAGAAACCATCAAGAAACAGTTCACCAAGAAGCAACTCGAACCATTAGTTTTTTCTTAACCATTAATTAAATTCAGTTATAATTTAGAATGCACATAAATGTGAATAGGCTATAGGCCATGATAGAAATGGTATAAGTTGAACAAATTTGATATATTAATCCAAGAAATTTAGATAAAATTGAAATTATTTTCACAGCTAATTTGAACTTCAAAGTAATTTGATCCTTAAAAATATGTATTTTTGTCAATAAAAATAAATATTGATAATACATTATTCTTATTTATTTTATTTTATTTTATCTTATTATATATTTTTTAATCTTGGGCTTTGTCTAAATTATTCAGTGTTACCAATTTACAATTTACCATGGTTAAGCATATATATTCTTTGAATACAAATTAATGGATATTCAACTTTTTCTTAAAGCAAGTATATGTATGGGAATATTTTGTTCACATTTCAATTCTAACATATTAGATATTATATATTTAATTGTGTCATTTGAATTGTAATTTTCCCTTTTTTAAGCTCTTTTAAAGCATATTTTTTTAAACCTTTATTATTATTATTAAAATTTTATTTTATTTTATTATAAAATTAAAATTAAATAAATTTAAAATAATAAATATAAAATTAAATTTGTTTATGTGATAATATTATACATTTTTTTGGTTAATTCATATGATATTTACATTGAAGGTGTTTACTTTTGAATCATTCCACCGCTCACCATAGTCGACCTTTTTATTTTCTAAGGTTGATTCAAGTAAACAACTGTCACATTGTCCATAGTTGGATCTGTGTAGCATTTTGGGCCATGCATCAACGATAACTCGAACTACTTTTGAATCTCTTCTGTAAAGTAACGGCCTTTTAAGAGCTTTTTGGGGTTTGTTCGGCGCACATACACTTGGGGGAAGGTTTTGTGTTTGAGGAAAGTTTCAATCTTTGAAGCTTGAACTTTTGAATCTCTTCTATAAAGTAACGGCCTCTTAGGAGCTTTTTGGGGATTTTTCCCATCACAGACGCTGGCTTTTCTTGTGGTTTTAACCGTTCCGCTTGGGGAAGGTTTTGTGTTTGAGGAAAGTTTCAATCTTTGAAGCTTGGAAAGTAGTATTTTTCTAAAAATTTTGTGAATTTGAGCCGTTACTGAATGGTTTTTTTTTAAGGTGTGAAATTCTTGAGGAGATAAATTGGAGTTCATCGTGATGGAAGAAAGAGATCTGGTGAAAACCTCGTCTGTTGAGTGGCTTATTTACAAGAATTTTAGTTTGAGTCTCAGTTGTTTATTTTGAGTGAAATTTGTGTTTGCAAAGCTTTTGAATTACCGGAAGCTGATAATTCTCGGCATTTAAGCTTTTTCTTTAAATTTTGAGCTCAAATCCGTGATTTTTAGGGATCTCTGTTCTGACTAGTACTTCTGAAAATTTTCTCCAATTCTGGTTGCATTTGGATTGTTAGAAGCAAGGTCATCAAAATCTTGCTGTTCAGGCTGTTCTTTAAATCGATTTAAATTTTTGACTAATTATTTTGAGCAACCTTTGCAGTCCCTTAAATTTCTTGCTTGCAATATGGATTACAAAGATATGGACACGCTAAAGACTGAGAAGATGATAGCGATGAAGAAATTCAAGTGGAAAAATATGATTAGTTTTGTGTTATCAATAAACCCAAATAACTAAAGCACTGCCACCTTTCTGTGTCTAGCGATCCCGAGTGATAAAAATATGGTATTCAAGATCAATAACAATTTGTATGCTAGTCATAGTTGCAATTCAGTTCTTTCTGGGTTCTTGGATTTTTCCTTGGTTAAGTTCTCCTCATTTCTACCTATATTTCATCATTGACATTATGGAATTTTAAAATAGTGCAAAGAATGAACTATGGTAAGCTTCCTATGGTGTTTCAGAGTGGATTTGAAAATAGTGAAAAGAATGAACTGTGGTAAGCTTCCTAGCATTTTAGAGTGGATTCCGCAGTTTTGTGGTAAGCGGATATTGGTAAAATTTTGTTCCCAGCGTTGGAGTTTTCGCCAGTTGATGAGACCAATAAAGGTCAAGGGTTTGACTGTGTTCAGTTGGTCACCAACCATCAAATGAATTGTTGGTTTCAAATCTCAAGTCATGCTGTTTGAGTGCCCTTCTAGAATTTTTATAGATTTATTATTAAAAGCTATGGTCTATCCTATCGTTTTCCCCCCTTAAATTTTTAATTTTTAGAGAGAAGATTTTGAGGGGTCATAAATCACTACAGATTAGTAAATGGTCATCTGCACCTCCTGTAGTACAAGCAGATGATCGTGGTGGTCAGTTGCTAATTAAATGATAACAATTAACTCAAACAATATATAGTAGCTGCAAATATAATGATGATGCAGCATGTGAGAGAGTTTATAATCTTAAGATTCAGTTACCCATTGTTTGAGATGCATCGTTTCCCCCATAGAAGGTAGCATGAGCAGTAGTCCATCCTGCTACATTAACAGCGAGAGATCACAACAGGGTAAGCATAATTAATGGTGTTTACCTAATAACCTCAATTTCATTGCCATTGAATTACAGTATTCTTCTATGAATTAGATAGCTCACTGGCACTACAACATAAAGGGAGGTTTTAAGACAATATTTAAGACAATTTTTGGGTAAATTGTCTTAATTTGAGACAAAAGAAAACTTGTGTATTGTCTTTAATATTGTCTTTAAGCAGGTGTCTCAAATTAAATTGACTTAAAATTAAATTGTCTTAAATTATTGTCTCTATAAAGATAATAAATAACACAAGCATTTTTGTCTCTCCAAAGACAATTTCATTTTTATCTCTCCAAAGACAGTTTCATTTATTGTCTCTCCAAAGACAATAATTGGAATTAAAGACATATTGTCTTTATGGAGACAATGTTTTTAATCCTATCTATTGTCTCTCTGGAGAAAATATAAAACAATGAATCCAGAAAAATATCTCACCATTAAAATAAATCAATATGAAATAATTAATTAAAAACATATACAATATCATTGAATAATTCATGTTAGGGTACAGTGGAATCGTACCACTAACCACCTGCATAGCAGGTGCTCTTCCATTGAGCTAACACCTTTTAAAGAATTATGTGAGGAGTTATGACAATCCTTGAAATTGTATAATAGGCATTGATTTTTAAAAAATGTTCAACACAAATGGCATAATCATTGTAAAATATATAATCATGCAAGCCCCTATTTTTAACTTAATAAAAAAATAACTCAATGGAGTTAGCTCACTGTGACACCCTTGTAGCTTGACTTGCACAAAATGCTAATAATAAACAATAATCTACAAACAAATTAATCTAGCCATACAAAGAAAATTAACTATAATTAGCACAAGAAATACAACCACCACCCAAAGAGCCACCAGCTTGCTAGTAGGCACTGATCAACATGTATGATCTATAGCCAGCTTCAAATTTCATACCTTCATAGTCTTGAGTCCATTGATCAACATGTATGATCTATAGCCAGCTTCAAATTTCATACCTTCATAGTCTTGAGTCCATCCAGCCACCTGCATGAATTAAGACAACATAGCTAGAAACAAATAATACTAATTAATACTGTAAGTAAAACTTTCAACAAATAATAGTAAGTAATAGCTTCACTATTTCTTGACAAGTAACTTATAATAGGTAAGCTATTTCTTGACAACTAACTTATAATAGGTATTGTAAGATTTTAGAAAAAGTTGAAGTGAAAAATGTATAAAAGATTGTCATGAAACCAAGGTTGCCGTGCTCTTTTGATAGGAAGCTTAAGTTGATCCATACAATATCTGGTCGATATGACTAAGACTCGGGCATCAGTATCTCCACTGCAACATTTTCAATAAACCAAAAATATATCATATAATCAAATTTTTACTTGTAACAAAGAAAAAAATCAAGGTGTTGGAGCATGTCAGCTAAGTTTAGTATGGCAATGCTTGCATACCTATATACCCATATGCAAAGGCCTCCTATGATTTTTTGATATATGGAGAGCACAGAGTCTGGGGCATCCTTCCAGGTGTCAAAGTGGGTGTAACTGCAAAATTTGAAGTATGTCATTAATTATTTGTGCCCCAAAAGGTGCAAAGAGAGGCCGATAGGGTATTTAAATTTATAAAGTTCTATTTTGATTTTCATAATCAAGCAAATATAAATTGAGACATTTTAAATTCAAAAAGTTGTACTTTAATTTTCATAATCAAGCAAATAGCAATTGTAGCATTAAATTTTAGTTTTTTTTGTATTTTTTTCTTAAGTTTATAATATGTAAGTATATCAGAATTGGTTAACAAAAGCATTTTGGAATGTCATCACAACAACTCAAACATTAAATACTAGACACTCAAAATGCAAATGCCTTCTAAAAATCATGAAAGTAAATTAATCATGTCATATTTTAAAGTAGTCTAACTAATAAATGAGATGATATTTTTTGGGCATCCCTCCCTTGTATATATTTTAATGAAAGGAAACTCGGATATAAATAAGGAATGGGACCTATGATAAAATTTTATTGCACTCGTTTTCTTGTTGCTATGGTCGGATCAATTAAACATTTGCATTGAAGACAACTTTATGGTGTGAATAAACATATCTGATAGACTTCCTCATAATACCTTTGCTAGCACAGGATTCATCCATGGGTGTTCACCATATGAAGTGCCAGCATAATGAATTACTCCATTCTGATCACCATCACATATGTACAAGAGTTTCTTAAAGCTCGATGGTCTTGGATGGAACATGATAAAATTACCTAGCTTCTGCCCTTGAGTGTTTACGCCAATTGACTTTGAAAGGTGCATGTACCCATGGTCTTGGATGGAACATGATAAAATTACCTAGTTGCTGCCCTTGAGTGGTTATGCCAAATGACTTTGAAAGGTGCTTGTACCCATATATCTTGAGATCAAGTATTATTAAATAGAAAAAAAGGCCATCAATCCTAAAAAAGAATACATAAATAGGAATTGTTCACTTGTACAACAATACAGGGTCAGATTATAACATGAATCTTAGTATAGCGACTTACTTCTGTTCATTTGTTGCATTGATTGCATCTGTCCCAAGATACTGAAGCACCTCCATTATCTGTATACATGGAAAACTGCCCATCACTTCCTATTTTTCATTTCATGAAGCAAGATTACAAAAAATTTATATCAAAGGGCAAGCTACATAAATAATTTGTTCTCACTAACCAGTTGTCGAAAGACTGGAATTTTCTTGCTTAGGTTAGTCTGCTCCAGCTGTAGCACAATTGAAAATTTTCAAGTGCTGGTACATGCTACTAGTTCCATATAATCACATATATGTCTATATCAAGATCAGTGAAGAAAGAACTGTTTGAAATTAATTTTCACAAACATCAAAAGCTTATATGACATACCTTTTGAAGTGAAGGAAGTGGCATTAGAGGAAAATGAACAAGAGAAAGCAATTCATTTAGAGGTTCTAGCCATATCCAGTGCCCAAACATCTATCAATGGTTGCTTTCCTGAAACAAATTATATAAAAATTCAAAGAGCCATCCTGCTGAACAAAAATATATAAGAATATGCAGGCACCAATAGCACTGAATAGTTCCAGCGTATAAATATTACCATCATTTCCACCAATTTCTAGCAAAAATATTTTCCCTACAAGAGCCATGAAATGAACAGCGAGATCCAAGACCATGTCCATGCACAACTACACTTCCAAGGCATCAAGTTTTCAAATAGCATAGTATAGAATTCCAATAATATACTAGAATGTTCTTCTCTACAAATTTCAGTTATAGCTTTCAATATAAAATTATTACCTATGCCACCATGCTTTTTTTTGAGTTAGATCAAGGACATGCAGATCTTCTGATGAAAGCCTTGCAGGACCAATACCACCCTGCAAATGATGTAATCAACAAAAAGGAAGAGACTAGTTTAGGATCAAGAAAAACCCACACTTCTTGTGAAAAAGCATAACACAAATAAAAGAGATTTTAAAGCACACCTCGATCACAACCATGCTACGAACAGTAGTTGCATAACTTATTTCTAACACCGATTGTTAATCAAATGCTTCCATGTGACCGATGGAATGGTAAGAGTCTCTATAGTTCCATAAGCGTTCCAGTAAAAGGGATCGTCTATCATATGCCCCTGTGCTATAAGGAGCTCAATATTGGCCAGATTTATGTTGGTACAAGGAATAACATTGCTGCATGCAAATTGCATTGGGGGGCTCCTCACGTCGTAAGTTCCACAAACTTTTCTGAAGGAAATATTAGTAACGTACACTGCCTCACTCTCATTTTTGCAGCCCTTGGTAAAACAGTAGAACTGATTGATTATGATGGCATTTCTGACGTTCTTCACGTAAATATTCTGAAAGGTTACGCTAGTCACTGATTCGATGCCACCCTGCACCAATAGTCCAGCAAAACATGGGTTAAAATTGCCATGCCCTGTTTCCATGGCCATGCCTTGTTTCGCAATAAATGCCTTTGGACTGATTAGAGAATACTTTGGTGTTTTATATATTTTACCTGCCATGTCTTGATTCGCAGGCCATTGTCTGAGTTCTTAATGAACGCGTTGCTCACGCTTACATTAGAAACACAGGCTTGTGAGTTGTGATTCCCGAGACCTCCAATGCTGGTGAGAATTATCAATAGTAACTAGCAATTGTACCGGTAGGTGCAAGGGAACGCCAAAAGGAAAGGAAGAGGCATGAATTATGTTGTTGCTATTTTATGTCAGTCACTTGCATCTCGCATTGGAGTCTTGACTGAGAAACATCTTGCTAAGGTCAGATGTTAGGCCAGTCTTGGTCATCGTGAATTAAGGAGGTGTCAGGTCTGGTTTGAATTTGGCTTAGGTTTTCAGTCTGATGTATAATGAATGAGAATGCGTAGACCTGTCAGTTTTGGATTTAGTGCACACGAATGAGCGAAGTACAGGTTCTTAGAAATCAACATTTGAGAGATAGCATGAGCAACAGACATTTCAGGTCAAAAACTTGATAATATTGTATGTTTCACAGTTTCTGATTTTATTTTTCTTCTAGCTGAATTTTACACCATATAGGCTCTTTGTGAAGTTAGTGGGGCAGGATGTCGAAACTTTGAATACATCCTCTTGTCTGGGATGAAGTCAAAAAGCCACTTGGCAGAGCCTTGTATTGTTGGCCATCATGTCTTGTTAGCACATTCAGTTGTTGTGGAGCTGTACAGGAAAAAATATCAGGCAAAGAAAAATGGATGGATTGGATATTAGTAATTTTAGAAAATTGGATGATACCTCTTACTAATAAATCCACAGATGTAGCTGCAACTCAAAAAGAAAATGATTTTATGTTAGCAAGGTACGTACTGGTAATTTCATTCTCATTTATGAGCTAGAGGTTATGTGCGCTTGGTATTATGGAAAGAAAAAGAATATTCTGATTCAAAAAAATTGGGACACATTTACAAAAATGCAATGCCAAGTTAAAAGGCAGTCTGCTCAAAAACCATGATTTACAAATGTCAGAATTGTACATACAATGCATGTTAAAACAAATTTCAATCAGACTCAAATCTACATGCATGGTAAATGCAGAATCAATAACAGCCCAATAATAATTGGATGTTGCAGGTAGCATTTTACCTCTCTATAGCCCCTTGATTAAACGATTGTATCCCTGCAAACAAATAGAAGACTTACCTGGAAAGCTACCAATATAAATGTAGTACATACAACAAATACAATGGCATGTATAAATATATGAAAACTATCTGCAAATGTAACATGCATAATATACAGCCGAGATGTTCTAAAAAATGAAGCTGAAAAACATAGTAAATAATATTTTCTATGAAAAAACTATATGTAACCTTACCTTCTTCAAGTGGAGCAATGGCCATGAAAATCTTTGATATGAAATGAGACCCTTATCTATGTTTACTGTCTAAATCAAAAAATATCACAGAACAATACAAACTAATCAATATTATCATATTACAAACTTTTAGGTTACTTATCAGACCCCATTAAGGTGAAACGAGGTAGTTTTCTAAATAAAATTCACTGCTGCCCAAAAAGGCAAGATAGCATCGAGATCCTCACACCTAATATAAGCCTTGAATGCAAGTGAAACTAGCATCTTAGTAAAGATTTATAAAGGAGTCTCCAAATGCCATTGAAACAAATTTATTTCATATTAGTTTGCCATCATAAAGGAACTACATGAAGGGATGTTTTAGCATTGGGCTTCTTGTATGCTCCTTATTACACCAAGAGTTCCTAACCCCATGACTAACTGATAACCAATAGTTTATGGGAGTTCCTAAGATTCACGCACAATTGAAGATAAATCCATATGCCACTATGAAGACAAAAGCAACCTAGAAGGAAGCTAACAAAAATCACAGATGCTATGGAAAATAAATATTCTAAAAGAAATTAACATGTCATTGGACTTGTTTCTTAGCATGCATACAAATGCATTCTAGAACGTCAATGAATTAATATTCTACAGCAAAAGCCAATTAAAAACCATTGCCGTTATCAAAATGAGTAAATTTTGAGAATATTAATAAACAAAACATTCTAGGTATGCTTTATAGAATATCGATTCCAAGGGAATCATGGAATATCAATTCCAAGTAAATCATCATCTTATAGTGCATTATCCATTGATTCAACCTGGTTTACACTGACCCCTTTAGAAGAAATACAATTAATACAACATCTTTGTCCAATCATAGGGTTCCCATTTTCTTCCAAAGTCTGACACAGCTTTGCGTTGCATTTCTAATGAGTCCCGTTGTCTATGCCTATACATGTCTTCTTCTCGTAGCTGTAACGTACCCCTAATCACATTGAGACGAAATTGACCTTTGAAGTTTTTTTCATCATCTATCACATGAACAAAACCCTTACGCATGCCAAATTCTACATGAAAGTAGGGAAAAAAATTTGGAATGGAACCTCGCAACCCCTTAATGCTAGTATCAATCAACTTCTTAGAATTGTGCTGACTCCATTCTGATTCAGCTTCATCAATTGCCTGCATGAGAGAAAATATTTCCAGTCGTGAAGAATGCTATATATCAAAAATAAAGTGAAGTAAAAGACAAGGACTTGTAAAAAAAATTTGGGAAATCATTGCCAGCTGGAAGTTTTGCCATTTTCCCTGGCATATAGTTTCATCTACCAAAGAAGATCATGCAAAATAATAATGCAAAAGTTGGGATGGAACATATGGATCAATAAACAAATTCAACGAGGCAAAAAGGTTATCATCAAAATGGCAAAGGGAAACAATTACAATGCCAATAAAGAACAAACAAAAAGGAACTATAATGATGACTATATTGACCCCTCTATACACCCTGTTAGCCACCTATAAAATTTGTTATATCAAAAGGCGGCTAAAACATTTTTTGAGCCTTCACGAAACAATTTTATTGCTAAAAGTGTTATCTCTTGAAGACTCATGAAGACATAATGCCCTCTGTTTAAATCTTCACTGCTGTTCCCATATCAAACTCTGAAATTCTGTTGATTTCATGAGGAAAGACTGCTGCAAAACACCATTTTTCCCTTATTTTCACTTCAAAATAACCTTCATTTTTTACCCCTTCATTTCCCATGTAATTCTTCTATTTTCCATTTGTTCCCATTTCCCCTTCATAAAATCCACATTACAGAGTCTAAAACTCACTTTTAAACTCTATCGAAACACCAAAATCCATCAGAAAACTCTGAAAAAATCATAAAAATACACTTTTTGTATTATAGACGTAAGCCCCTTTGGGCTAAGTCTTAACCACTTCCCCACCATACGCCTTGGTGCTAGAACCAAGCGGTAAGTCCTTTTGGCGCTTATCACATCAGAGAAATCACAGCGCACAAGTCCATTTGCCATGTTAAAACCTCCGATGCGATTAAGCCCTGTGTTTATAGCCCCAATCATATTATTGTTTCATATAACTCGTGGGCCCGCAATTGGGCGCTAAACATTGCATAATTCCATCTCTGATTGGTATTTTCCTTTGTAAATTCATAAAACCCTTTTTCCTAAGTTTGGTCTAAACCTGCCGAAATAATGTTTTTAATGAAAAATGGGTAGATTGAAAAGCCCACATCAAAAGTTCCGATGCGATTAAAGCCCCATTGTATAAACTCCGCCCCTCTGCTTTACTCCATATAACTTGCGCCCGGGACCAAGATTTAAAAGTCCCGAAGCGCCAATCGCATCGCAGAATTCTAAATGGGTAGATTGAAAGACCAAGCCTGACCTTCCGATGCGATTGGCCCTTATATACATAAGCCCTGGGCCTTTCGCACTCCATATAAACCATGGCCCTACAGACAGGCGCCAAGCCACTTCATATATATATAACCCACCCCAAGCCTAAAAACCTTTATATTTCATTCATTTTTGGTTTTCATAAGTATTAAAGGGTTTCTGCCAGTTCATTATTTGAGATAACCTCCGCCATTGATCTTAAGCCGATCAAATGGCCTGTGCATGATCGCATCACAAGTTTTTTTGTTGGGCGCGTTAAATATTTCTCCACCTCCGATTGACATTCTTCGATTCACTCCCCACCGTCGATCTGATCCTTAGATTGACGGCCAGCGCTCCATCACTTCGGCACCTCCATGTTCTTTGTCCCGCTGATGACGATACCTCCGATTGCATCTGGGTCGTCCACGTGTCCAGATCGAATGGTCCAGATCATATTTCCTGACTTTGGTTTAAAACATGTAGCCCTGCTCATAATGGTTTTTCGGCCAATCACAGCCATTGATATCTGCAAATCAACGACCCTCATCAACCCTTCCTCCGCCATTGTATTATTTCATTCAACCTCCAGGTGTAATCTCCACCGTTGATCTTGTTCCATCCAACAGCTCGTATTAACCCCAATAGACCTGCTTCCTATGGGTCCTGCCTCCTCCCAGATTTGATCTCCACTGTTGATCAAGCGATCGGACGGTCCATAATAAAACCGCCCTTCCCACTTCCACCCGCACATCTATCCCATATCGCGCTCGTTTCCCCACCGTTAGATCTGAGGTCCCATATCTAATGGCCCACATTCCATATCGTGTAACTTTCAGCGTGAAGGTTAATTTCCCAAAGGCCGCGCGATATAAGCTATTTTTCAAGGACGCGTGTCAGGTGGGAACGCATATCGCGTTCAAAAAGGCAAAACTGTCTCCTCGCCCTTTTGCTGCGCGAAACCAGTGGTTTTCTCCTCCAAAACTGCTTTCCCTCTTTTCCATTGTAATACATCATGCGCCTCCTCCGCCGTTGATCCTTATGAGCCAATCTCATCCTACGGCTCATATTCCTCTTGAAACCCATTTGATTTTTAACTCCTTTTTTCCTATGCCAAAGGTTTTTAACCTTATCTCTTCATAATTTCGCCATTTCTTTATAAAGTGACCCCTTCGCTTTATTTCCTCCCGACTTTTTCTGACTGTCAATCTCTGCAAGATCAATGGCTCGGACTTAATCCTCTGCACCATTTCATCCACAGCTCTCATTTTTGCTTCTACGCAGATCTCCACCGTTGGATGCTGCCATCCAATGGCCACGCTCCTCCCCACGACCTCTGAAGCAGTTTACCCAATAACGTAGGATTTTATAAATATTTTTTGTATTTTGCAGGAATTAATGGTTTTTCCATTAATTTGAAGAAAAGTCGAAGGCCGGGGATGACGATTCCCGTGCCTTTGATTCATAAAAGAGAAGCCATTCACAGGGTTTGAGTTCACGTTTCATCAATGCTTCATGGGCATTAATGCCATATGAGCCCTATGCGGCCCTGCACATCAACAAGACACGGACAATTTAATAAAACAAAAGAGTATCAGTGTCAAAGACCTTCCACGACAGAACTGAATATTGAAGATGAATTCCATAGTTTAATGGATTACAGCTAAGATCGAAATCAAAAGCCTAATCCATTAAATTAAACACAATTAAAGTGAAAATCAAAATATCATCAGACAAGAAAGGGCCTCCACTGCCACATCAGAGGCTAATTGATTCCTCTCAGCTACCTAGTGCCACCTGTAGCCTCAAAGCATTCAACAAAGGCCGAGTTAATATCAGAACATCAGATATTTGCCTCAACACAGCCGAATAGTTAATTCTGCCTAAGGAACTTAATGCAAAATATCAGCAGAGTTATTATATCATGAAACAGAGCCTTAAAAGTCAACAAAAGCTCCCACCGAGCTTAATTCTTAAATGTAAAACATTTAATACAGACAGAACATCTGTAAACTTCTCCATCGAGCCCATCAAAGGCCGAGAAGTATTAAATTTTGTATTAATTGACCTAGGAGATCTTTTATCAGATCCCACCTCCTCTTTTCTTCTATAAATACTCATGTAGAAGATGAGAAAATGTTGGTTGCAGAACTTTGAAATATACTTGTGCTCGAAACTTATAATTGTAAATAGTGTTCAAAGGCTCTTAAAGCTTTGCTTATGATAGAATAGTTAGGTTGAGAAGTGAAGATGATTGCTAACCTGAAACACTAGACTTAACGCTGTAACTGGTTTGAAGCATCAATACAAGCTGATTTATGGGATCCTGGTCTATGTCAACAGTGATGTTTTTCTTATTATAAATCGTTATTTTATTTCTGTTTTCACTTTGTTCATCTTCTCTTATAAAGAACAGGAAGCATAGAGTTTAGGACTTACTGTATATCAGTACCCTTCTTTGACTGATAAGCTTTATCTAAATGTTTTCTTCCAATTTTGTTGTTTAGGAATGATTTAATTCAGTTTGAGCGGTTAGGAATGTTGGCGTTCCCTCGTCCTACTATCTAGGCTAATTGTTATTCCTGGAAGTTATTTTCAGTTTATGTTAAGTAGAGATGAACTAAGGAAGTTATGGTGAGCCCTGTCCTAGTTTTATCCCCAAAGACTATCTGAAATTTTCCCTAAGAATGTGTTGAAAGCTGGCTAGTTTCGAAGTACTTACCAGATCTTAAACCATTCTTCGTTATCATTTGTGTTTCCCTTGTGTTTAAATGTTTTTCTATTGAAAGTGTATCAAAGGCTGGCTAGTTTCGAAGTATTACATGTCAAAAGCTGGCTAGTTTCAAAGTACTTACCAGATCTTGGGTTGTTCTTTGTTCTTCATTTGTTTAATTCCCCTTCTTGTTGTATCATTTCATTCCATAAATAAACTTTAAAGAGATCCTTAGACATAGATGACTTGCCCCATGGACCACTCTTTCCCCTTGTTGTTTCAATTAAACCCTACTATGACTCCATATCCCAATGGACTAAAACCAACAATTATCTATCTTTTTAGCTGAAGCTTACTCTGATTGCTTGCAACTTCTCACCTTTGGAACTCTTTCCATTTAGGACTTTCCACTCAAATAATAATCATGCTCAACCATCCAAAACAAACAAAAACCCTCGGTCTTCATAACTAGCCTAATATCATTACCTGAAACCTCAAAGATAAATCCATCTTTGCACTTATTAGAGAGATCCCTCTCTGGATTCAGGAGGGCTAGATCCTAGAATCCCAAAGTGGTTGAAACGGTGTTTCTCCCTGCAGTCGGACTTTTTCCAATCTTGCTAATTACAGGGAGCTAACATTTCTGACAACTCCACTGGGGATCTTTTTTGAGTTATTTTCTTGTTGAATACTTTAAATATCTCAAAAACCCCTTTACTCACTAAACATTTGGCATATTGGCCAGCTGAGCCACCAGCAACCTAACAGTTCTGGCGACTCCATTGGGGAACCTGAGTTGAATTTCATCTTAGGCTCCCTTAAATACTTCATAAAACCTTGTGAGTAAAAGCAGCCCTTTTCAAGCACTACCAAGTAATGGTAATCATGATGAAACTTGTTTGAATTAGTGACAAACTAGGCAAACCCTAGCATTCTCATAAGAGTTTATCTAACCTTGAAGAATCAGCTGGCTTAGCCATAAGAGTAGACTGTCTTTGTCTCATAACCGTAGCTAAGTTTTGAAACAGATTTAGGACGCTCTTAAGAACCAATAGGACTGAAAAGTAACTCAGAAAACCCAAAAATATTTCAAATTGGTATTCAATAAATATGGTGGTGGACCATAAAACCTTTTACCTCCAAAAGAGCTAAAAATCTTCCACCTGGCGACTCCACACTCTGAAACTCCCAAAAGACCAAATGACTCCACTGGCAGAAGACCTTGAACTGATTGAACAGACACAGTGACCTCTTTTTCTAATTTACAAACATGGATTTAGATATAGAACCAGATGACAAACATATGATGATGATGGAAAATATAATGTACATGCTTGGAAAGAGAATGGATAGGTTGATGGCTAATTTAAACACTAGAAATCTAGAGTAACATATACCTTTCCCTAATCAAACACAAACTCTAACCCAACAAGACATGTATGATCAACAAGATTATAAAGAGAATAAACAAGAAATCATGATGGAAAAGATGATGTATATGCTTGGAAAGAGAATGGATAGGTTGATGGCAAATATGAATAGCGATGATCTACAGCGAGCTACCTTCTCTCTTGATCAAACACAAGCCCAATCACTTCAAGATCAAGACTGTGACCAAGACATGTATTATGATCAACACTTTATAGAAGATGATGAGCCAACTTACGAAGAAAGCAATGAAGAAGGTTGTCAACAAATTTTAAATTGCCTTCCTATGTCTTGTACAATGCTGATAAGAGATCTTCATGACCGAAACACAAATAATAATAGTGAGCAGTGCTTCAAGGAGACAAGTAGCCATTTGGAAAACATGAAACCTAAAATTGAGGAGACACCAACACATATAGAAAACCTTCCTTTGTGTTATAACTCGGTTCAGTTTATACAACAAGAATGGCATCTTGATAACGAGGAGAAAATAACTCATGAACCTGATGTACAAACCCAGTGTCAAACTAATCATGAGGAATTTTTTGGAACACAAGAAGATCAGGAAACAACAGAAAATCCTCAAAATTTTCCTACAAGCATAAGTCAAGATCCCATAGAAGAGGCCCAAGAGAACATCCAGCCTCACAATCAGCTTTTACAAGACGCAGAGAACTGCTGTACTTTTATTCAAAGGGACATTGAACAATTTTTCCCCTTGACAGAAGAAGAGATAAATCGAACTTTTAATAAACAATCAATATTTGAAATTTATTTCAAAACAAATGCTCTTGCTCATTCATGTACAGAACTTTGTTGTAAAGGCGCAGAAAGTTCTTTTGTTGGTCGTAAGAAACAGGGTAGTTCCTTTTCTGTTTATGTTGAAAGAAAAATGTCTCCTTTAACAAAAGGAAAAATCGATCGAATACTAAGCAAACAGATACCCTCCAAACCATCATCTAAACCAGACATGCATGAACATGGTGCCTATTCCACAGAACAATCCAATGGCACTCGAGACAAAGAGGATAGTAAGGAAACCAATGATAATAATGCAACTAGTCCTCTTTGGAATATGAATTTTGATGGGTTATGTACTAAAACTAATGCAGGTGCAGGAATATGGCTTTATGATACAAAAAATAATTATTCTGAAGCCTATTCATTCAAATTAAACTTTCAATGCACAACTGACATAGTAGAATATCAGGCACTCCTCTTAGGGCTACATTTATTGAAGAAATCAGGAGTCCAGAAGATAACAGTTCGCCGAAATGCAGAACTGGTAATTAGGAAAGTGAAAGAATAATGCATGGTTAAACATCCCAGACTTAAAGCTTATAAGGATGATACTATATATTTACTGAAATCTTTCAAAGATTTCCAACTTATACTTGTTCCTAAAGATCAAAACAATTTTTCTAATGGATTAGCCCTTGTGGCTAGTACATGTCTAAGACCTTGGCAGAGAAAACAATATACAATTCGAGAAAAATTAATACCAGTTGTCCCAAACAATAAAAAATACTGGAAAAACTTTGAGGGAGAAAAACAGATAAAAGACTATCCTGCTGAGGATATATCATCTTTCCAAGAAGAGACTTCTCCCTTCACTAATGACAATCTGTCATCCAAAGAGCCTGAATTTATAATAGAAGCAAGCATAGATTTAGAGAAAGAAGATATTTCACTGCTTGCTATTTTGCAGGTTAAGGATGATGATACTTCCAAGCCACATGCTAACAATGCAGTTCTCAAAGCTGAAGTCTCGGAAGAAGACAATCTACTAGACATGGAGGACCAGAAAGAAGAGAATCTTCATCCTTTCTTTATTGATCCTTTAGACGAGTGTGTGGAAATCCCAACTGGCTCAAATTATCAAGCAACGATTCTTTGCAAGAGCCTAATACATGTAAAGCTATCACCCTCTATTGTAGTCTTGGTTTTGAAGATTAATCTTCAAAATGTACTATGGATACCTCTGACAAGCAACCAGAGTTTCTTCTTCTTCTTGACATTACTCAGCTGGCTGCATTGGCATTTTTGTATCATATGATAATGTAAATATTCCAAGTTAAATTAGGTTAGATAGGAATGTCAATATGGCTCAGTTTTAAGCATTTAGATAGTTGTTGATTTTTTGTCTCCGAAGAAAAATACAAAAATACAAAAACAATGAAAGAAAGAAAAGAGGGAAGATTGTAAAAACAATAAAGGTACAGCCCCATACCAAAAAAGAGAAACAAATCTGAAAGTGTGCAAGATTAAATGCCACTCTTGAAGAACAAACTCCTAGTTAGTCATACAGCCTAATCATGACTAATTAGTTTTAAATTGACTGCTGATAGGATAGTGAATTCAATTTTCCAAACAGTTTAATCTTGGCTTATCAGTAGGTAGATTAGGCTAGAAATTAAAGGTTCAAACATGCTCAAAATCTGAATCTAAATTTCCAAACAAGAGTGACTCAAATCTGTGTAAATTACTGAGTCAAAACAGAGGTAAAACTGGTTCTAATCAGCTCAAAATCTGAACCAGAGGACAAGCAAAGAACAGATCAAACAAAAGTAAAAACAGAGCTGAAAAAAATGAAGGAAGTTCTTTGAACTTTCAGATCTTAAACCTTCCATTTTGATTTAATTTTCTGCAAAATAATGTCTATGTGCAGTGTGTTTTTTATGCCATAGATCGGCATCAAGTTAGACTGTTCAATCCTGACTTGTATGCTTTTTAATTTCTGTTGTAGAATTTAGAGAATAGAAATCTGTTAGACTGTTTAATGTTAACAGATTAGTAGATTAGGTAGAGAAGCATATGGAATCAACTATTTAATCTAAGTTCATGGAGAAATAAGGAGTAGAATTAGATTATTTTATGCTTTCAAAAGAATAAAATGTTGTAAAAAGAGTTTTCCAATCCAAGTGCACTCTAAAGAAGAAAAAATGCTAGATAAGTAGGATTGGGTAGGTAGAAAGCTTGTGTTGATGAAGATCTATTGTTTTTCATAAGTGCTAATATGTTTTTAGAGCAAAGAAGATCATCTAGGAAAAGAAAAGTAGACTAGTGGATAAGGCACTGATCAGCCTCCCAGAGAATGCAAGTCTGAAGTTCTTGATGCCTTCAAAAAGGCACCATCCCCAAGTGGAGCCACTGTTAGCCACCTATAAAAATTGTTATATCAAAAGGTGGCTAAAACATTTTTTGAGCCTTCAAGAAACAATTTTATTGCTAAAAGTGTTATCTCTTGAAGACTCTTGAATACATCATGCCCTCTTTTTAAATCTTCACTATTGTTCCCATATCAAACTCTGAAATTCTGCTAATTTCATGAGGAAAGACTGCTGAAAAACATCATTTTCCCCTTCCTTTCACTTCAAAATAACCTTCATTTTTTACCCCTTCATTTCCCATGGAATTCTTCTATTTTCCATTTGTTCTTATTTCCCCTTCATAAAATCCACATTACATATTTTAAAACTCACTTTTAAACTCTGCCAAAACCCCCAAATCCATCAAAAAACTCTGAAAAAATCATAAAAATACACTTTTTGTATTATGGACTTAAGCCCCTTTGGGCTAAGTCTTAACCACTTCCCCACCATATGCCTTAGTGCTAGAACCAAGCGCTAAGTCCTTTCGGCGCTTATCACAACGAAGAAATCGCAACGCACAAGTCCATTTGCCATGTTAAAACCTCTGATGCGATTAAGCCCTGTGTTTATAGCCCCGATCATATATTGTTTCATATAACCCGTGGGCCCGCAATCGGGCGCTAAACATTGTATAATTCCATCTCCGATTGATATTTTCCTTTGTAAATTCATAAAACCCTTTTTCCTAAGTTTGGTCTAAACCCATCGAAACAATGTTTTTAATGAAAAATGGGTAGATTGAAAAGCCCACATCAAAAGTTCTGATGCGATTAAAGCCCCATTGTATAAAATTTTCCCCTCCGCTTTACTCCATATAACTTGCACCCCGGACCAAGAGTTAAAAGTCCCGAAGCGCCAATCGCATCGCAAAATTCTAAATGGGTAGATTGAAAGACCAAGCCTGACCTTCCGATGCGATTGGCCCTTATATACATAAGCCCTGCGCCTTTCTCACTCCATATAAACCATGGCCCCGCAGATGGGCGCCAAGCCACTTCATATATATATATAACCCGCCCCAAGCCTAAAAACCTTTATATTTCATTCATTTTTGGTTTTCATAAGTATTAAAGGGTTTTCGCCAGTTCATTATTTGAGATAACCTCTGTCGTTGATCTTAAGCCGATCAAATGGCCTGCGCATGATCGCATCGCAAGTTTTTTGTTGGGTGCGTTAAATATTTCTCCACCTCCAATTGACATTCTTCGATTCACTCCCCATCGTCGATCTGATCCTCAGATTGACGGCCAGTGCTCAATTGCTTCGGCGCCTCTGTGTCCTTTTCCCCGCCGATGACGATACCTCCGATTTCATCTGGGTCGTCCACGTGTCCAGATCGCATTTCCTGACTTTGGTTTAAAACATGTAGCCCCGCTCATAATGTTTTTGTGGCCAATCGCAGCCGTTGATCTTTGCAGATCAACGACCCTCATCAACACTTCCTCCACCATTGTATTATTTCATTCAACCTCTAGGTGTAATCTCCATCGTTAATCCTGTTCCATCCAACGGCTCGTATTAACCCTGACAGACCTGCCTCTTCCCAGATTTGATCTCTGCTGTTGATCTAGCGATCGGATGGTCCATAATAAAACCACCCTTCCCACTTCCGCCTGCGCATCTATCCCATATCATGCTCGTTTCCCCACCATTAGATCTGAGGTCCCAGATCTAACGGCCCACATTCCATATCGCATAACTTTCAGTGCGAAGGTTAATTTCCCAAAGGCCGCACGATATAAGCTTTTTTTCAAGGACACGTGTCGGGCGAGAATGCATATCGCATTCAAAAAGGAAAAACCTCCTCCCCACCCTTTTGCTGCGCGAAACCAGTGGTTTTCTTCTCCAAAACCGCTTTCCCTCTTTTCCATTGTAATACATCACACACCTCCTCCGCCATTGATCCTTATGAGCCAATCTCATCTGACGGCTCATATTCCTCCCAAAACCCATTTGATTTTTAACTCTTTTTTTCCTTCGCCAAAGGTTTTTAACCTTATCTCTTCATAATTTCGCCATTTCTTTATAAAGTGACCCCTTCGCTTTATTTCCTCTCGAATTTTTCTGATCGTCAATCTCTACAAGATCAACGGCCCAGACTTAATCCTCTACACCATTTCATCCATAGCTCTCCTTTTTGCTTCTATGCAAATCTCCACCATTGGATGCTGCCATCCAACGGCCATGCTCCTCCCCACGACCTCTGAAGAAGTTTACCCAATAACGTAGGATTTTATAAATATTTTTTGTATTTTACAGGATTTAATGGTTTTTCCATTAATTTGAAAAAAAGCCGAAGGCCGGGGATGACGATTCCCGTGCCTTTGATTCATAAAAGAGAAGCCATTCACAGGGTTTGAGTTCACGTTTCGTCAATTCTTCATGGGCATTAATGCCATATGAGCCCTGTGCGACCCTGCACATCAACAAGACACAGACAATTAAATAAAACAAAAGAGTATCAGTGTCAAAGACCTTCCATGGCAGAACTGAAGATTGAAGATGAATTCCACATTTTAATGGATTACAACTAAGACCGAAATCATAAGCCTAATCCATTAAATTAAACACAATTAAAGGGAAAATCAAAAGATCATCAGACAAGAAAGGGCCTCCACTGCCACATCAGAAGCTAATTGATTCCTCTCAACTACCTAGTGCCACCTGTAGCCTCAAAGCATTCAACAAAGGCCGAGTTAATCTCAGAACATCGGATATTTGTCTCAACTCAGCCGAATAGTTAATTCTGCCTAAGGAAATTAATGTAAAATATTAGCAGAGTTATTATATCATGAAACAGAGCCTTAAAAGTCAGCAAAAGCTCCCACCAAGCTTAATTCTTAAATGTAAAACATTTAATATAGACAAAACATCTGTAAACTTCTCCATCGAGCCCATCAAAGGCCGAGAAGTATTAAAGTCTGTATTAATTGACCCAGGAGATATTTTATCAAATCCCACCTCCTCTTTTCTTCTATAAATACTCCTGTAGAAGATGAGAAAATGTTCGCTGCAGAACTTTGAAATATACTTGTGCTCGAAACTTCTAATTGTAAATAGTGTTCAAAGGCTCTTGAAGCTCTGCTTGTGATAGAATAGTTAGGCTGAGAAGTGAAGATGATTGCTAACCTGAAACACTAGACTTAAAGATGTAACTGGTTTGAAGCATCAATACAAGTTGATTTATGGGATCCTGGTCTATGTCGACGGTGATGTTTTTCTTATTATAAATCGCTATTTTATTTCTATTTTCACATTGTTCATCTTCTTTTATAAAGAACAACAAGCATAGAGTTAGGAATTACTGTATATCAGTACCTTTCTTTGACTGGTAAGCTTTATCTAAATGTTTTCTTCCAATTGTGTTGTTTAGGAATGTTTTAATTCAGTTTGAGTAGTTAGGAATGCTAGTGTTCCCTCGTCCTACTGTCTAGGCTAATTGTTATTCTTGGAAGTTATTTTCAGTTTATGTTAAGTAGAGATGAACTAAGGAAGTTATGGTGAGCCTTGTCCTAGTTTTATCCCAAAGACTATTTGAAAGTTTCCCTAAGAATGTGTTGAAAGCTGGCTAGTTTCGAAGTACTTACCAGATCTTAAACCATTCTTCGTTATCATTTGTGTTTCCCTTGTGTTTAAATGTTTTTCTATTGAAAGTGTATCAAAGGATGGCTAGTTTCAAAGTACTTACCAGATCCTAGATTGCTTTTATGTCTTTCTTAAGTGCATGTCAAAATCTGGCTAGTTTCAAAGTACTTACCAGATCTTGGGCTATTCTTTGTTCTTCATTTGTTTAATTCCCCTTCTTGTTGTATCATTTCATTCCATAAATCAACTTTAAAGAGATCCTTAGACATAGATGACTTGCCCCATGGACCACTCTTTCCCCTTGTTGTTTCAATTAAACCCTATTATGACTCCATAGCCCAATGGACTAAAACCAACAATTATCTATCTTTTTGGCCGAAGCTTACTCTGATTGCTTGCAACTTCTCACCTTTGGAACTCTTTCCATTTAGGACTTTCCACTCAAATAATAATCATGCTCAACCATCCAAAACAAACAAAAAACCTCGGTCTTCATAACTAGCCTAATATCATTACTCGAAACCTCAAAGATAAATCCATCTTTGCACTTATTGGAGAGATCCCTCTTTGGATTCAGGAGGGCTAGATCCTAGAATCCCAAAGTGGTTGAAACGGTGTTTCTCCCCACAGTCTGACTTTTTCAAATCTTGCTGATTACAAGGAGCTAACACACCCATTCTTACTTACTACATATGTGGGCCCTTTATTGGGCTGACCACTATTACATATACATTTAACCCCCTATATACCCCCATTCCTTAGCTCGAAATCTAAAAATTGTGTCATTTATTTAAAACTTTAAACCGAATCAAAATTCAAGGATAATGAATGATTTGGAATGCTTATCATTTGAGAATATATTACCAAAAATCCCAATCATGATCAAATATGCTCATTAGAAAACACCACAGACTAACCTTCTTGAAATAAAGTGGTGCTTCCTTTACAATATCATTGGGAAAAGGAATGCATTCAACCGAGCAATGACGATGCTGTTGTGCAAGGCCCATTGCAGTTTCTATAAAAATTACATCCATACCCTCTTCTGCATACATCCTTAGAAGACATTTTTTGAAGTTGCGAAGCTCCTCCCACTCATTATCATCAAGATTTCTAGTTGATGCTACATGTTGTAAAGAAAAAATTAACCGCTTGGATCATTGATCATTTCTCTTCCCCAACCAAATAATAATAGGAAAAAGTATAAAAATATGGAAATCGCTGGTATCAAAATAGAACCAGTTGCATGATAACTATACCTGCATTGGTAAAATATAGCAGTGCCCAGTCACAACTGGTTCCCATGAAGGCAACATTAAGTAAGTGAAATTTGAAATTGAGATTGTTAGATGCTTTAATCTTGAACGATTCTCAAAACAGAGCTGGAAACGCTCTTGCTGAGTTATGATGCGCTTTTGAATTTCTATTGGAATATTCTTTCCCATCTGTTGTTTTAAATTGATCTTCTTTTTTCTTTCTCTTGTATCAGCAATGTCATCATAGTCATACTCATCATCTGCCTGAGTAACAATTTTGTATTGTTTGTTGCGAATAATCTTTGAAGCCAAATTTGCATCTGCATCATCCTCTTTTCTTTGCTTAGACTGAGTGCCAAGCTTCCTCGTATCAGATCTGAAAATTCACAAAACATAGGTTGTGTACACTTTACATTAGGACTTGTAAAGATGGAAATCAAATGATAGATTGCCCATTATAAATGAAGATACCTGATGATGTCTACTTGAGATATAATTTTTTCTTTTCCAGTGTTGTTCACCTTTGCCATATCTTGTGACTCTTTCTGCAACAAGTAGATGAATATTTTACATTAGACAAGATAATATGTAAGAAATTTACATGAGACAGTTCCAAGAAAAGAAGTATTATTTAAACAAATAGACATACATGATACTATATAGTAGACATATAGATATTTTAACTAAATACATAATATATAGTAGGCAAATTCAACACAAAAGAATATTAAAGTCATCAACTGAGAAATAGAAGTTGCACTCGGCTAGGAGACTTTTCCAAGCACCCAACATGACAATTAAAGAGATTTATAATTCAAATGAGAGAGAAACATAGGCGAATGAAAAATACAGATTCAAACATTACATTAGAAAAACCTTGAGCCATTAGTCAATAGAGAATTTTAATGTAGCTAGTACATTCCTCATCTGAATCAGATTAAGACTCCATAAACAACAGAGCACAAAACAAACATATATAGAAGAAACATGAATGAAAGGTATCCATTATGTTGCTTACCAAAAGCTCATCTGCTTCTGCATGCTTTCCCTTCAAGCGTAACTGTATTGCTTTTGCTACCAATTGATTTGCAGGAAGGCCTTGTACATTTGATGCACGATCTACAACACTCACCTCATCTTTATAAGAATCATATGCTTTAGCATCTTGCTGATGAAGTGGATTTGGTATAGGCATTTCATCTTTGGCACTGACTGATTGTGAACCTTCACTGAAGCCTCTTTCTCTTTCACTAGAGCCTCTTTCCATCTCAAAACCTACTACTGTTGAGGAAATATTGTGGTCTTTGTTTTGCAGCTTATTCATACTCTCAAGAAAACTGCCATCATTTTAAAATTTATTTAAGCAAGGAGCTGTTGTTCGGATAATCTCTGCATCTTCTGGAAAAACAACATTACCTTTATTTTTGTTTCTCCAAGACAATGATTCATTTATTTTAGGTGCTTTCATGTGTGATTTGTGAACAGAAACATCCCTTAAATATTCTCTGTTGTTATCTCTTATCCTCTGATCATCCTTGTCTATTTCATTATAAGTACCTTCATGGACTCCATTTCCATGTTCACCTTTCTATTCTCTTTTCCTGTCTCTGATTGCATGCAAATGAGCACGACTAGAAGCTGCTCTAGTAGTTGATACATATGCAGTCATTTGCACCAGTGAACCCCATCGCTCTTCAACTACCTAGAAAATTTAAAAGGGGAAATAAATCATGAGTCATAATGTTTATATAGATATCTAGTTCCAGAGATTTTTAGCAAAACTAAAACCCCTCATCTAGATATTCTGCAATGCAAAAATATAATTCAATATCAGTTACCTCATCAAGCTTCTGACCTTCTTGAGCTGCCTATTCTTGTGCTCGCTTCAAAGCTTTTAGTCGCCAACTTGCACCTCCATCACCAACAGTAGGTGGTCGTGGCAACTTGTCTACTCCTACCTTTTGTGGTTCATCTTCATTGTCCTCTGGATAACCTGAACCCCTGCCTTTGAAAAATGGATTCAATTCCTTTGGATTTATTTGGGCTTTTGAAAAACAGTGCTAGAAAATGTCTAAGAAATCTACAAGGGCACACAATAAAATTTTAGAACAGTCATATTCATTCACGGCATGAGGGTATGAGGGTAATCTATGTTGCAGAGCAAAACCCTATGATTCCATAGAAATTCCTGAAAAAATTGCAGCGTGTATCTCTTGTTGTACACGGAAGTTCCAAATCAAAAATCATGGACAAATGAATGGCGGACATATCTTCTCTCGGCATAGTGGCCAACAAAAACACCATTTTGATAGCTGGGTGAAGGAAAATTATGCTCTCCTCCCACATAACCCCATGCTCCTTGTCCTTCATATAGTGAATCTCGTCAAAGATGACCCAAGAAACCTCTTTCAAAACCTCAGAACCTCTGTAAAGCATCCCTTTGAGAATCTTCGTGGTCATGACGAATCATGTGGCATTCAGAGACATGGACACGTCACTCGTCATTAACCCAACATTGGCGAACTCGTGACTGAGCTCTTGGTATTTCTGGTTTCTCAGGGCCTTCAGAGGCAATGTGTAGATGACCCGTTGCTTGTCCCTGAAGGCCATGGCGATGGCATACTCGGTCACTGCCATCTTCCTAGCCAAGGTGTGAGCCGACAGAAGCACCGATTCATTGCGCTCCAGGCAGGCGACAGAGACCTACTGGAAGGGGTCTAGGGTAAATGAGTAGGTCTTCGCCATGGGGCCACTATATGCTGGGTACAAAATTGTGTCGTGTGTGGTCTCATCCATGGCCGTTGAGACTTGGACAACTACCCACCTAACAACGTCCCCCCTTACGATGCCGCTCTCAGGCTCAGGTCTATCGGCAGAGCCTTTGGATTCGTCATTCTGATGGTTGCCTACACCAACCACCATGCCTTCAGCTTTGTCCCACCATGGGTTTGAATCGAGAGGCAGCAAATAAAAACCCTCGATATACTGGAGGCAAGGGGCATAATACAGCAACAGGAACCCTACATCTGTGAAGTCTGCGGTGAGAAGTTGAAAACCCACATCAAAGCTGGCAGCTTTTGCAGCATTACCACTGGATCTTTCTGAGTTTCGAGCCACAGTTTGGCTTCTGGAAAATGGCGAGAAGAAAAATAAAACGTTTCCCTTCATTTCCCAGTGTTTGCACTGTAGATCCTTGAAAATGGCAACAAATATCTTGGGGAAGAAGGTCGTTCCTTCACAGTATTATGTGATCTATCTTGATTAGCTATCTTAGACTGTTCTTCTGCTCTCTACATTTTTTTGTTGCTCGGCTTAAACAAGATTTCCTTCCACTTACTAGGGGGCTTAAGACGCGGAAAATATTTTGGAGCAACATTTCCCACACAACCGCTTATTCTTTGTGGTGGATACAAAGCAGATCGAACCAGTGACCGAAAAATGCTGTTGCTATTGCTGCCATTAAAGCCCATGAGTGATGAGGGCTTCAAGTTTTGTTCTTGGCCCTGCGGGGTTTCGATCTGCATTCCTGCGAGAAGCTGAGAGAAAGACCGAGAACTGAAGTCCTCCGCCATCATAGAGGCAATAAGCGTTGTTTTCCTAGTCAAGGGACCCCAATCTAGAAACCCCATCTGTTATTTTCTTCATTCCCGCCATAGATTTCGCAGCAGTTTCACAGTTTCGCATACCAATCACCCTTTTGAGAATCAAAATCCGGAAGAAAGTTTGGACTAAGTCAATATGTATCAAGGGAATAAGTCACTATGTATCAAGCAATTTATATTAAGTTAATATTTTAAAACACTAATATAAAGATGAATCATGAGAATGAAGTGGTAATATAAAGATCATGTGGTTAGTCAAAGGTCAATTATTAAAATAACTCAGGTTTTTGAAGTATATAGATTTTCTTTCCACTAATAAAGATGGTAAGAATTTGGTAGAAAATTTAGATATAAGTAGAGTCTACTACAATTTATGGGTTATTCGTGGTGAAACAATATCTTTTAAAAGTTTTGTTTGGTTCATGATCAACTTAAATAGTAAAAAAAAAACAAGTAAAGTTGTAAATCAATAATAATTTTAGTTGTTTTTATCATCATATATCAACAATTAGAAAGAAGTTTGCTATAAGATTAGGTAGTTCTTTAAAAATTTATCTAGTGTCACAAAATAAGCTAATCGTTTGGTAATGATTTGGTAGAAATTTTAGGCACGGGCAGAGTTCTACTATGATCCAAAGCTCATTCATAGTAGAACAATGCTTTTACAAAAGTTCTATGTCAATCCGTATTGTCAAAATTTCATTGTGGTTTTGGATGAATGAGAATCATGATTATCTGTGTCGTCAAATTTTTCTCACTATAGGGAAGTTTAATAGTGTATTAAATGGCTCTATGATATCACCCCTAACCTCCATATTCACAAAGTGAACATGGGTGTTTAATAAGCATGTAGTTATGATTGAGATCTTTATTATGCACCTAAGTGTTAATCAGGCATTGTGCATGGCATGGTATGTTGATACATACTCCAACGCAATTTCATTAGTTTTGTGTCACCATACAATCATTTTTGCACTAGCGACGAAGTTCCAACACCTACAACAACAACGGATAATCCTACACCAATGTTGAGTTCCCTATGTGGTCATCTCATCTGTGGTTTAATAAACGCATGGTACTACAATGATCACCAATCAAGTATGACTAGGGGAATTACAGGTCCATGCCAATGTCAATGGTCAACTTGGACTAAGATAATTCCTATGAAAGTGGTGATCAAGTTTGTACATTGTGCTTAAGATAAGGTGCTTATAGTCACTAAGTGATGGTTGTAGTTACAAGGATAATGTTTTGGTGTTATAATGCAAGGATTATAAGGACCAAGGGTTGTGAAGGCTAAGCATTGTTGGAAATATGGATTATAAGGTTAGGGGTTTTAATGCAAGGATTATAAGGACTAAGTTTGTAAATATTAGGGATTATTTTAAATATGGGTTATAAAGTTATATTAGGGGTTTTAGGGTTTAAAAAGAGATAAGGATTAAAGGTTATAAAATTTAGGGTTTATGATGGTAAAATGTAAAGAGATATAATGGTTATAGTATTATGGTTATGGTTTATATGTGTTAAGGAGTATAGTGGTCAGGTGTCAATGATTATATGGATTACATGTTAGAGAGGTAAATTCTCTTAGAGGATAAGGGTTGTAATCTTTAGGTATTAAGTGTGGCAAGGGTTATAAGGATTGGGTCTTATAAGTTTTAAAGGAATTAGGGCTTAGGATTAAAGTTCATATGAATTAAAAATAATATAGGTTATATGTTAGAGGGATTAAGGACTATAGGGTTGTTGACAGGGCAAAAATTCCACCTTGCCAACAAGGGGGAATTACTCAATCATAGGTCCCAACTAGACCAGCTTTCGTTTGGAATGGCTAATCCCAACGAGTTTTAAGGATTGTTATAAGGGTTAGGGAATAATGAGTTAGTGGTTAAAGGATTAGGGATTAGGGATTAGAGGAATAGGGGCTTAGGGGTTAGAGGTTTAGGGTTTAGGGGTGAGGGGAATAGTGAGTTAGTGTTTAAGGGATTAGGGACTGGGGTTAGGGGAATAATGAGTTAGTGGTTAAGGGGTTAGGGATTGGGGGGTTAGAGGTTAAGGGATTTAGGCGCATTTAAGGGTTAGAGGAATAATGAGATAATGGTTAAGGGATTAGGGATTGTGGGCTTAGGGGTTAGGGGATTTAGGCGCTATTAGGGGTTAGGTGAATAATGAGTTAGTGGTTAAGGGATTAGGGATTAAGGGCTTAGGGGTTAGGGTATTTAACAATTAAGGATTTTAGGGGTTAATGGGTTATGGATTAAGTGTTAATGATTTAGGGGTTTAGGGGTATATGGGGTTAAATGGTTTAGAGGTTGGGAATTAAGGTTTAAGAGGTTATGGGTTAAGGGTTAGGGGTTAGGGGATTAAATGGGTTAGGGTCGATTTGGAGGTTTAGGGAGCTAGGGGATTTAACATTTAAGGATTAGGGTTAGGGGTTAATGGGGTTAGGGTTTAGGGGGTTATATGGGTTAGGGTTTTAGGGGTTTAGGGGGTTAAATTGGTTAAGGGTTGGGAATTATGGTTTAAGGGGTTAGGGGTTTAGGGTTTAGAGGTTTAGGGTGCTAAATGGGTTAGGGTTTTAGAGGTATATGGGGTTAGGGGATTTATCAGTTAAGGATTTTAGGGGTTAGGGGTTAAAGGGGTTAGGGTTTAGGGGGTTAAATGGGTTAGGGGTTTAGGGGTTTAGGGGGATAAATGGGTTAGGGGTTTGGAATTAGGGTTTAAGGGGTTATGGGTTAGAGGTTTAGGGTTTGGGGGTTAAATGGGTTAGGGGTTTAGAGGTTTCCCTCTCATATCCATATTTGTTTAATTTCATGATTAATTAGGCATTTTTTATGTGTCACTACTCAGTTAATTAGGATTAAGTTATGATGCAATTGAACGATCAACTAAAGATCTATTTGCCTCCATCCCTGCCCCAAAACCCGTCCTTGCACCCCTCCCTTAGCCAAGGTAACCCTTCCTTATATTCAAGGTGTTACTGATCACTTTTTCAGAATTCTATCTAAAATGAACATCAAAACCTTATTTAAACCCCATCGACTCCTAAATAAGGAAACTCGTAATCTCAAGATTTGTGGCCTTAAGCTTTGGGGAAATTACCTCCCTCTTACCCATCAGAAATTTGTTGACATCATTATGCTCTTTTGTCATGTCTCGCTGAAGGAAGAAAAAAACATTAAAGATATACTCCATGTGTTTATGGAAGCCTGTGGCACCTTTATTAATAATGAAAAATTATGCATCTTCTTCTTTAATAAGGCTAGAAATATCAAAACCTTTATGGCGAGAGTGTTGGGGTTTGGTATTAGATATCTTCCCACTAAATACTTAGGCATGCCCCTTGCTGAAAGCTCTCTGAAAATTGCTTGCTGGAGTCATCTTATCCACAAAATTCAAAGCAAGCTCAACAATTGGACTTTTAGAGGCCTCAATATGGCTCCATGCACCATCCTTCTTAAATTCATCCTACAATTGATCCCCATTTACCAGCTGTCTAGAATGGCCACGCCCAAAACAATCGGCAGCAAAATGGAGGAAATATTCAAGAAATTCCTCTGGGGAGGGGTCCAATAGTTGAAAATTTGGTCCTTGGTAGCATGGTCGAACCTCATCAAACCTAAGATGGAAGGGGGACTAGGCCTTAGAGACCCATTTATTCTCAACCAGGTATTGGGGGAGAAATTATGGTGGATATGGGCATAGGGAGGAACGGGACTGTGGAAGCATATATGGACGAGGAAATATGGCATGCCCAACAGTACAGAGGATATTTTAAGATGCCCATACCCCCCTAAAGGATCAACCATCTAGAATCTAGCAGCCCAAAACATAGATCTTATTTTGTAACATTTATTCTGGGAAATAATGAATCGAAAAACAACTCTCTTTTGGAATGAATCCCTAGACAGGAGTTGAGTGAATGGTTCACTTATGCTATGAACACCAATTATAAAACGGTAAACCAATACTGGAGGGAAGAGACCATTAACGGTGGATGGAGAAGATGGAAAACATGACAGAATGGCCAAATGCGATGAATTCAGATCAATGGATACATTTGAAGGAGCTGGAATTGAGAAGTGTCACCTTCGAGGAAGGGTCAGACATATTGATATGGGACTATGCTATGAAAGGATTATTTACAGTTAAGGAAACTTACATGATAAAAGCAAGATGGGGACAGGAGAATCAACATCAAAACTGGAGGAAAATTTGGGGAGGGAAATGGTGGTCGAAGGTGACCTACAAGTGAAATCTTGAAGTTGGGAAACACTTTTTGGTGGATGGCTAGCCTTTGGAAGCCCTCACCTCGATACCCGCAGAACTAAAACCCAAAACCGAACTTCGATTTGAAGCAGAGCTCTGCCGCACTAGTCAGGCCCTCAGAACCGTGCGAGATCCAACGTGATTGGGCATTACGGATATAAAAATGGCGGCTCTCGTGGCTTTTGTTGGCCTATTGGCTGGCCGGGGCTTTATAAGGCGTAGAAAACACACCTCTGATGTGGGAGTCGGGATTTGGGTTGTTGTAGAAGACGGAGACTTCAAAGAATACAGAAGGTGATGAATCTGAAAGCATCAAGGCCAGGGATAGGGATTCTGAGTTAGGATATAACCACACCTTCACCTGTGATGAGTGGGTTTCCTCAGCTAGGGTCAGCTTGCTCGCCTGCATAACATCCCTACAATCTATTCCCCTGCTCTTGCAAGTTCGTTATTCCCTTGCTCTTGCAAGTTCAAGGACCATCGGTTCGAGGGCTTCTTAATTACTGATCTTCTCGATTTTTGGAATATGTCTTCGCGTGATTTTTTTGGGTATTTTTCCTCTTCTTTCATTTAAATACATAGTGTGGGAGTTCTAGCGGGACGTCACACAGGAGTCGATTGCAGCGTGACAGTTGTATGGCATTTGATCTCGAGCGCTTATCACAACTCACGACCAGAGAGTTTAGAACACAAAAAGAATAAGCACACAACAGAGTTTAAGTGACTTGCAAGCTCGTAGAACACAAACATAATTTGATAAGGAGCTAAAAAGGGTACCCAATTTAAATGGATTAGCTTGTGATTTCATTAGCAAACCCGTGCTCAAACAATTCGTTACGAGTGTATTTTGGAAATTGACAAATGAAATTAGTGAATGGTATCATGTATTGTATATTTTAATTAATATTTATTTTGTATTTGAGTATTTTGGAAATGTGTAGAAAGATGGCTGGAAAGTATATGATAGCAAACCCGCGGTCGGACAATTCGTTACAAGTGTATTTTGGAAATTGACGAATGAAATTAGTGAATGGTATCATGTATTGTACATTTTAATTAATATTTATTTTGTATTTGAGTATTTTAGAAATGTGTAGAAAGATGGTTGGAAAGTATATGATATTTTGGAAATGTGTAGAAAGGATTGTTGAAAGTATATGAGTAGGATTTTGACAAATATTAAAACATTAGAATTAATTAATTTGTCATTTTTACAATAATAAAAGGGATATCAAATTATTTTAAAATATTTTTAGTGTTGTTAATTTTAGTTTTTATAATTTATCAAGTTATTCAAATTATAAATTATTTTAATTTTATTATAAAAATAAAAATAAAAATATTATTATTATTATTATTATTTTGAAAATTAATATCAATAATAAATTTTGTATTCAATATTACAAAATAAATTATAATATATATCGATATGGTATTTTTCAAAAATGAAAGTTCTCTTAGTTTATTTCAACAAACATTATAAGATGGCCTTAACTTTAACTATATTTTTCCCTAAGTTATCTAAGCACTTCATATCAAAAATAACAAATGTATCATTGCATGGCTTGGCTTGTGCACAAACAAAGACAATTAAACTTTCAACTATTTTCTTCCAAAATAAATTGCTTATTGTTTTAAAATTTATAAACATGCTAAATAGTGTGATTAGTTAGAAGTTTTATCCCTGGCTAGGATGAAGTTATTGTTCTCTGCTCCATAATTTTTTGTAAATTAAAATACTTCATATTCATATCCAAATAAGAGATTTACATTGATAGATTAAACATCAAATTTATATACTTCTAAAAGCACTAGCTTCTCCAATGATCATCGCAGAACCACAAAAACACTATTACAATAATAACATAGTCTCATTTCAACAACAACTAAAGGTTTGCAACAATATTTTAGGCCCCTCATAAAATGAGACAATTCTAGACAAATAGTGCACATAAACTGAAAATGAATGTGCTTCAGTGATAGTTGCCTTGAAAACGAGAACAAAATAGAGCTCTAAACCTAGAAAAGAGTGTCCTGTGACAAAGGGAAACATTAGTAAATCATAGTCTTCCTAAGGGTCCTCTACACAAAACCACATCTTCCATCTAGCATGAAAAGAGTAACCACTTTCTCAGATGCGAACATACTCATCCATCCCAAAACAAGCCAAGTTGAAAGCATATGTTAAAACAATCTTCAATTGCCAAAATTCAAGTTGTAGGTGCCCATAAAATGAGAGGAAACAAAGCATGTTTTGATGCTAGCACCAAATCCCAAGGATCATGAAAACATAAACATAAACAGCCAACAAAAGACCAAGTAAGCATAATATTTACAACGACAATGGGAATCCTCCACTTCCAGAGCATGTACAGCGAGACCAAACGAAGATCCACTCTAGATACTCTCTCCACCATCAACAAGACCATAAATATTCATACAATCTCATACAGGTGACAATAAAACATAATTTCCACGCTTAAGGAAATAATAATAAGAGTTTGTACATGATCAACTGGAGAATCAATAAGGTCCATGGAGGCAAAGTCACTAACCAGAAAACCTTCAACGCAAGCCAATTAGGAGCCCACCCTATCGAAACAGTACTATAGGTTGCGAAGCATTATTTTGACATCTTCAAGGAAAAAAAATAGATTATAGGTCTCAACTTGTTTATCTTGAAGTACTAGCAAAACAAAGTAGCCAACTGTTGGTGTAAGGCCAACGAATTGTGATATAAAAGTTGTTTCTTCTGAGGTTTTCCAGGGTCTTGTATCCATTTCAAATCCTCGCTCATCACCTCAAAATCTGAGTGATAAGGGAGACCCTCAACCTCTTTACTTTCCAACAATAAAATCTCTTTTCGAACTTCCAAAGGAACGACATCGAAGAAGGTGGCCATTAAGTCAAGAACAAGCCAGAAGAGAAATAGAGATCGATACTAGTTAGAAGTGATTCCATTGAATGATAACTACAAACCCCTATCCATTGAATTAATGTGTATAATATAGTGGTGGCTAGGGGGTAATTTCATCTATATATCTCTAGAAATGTATTACGACATCATTCTTGTTGTGGATTAAAGTATTCAACATCGATTCTTCAAAGAGGGTTGGGTTGTCGAAAGAAAACGAAAGATTAGAGACCCTGAGGATGTATAATACCCTAATAAAAACATTCTTTTAAGATCAATGCTTCAAAACATGAGAATTTAACTAAGGATTGATGGGGCTTTTAACAACCAATAGAAATGTTTCAAACATGATAGGTAGAGGATAGAATCTTGTAGGGTTAAGGGTCAAGTTTAAAGAGGATATGGGATTAGGGTTTATGGGTTTCAAGGATTCCATGTTAGGGGTTAGGGGTTAAGGGGTTAGTGGCTTGGGGTTTAAGGGATCAAGGGGTTAATTTTTTATGAGTTACGAGTGTAGGGGTTAAGGGATAGTGGCTTTGGGGTTAAAGGGATACGGAATTTAGTGTTTATGGGTTAAGTTCTTATGGGTTGTGATAATGTGTCCCCTAATCCCCTTATCACAAATATTGGAGGTTCCCATATAAATTGCTTTCATTTCCTTACTTATAGGTCCCCTAGCCCTTGTGGCATAAGGCCCTAAGGCTCCTTCTCATTCTCTAATGTTAGTATTATAGATCTCAATATACCATGCACTAACCTCTCACTTCTACCCATCCATGATACCCTTCTGTCCCCTTGCCCCGTTCAATACACCAAAAGATCTCCCTCCCCCAAAATTCACGAGAATTGAACTTTTGGAGGTGATCATTTAACAAAAGCTTGTAAAAGTTTTATTCTAATGAATTTTTTTGGGGGGGCGGGGGTTGTCCATCAATGCCTCCAAAAGTTACATTGTCATGACCTTTCAAGGTGATTGAGGGATTCTAAGTTGAGAACAACAAATACCATGAACGGACAAAGAATCCAATGAGTTGAAGAGCTCAAAAACATACCACCCATAATGAACATTTTCATCCAAAGATTATTCCATGTTGGGCCACAACAAAACGTTTCAATAGAAATTGCATGTAGCCTACTACTACAAAGGAAATTCAAACCACAAATTTTTGTTCCACTTTAAAGGTATCACCATATCTTATACCAAACAAAATTCAAAAAATAGATATCCTTTAGAGAAATAGGATCATAAAAAAAAAAATGAACCATGAATATTAATGAACCGTATTTTATATATTAATATTACGATGAACCTATTTTCTTATTGGAAAGAGAGAAAAATTCATAGATACTGATGAATCATTATGCATTACCTGCATTCTAATGAGTTAACAGAAATGGCACTAGGAGAGTGACGATATTGTGTTTTTGGCAAAGATATTTTATCTCTTCCTCCAACACCAAGATTTTTCTTGTATGTTGCTGAAAAAATGGAAATCCCCAATGGATATCGTTGCCTTCACAACTACTCCATTATACTGGTGTCTTGGGCATAAAATCAAACTCTTTTAGGTTATATATATTAGATGTGATTTCATTGATCTATAGTGATAGGTGAGAGCTATGCATAAATCAATAAAGGTGTGTCAATAGGCTATTAGTCTATTGCATATAGAATTCGACTCGTTTTATTTGTAACTTAGAAAAATGGAAAAGATGTGGGAATGGAAATGTAACTTAGAGAATTCTCTTTTTTACCTGTGTCTCGAGGCCTTGCTCGCTTCTTATCCCATTTCCCTTTATTCATTGCATTACCTTTCCAGTCGAGTTAGTCTCAGATCTATGCTTTGATTGCTCATAACAATGCTTTAGCTTCTGGATGGCCTCCTCCAATGATCTAGGCTCATCAAACTCAATCATGTCTTTGAATGTTATCGACAACCCATTGATGAATCATTGAATCTTGGCCTTCTCCTCCTTGAGGTAAGGCACATATCTCAACAACTCCAGAAATCTGCTACTTTACTCCTCATCGATAATAGAGTCCATATTTAGCTAATAAAACTATTTTTCCTTGTCATCATAATACATCTTCGATAGACACTGCTTCCTGAATAGTCTCTGAAATTCACTCCAAGTCAACTCTTCGTAAATATCTCTAATTTTATTTACATATTCACACCAAATATATGCTTTACCTTTAAGACTGAATGTAGATATCCTGGCCTTCATGTTCTCTAAGTAATCGTGCAATCTGAAGAATTTATTCATTCCAATCAACCATGCTTTTGCATCATGTGATTTATTCATTTCCCCATCGAATGTAGGTGGATTTTCTTTCTTTAACTCATCTGGAAAATATCCCCTATCACTCCTCCTTTAAGGATTATAATGATGATGACCATGATACCTTTCAGAACCAGAATGAGAATAGTACCTGTGTCCATCACCCCTCCTTTCTGGAGTATTTAAGAACCTGACATCCCTCATCGTGTCATCTCTATCTGACCTATGCCCACTATGGGGTCTACTTCCACATGCCCCATTAGTCATATCCTCCTATCCATAGTTGATATGAAGTGGTCCCTATCTCTGCAATTCTGAAAAACTCTGAAGAATTATTGCATTGACTTCTACTTATATCTCCTATGCCTGCATGATTTTTTCATTATCTGCTTTGCAAATCCTTATTTCCTCCTTCAAACTCCTCAATGTGTCTGCTAAGTCAGAAGTGTTCCCAACACCACACTACTCATTTGATTCATAGGGAGAATCTTTGTAGTCTACCATCTTGTTAGTCATATTTGATCTCTTCTTCTTGCAAGATATATTATGTCAGTTAAACCAAATCATAAACAAACTAGTGTACCTTAGTATAGCTCGAAGAGGATATCTCATCTGCAAGACCGACCATATTAGCACAACACACACACACACACACACACACACATATAAACATAATCATATCAACATATAAACATATTTTCAATCATTGTCCATTTATCAATGCATGACTATGTTGACCACATACCATGACTTCATGCACAACGACCATCATCTAGTCAAAGTATGCATAACAACATATAAACATTGATACACATAATCGATGCACGACTGACATAAACACAACAAATACATTCAACAACGACACCATCAACTTTCACATGACGACACCACTACAATCATGACCAATGCCATGCATAAACAACAACCACACAGATCACAAGTACAAGGACCTATATGCAACCAACATGTAGATACGAAAACACATTCATCCAAGTGGAACGGAAACCAGACATCACCCAAGGAGAACAGAACCATACTATGATACTACTCTATAACACCCTCCTCCCACATCTACCCAAGTTACCAGCCAACTGTGGAAAACATGTGATGAAAAGTTACATGATATGATTCAACTCCCTATATATCAGTTAAGGAAGTGGAACCGACATAACACAACCAACCTAACCTTCTGCACCTGCAACAAAATCCCCAGGAGCCATCCAACCCATCCAAGTGACTAAACCTTAAGAAAAAATGAAATTTTTATGCATCAAAGCCTTAATCTCTCCCTTGGCATGGGCATGCATGCGACTTACAACCTCTAGTCGCTCCCACAACAAGGAATGCCTGTGACTAGGGACATTTCCAGGTAGTTCTATGCCAACGACTCCGAATTAGTAGAAAGTTTTTTTACAATTAAAAAAATTAAATACTAAAATTTTATCTAAAAAATAATTAAATTATTGTTATTTATCTCTTTGATATATTTGTTCAATAGTGAAAAGAAAACCAAGATGTGACTATAAGACATATGCAAGAATCAAAATTTTGATTTTTCATTTTGAAAGAAAAAAAAATGAAGGTTTAAAATGCATATATGGAAAACAATTAAGAAAATAAATTTTTAGTTTTTTTTAATCGTTATATTGTATTTAATTTCTTTCAAATTTATATCAAAGTTTTAGTTGAAGTAATTTAAAAATGTTAACATATTTAAAAAATAAACAATTTTAGTTCATGGAATGTAACTCATTTGAAAATCACCTTGTTATGAAGTATTATGTAAAAACATGAGATTCAAACTTAAATCCCTTTGAGTGGCCAACCAAAAAATAATATTTTTTTAATCTATTTATTTATTATATTTTTAGAATGTGGTTTAATGGAAAAGGAAAAATCTAATATAAAAGAAATAAAATTGACATGATTACATTTCATGTGGTTTGAATATATATATATATATATATATATATATATATATATTCAAAAATAAAAAATATAATTATCCACTATCTACTCATAGAATTTCAATGCAAACTTCCACAATACTAATGATTTTGTCTTAATTGCTAACTATCTTAAATGGGTTTTGTCTTAATTGCCATTGTTTTAAATATAAAGTTTTATATTAAAATATTTTTGTCTCAAAGTGCTTTTGTCATAAATATAAAGTTTTGTATTAAAATATTTTTGTCTCAAACTCCTTTTGTCTTAAATATAAAGCTTTGTCTTAAATTATTTTTGTCTAAAATATAAAGTTTTGTCTTAAAATATTTTTGTGTTAAATTGTTTTTGTTTTAAAATGTTTTCGTCACAAACTACTTTTGTCTCAAACTACTTTTGTCTCAAACTACTTTCGTCACAAACTATTTTTGTCTCAAACTACTTTTGTCTTAAATTTTATATATAAGACAATTCAATTGATATTAAATTTTAATATAAAATAACTACAATAAAAAGTGACATTTTAATTTCTTTTGTCTTAAACAAATGTCTAGTAATGTGGTGTTCGAGTAATTTAATTTAAGCTCAGATTTATAGAGAAATTTTGCAGTGGTCTAATGAAAGACAGCTCTCCGTAGCTTCGGGTGTAAATGAACAGCGATCCCATTATAATATATTCACGTTGAGTATGGATGCGATTGACGTAAAAGTGAAACCAGTATTTTAAAGGGCAGTTTTCTCCTTTTTTGAATCTTCATCAGCACTTTCAATCGCAATCTCTGCGTGTGTTTGTATATGGAATCAATTTAAAAGGGACACATTCCGGCCGGCGCTTATCTTCGTTCTCGTAAACATTCTGGAAATCTTGCAACCGTCGCTATATAGTATTCCCAATAACCATACGATGGCGGCTGCAGAAGGAGATCTTCCGCAAAGTAGTCTAAAAAAAAAAAGGTAGCGAAATGGCTTAGAATCCGGTAAAGATTTTGAAAAAATTTAGCAAAAATTTTATCAAAATCTTATTTACAATTGTTAAACTTTAGTATTTTGAGTGGGTTTTTGATAGTGTTGAATCCATTTCCATTATCAAAAATAGATTCCAAATACTCCATCTATCTAATTTTTTGAATTTTATTTTTTACAGATTTCGACAAAAAACTGTCTATTCCACATACAGGGTAGACAACTTCAAAAACTACCACCGAAGTCTTTGTATTAAAACTGCTTGTGGATATGGTGAAAAATGTTAAAAACTTTGAAACGTTTAAAATAGACAACATATCCGCTCCATGATAGCTAAGGATTTTATATAATAAGTTGAAAAAAAAAAAATCAAATTAAGAAATATTTTATAAATTTAGATATTTGATTTTTAAATTAATATGTTTTTTTTAATAATAATAATAAAAATATAATTATTCTCATTTCAAATAGAATAGATAATAATGAAAGTGTATGATTAAGAAACTTTTGATACTAAATCTAGCCATATTAAATACGGATGTAGACTAAGCCTGCTGCAATACACTTAACTACTTAAATATCAAATTATATGAAAGCTTACACAACTTAATAAAAAAATTATAATTTAATATAATTTCACCCTTTTGTGAAATGCATCCTAAATAAAGAGTCTCTTTATTAGCTTTGGTGTTTTCTTAACCTATTAAAGTGAATATATCCTTTCCCTTGACATATATTTTTTTAAATAAAAGGAATTTAGAAAAAAAACATATTATATTAGAAATGAATAAATTAAATTTCAAATAAATTTAAATATTTTATTTTTACATTGAAATTGTTTATTTTTGAATCATTTCACGCTCACCATAGTCATCTTTTTATTTTCTGTCATAGACCAAGTAAACCAATTTTTCTAGTCAAGCCCTATGCAATATAGTTAATGTTCGTAAATATTATTTAAAAGAAAATATATAGTATAAAAGATTATTTTTATGTTAGGAAAAAAAACTAATAATGACCCTACTTTGCCAACCAACCAAATACTATTAACAAGTAAAGTAAACCGGTTATAAGAAGGGGTTTCATTAAAATTGTTCCTTAACATAATTCTTTTTTTTTTCCAATCTTGAAATGCTTGCTATATTTTAAATATTTAATTGCTTCGAAACATTTTCAAATAACACAAATGCAAAATAATTCCTTTTTTTTTTCCAATCTTGAAATGCTTACAATATTTTAAATACTTAATTGCTTCTGCAAACATTTTCAAATAACACAAATGCAGAATAATTCCATTATGCAGCAACTCAAACATGCTATTGTCACTAGAGAAATACAATAAGAGACACTAGAAAATTAGAAATTGGCATTGAAATACCTAGAGAGCCTGCAAAGTTGTGTTGAGTTTATGGTAGAATATTGACAATTTTACAAATAGTTGTTTTCCACCATAAACATCCATACCAAGCTCTTCATTTTCTATCTACATAACTTTGATAGCCTATTACAACTACAATATAGCATTAATAAATTATTTGAACCTTCTAAATAGGAAACTTAACATTATGGGAAAAAAAAATCATGCACTAATGGTAAGGTAAAAACTATTTCTGATAAAATAAAGGCAAGGAAGCATGGATAACATTTATGAAAAGAAATCATTAAATATCCTTGCTCATTTGCAATAAAATTTCATTCTATGCATGGATTGGGCAAGGCAATCACCAATCCAGGTAGGCAATTGGAACAGATTGATTGCTTTCGCTCTTTGATATAAAATCAGAGTCCCTGTATTTTCTGATGTCCCATCTAGCTTAAGTAGACTGCAATATGTATCAAACAATTTTGGGATTGGGCCATTGACAACCTTTTCCTTTGTTCAGTGTTTGATTTCATCCACAACTATCTTGTGCATCTCTTTATCAACATGGTTGAGCTTTACCTCATCCTCTTTGTAGGGCATTTTCCTATTGCATGTTCCTCCAAGTCACGGTAAATAGACGTATTCAAGTCCTCACAATCACATGTTGTTCTAGCCAATTTCCAATATTTACATGATTAGCACATGGCTTTTAGTCTTTTGATATTGCATTAGCCGGATTATGTGCATGTCCCACATGGTTGTGGTTAAAATTTGCATTAGCAGATTTTTGGGGTGTTGCACTCCCAATCCTTAAATTTGTCCTTAAATTTGGGACGTGCCCAATTGACATATTTTGGTGATAATTCAATCAAGATGTTCTACGCATAACCGCAAGGCAAATTGTTACTTCAAGCACTACTTTCTGTGTATCTTTGCACCTTTAGGGCAACTGCTACTGTTACTTATTTAGTTTGGCTGCACCTTTAGGGCAACTGCTAGTGTTACTTATTTAGTTTGGCTAATTTTATTCGTATAATTTGTGTGTTATCATATATTAGATCAAGGAAAATAAAAATTAATATTATATAATTTGGACCACAATACGATTTCTTATTATTTAAAATGTAGTTTTTAATTTATAAAATTTTAATCCAAATTTAAAATATTAAATTATTTAAATTTATTCATTATTTCTCTAAAAATTTAAAATTAGGTTATTTGTTCTAATGTTCTTCCTATCCATAGTTTCCCACGACTATTTCTCTACTGCATTTCTTAAAAAGATAACATGAAAATCCCACTACTTGACTCTGGTTATAATCCCACAACTTGACTCTTGTTATAATTTCGAAATATATAAATTAATAATTTTCATTATATAAAATATGTTACCATTAATTCAAAATTAATCTATTAAAATTTTAAAATAAAATTACTTGACTCATAATCCCACAACTTGACTCTTGTTATAATTTCGAAATATATAAATTAATAATTTTCATTATATAAAATATGTTACCATTAATTCAAAATTAATCTATTAAAATTTTAAAATAAAATTCTTAAAATAAGTAAAATTAATTTCAAACGTTTATTAAATACATAAAATAAAATATATTTAAAGTAACAAAATGTTACTATTTCTGCTCATTGGAAAAGACATCAATTAATATACTCTTACTATTTTTATTGAAAACACTTTCTACTGATTAAGATGGAGAAAACCAATATTGAATGCCCCGCGGGATGTAGTAGAAGTTGTGTCTGCGTGAATGTTGGAGGGGTGGGTAGCTTGGATAGGAAGAAAACGAAAAAGTACTTACCCTTTACAATGAAAAAAAAAAAAGGCAAGAAGAGAGGAGATGGCGCGGGCGGATGGTGGTTCGCCTTTAGGTATATAAGGAGGGAACAGTTTTGTTTTGTTTACTGAGGCGCTGCTCTTCTCCTCTCTGTTCTGTCCATCTCATTCGTTTTCATTGCTTTGCCTTTGTTTTTCTTGACGATTTTATGTTGAATTTTAGTTGATTGAGCATGGCCATATTCTGCTTGCCTTGATTGGAGTCCGCTGCGGGCTTGATTTGATTATGTTTACAATTTCTTCTTTGCGTGAATGATTATGTTTATTTCGATTTCTTGTCTGTATTGAAAATGAAAATGCAGAACAGAAGAAGAAACAGAAAGGAAAAAAGGAGATAAGGTTAAAGAGATGTTCTGAGCTTACATTTCATGAGTTCCGAGGAAAAAATCCCAAATAGGGCTTCACCTGGATTTTTAATACTCCTTCTGCAATGGACGACTCCTTACTTTGAGTAATTTAATAAAATATGGATTTATTGGTAGCGTTTAACATTTTATTTTCCTTTTTTCTTCGCATTTTGTACAGTAAGTGAGATTGAGATTCAGCAGACGCAGTGACCTTTGTCCATATGGAAGCTGCACAGAGTGGTCCCCAGATCTAATTCTCGTCTGGTGGAGTCTTTGCCAATTGAGGTTAGGTGGGTGGGTATTTTATCCTCGCTTTGAACTCACATTAAACCCATGAAAACTACATTAATTCCGGGTTGGGTATTTCAAATTTATGTTTGGATATTTTATATTTGTGTTTTCTGTTGTTGCAGCTAGAGAAAATGGGCACCAAAGTGGTTTGAATAATGGGGATGAGATGGAGGACGGGAATTATTTTGAGGAAAAATAGATGGGATTATCCCTACATTGTGATCAAGTGGACAGAGCAGAACATCTACGGATGAATCGAGCGCCATACTTTTCAAATTCTATGGCCGATCATCATCCACACAGAGATGAGAGGTATAAATTTCGTTTTATTTGAATCAATTGCAACCCTGGAAGTCTGTCAGGTCCATGCATTTAACTTCATAGCCCATCTATTACGGTCAAAGGTTAAAGCCTTGTTAGCTCATGTTTTATGCTTTTCTATAAATGTGCAGTGCAGATGCGTTGATGATTATATGCGCAGTAGAGGAAGGGAGCTGCATTTAGCCATGCTATGGGGATGGATTTTTCTGGGTGCAATTTTTTATAAAATTTCCATTCATCAAGCCAATCTGCCCTCTGCGAGTCCCATAATCCCCTCAAATAAGTGCGATACTTAATTTATATGTTTGCTTTTTTCAGTACAAATTGATGAATTAATTAAAAAATATTATGGGTTCGAAATGAAACAGACCCGTGCTGATGAATTAATTCAAAAAATTTATGGGTTTCGAAATGAAACGGACGACTCTTGGTTTCTTTATGAAATGGACGCCTCTTTGTTTTGAAAGTTTTATGGTGAAAAGGAAAATTCATCGATAAGGGCCTCGCAATACCGTTCCAAATTCTCCAATGTAGGTTTAGATATTTTTGGAAAAATCTGAAACTCCATCTTAAGTGATAGAAAAAGGGTTAAAGGGTTCAGTATATTTTCTTTTCTAGTTTTATTAATTCTAGGAATATTTTTATAATTTGTAGCTACTTCCATTCCATTATTTCATCATATTATTTTATTGAAGATGTACGTCACCTTGTTAGAAATTGGGTATCGGAAGAAAGGTTTGCGAGCTTATACTCGTGTCCTCATCCACTGTATCATCAAATTACTTTATGATTAAGCTGATAGACGTGGCCCTGTTGGAAATCGGGTAGAGAATAGATTTTTTATAATCTGGATAGACAGTGCGTGGCCCCGGTTCCGATTTAATTAAAAATTTATAAACACTTTCACTTTGAAATTGGCCTAGAGACTATATTGAAGAGTAGTATTTTTTTGAATAATAAAAATAGAGGATATTCATTTTTACAATTAGGTCTAAAGTTTTCATACAATCTAGTATGTTAAAGGATACGATATTTTAAAATTGAAATACAACAATAAATTGTAGTTATTTTGATATTTAGGTTCAAGTCTTCATACACTTTACTACTGGGTCATGATAATGGTTCATAAAGAAATAATAATAGAAGTTATTTTGATATTTAGGTTCAAGTCTTCATACACTTTACTACTGGGTCATGACAATGGTTCAAAAAGAAATAATAATAGAGAGTGAATACTTTTTTGGATTGTTATTTTACTTAAATTGTTTATTTTTAAAAAATATTATTAATTAAAAGTCAAGTATTTTGAAATTGTATTTATAAAATATTTTTCTACTTATCTAAATATTTTTTTTTTTTTTTTAATTATTACATGGAGTGTGAAATTGGTATGCCATAACATATAAAATAATCTACATTTTAATATATCATGGCTTTCATATAATTAACAATTATAAAAAAAATAGAGTATATTTTTTATTAATATAATGTTTAATTGATTATGAAGTGCTTAAAAAAGTCGTTTCACATAATTTCTTATGCATTCATTGATTGAGAATATATTGAGAATATATCTTGTCATAAAGCAAATCCAAAACATACCAAGATTTTTGATAAGAGATAACAATAAGAGAGTGATGTACCATATTGAGCCCCTTGTCCCACAAACAAGGGAGCCTCATACACCAATTGAATAATAATAATGATATTATAGTTTTTTCCCCTATTCTTTATCTTAAAAAATCTTATTCACATCTTTTTATCTATAATAATAAAAATGTATTAAAATAGAATTACTTTTAAAACATTCAATTTAAACCAAATATTAATTAAAATGTCCCTAGTTATATTACCTAATCTTATACTAGTTTTTTTTTTAATCTAATTCTGTAATAAATTTATTTTTAATTGTAAAGTTTGAAATCTAAAAATTAATCATTTTCATTATCCTAAATTTTATATATTTTTTAAAAATTACAAATAATTCAAATTTAAATAAAAAAAATTATATTGATTTCACACTTTTATCTATACCTAAAATAAAATCTACTTAAAGTAATAGAGTCTCTTTAATAGAAACATCACAGCAAAAACATAGATTGGGGATGGCAGTTTGGCGTTGGGTATATATAGGGAGGAGGCAAGAGTTGAGTTACTCATCGTTGCTTCTCTCCCATGTTCTCTTCTCATCTCATTCGTTTTCACATGCTTTGGTTCTGTTTTGCTTGACGATTTTATGCTTGTTTTAGTTGATTGACCATTGCCATGCTCTGCTTTGCTTTGGCTCTCGTTGGAATCTGTTCATTTTTGGTTTGAAATTGAAAATGAAAATGCAGAACGGAGGAAGAAACTGAAAAGAAAAAGAGATGAGGTTAAGGGAATGTTTTGGGTGTACTTGTCATGGGTTCTAAAGAAAAAATGCCAAATAGCAACTTCAACTGGATTTTTAATACTCCTTTTGCAATGGACGACTCCTTAATTTGTGTGATGTAAAATATGGATTTATTAGCAGTGTTAATCATTTCTTACAGGAAGGGAGATTGAGATTGAGCAGATGCAGTTTATAGCTTGAGATTGAGCAGATACAGTTCCTTGGTTTTCAGCACATTTTCTTTTGTTTACTAGCTTCAATACTTATTGAAATATTTTTATACTTTGATCCACTTCTATTTCATTATTTCATCGGATTATTTTATTGAGCATTTACGCCACCCTCTTAGAAATCAGGTAACGGTGGATGGCTTCTTTGAATTAGCGAGTTCATACTTGGGTTCTGTATCTTCAATAAATTTATCAAACATGTCCTTTATAATTATGCTGTAGATATTTTTTAGTTGGAGATCTGGTGAATACGTTTCACTTTGACATTTGCGTAGAGCCGACATACTCTGCATTGATGCACCCGGCAATAATGCAACCAGATGCTGTACAGGCGAGGCGAGTGTTTATTGCTCCCTCAAATCACCCGTACTGCACCAACCAACTCCAAATCACCCGTACTGCACCTACCGACTCCATATCGCAATAAACACCCTGATGCTCTAACAAAGAACATGGTGAGAACATGGTGACCTAAGGGTGGATTTAGATAAGAGTATTTTGCTAGTCAAAATAAATATAATTAAAAAAATTTCTGCCCACGTGATAAAATAATCAAAACTGGTATTAGAGTTACTTGAGATTTGAATTCCTATTCATTTACTTCAAATTTATGTTAGGAATTTGGCTTCTGTGATCCATAAAATTGTGTATAAAATCTTTTGGTGAAAATCACATTCTATATCAAAATCTGTTAGAATGTGATTTTCACCTAAAAATTTTATACACAATTCAATTCTATTGAAAAAATTAACATAAAATTTAAAAGAGATAAAATAACATACTAAATAAAATTAATGAAAGTAGTTATGTTTTTTAAAAAAATAACTAAGAAATTCGATTATACCATGAAACAATTCAAATGACAAAGCCCAATACAAGGAAGCACACCGCAAAATTATAAAACTACGGTGCCATGATTAATTACGTTTTATATTTATAATATAATTTGTTTAATGATTTTATATACATAAATGTTATAGATTTAAATTTACAAAGAATACAGTAGGTATATTTTCATAAATTATAATACATAATTTTTTATTTGAAAAAGTTTTTTGTTTTTTTTGTTATCAGTTTAATGTTTAATTTGACAATAATTTTCAAATTAAAATTATATTATACTATAAAATACGTTTTAGATTACTAAAATTTAAAATATCAAAACTTAACTAAATTATAATTTTATTTTAAATTATTATTAATAATAAAAATAATGAACTAATATATAAGTTAAACATATATATTTAATAAAACATTAAACAATATTCTTAACCATAAAGATTCTTGTAAGCTTTGTTACAATAATATGGCTTATCACTGTCACTACCCAAAAAAACCTCAACCCAAAACCTTAACTCACTGCATATGACACTTGTTTATATGAATTTTTTTTGTTAATCAATTTAATTAAAAAGACAAAAATGGAATAATGATTTTGGAGATAAATTTGGTCTTGGATAAACCGTGATCAAGTGCTCTGTTAAAAACCTCCTTGATGTGAAGTCACGAGTCCAATTTCGTGCTCCTATCTAAGTGATGTATTGGACATAATGAAGATGTAGCCCTCCCATCTAAGATAAATTGAACTTTTAATTTGTATATACCACTATTAATATTTTACAATTATTCCATAAAATTAAATTTCCACAAATAATTATTAATAATTAAGAGAGAAAAAATTAATAATTCGTCAATATAAAAAGTCAAAGAAATTGAAAAGCATTGAACACTGAAGATGATTGCAAATGTAGCAAGTTAAGAACAACTCAAAATTTGATTATTTGAACAACTCAAAGATTAATTATTCAATTAAAAATCAATAATACAAATCAATAAGTGATAAATTACCTAAAAAAAGTATTTGAAGTTGCATTGAAGGAATTGTCTAACTTGAGAGGAGATAATGGGAAATCTAGTAGAATCTTAAGTATTTGAAGTTGCATTGAAGGAATTGTCTAACTTGAAAGGAGATAATGGGAAACCTAATAGAATCTCTTTTAAGAGGTGAGTAGAAGCCCTTTTAGGAGGTTGAGAGAGAAAAACATCAGCTTATCATTGTGATAAAGAAACTAAAACATCAGCTTATCACTGTCATAAAGAAACTAAAGATCAAAATTAATGATATTTAAAGTGAAAAAAAGTTTGCAAAGATATATGAAAGATGCATTTGAAAAGAAAGGAAATGTAATTAGATTATTATGTTTAGATTAAATGACATGATAAATAAAATACATTTTATTCGTGAGAGATTACAGATTGTTGATGAAGAGTATAATTTACTAGATAGCATGGAAGTGATTGGTAGATTGCATCACTTAGATATAAATCACAATAATTAGAGTAGAAGATAGATGCAGGTGCAAGACCTCATTGAAGTGCAGTTGTTTCTTGTTACTTACCACAAAGAAGTGTTTACTTTTGCATTTTGTTGCAAATCTTGAGACGCTTGGGGAATTTATCACAAATAGAGTGGGAGAAATGCCTAATTTTAATTCAAAAAGCTATATAAAATAGACTACAAAGTCATATTTTGAAACTTGTTTTACATAATTATATTATGTCATTAAAATTTATAATTACATTACGTTAATATCTCATTCATTTTTTGTGTTTAAACATGTGTTGTACAAATAGAGGAGACACTCCATGAGATATAATAGTTACATGGATCAGACCAGAATAGAATTGGAATTGGAATTGTGCAATTCTTTTTATTTGTGTGGAAAAACCAGAGCAGGACACCCTTGATTGAATGAATTGGACTATAGACCAGCCTAGATCCATCTAACTTTGGATCTATCATGCGCCGAGAGGGATCAAATCTCTTGAGTTGTAAACCTAATTGAGAGATTTAATCCCTCCTGCATACTGATCCAGTTAGATGGATTCAGGCCCGCCTCAATGAGGCATCAATGTCACATTTTTCGCATTATTAAAAATTTTGTATATTTTTTAGATGTAAGATGGATCTAGGTTGGTTTCGCCGTAGGCCGCCAAGGAAAATCTATCAAAGATATGATTAATTTTACTTAATATGTAAATATATATCAAATATTAATATAATCATTTTTAAATATAATAAATATTTTAGATTAACCTGGTCATTTTAATTTTAAATTTTTTTAGTTACCTCAGTTTGTTGAGATGATAATTATTGTTAATAACTATAATGATGAAAAATGATGAAATATTTTTTTTAAATGCAAAGTGACAATAATAGTGTTGAAAGATTTAATATAATCATTTTAAATATGCTAAATATTTCTGAGATTAACTTGGTCATTTTAATTTTAAATTTTCTTAGTTACCTCAGTTCGTTGAGATGATAATTATTGTTAATAACTATAATGATGAAAAATGATGAAATATTTTTTTTTAAATGCAAAGTGACAATAATAATGTTGAAAGATAGAAAATGTGAATAATAAGAACGTACTCATGTTACAATCAATCTCAAACTATTTTCTTCTACTATTCTTATTTCCTCCCTTGTTAGTTTTGTTATCTTTTCATATTGATTATATGAAAAAGAAAATTTAAATCATAAACCATTTAAATCTTTAGCTCGATCTATTGTAGTAAACATGATACCTTGTCTCTCTTGCTCTCCAATATTAATAGCTTAAATTACTATAACACAAAAATCAATCTACATTGTTAATAACTTTTTGTGCTTACGCTAAAATCAATGCATATTGTTAATCCAATCACTTTAATATTAATGTACCGTCATATATCCAATTACATCAAATCATAAATCAACATATACATTGAAATCAATGCATTTAATGCAAGAAATCAAATAAGATTAGAAAATAACTTCTACATTCAAATCAATGCACCTAATGCAATCAATCAAATAAGATTAGAAACCAACATCTACACTGAAATCAATGCATTTACTCAAAGCAATCAAATAGGATTAGAAATCGCCATCTACACTGAAATCAATGCATTTAGCACAAACAATTAAATAGTATTAGGAATAATCTACATTGAAATCAATGCATCTAGTGCAAGCAATCAAATATAATTATAAATCGACGTCTAAATTGAAATCAACACATCTAGTGCAAGCAATCAAATAGTATTAGGAATCATCACCATAATTTAAATCACTGCATCTAAAGTAATCATATATCATTATAAATAAATATCTACACTAAAATGGATGCACCTAGTGAAATAATCAAATAGTATTAGAAATCACCATCTCCACTTATATCAATCCATCTAGTGCGAGAAATATTCCTCCCTCTCTCCACCCTCCATCCATATCTATATCCCCCTCCATCTATTCTTTTTTGTCTCTCTATCTCACCCCCCTAAACACACATGCTCTCGCACTCCATATCATTCTCCATCATCTTCTCCCATCTCTTCTTCTTCCTCTCTTCCTCCTCTCTCCTCTCCTTACTAACATCTCTTTCTCCTTTTGTCCCTCTCTCTCTCTCTCTCTCTCTCTCTCCATCTTCCATTACCTTACCCATTTAGGAACCAATATCTACACTGAAATCAATGCATTTAGTGTAAACAATCAAATAGGATTAGAAATCATCTACATTAAAATTAAGTCATCTAGTGCAAGTAATCAAATATAATTATAAATCGACATCTAAATTGAAATCAACACATTCAGTGCAAGCAATCAAATTGTATTAGAAATCACCACCTACACTGAAATCAACGCATCTAGTGCAAGTAATCAAATATCATTAGAAATAGATATCTACACTAAAATCGATGCATCTAGTGCAAATAATCAAATAGGATTAGAAATCACCATCTCCACTTATATCAATCCATCTAGCGCGAGAAATATTCCTCCCTCTCTCCACCCTCCATCCATATCTATATCCCCCTCCATCTATTCTTTTTTGTCTCTCTATCTCACCCCCCTAAACACACGTGCTCTTGTACTCCATATATATCAATCTCTTTTTTCAATCACCCCCTCTCCTCGTCTCTCTCTTCTTCCCTCTCTTCACCTTCCATCTGTATCTCTATCTTCCCCTTCTCTCCCTCTCCCCCATTAATATCTCTCTTTCCTCCTTTTGTCCTCTCTCCCTCTTTCTCCATCTCTCTCTCTCTCTCTCTCTCTCTCTCTCTCTCTCTCTCTCTAGAAACCAACATCTACACTGAAATCAATGCATTTAGTGCAAACAATCAAATAGGATTAAAAATCATCTACATTGAAACCAATTCATCTAGTGCAAGAAATCAAATATAATTATAAATCGACATCTAAATTGAAATCAACAAATTCAGTGCAAGCAATCAAATTGTATTAGAAATGTCACAAACACTCTAAGACAAACTCGCACAGTAAAATACCATAATAATAAAAAAATTATTAACTGGTGCAAGCAAAGGTTTAATGATTCTGTTTTGAATTAATTTTTATAAATATATATAAACAAAAGTCGAAACCCCAATTATATAATGGTGTTGGCGAATTGTAACGCAACCACCGAGGTTCACACAATTCAAAAGATTAACTTTAATGCGGAAGTCGTAATTTACATTTATATGATTTCATATGGTATAATGGTTCAAGTTGTAAGGCTCGCATAATATAATAAATGTTTTCGGATAAGGGTTTTGGTGCGGAGTTTGATGTTTATCTGGAAATCTCAAAACTGGAATGTATATATACTCCCGCCTTAATTCTCCACCATACATGGCGGTAAACTTGACACCTGTTACCCCGCTCTGCAATCACGGCAGGCTCACCTCGTCCACCACGCAGATTTGTCTTAGCCACCTATAAAATTTTGTTATACCAAAAGGTGGCTAAATCTGTTTTGAGCCTTCAAGGAACAATTTTTCATTACTAAAATTTGTTGGCTCTTGAAGACTCCTTGTAGGCCTCATGCCTCTGTCCAAAATCTACATTACTTTGCCTATTAATTCTGCTGATTTGCTGTAAAAAACTGCTGAAGAAACCATCAGTTTTCCACTTTCTCCCACTCATAACTAACCTTCATTTACTCCCCCTTTTCTCCATATTATTTATTTCTCGCACTAGATGGGTTGATATAAGTGGAGATGGTGATTTCTAATCCTATTTGATTATTTGCACTAGATGCATCGATTTTAGTGTAGATATTTATTTCTAATGATATTTGATTACTTGCACTAGATGCATTGATTTCAGAGTAGGTGGTGATTTCTAATACAATTTGATTGCTTGCACTGAATGTGTTGATTTCAATTTAGATGTCGATTTATAATTATATTTGATTACTTGCACTAGATGAATTAATTTCAATGTAGATGATTTCTAATCCTATTTGATTGTTTGCACTAAACGCATTGATTTCAGTGTAGATGGCGATTTCTAATCCTATTTGATTTCTTTGAGTAAATGCATTGATTTCAGTGTAGATGTTGGTTCCTAGAGAGAGAGAGAGTGAGTGATAAGGAATATGGAGAGAGAGAGAGAGAGAGGAAAAAAGGAGGAAAGAGAGATATTAGTGGGGGAGAGGGAGAGAAGGGGAAGAGAGGGAAGAAGAGAGAGATGGGGAGAGAGGGTGATCGACAAAGAGAATGATATATATGGAGTGCGAGAGCGTGTGTGTTTAGGGGGGTGAGATAGAGACAAAAAAGAAAGAGATGGATGGGGATATAGATATGGATGGAGGGTGGAGAGAGGGAAGAATATTTTTTGCACCAGATGGATTGATTTAAGT